>CM062804.1:1280262841-1280926498 GCA_031772625.1 Pinus tabuliformis | reverse complement strand
TGTTACACAATTAAGAGAAAACGACAGCTGTTTTTAATTTTTGTAGAGTTAGTAGAGTTACCACCATATGGACACACATACTAACTGTTGATCCCATCACCCATTGTCGAGTACCTTGCTTCTTTCATGCTTCTCTCAGGGAAATTAGCATGTTTATCCATATCATTATGCTATGTATTTTGTTAAAATTGGCAACTAGAGCCAAACTCCATGTGGGTCATCTTATTTATAGCAGCTGATATTTTTTCTTGGATCCCTTTCATCGAGAAGTGTAGGATGATTTAAAGATCATCCATTCCGATAAGTATTCATGGAGATATGAATTTATTAGTGTTATGGACAATTCGTCAACGTCGCCAGCAACCAAATAAACCCCACTTGCTCAACGTTTAGTATAATAAAGGAGACTTCAAGTCATTTAACACTCACTCTTGTGATCTCACTCTCCACTTGTTTTGGGTTTTGGTGAAAAGGAGGTCTAGAGGAGATCCTTCTACGCAGCCCAAAGAAGGGTCATCTAGGAGAGCCCTAGCGGCAGACTTGTAGGAGATCCCTGCAGATCTAAGAGGCCTTAATCCGCAGCTAGAAGAGCCCTAATCCGCAGCTAAAGGGAGCCCTAATCTGCAGCAAGGGAGGGCCCTAATCCGCAGCTAAGGAAGCCCTACGCTGCCCTACCTAAGGGTGGTATGAAGATGCCCTAGCCTCAGCAAGAAAGCATCAAGAAGAGGACAGTTTGTTGGGTTGATTTGCGGACTGTCCTAGGACTGTTTGAGGCTATCAAGACAAGTCTGAGTTGCTGTTCAAGGCCGAGATGTTGGGTAGTGAAGACCGACGAGCTAGAGGGACAAAACCTGAAGAAGGTGTGTTTGGGCATGTGTAGGGACTGTCTCGTGACAGTGCTAGGCCGCAGGCCTTAGCACACAGAAAGAGCTGCATAGAGGGCTGTTAAGGTGGACTAGCCCCTCAGAAGGCAGCGCAGACAAAGAGGAGGCTTCACTAGGAATCTGCAAACCTTTGAGGGTTTGGTTTGTGGTCTGTCATAAGGCTAGGGCTGCAGCACGTGCCCTAACCAGGGCTGTCACAAACGCAGAAGCAAACATCAGTTCAACAGTGTTTTGCAGGGGTGTGGATCCTAGTTTAGGATCAATGCTACAGTTGGTTGTTGTCCTGACTGAAAGGTCACCTAGCTGTTGTTGCTGTAGGTGACAGCAGGGCCATGTTTGGGCGTGATATACTGGACATATTATAGCACAGAAGCAGTATGTACAGCAGCATGTATAGGTACAACTGTTGCATGTGGAAGCAGTATGTACAGCAGCATGTATAGGGTACAACTGTTGCATAGTGGAGGCAGTATGTACAGCAGCATGTATAGGTACAACTGTAATGATTGCAGCATAGTGGAGGCATATGTACAGCAGCATATATGGGTACAACTGTGAGTTATGCAGCATAGTGCACCGTGATGGTACAACCACAGCTCAGTGAATGGGTGCAGCATGATGACGAGATGCAGCACAATGGAGAATCAGTTGAAGCAGCTTGTCTTCAACTGATCTCATGTATCATCTTCTTAGAAATGATCTATGCTCTTATCTAGATAAGTCAAAGTGTTGACTTTTGTTGTAAATGTACTATCTCTCTCTCTCTCTCTCTCTCTGCGAACTGTTGAAGAACATATAAAAAAAATTGATCAAGGGTTTCCCCACATTGGGGTTTGTCCCTGGCTAGTGCCACATCTTGTGTCCTCTTGTCTTGGCTTGTCTTCTGCGATTTATTTATGTTTTATCTACAGTTTACTTTAATGTGATTACTAATCTGGAAAAGATATTGAGCTAACTATGAAAATTGAAATAAATTGCTCTAAGCATAGAACATACCTAAACTTAACATGGTATCAGAGCTGAGGTGAAGACAATGCCCAAGCAAGAGTGAAAGAGCAATCACCGAAGAGAGTTAGGAAAGGATAAAACGATCATGTGTTCCTCATCCCTCTTCAAATTCACCGAGGGTGAAATCGAAGCAGAGAATATTATCATAATGGCGCAGCGGAATATAGCCTACCTAAAGATCACTTCATTGGAAGACCGGATCTCAGGTGGAAGGAAAGGCAGATAACTAGTTCGGCCATTATGCGAAGGAGTGTCCGAATGGCAGGGACACGTCACTTGATGATGATAACAATCATTCCAGGGACATCTTCAATGGTCAGAGGAATGACAGGTAATGCAGGTCATCAAGGAAACGGCCGACTCTTCAGAGAAAGCAAGGAACCCCAGGTATGAAGAATCAAATGTTGTTTCTGATAAGATAAAGAAGCGCTATCTTGTATTGGTCCTCTCCTTCAGATTCTTTGGGAATATGGCTTATCAATTATAGTGCTTCAAGGCACTTCATCAGATAGAAGGGTGCTCTCTCTAATTTGGTAGAGATGGAAACAATCGTGGGATTATACTTGGAGCCGATGCCACCTATCCCGGAAAGGGTGTAGGGAATGTTACCCCTCAATTGAATGAGGGTAACTCGATTCATTTACAGAATCTCTTTTATGTACCTGATCACAAGAAGAACCTGGTGTCCATTTCGGCAATGGAAGTCAAAGGTTACAAGGTGGCATTCATCGATGGAAAGGTACGTGTTTGAAAATGAAATTTTCAAAGATGCTTTTACTCATGGGTTCAGGGTTGGCAATTTGTGTCAAGTTGCAGGATGGTCCATTGGGGATCATGACATATCTCATCTATAACACCTGAGATCTACTTTATGAGGCCCTAACCGATGTGAGTCAGATGGTGACTCGGATACCTGAATTCAAGAAGAGCATGAAGGTACATGTCTGAGATGTACCGAAGGAAAATCTTACAAGGGACCATTCCCCTCATGTAGCAAGTCCACAAGTTTGGAACAACCCAAGGGGTTTGAGATTCATGATTGGGAATCTCATGTATACAGGTGGAAGAAAGCCCTCTATGGCTTGAAGTAAAACACCCGGGCCTAATATGAGAGGATTGATAGATGAAGCTGAGATTCACTAAAAGTGAATCCGATCCAAACCATTTTTTGAAGGTTGTGGATGATAGACCTCTCATACCGGCACCTTCTGAGAAACGACCTATTTCTGACAGTGCAGACCCTCTCACTTGCAGAAGTAAGAGGGAGTTGGATTCCAGATATGGAATGGGAAACTGCAAGCTCATGACTACCTCGAGGATCTTAACTTTCAGAAGTTATATGATGGTGATGCCGGACCAAATTTTGGCAAATGCCTCTGAGTTTCATAAACTCATCTGCATTGATGTTCTTGGTGAACTTCCATCCGTATTATGCTTTGCAGTTAGCATGGTGAGCTCATATTTGGTTGAGCCTCACTAGATTGGTGCTAAGAATCTTTTGAGATATCTTCAGGGCACAATCTCTCATGATTGAGATACACTGCCGGAAATATGAAGCTACATGATTATTCGAATGTTGACTGCACAGGCAGTGTAGAGGATCACTATAGCACTTCTCAGTGTTGGTTCTCTTTGGATTCTGCTTCGATATCATGGATGAGCAAGAAGCAGAAGTCGGTTGCTATAAGCACCGCTGAGACCGAATACATAGCTACAAGTATGATCTCGTGTGAAGCTGCCTAGTTGTGGAAGCTCATCAGTGAGTTGTTTGTACACATGATGAATACCACAGTGATTCTTTATGACAACCAGGGGGGATTCGATTATTGAGGAATCTCGTATTCGATGATTGCTCCAGCAGATAGACATCAGATACTACCTTATCTGAGATATGGTAAGTCGATGAGCGAGGAGGCTCCTTCGCATTGAGACTAATGTACAGGTCGCAGACACTTTGTCAAAGCCCCGGGGAAAGGTCAAATCTATGATTTTCCCGAACGACTTGGAGTCGTTGAGAGACCTTCGTATAAGGGTCCTACATGTTGCATGCACTGAGCTCTGGGAGCTCTGGGGGCTTGAGGTACTTACTGGAGCGACATAGGACCACAGCGCGACTCACCCTTCCCTGGTGGTGCGCTATGTACAAGGTGACAAGTTCAACCTTTCCCTGTGATACCTCGTGGCGACTGTGAGCCAGGATGATTAGTTCTCCTGTGGTGACCAATGGACAGGATGATTCGTTCTCCTGTGGACAAGATGATTAGTTCTCCTATCAAGGCATCCTACCCATGCAGTCTGGGACTCATGGAAGTACCTCTCATCTGATCAATGAGCAGGGAAATGGGGTTAGGGACCATAGTAGTACTATCGATGGACGCATCGTTGTATCTACCATACTCCCTATGCTAGGATGACCTCCATTGATCTGGGATCAACAAAACTGATCTGGGATCAGTATGAGTGGTTTGAGACACTCTCTTGTGATATTGATATGGGATCAATAAAACTAACTTCGGGTCAGTAAGATGAAACTGACTTCGGGTCAGTAGAGAATGGTATGAGACATTCTCGATCAATTCTTCTTCTTCATGGTTCAGCAGAGCAGAGCAGAACTGAGCAGAGCAAAGTAGAGCAGTGCAGGGCACTGATGGCGAGATAGTACAATCGGACATATGGATCAGCGGATGGAGTTCTCCCTAGTTGATAGGGAGTGTTAAAATTGGAAACTAGCGCCAAGCTTCATGTGGGTCATCTTATTTATGGCAACTGATATTTTTCTTGGATCCCTCTCATCGAGAAGGTGTAGGATTGATCTAAATATCATCCGATTCCGATAAGTATTCATGGAGATATGAATTTATTAGTGTTATGGGACAATTCATCAAGGTCGGCCAGCAACCAAATAAACCCCACTTGTGCTCAACGTTTTAGTATAAATAAAGGAGGACTTCAAGTCATTTAACACTCATCTCTTGTGATCTCACTCTCCACTTGTTTTGGGTTTTTGGTGGAAGAGGAGGTCTAGAGGAGATGCCTTCTACGCAGCCTAAAGAAGGGTCATCTAGGAGAGCCCTAGCCGCAGACTTGTAGGAGATCTGGCCATAGATCTAAGAGGCCCTAATCCGCAGCTAGAAGAGCCCTAATCCGCAGCTAAAGGGAGCCCTAATCCGAAACACAGGGAAGGCCCTAATCCGCAGCTAGAGGAAGCCCTACACTGCCCTACCTAAGGGTGGTATGAAGATGCCCTAGCCGCAACAAGAGAGGATCAAGAAGAGGACAATTTGCTTGGTTGATTTGCGGACTGTCCTACGACTGTTTGAGGACTATCAAGACAAGTCCCAGTTGATGTTCAAGGGCCGAGTTGCTAGGTAGTGAAGGCCGAAGAGCTAGAGGGACAAAACGTTGAAGAAGGTGTGTTTGGGCATGCGTAGGGACTGTCTCATGACAGCGCTAGGTCACAGGCCTTAGCACACAGAAAGAGCTGCGTAAAGGCTATTAAGGTGGACTAGCCCCTCAGAAGGCAGCGTGTACAAAGAGGAGGCTACACTAGGAATGTTGCAAACCTTTGAGGGTTGGTTTGTGGTCTATCATAAGGTTTAGGGCTGCAGCACATGCCATAACCAGGGCTGCAACACGTGCCCTAACCAGGGCTGTCACAAACACAGAAGCAAACATCAGTTCAATAGGGTTTTGCAAGGGTGTTGGATCCTAGTTTAGGATCAATACTATAGTTGGTTGTTGTCCTGAAAGGTAACCCAGTTGTTGTCGTTGTAGGTGACAGCAGGGCCATGTTTGGGTATGATATATTGGACATATTATGGGACAGAAGCAGTATGTATAGCAGCATGTATAGGTACAACTGTAATGGTTGCAGCATAGTGGAGGCAGTATGTACAACAGCATGTATGGGTACAACTGTGAGTGGTGCAGCATAGTGCACCGTGATGGGTACAACCATGACTGTTTGCATTTCCGTGACAAGAGCAGCTCAGTGAATGGGTGCAACATGATGACGAGATGCAGCACGATGGAGAAATAGTTGAAGCAACGTGTCTTCAACTGATCTCATGTATCATCTTCTTAGAGATGATCTATGCTCTTATCAGATAAGTCAAAGTGTTGACTTCTATTGTAAATGTACTCTCTCTCTCTCTCTCTCTCTCTCTCTCTCTCTCTGTGTCGGACTATTGAAGAACATATAAGATGAATTGATGAAGGGTTTCCCCACATTGAGGTTTGTCCCTAGCTAGTGCCACATCTTGTGTCCTCTTGTCTTGGCTTGTCTTCTGCGATTTATGTTTATGTTCTATCTGCAATTTACTTTAATGCTGATGTGATCAATGTTGCACAAAGCGCGAGCGGGATTTAATCGGCGCCGGAAAAAAAGCGGAAAAAATCGTTAAAAGCGGGAAAAAAGCGTTTGGCACAAAAATATTCATTTTTTTTTTTTTATTTTTTTTTTCAATTTTTTTAATATCTAAACCATCTACAACATAAAATAAATACATTGACACATAAATATGATAAAAAAACTAATATATAAGATGTTTAATATCATTTCTAGCGCTAAAATCACACATAACATTGAATCATGTCCTGAATAGTAAGTCCTGAGTCCCAACTCAGCCTCAAAATATCAACAAAAAATATGATAATGTATCTCATCATGTCATAATGTCATATACAATAAAATGAAAGTCTAATCCTATTGATTTCCTCTGCCCCTCTTGCGAGAAAATGGCACAACTTTCTCTTTCCCTCTAGATGTAGAAGCTGGTGCCTGTGCTGGTGGAAATGGCAGTGGAGTCTGACGTGCTCTAGAAGCTGAAGAACTAGTAGTAGCAGCTACAGGAGGCTGAGGTGGACGGAGACCACGTCCTCTACTGGTGGTAGTGGTAGCCCGGGTAGGCGTGTCACCCCTCCTCCTGCTCCTCCTCTCTCCACCTGCTCCTCCTCTTGCTCCTGCTCCTCTCCTCCTCCTCCCCCTCCTCCTCCCCCTCATCCTGCACTAACCAATCCTCAGTGGCATCCATGAGAGGCCTCTCGGTCTCAACCCTCCATTCAGCAGTGGTGTCAATCCCATCCAATGAGATGGCTTCCGTATCAGGTGTTTTCTCTAGTTGTCTCACCCACAATCGAAGATTGTAGTAGACATAGACCATGTCATTAAGTCTATGGGACTCCAACCTGTACAAAGTTCATGAAATAATAATAATAATAATTAATATTATAAAAAAAATATTGTTAAAACTTTAATGAATTCAAAAATTTATTTGGAAATTTGCAATATTTTAAATGTTTAAGTGTTAACCTATTGCGCTTCTTGTTGTGTATTTTTTCAAATACACTCCAATTGCGCTCACATCCCGAGGAGCTGCATGTTTGGCTGAGGATGCGTACGGCAAGCTTTTGCAAAAGGGGTACTCTGACACCATGCGTCTACAACAAAATTACAAATAAAATTTTAAATAAACATAAGAAAAAAATGGAATTTGAAGAGACAATGAAATTTGAAACAAAGTTACAAAGTACAAACTAAAAAATACCTGGCATTTTAATCGTCCTATCAATGACAGCCATCTCAAAGCCAAATGTGCCACCTGACAACTTATATTGCTCAATTTGTCTAGAGACCTCCATACGTTCTTCTGGAGTTCTCACCATCCTCTGGACACAGGTTAATAATCCTTCCACGACCTCAACATCAAAATTAAACCCACATGCATAAGAAAATGCAGGGTTCAGGAAAAGCCCAGCAGCATGAATGGGACGATGGAGTGTGTTGTTCCATCGCTCATCAATGACTGCCCATAGAAGGAGTTGTCTCTGAAACCTTCATCTCCCTTATCATCATAGTAGGACCGAATGGCTTCTTTGGCCCTATCCATGGCTTCATACAAATAGCCCATTGCGGGCTTCTCACCATCAACCAACCGAAGAACCTTTACCAAAGGTTCAGTAACAGCGCACACCTCCTGCACTCCCGCCCAGAAGTCTTCCTGTATGAAACTAGTCTGCACACAACTTCTCCTTCTGGTTTGCGGCTCATTGGCGAATCACGCCACTTCTCTGAAAGAAACATTCTCTTCAAATCCCACATAGAATTCAAGAGGGATTGAAGAGATATGAAACTCGTCGCAAACCGTGTAATGGCGGGGCGCACCAACTCTTTGTTGTTGGTGCATTTTCTCATCAAGCTAAGCACAGATGTGTGGTTGTAAATAAATTTTGTGATGCTTTTTGATGAGTCAACAACCTCTTTGACAAAGGGAATTTTCCCTATGTCCTCTAACATCAAATCAATACAATGGGCAGCACAAGGTGTCCAAAATAAAGTAGGATGCCTGTCCATAAGCATTCTACCAGCAGCAACATAATTTGCAGCATTGTCCGTTATGACTTGGACAACATTTTCTGCACCCACCTCCAAAATAAACACATCCAGCAAATCACATAAAGTTCTTGCATCTTTGATTTGATGAGTTGCATCAATAGATTTGATAAACATAGTCCCCTTGGGACAACTAACCAAGAAGTTTATAAGGGTTCTCCCCTTTTGGTCAGTCCAACCATCTGACATAACAGTGCATCCTGTTTGTGCCCATGATGCCCTAAAATCCTCCAATCTTTGGGTGCAGTCACGCTTTTCATCTTGAAGAAGCCGGCCTCTGAAATCATGAAGAGAAGGGATTTTGTACCCCGGGCCAACACTGGCAATAGCATCAATCAACAGTAGGTTGGAAAAATGGATTATTCCTTACAATGCTGAAAGGAATATCACTCCAGAGGAGAAATTTTGTCATCAACTTGTCAGCTTGTTCTTTTTCAGTTCTTTTTAGCATTGAACCAATAGTTGGTTGTGAACCAGGTGTGGTTCGAGGAACAAAATATGATGATGCAGCTACCGGATTGACTGACGCTGCAGTAGAACCAGTGCCACTTGGCCCACTTCCTTCAGCTGACCTTTTTAGTTGCCTTTTGAGTTCTTCTTTGGCCTCTCTAGTGTGCTCTAATTCTCCCAATGCTCTCATGGCTTTTTGGATAATTTCAGCATTTGTATTTAGACAGGGCCCCACATCATGTCCAGGAATTTGTGCAAGGTGGAACTTCAACCTGTACACCCCCCCGAATATTTCCTTTCCACACAACTTGCAATACAAGTTTTGTCTATCATTCGGAGTTTTAGGGTCACCATATTCCCAGAAAGGATCCAATTTCCTTGGCATGTTTGTTTTTGAATTTGCAAACCTATGGAAAAATAAGGATTAGGAAATAGGAATTTAGGATTACAAAATACAAATTACAATTTAGCATTTACAAAATTACAAGTTAATTATTTCCAAAATCCCAATTTCTAAACCCAAGTTACCCAACCAAATGCCAAAAAACAATGAAAATTCAAAAAAAATAAACAATGTTTAAAAAAAATGAGAAAATAAAAATAAAAAATTGGTTCTCATAGTCATAACAAATTACCCATCCCAAATCAATGAAAAATTTCAAAAAATTCTTTAAAAACAATGAAAAACAAAGTTTTTATAGAAGCAAAACAAAAAAAAAATTAATCTACATACCTTTTTTATGGACAAATTGGTGATCTTGTCTTGGATTCCTCCTAAAAACGCTTGGATTCGCTCCCAAATCCGACGGAAACCCTTCAGCTCCTCTCCCTCACCTCTTCTCCTCCTCCTCCGCGCGGCGACAGCACAATGAATTAAAAAAAAATCGAATTTGCCATATAAAAGCCCGCTGCCCGCGCCCTCAACGATTTTTTCATTAAAAATCGCGATTTTTTCAAAAACTCGCGGAAAAAATCGCTATAAAAAAAAGTTGGCGATTTTTTGGTAAAAAATCGCGATTTAATCGGGTGGACGAAAAAATCGCGATTTTAACAACACTGGATGTGATTACTAATCTGGAAAAGATATTGAGCTAACTATGAAAATTGAAATAAATTGCTCTAAGCATAGAACATACCTAAATTTAACAGGTTAACATACCTAAATTTAACAGGTTTCCATGCTTCCTTCATCAGAAACTGAATATCTTAGAGACAACCTCCTTTTGCAGGTTCTGTAGTAATTTCCAGCAAACTTAGGGCTGCTGTACCATACACATTTGCACTTGATTTGTCCCTAAAATCTTGTTAAAGCAAACCTAGCAGCTCCATTTGAAATGATAACCCAATCTAGAAATAAATGCACTAATCCTCCACTTTCAAAAACCAAAACTCATAAAAATTTCAATTAATTTTCTGTTTTAAAATCTGAAAATTAACAGCAGAAATTATTGTATTTCAGATTGTTCCTCGTGTCTAATAAACCCTCATTTCAATACCATAATTAGAATCAACTTTTCTACATGTAAAACCATGATTTTCAACACTTGATTTTAAACTGGATTTGTTAATAAGCCTAAGATATTTTTGCTGTCCTATTCACTATAATTGGCCTCAATAATCATAAGCATAAATCTAGAATTTGAATTGCTAAAACCAAACTCTTTAAGCAGATTTCCCTTGGTGCCTTGATCACCACTAAAACATTACATATCATTAAAATTGGATTGACTCTGGATTCCCCCTTTGAGCAAGAGGAACACTAGCCTAAAGAGAGAGGTAAGGCTACCAATGTGACAATGGGTAGCATATCTAAATCATCCTTGAGGTCTCACACTTGTGGTGACTTTAATATTAAGTGATACATTGATGACTGAGTGGTAACATTTTGGCGTTGTTGTGGGGGATAAAGGCCATAACCCTGTGACTCTGAAGATGGGGCCAACAGTGATTCATTGTAATAATTAGAGTTGCATTAAGCTCTCTAAAAATCCTATGTTTCATGACAGGTCCAAGCATATCAAGATCATATATCACTTCATCAAAGACAAGGTCTAGAGATATGTTGTGAGATTGCAGTACATTTCCACAAAGGAGCAGGTGGAAAATATTCTCACTAAGCCTCTACTGAAAGGGATGTTTGTGAAGTATCGAGATAAGCTGGGGGTGGTGGAGAATCCCTTCCTTGCTAGGAGGGAGTGTTGAAGCTTATAGTAGCTTTGAAAGGTCTTTTGCATAGGCTTGGTGTCTTAGCATGTGGAAGATGATTTATTGCCTCTTTAAGTGCTTGCTTGGTGGAGTAAGTGACTTATGTCTTTTTCCTAAGTTTAACTTAGGAAAAGTACAAGAATTAAAGTCAATTAATTATTACAGACTATAAGTCATTTTCTAAGGATAAATAATTAAATTATTTAAGTGACTTAGAAATGATCTTAGTCATTAATACCAAGATCTTCTAGAAGGGAAAATGCAATGTTCCACCAAGTCTCCGGGACGGGGAGACGCAGGTGTGGGGAGACGCACAAGGGGGACATGTGGGAGTACCCTCAAATTTTAGGGAAATTTACGGGGGACGGGGGACGTCGGGGTATATAATTTTTTTTCCTTTTTAATATATATATATATATATATATTTCAAATTCATATTCAATAATGAAAGCATAAATAGAATGATACATACATAATTGAATTAAATAATGAAATACATTGATCCATACTCATCATCCTTACTAATACATACATGATTCATCCATAAACCATGAGATTCAATAATGAAAACTTTGATCCATATTCAGTATTCATTATTCACCATTTTTTAATGTACATTGATTTAAAAATTAAATTCATCATTCGTCATTCTAGATTCTAAATTGATTTAAAATTAAAATTCATCATTTATCATTCTAGAATCTAATTAGTACTAAGCAAAATAGACTATAATAGATACTGAAATCTAAAGACTGGAATAGTAAATTGATATAACTAAAACTCAAAAACAATGGAGTGATGAGTCTAAAAGTCACTCTAAAGTACACAGAGGGCTTGGTGCTCTTGATTAAATACTAATTCCATACCCTTGTACATGACAAAATGCAATGGAAACATTGCACTCCATCAAATCCTGAATTCCTGAAAAATTGATCTAAAGACTGGAATAGTAAATTGATATAATTAAAACTCAAAAACAATGGAGTGATGAGTCTAAAAGTCACTCTAAAGTACACAGATGGCTTGGTGCTCTTGATTAAATACCAATTCCATACCCTTGTACATGAAAAAATGCAATGGAAACATTGCACTCCATCGAATCCTGAATTCCTGAAAAACTGTTAAGTCTGCTGGATTTTGAGTGAGATCTAAAATTATACTTTCTCCATATGAAATCCAATGAGGTCGGAACCACTCTCAAACATCCTGAGTCATTTCATGGTAATGTTAAAAATTTAAGTAAAAGGATGAAAATGAAAGATAAAGGAGAATGTCACTTTTACTTTAAGAATTTAACATTACCATGAATAGCATAGCATTAGTAGGGAAATATGGTCAAATACTACGTTTTCCCTGTCATAAATCATTGTTTACAAGCAAATTTAAGGGGGGACGCATAGCCCATTTTGAGGGGGACGCCCAGGCGTCCCCCTTTTGGGGAGTCGCGTCCCCCACACTGGGGAAACGTCTCCCCTTGTCTCCCCAAAAGGGGACGTGGGGAAACGTTTCCCCAGACGTCCCCCCGTCCCGGGTGCGAGGGGTGCGCGCACCCGACCCTAGGGGACGCATCCCCGTGGAACACTGGGAAAATGGGGTTAGGGATATGGACTTAATGAAGATTATAAAAAGAAGCTTAAAGGAGAGGTGAAGACATAAGAGAGGAGACACAACAAGAGAAAGTGATTTTCTCTAATGTGAGTCACTCGGCAGACTGAAGTGCAGCAGAAGAGCGCAGGAGGATTCGAGGCTACATCAAGGAAGCTAAATTGCTGGAGATTATAGGGCCAAGTTGTTGAAGAGAAAGAAATCAATTTGATAGGAGAGGCCAATTTTCCACGGCCAAAATTCCAATGGTGCAGAGGCAACTCGAAAGGAAAGTGCAAGGTTAATTTTTTTTGGCAAATTTCTGGGTTGAAATTCTTCACAGCGAGTTCCTCCGGACGCTAGTTTCCAGTAGGTTGAATTCCTTGGGCCGAATTCATCTAGTGGGGGCAAAGTTATAGGTTCCAGTGTATATTTTTCCTTGTATTTCATTGTGGGTCAAAAACCCTAATTTTCCAGGTAATGAATTGTGGAGAATTATTGTAGGTATTTAATATTTATTTGTTGGGATGTGTGATTGATCTCTCCTAATTTTCAACTCTGTTGCATATAAATTCTAGAAGTTAAAATACCAATGCTTTTGTTTTTCGACAATTCAAAATTTATTTTGGTTAATTAAATATATTGTTGGGAAAAAATATTGCTCTGAGAAAATAAATTTGGTCTAGTATTAAAAGATTTAACATGAAGTCATTTGTCTTGTCATTAGAAGATGATGTTATGGATTGATTTACAAGTTTACCTAATGATAGTATTAGTACTAAAGATGAGTTAAAGAATGCTTTCAATGAGAGATGGTGGCAACAAAAAGACAATAGATACTTGTTGGCTACCCTCAATATTGCCAAGAGAAATGAAAATGAGACAATAGAAGATTTTAAAAAGACGTTTAATCAAATAATGCAAAAATTGAACACAGACATTAATCCCCTAAAGGCAGTCGTCCTTATCTATTACCTTGATGTATTTGATAAAGAACAAAGACAAAAAAGTAAAATAAAGTAAATTGTGACTGCGATGGTGGCTAACAAGGCTGTCGCGAGCCATAACCGCCAAAAAGTGACAACGCAAAAGGTGTCGAAGACAACATCTCAAGAGGGCTCAGATGCAGATAACCATAATCGTGGCGCAGGTGTTTAGGATCAGCTAACAATCTAACGTGTGGACAGGCTTACAATTAAGGAAAATTTTAAGGATGGAAAATTTTCTTGAAGTTTAAAAACATTGGCAAATCTCACTAATCCCTAATATGAAAACTATAAAATGTCTATTGATATATTTGTAAAATTATTCAAATTTATAAATGATTTTATATATAGTGTCTATATAATGTTGGGAATTTTAAGGTAAAATAATTTTATATTCTAAAATTTGGGTGAATCTTTTTTGTGGAAAAAGCATGGAAAATTAGCCCACTAGGCGAACATTAGCCCCTAAAATTTTCCATGCTTACAAACGTGAGTGGGGTGGAAAAGAGAAACTCCAAACAGCAATCAGCTAGCAAGGGTACAAAGATGCCATGGCATCAACTAGCATAGCCACAGACCAACCAAGGCTTGCGCACGCAAACAAACTCGACAACTGACAAGGACGCAGCATAACGTGTTGGGAACAGGTAGATTGCTCGGTCAGGGGGCCTGAGAAGGGGTTCTTGTGTGAACAATAGCCCGACTATGCCCACAGAGACAGGTAGAACGCTGCAAGTAGCAGGCAGAGCCTTTGAGTTGTGCAGCGATCTCAAGCTGCAACAGATCAAAGGGCATGACCAATGGGTGGTCGAGTGCCTGGAGGAGGCAACAGGCTAAGCACAAACAAATTGTGTGAACTGGGCACCAGAAACCCACCCAGAATAGTCGGCCAGTAATAGCTACAGAATCCAGATCCAGGCAACAGGCCAAAGGCATGGTCAAGGCCTGCGAGAGTTTGGAAAAAAGAGACAATAATAGCACCATGATTAGTGGAGGTTAGCCCTCAGAGGGAGAGAGGGAGATCATACCAATCAAGGCATGATAGTCATAAGTTTTCAGTGATTTTCCAATTTTGGGACAGCATCAACCAATCTCAAGTTCAAGGACAAGTTGGATGGGACCTACAACCCACCAAAATGGGTAACCGCGTAGGAGAAAACTTTTTCTCCTATTTTGGACAGCCAACCATCCAACAGCCGTGTAACAACCCTACACATTAGCTTGATGATGATGATATGCCAGCTCCTCCACCATTTGCACCAGTCACTACACCTCTCACCATTCGACATTCCTCTTGAATGAAGGTGGGCTACCACTCAACAAATACTTTGATCATTTTGCAATCGGGTGCTTTTACTTAATGTTTTGGGCATTTAGTATGGATAAAGGGGTGATCTGGATGATTGAATGATCTTCATTGTAAATTTGTTCTCTAACCTTACCAGGGGGTTAATTTTTAGCCCTAGTCCAATGGGACCTCCCCTGAGGTAGGTTATAGGAGGTGGCACTACTTGGGAAACTTGGATTGAATAGTGTGTTCACTCTCCCTTTACCATACTTAACACTTTCCATGTCACATTATAAGCCCTTGATACCATCTCCACTCTTCGAGTTCAACTATCATTGGTTCATTGGGATTTGGCACTCTCTTATCCACATCCTTGAGTAGGGCCAGAAAACATTGCCCTGGAGGTTGATGTAGCTAAAATAATGGAAAAGCATAATATGGCCAAAAATGAAAGAAACTAAAATAAAAATGTAAAAGATGGTTGGTAAATAAGTTAGTGTGTGGGCAAAATCGTAGTATGAGCTCTTCCATCCACATTAGCCATCACCCAGTTCCTGAGCACTTGATGCTCCATCTCATCAAAAGGAACCCTTATGTGTCCCAACCTTAACGTGCAATAAACTACCTCATCTTAAAGTGAAAATTAAATGCTATATCATAAATAGCGAGCTTTAATCATCGAGTTATTCACCAAATACAATGCATTATTCAAAAAGAAGTAAAAGGCGCACTAGAGGGGTGGAAAACGTTGATCAAGCAAGGTAAATTATGCATCACAATTGCTCCCTCCATTACATTTATACACTTTGGATGTGTAGTACAATCAGGCACTAGTAAAGGAAGAGGATCGGCATAAGACAATTTGCATTATCCTATGGGTAGCATATGAGTTCTTGAGGATCCCATTTGAATTGATAAATGCAGGGTCAACTTTTTGAAAGGTTGTGGAATTCTCGTTTAGGGATTTAATTGGAAAGACTATAGATATATCAAGATGACGGATATATCAAGTGTTTGAGAGGTGGACGGAGTATGGATATCATTAAACCCGAAGAAGTCTATATTCAGAGTTGAAAAAGAAAAATTGCTTGCACATGTCACCACCTTTGAGAAGGAGTTAAGGTTGACCCATCAAGATAGAAGCCATTCAGCAGATTCCTCTACCCGAAAGTTGTGAAAATTTCTTAATCTTTACAAACAGAAATCCTACTGCAGTCACTAGTTTAGCATCTCCTACTTGTTATTTCATTCAACAAGTTATTTAATTTATAAACAATGATGAAAAACACTATTGCAGACTACACTGACATATAGATCATAAACTGAAACAATAGATGAGACAAACACACAAGGGACACCGTTATTTTTGGACAACACGTCCCTGGAAAAACCCAATGCGGGAAAATCGGTGCAGCAAATAGAGGGTTTGTATTATTAAGCAAGCAGAATCTGAGTACAACAGGTTGCCTCTCACACCGCTAACCTTACAGAGAAATCATGGCAACAAGAAATACATACGAGGGTTTACCTCGTTCCTCAAGTCACAGCTGATCCAATGAGCGATCTAGCTCCTCCCGGCAAATACTATGAAGTCCCTACGCAATCACTACGTGGGCCAGCATCTTGCCTTCAGAAGACTGTGTCACCCCTTTTGTTGGATTGATTTGCTGGAGGAAGACTGTTGTTCAGCCCTCCCAGCTCAAAACCTCGCTTCTCCAACAAAATCTCAGACTTCTAATGAATACTTTGCACTGCCACTACAAGAGACCCTCCTGGCCTGCGTCAGCTCTACGTGAGCCCCTCCTGGGTTGCGTAGGCCTCTGCGCTACCTTTCTGATGCTTAGGTTGCCTCTCTGCCACGTACTCTTTGGCTCGGAACTTCCTCTCAATCCAAATCTCTGTTTTTGCCCCTCACTGCAACTCAAATCACTTGTTCGATTTTCTCAGCAAACCACACCCCAGAAAAATCGAACTGACTGATCAACTTGGTGTATCTCCAACTAACCCTCAAGCCTCCTCTTATACTTTTCCTGTTGATGAATCAACGGCCGAGATTAAGTCCTTAATCAACAGCTAAGAATAAAACAGACTTGATCCTCGTCTCTTAGAAGCTTCTCACCCATATTTTTATTGATACCCATTAATTTTTTATTTTCCTAAGTTTAGGCTTAGGAACCCCATTAAAAATATCAATTACTTTAATAACTCACAATCCGGGTGGAATTTCTCCAAACGATTTTTGGGTCTTGTAAATCTTATGTATTCTAGCCCCTCCACAAAACTTCGGAGCTAGAGAACATCTGATGCTACCCAAAATCAACAAAAATAAGAAAGCAATGTCCTCAGAAAGACCAACTTTATCCAAAGGTTCATTCCTAATTTTGCATAAATTACTATTTTTATATCCAACTTGTTGAAGAAGGATGATAGTAAGAGGGCATTTAAAACAATCAAGGAAGCCATTGTATCACCACTAGTCCAAGTGTGCCTGGATTACGCGAAGGATTTCCAATTATTCTCATTTTCCTCAAAGGGCACAATAGTTGGTGTTGTTGGTGTTGTTGGTGTCGGTCATGATGCCCTCCATCAGTGATCAAAAAACTCTTTGCATATGCATAAGTAGGTGTCTCATCGATGTCAGTTTTGCATTCCATTAGGCATGCCCTAAAACTGATGGAGGAGCTGGTCCTTGTTCCCTTCTTGGCTTTGCTGGATCAGGTCATATCAGTTAATGAACTTGTGTCACGCTTGTTTTGTTTTGTCTTGAAGTCCAAAGTCTTAGGTCTAGGGTTTGCCCAAATGTCAGTCCAGGTCATCATTCAGCTGAGCCTATCATCATTCAGAGGGTTTTCATTGTCATGTCAGTGTCTAATGAGTCATTTTACATCTTGTTCATGCTTCAGTTGTGCCTAGGCAAGCTCATTTCCCTCTCCTAGGGTTTTGAAGCCAATTTCTCTTGGGCGGCTAAATAATCGGCAAAACTCATATCCTGATGTTCATACACCTTCCCCTATCCTTAAAGTACCTTATCAAACACTTCCCATCCCTTAGATCCGCCAAATTCCTCATTTTTGCACAAACCCTAGTTTCTAGCTACAACCTGGCAATTTTCTAGGTTTGGCCTGTGTTTTGCCCTTTTGGACCCCTTCCCCTCACTCAATCTCTGAGATTCCACTTTCCCCTGCTTCCTAACATCCCTCCCCACTCCCAAAAATTTCCCCAAGAATTTAGAAGCCCCCTATCCCCTTCATTTCGCTCCATTTCGACAAAATCCCTTGTTTCACACATCGGGACAAGTTGCACTCAAATGATGTTTCAGAGAAATAAAAGATGAATTTTGGAAAACTGAGAGAGGTTTTTGTCCATAACATGCCAAAGAAGAAAAACCTCCTTCACTTTTTGCACAGGTGTCATGGTTTTAGAGAAATGCCAAAATTACAATCGTCGGATCCAAGGAGTTTGACCGAGGCACTAAAACGGAGAAAAAGGCCAACCCGCTCCGTATCTTGGCTGAGGCCTCTCTTACTCACCATGATACTCATTAGCATCCTCCTAGCAGCAAACCCAAGAAATTTTGAGAGTTTTGAAGCATTTTTGGCATTTTTGAGAATTTTACAGGTTTTGGCCATTGGAGTGGTCTCACCCCGCGCGCGACCACTCGTGGGGACAACTCAGAACGGGAAAACTTTGCATTTTTGGAATTGTCATGCAAAAATACACTTGCCTATGGATGGACTTAAAATTTTATGGAGATTTGGGCTTCCAAAAGCTCAAAATACATGCAAATTTTGACTTTCTGCCCCTATTTTGAGTTGCAGAAAGCTGCCTTGGGAGAAAAACTTTTGAGGGGTCAAATCAACTCCAAATTCAGAAATTCCAGTGGGGTTGGAAAGTAGACTCATAGACCTTTCCAACAAGCTATCTTGCACCTGATTTGGACACCAGGAAGGCCTTCAAACACAGCTGCCAATGTGCGCGACCACTCCAAGGGAGGGGCGCGACCACTCAGGGAAATTTCACCATTTTGACTATTTCGGCCTGCAAAACACTGTTTTTACTTTGGTTGACTTTTGATGTATGTAAATGATGGATTGTTGGGTAATTTTCATGGCACATGGATACATTTACTCTCCTTTGACACTTCTAGAAGTTTCTTTGATGTAAATAGTGAATATTTAATGCATGGATAGGTTTCCTAAGTTTTAGAGGCAAGTTGTTTTGACTGCCTATTATCTAGTGCTCAGTTTAGAATTAGTTGAAACAGCTCCTAGGAAGCTGAGCTCGACCCCTAGAGGTGGGGAAAGGAGTTAGATCATCTATATTATGCCTTCTCTTGCTCATTTTCATGGTTGGACTCTTGAGGGAGAAGCTCTATTGTATATTTTACTTGTATCTCTGCAATTTGAGGAAAAGGAAGGCCAGGGTTTTGCAGACATCATTGTGGATTCTTGTGGATTATTGTGTTGATGGTGTGTTTCCTACTTGTCATTGTAAGTGTGTTTATGTGTTCCATCTCTTATTCTATTGCTGCTAATTAAACAAAAGAAGTGATAAAGTTTGAATTCATGCATGCCATGCTCAGCTTTCAATTTTGTTTAATATTTATGTTTTCCACTGTCTAAAGAGGATTCAAAGTCATTGTTTGCCCTCTTTAGCTCCCTCTCTTTCTTCTTGATCATCCATCTCAGCTTAAGGCATCAGCACAAACTCCTACCTTGCCCCAAAGACCCACCTGCAAAAAACTGAGCTCAATCCCCACACCCTGAATTGCACTCCCTCCAATTGCCACCAAAAACCCCAAAAACTTTAAATCAACCCTCCTTATCAGTTTACTAGCCTAATATCAGTGTCACTGTATTGGTCATCTCTATCCATTGAATATTTTACTGAGATTGACCGGAGAGAGCCTTCTCATACCCCGTAGGGCTAGCTACGAGGTGAAATGGTTTGATGTTGCCTTGAAGGTTTACCTTCCTCAGCATAGGGTGAAATCTCAAGCGCTAACAAGTGTGTTATTGTAGAAAAATGATCAAAATATGGAACAACACATAGCATTTACCAGCCTAGATCCATCTTAATCCCAGATCTATCAAGCGCCAAGAGGGATCAAATCTTTCAAGGTGCAAACCTCTTTTTTGAGTGCAAAACTTGAGGAGGGGTTTGCAACTCAAGAGATTTGATCCCTCTAAGCGCTTGATAGATCCAGAGTTAAGATGGATCTAAGTTGGTTTAATTTCAAGTCTAATTATTTAACATGAACATCTCCTTATACTAAATTGTAAAACACCTCTTAACACAACCAATTTTAGACAAAATTAAAACCAAGCCCTTGTTAAAAAACAATAATACCACAGTAATTAAAATTTACATTATATATGTTATATGTTTTTATTTTTTATATTAATAGATGGAGGTTCAAATATTAATATCTTGCATCTCTAAATCTATATTTATCTTTTCACATTTACATAATACAATTACAAAATTAGCATATAAATTATCAAATAACAAATAATATTATGATAAAATAAATAACAAATCACATTGAAAGAACAATACCTATCCACATATATTATTAGCATTTACTAAAATAATGTTAGTATATATATGATACATCTTTCCATTCTTAATTAATTGCATAAGTTGTACATAAATTGGAACAACTCTATAATTTTTGTCTTTATTGGAAATTTGGTAACTTTTCACGTACTTTAAATAGACTATTAGTTTCCTTTCTGACTTGGTACTTAATGTTGTAAATTTACAAGTTGAAAGTTTTTCAAAAATCACTAAAAATTCTAGAAGTAATGAATATTGACCCTGGATGCTTTGTGAGTTCTACATTTCACAAAAATAATTATTATTAATTTGGGGAAGACATTAAATAAAATGAAAGATAGTAGAAAAAATTTATCTGGGTGAAGTGGAATTCCAAGTTTGAATGAAACAAAACAACTCAACTAAGGTAAAAAAAATAAGTTTCAAATATATTATTAATTTGCAGAAGACATTAAATAAAATGAAAGATAGTAGAAAAAAATTATCTGGGGTGAAGTGGAATTCCAGGCTTGAACGAAACGAAACAACTCAACTAAGGTTAAAAAAATGTAAGTTTCTGTAGAGTTGATAAATAGTGGGATTCAAGTGCCCTTCTTCCTATTTGGCAGAGGCATGAGAGTGATAATGATGATGATATCCAAATGGTTGTGGTTGTTTCTTTGCTCTTCTGAAGAAGAAGCCAAGAAACAAATTAATTTGAAACTTTCATTATATTTCACTTCTTCAATCCTCTAATTTTTCTTCACTTCTTTGACCTTCTGATTTTTCTCAGAAATTTTGATGATTGAAACAATCATTGTATTGATATTGATAGACACATAATATTTTTTAATTTTTTGACTAAGCCGACATATAAATGTTGCATATTAAATGTTTATGTTTATGTTTACAAACATTTAAGCCTACACATCTCCCCCTATACTGGTTGTAGAGCACCTCTTGGTGCAAGTATATTGAGCCAACATTGTTTTGATTATTACAAATATCGAGCCGACATTAAATTTTTTTATGTTAAATGTTAAATTTTACAAACATTTACGCCTACACATCTCCCCCTATACTAGGTTGTAGAGCGCCTCTCGGCACAATGAGTAAAACGCTTGAAGATTCAAAATCGAAATACACCACAATAGAAAAATAGGCATATGCTCTCGTACAATCTTTAAAGCACTTTCAGGCTTATGTCGGATATTCAAGGATCATATAATATGTTTCCTATGCAATTGCTAAATATATCTTGATTCAATAGGATTGTTTGGGCATCTAAGGGAAGTGGGTATCCAACACTCAAGAGTACCACATGGAGAGAAGATCAACAAAACTAGTAAAGGGAAAAAGGTTAGCAAAGATGGTTACAGAAGTCAACAAGCAAGCATTAAGCATTGATGGGGGACAGCCTTTCAGATGATATCTACCATTATGGATGAAATGGAGCAACATGAGTTGCATACCATCATTATCTAGAACTTGAAGAATTTAACATCTTTGAATCACCTTGTTGATTACAAAAGAAGAGCTCTAAGACTTCAAACATCAAAATACTGTATGGTCAAAGGGCATTTGGGTTGGATAAACCTGAAAAGTCTAATCTTGAGATGTGTTGATGATGTGGAGGCTCAAATGTTGATGACAGGACTATGTGAAGGACATCATGTGGCACAAACAACAACACATACGATTTTAAAAGTTGTATACTATTGGCCTACCATTTTTGTTGATGTCTGCAAGTTTGTTAAAGCATGTCAAGTATTTGCAAGAACGCAGCATTTGGTAGCATTACCTTTACAACTAGTGGTTGTAGATAAGATAAGATAATTATATTAATGTCCAACAAATGACCACAAAAGTAGGTCAACAGGACTGTTGAGTATAATATTGTCGATACAAGGCAAGACTACCAAAATGTCTCCCATATAAAGAACAAGAAGTGGAGTCCCCTGAAGGCACCCTTCCAACTATGGCGGCTTGGACTTCATTACGGAGTTTAAGAATAATTCTAGAACAAATTCAAACACATCCTAACTACCATACATTATTTCTCCAGGTGGGTTGAAACAATACTAACAAAGAGGGCAATGAACAATCTAGTCACGCATTTTCTAGAAGACAATATTATTACCAAGTTAGATGTTCCAACTAAGATTACAATTGATAATTCCTATGATTTAGTTCAACAATAATACAAAGTTATTGTTTTGACTATGGCATTTTATTGTCCCATTCATCAAACTACTACGCATGGGCGAATGGTTTAGTAGGGTCAAGCAACAAGAATTTAATGGCTATCAATAGGAAGACTATGTTAGACAACAAAATCAAATATGCTCTATGGATAGATAGAAAAATGAAGAAACAAACTACAAGCAAAAGGCCATTTGATTTGGTGTACGATATGGAAGTTATTTTGCCAATTCATCTAAAGATCCCAATATACTAATTGCTACAACATTTCACTCCAAACAAAGAGGCAATTCAAGTGAGGGTGGACCAATTTGTGGAACTAGACTATAATAGAAGGAAAGCATGCAATCACCTTGTTCAAAGTAAGAATCCAAAGTCAAAGATATATTTTAGAAGAAGACTCTATGAATATTCCTTGATTGCAATTAACTGGAAATTTATCTCCTAATTGTTCTGTAGTTTATTTGTTATTATGACAAATATTGATAAACTCACAATTGCAATCTTCACCAAAAATAAAATACGTTGCGGAAATAAACTGGAAGCTGAGAAAATAATGCGCACACACAATAAAAATGACACCAATATTTTTGGACTAATAGTCTAGGGAAAAACCCCGAAGGGAAAACCAGTGCAGCAGATGAGGGTTTATTTTATTATTATGCAACAACAAAAATTTTAGTACAATACTCTAGATGCTCAACTAACAATCCACAAGAGATAATCTGGCCAAATAGTTTGTGAGACAAATTATCTCACTCCACAACTGTAACAACCCCTAGTTAAAAGTTCATGTAATAAAAGTTAATAAAGGTAAAATAAGACCACGGGCAAGGGACACTTATTCCAAGCTGAATGTTGGGAAAAATATCCTAGTGGGCATCACTTGTTGTGTTTAAGGCTAAGGGAAATTGGAAAAGGCAATGGCTAAGGCTTTAGAAAGGCAAAAAGATATTTTTGGCACATTATTTATGAAAATAAAGGAAATTAGGAGAAAATAATGACAGTTCTTACTCATCGTTCTTTTCATGTTTTCAATTATCACTGAATGAATAATGAATGCAAGACCTAATTGGTGTTATGACAGCTAATGTGAGAAGGCAGTGACCCTTCTTGTTAAACCTCAAATAAGTTTTTAGTCCCTTATGTTCAAACTTGTATTCATCAAGTGTTTGACAAAATGTCAGTCTCGGTTGGGGATAGTCAAGTCAAGTCCTGGTTTCAGTTTTTGGTTTACAAGCATTGTTTCTATGTTATTTATCTTCTCTGGAAGTTTCATTGAGTTCTGGGCAGAGACTTGAGTCCTGGCCCTGAAAAAGTGGCACAAAATTCAAAGTCGCTGGCATAGAACTAAGTAGAAAAGTCCATAGTCGCATGGAGGCAGGCTTATGAGTGCGACTGGGAACCCATAGTTGCATGGAGGCCTTGGCAAGGGAGCGACTGGGGCTCTAGGTCAAGGAAAAAGTGAGTTGTCTCAAGGGTTGGACACCTGGAGGGGTTGGGTTACTCCTGGAGGTCCTATGGCACCTGAGGGAAGTCAATAAGGTCTTAAGTTGTCGACTCCATTTCCTTAAGGTCACCTAGGAGGTTGAGTCTTATCATAGTGACCCTCAACTCATGTTTATCCCGGGCAAGTCGGTGAAAGTGGGTAAATGTGGGAGGAGGTGGTTACAAAAACTATTCTAGCTCTAGAAATTGGCTCAATTGGGCTACTCGAAAGGCCCTTGCATCATCCTCTGGGTAATGCTTGCGCAGGCCTTACTCGCACTGCCTGTGGATCTGCCCAGAATCTATCGTTTTGCCGACTCTACCTTTGGAAATGACTCGCTTTGCCTCCTGGAAATTTTTCTGGCCTCTAGCACCTGAATCAACCTCCTCTCTGGCTGAATCAAACTGGCCCTCTGAAGCTTCTACACAACCTCACTCAAAAATAATGTAGCCCCCCTTTCCTGCACTGGAAACTGACAGGAATGCTCTGGAATCCTCCTGCTACTCCCTCAATCACTGTTGCTCTAGCTCAAGCTCACTTCCCTGTTGAATCATTGCACTAGACAGCCTCATCTGCGAAGGTAACTCGCTCTCCCTCTTGCTCAATGTCTCTATCTCCATCCCCAGTCGATCTACTCTTATAACCGCTCATTGGAACACCAACGGCCATGATTAAATCGTTATCAACGGCTAAGATCATCTTTAGACCGGTGCAGCATGACTCTTCTAAGACCCACGGGTCTTGATGGGTTTTATAGTGAGACAAGTCACTCGCATAGAACCCACAGTTTCTACCGTACTCACCAAAACCTGTATAAAACCCAACTACCCGCATTGAACCCGTGAAGACCCGCATAGGACCCACATAAGACCCGTGGAGACCATCAAAATTCTTTTTTTTTATTTTTTTTGGAGATCATGTGGAGGGAAAGGGAAAATGCAGGGAAAGTCAAAAGTCAAAAGTCAGACGAGTTGCCAAGTCAAAAGTCAGACGAGTCTTATACGAGTACAAGTTGTGCAACATTGCTTTAGACTTAATCCATGTGAGTCTCGAGAGCTTTCTCAAACTTTCTCAATTAACTATTGTTAATTAATCAATTTTCCTAATTTTAATTATTGATCAATTATCTTAATTGAGTCGTCTCTAGGTGTTTTCTCCCGAAACCTTTTCTGGGTTTTGGAGATCTTGTGTTCTTTAGCCTCTCTAACATAAATAGAGACTAGAACACCTGTCTGATGCTACCAAAAACTAAAACTCCCTCTTTGTGAGGAAGGTGTTATGTCCTCTCTACTCCACCACTGTACCCATCAACCTGATGATTATCTTGAAGTCTATAGTTGGACCACCTCATGTTGTCAATGTCTCACAACTATGACGCAACTAGCTCTCACTATCCATCAACATTGCGCATACTTTAATTCATCTGCTAACACTGAAGTTGAACCACTATGCATTTGTGTTGCTGGTAACAATGCAGGATGGCACAATGCAATTGAGAACACTACCTACGATACATCTGAATTGTGCCATCCTGCATTGTTACCAACACTACCTACGATACATCTGAATTCATGTTGTTGCTGCTGCAACTACTGCAATTGAGAACTGGTCTATGGATCTATTGTGTCCTTGTACTAGCTCTGTTACTGTCTTCTGAATCTCTGACTGCAATTAGTTTTTGCACTGTCTACTAAGTAATTGTTTGTGCACATATGTCTCTGCGCCCCTTTAGTAACTGATTGCAACTAGTCTTTGCACTGTCTCTCAAGGTCTGACTATGCCCTCTGGCGTTGATCCTCCTACTACTAAATATTGTGGGCCCCCATAGCCAAGGTAATGATCCAAGAGGAGACATGTTTGATGTTATCATCCTGGAACCCTGCCCAACCCTGCAACTCTGAAGTTATCACGCTCCTCCTCCATCTGGAGGTATAGCTACTATCAATGCAAACTCCTCCAACCTGGAGGTTAACTCATCTATCTCTGTCGAAGTTGTTGTCTGTTGCCCCCCCTTCTTGTCCTTCTTCTTCTTGGGACATTGGGTGTTGTAGTGACCAAACTCACCACACCTGAAGCATTTGATCTTTGACAGATCCTTCTTCTTCTTCTCTCCTCCCTTTGAGCCTTGTCCCTGATTGGGACCTTTCTTCGCCTTTCCCTTACTGGCAAGGGCTACATTTTCCTCCTCCTCAACCTTCAGCCCTTTGCTACTGCTGCTAGTAGTGCCTTGGACAAGACTGAGCCTTAGCTCTTCTTGTGTGAAATCACTCCATAGGCGTTCCCAATCAGGCATTTTGTCTTGTCCAATGATTCCCTGAACAAATGTTGCCCACTCTTTGGTAAACCCATTTAGTGTTATTCACACAAGTTCATTGTCCTCTAGTTTCTCACCTACTGCTACTAACTCATCATGGACGTCTCGAATTCTGGTGAGATAAGGAGTCACACCTTCACCCTTCATCATCTTTGTGGTCCTCAGCTTCTCCTTGAGAATCATTTTACGATTCTCGAACAAATCCTGGTATAGCTTCACGATGGCATCCCACATTTCCTTTGTTGTTGCCTTCTCAGCAATATGTGGGACAATATGATCCCGAACTCCATCTAGGATCATCCTCTTAGCCTTGGCCATTTCTTTCTTGTAGGTTGCCTGTTGTTGAGGATCTGTCGCATACGACAATAACACTTTCCACAAACTCCTTCAGTCCATGCTCATCCAACAGGAATGTCATTGTAGCCTTCCATGCGCCAAAGTTAGAGGTTTTGTCAAGTATATCCCGATTTTCAGACCTGTTGTGGCCATCTCTGCGAGACTCAAAGAACTGGAGACTAAAACTGGAAATCTCCTTCTCCTTCTTGCTCGGCCTTCCTTCTGCTACTCGCAGTCCCTTAGAAATATGTAGATCTACTATTGTTTGCCTCCAAAAATCTTTCTCTGGTCCTCACACTGCCTGCAACGCCTGAACTAGGCAACTCACTCAACCTTCCGGAAGTCATTCTCGAGAATCCGACACACGATCTGCTACTCCTGAAACTCACACTGGCTGACTGAAAAACTACTACGGCCTACTGCAACTGCAAATATTGGGTATCCTCCTGAAAATTGGATCTGGAAACCCTCTGAGAAATTCTGGAGAGTCCTCTTCAGTGTGCTTTTCTCTTCCTATCCTTGCACATATCTACAACTGAAACCCTTGCTACATAACTTTTGTGCTCGGATCTGCTCAACGAACTGACTCATCTGCTCACTGGAACCCTCTATCCAGCAAATCCACTGCCTGCAAATTCTGCTCCTGACGCTATTCAAATTTTTCCTGCACCTGCAACTGAAAATCGATCCCCCTGCCCCTACAATTCGCACCACCTGCTAGCCTGCACAGATCTGAAGAAATTGTGCCCAAATCTCCCTCTGAAGCTGCAAAGTTTTCTCTTCTCGCTTCTGATCTGATCTTCAATGCTCCGATACCATGTGAAAATTCTTGATTGCAATTAACTAGAAATTTATCTCTTAATTGTTTTGCAATTTATTTGTTATTAAAAATATATCAATAAACTCACAATTGAAATCTTCACTAAAAATAAAATACGATGCGAAAAATAAACTGGAAGCTAAGAAAATAATGCACACACAATAAAAATAACACAAATATTTTTGGACTAATAGTCCCCGAAAAAACCCCAAAGGAAAAACCAATGCAGCAAATGAGGGTTTATTTTATTATTATGCGTCAGTAAAAATCTAAGTACAATAATCTGGATGCTCAACTAGCAATCCACAGGAGATAATTGTGAGACAAATTGTTTCGCTCCACAATTGATCCAGTTCCAAAACTGACTCAATTGGGCCACTCGAAATGCCCATGCGTCAACCTCTGCGCAATGCTTGCAAAGGCCTTAATCGCACTGCCTGTGGATCTGCCCAGAATCTATCGTTCTGCCTAAATTTGCCTCTGGAAATGACTAGCTTGGCCTCCTAGAAATTTTTCTGACCTCTAGCACTTGAATCAGCCTCCTCTCTGGCTTAATCGAACTGGCCCTCTGAAGGCTTTGTGCAGCCTCACTGACAAATAATGCAGCCTCCCTTTCCTGCATTGGAAATTGATTGAAATGCTCTGGAATCCTCTTGTTTCTCCCTTAATCACTGTTGCTTTGGCTCGAGCTCACTTCCTTGTTGAATCACTACACTGGATAACTCGATCTGCCAAGATAACACACTCTCCCTCTTGCTCAATGTATCTATCTCCATCCCCATCAATCTACTCTTATAATCTCTCATTGGAGCACCAATGGCCATGATTAAATCATTATCAATGGCTAAGATCATCTTAGACTCGATCCATGTGAGTCTCTAGAGCTTTCTCGATCTTTCTCAATTAATTGTTGTTAATTAATCAATTTTCCTAAGTTAAACTTAGGCATTTTTTAATTATTGATCAATTAACTTAATTGAGTGGTCTCTAGGTGTTTTCTCCTGAAACCTTTTCTGGGTTTTGGAGATCTTGTGTTCTTTAGCCTCTCTGACATAAATCGAGACTAGAACACCTATTTGATGCTACCAAAAACTAACACACTCATCCAAGAGTTTTTCAAAAAGGAATTCTAGCTCTTGTGTAGGACAAAAGAAAATAAAAGTTATGGCAACACAACAAATTAGACATGTTGTGGCTTGGACCTTACATGATTGGGGATGCGACCAACACAAACCCTTTCTACCTCATCCACCTAGATGGAGAAATGTTGGAGTTGCCCATAAACAAAGATAATTTGAAGCATTATTATTTTGATGAGAATTATTTCCATAGTAGCTTACTAAAAGAAGGAAATAAATAAGCTTGTGTCAGAAATAGCTTAGAGTAGTTGTTTCCTTTCATGTACTCTTTGACATATTGGATCCTGTCTTATTTTAGAGTTGTTTTTAACATCATGTAGTTTTCATGCATTTTGTACTATTTTGATTATATTTTATGGTGGACCGGGGTGAGAGTCTCATACACTTATGAGAATATTATTTTTTTCCATGTTGAGTTGTATCAAGTTATGATGAAGATTCTAGAGTTCTCATGCACTCTCTTCCAAAGCACATGTCCCCATGTTAGAGCTAGTTGCTAATCCTTATACTGCATGTGAGTCACATCCAGTTGCACAAGACAGATATTTTGATGATACTTGATGGTCATTTAAGAGATTTGGGGGCTATTTTATGGATGCATACACTTTCATTGGCATAGCCTTTGGGTATTTTATACTAAGTAAGAGCTCAACGGCTAGGTTGTTGGAAACATTGAGGGGGGTGTATCAACATTTCACTTCAATTAGTTAATTTAATCTTCAAAGCATTAAATAACATTAGCATCAAATCAAAACATAAATCAGCATCACTCACATGAACAATTAATAACACCATTCAACAATGCACAAATAGTACACGAGATTTTTAGGTGGAAATCCTTCTGAGAGAAAAACCATCAAACACTTTTTAATATAGGTCTTTAAGGATTACATCAACAAGAAGCTCCAACTTCCAAGATTCTCCAGCAACAACCGAAAAGAGGCTTCAACCCCCTGATTTATCATCTCCAACTGACAGGATGCCCCAACACCCTAATTTACTAGCTCCAATTGGAAGGAGGCTCTAGCCCCCTATTTATCAACTCTCACTGAAAGGATGCTCCAACAGCCTGATCTACTAGCTCCAACTGGAAGGAGGCTCCAACTCCCTAGTTTTATTAGCTCCAACTGAAAGGATGCTCCAAAACCATGCAAGCTTCAACTCGCCCTAGCACCACCCTGCTGCCCTGAAGTGTTCTCAGGCTCCAACCTGAAAGAGAATCCAAAATCTGCCTTGCACCACCCTACACCCTAAAGACAAAACATAAAAGAATAAGATAGATTACTCTAAATACATTGCTCAGCCATTGCTATCAATACCATTGTTGTATTGCCTCAACTCTTGTCATATCAATGTCACAATATCGGGTAAATGCCATTGTTGTCACTACTAATTCATGCCTACATGTACAATCATAATCTTATCATGAGACACCAAACTAGCGATTTCTCTGCAATGTAAGATTTGGCTCAATATTTCAATACATTCCACAAAACCCTAATGCCACCAACATACAAATGAAAAACCTCCTCCACTGCTTCAACCATATCAATCATCAGAGATAATTCAATGTGAAGACTTCCTTACAATGATGACATATGTAATACAACAAAGTGTTAAATCCTGGTGCACGTAACTGCATTAGCCACTTAGATCAAGGTCAACATCATTCAAAGGGTCCTCTGTATACAAACAAATTTGCATGACAATTCATCGAAACCCTAACAACTTTGACCAACAATGACATTCACTCTGTACTGGCAACCTTTCTGTTGTCTTTGTTAATATATGCCCAGATATGCAATGGTGTAATTTCAATCAACTTGATTTTGCTCAACAAAATCATCAAGCCAAACACAAACCCTCGCTCTACCCAACACTGCCAAACCCTAGCAACAACCTCACTTTGTTCAGTAGCAGCAAGATCACCTCTAGTCACGTTGATCAGCCTCTACACTATGATCACTGAGCAGATGTCACTGAACTACCTCTAATTCTCTCCAATAGACTCTTATTGGTACACTATCATGACATTGTCACAATATTGTCAACCTGCAAACTTTGTAACCACTGTCACTCCTACCAAACCAAAACCTTCGTAATCACTTCAAGAAGGTTTGTCTCTCAGTTCTGATCTCAGAGCTTCTTCCAGTTTTCAATTTAGATCAATATTGGCTTTGGAAAATCAACATAACCAAACTAATCCATATTGTACATTAAACGCTCTACAAAAGAGCTCTTGCCACCATTAACTGCTAAATATACAACAGAATGATCTTAATGAGCCCAAAAAAAATTGATCTCACTGCCGAGTGGGGGCCACGAAATTGTAACCAAACATATACAGTGTACATTATTCATCAGTTGTGTTGCTCGTCATGCATTACGATATCGCCAATCCTTTTATGATGCGTCCAAGTCACCCACGCTCAAGGGGTTACATAACAAAACTTATCTTATTCGATCAATCATACGCACTAATCGCAATTGTTGTGGCTTCGTTCGCAATTGAAGCTATAAGCCTCCTGCAAATGGCGTTGTTGATTTGGGGTAGCATCGGATGTGCTCTAGCCATGAAAATTGGTGGAGAGGCTAAAGCACATGAGATTTCCAAGGCCCATAAATGGTTTGGATAGATTGTACCCGGTTTGGGAGATATTAAAATAATTAATATTTTTAATGGAGTTCCTAAGTCTAAACTTTGGGAAAATAAAATATTAATGGGTATTAATATAAAATTGGGTTAGAAGGTTACAAAAGTCATGGATCAAGCCAAATCTAATCTTAGCCGTTGATTAGAGATTTAATCTCGGTCATTGAAGGACCAACGACAAAAGTATAAAAAGAGGCTTGAGGGTCAGTTAGAGAACACACCAAAGTGATCAGTCATTCATCTTGCTAGAGCAGGGTTGCTAAGCAAAGTTGAATCAGTGATCAACAGCTAGGGGTAGTGAGTACGAGGCAAAGAGGCAGGGACAATACTGGGAGACCAGCACAGAAGCAGAGAGAGCAAGAGCAGCAGTCAGTCCAAGCTATGCAGAGCCCATCAGGATGTTGATGCAGAGGCCAAAAGGGCCAGCGCTGAGCTTCAGTTGTGTCGGAGAGGGTTTTGTGGGACAAGTTTTCTGAATACCTGTTTCCGGATATAGAGGTATTGTTGCTGTGTATTTTTCTCTGTCGGGTGAGCTGGTTAGGCACCCAGTTGTACTCAGATAGACTGCATAATAATATAACCCTCTAAATAGCTACACCGGTTTTCCCACATTGGGTTTTTCCGGGGACATTTGTCCAAAAATAACGGTGTCACTTGTGTGCTTGTTTTCTTTCAGTTGATGATCTGTAGATGTTGTGACTGTATTGTGTTTATTTCGATATTTAAATGTATTAAATAACTTGTTTGAATTTAAACAAGTAGAAGAAATAAACCAACAGAATATAGATTAATTTTCTAACGGATAGACTTAGAAAATTCAACATGGTATCAGAGCGTGGTTGCAGATCACAGGAAAACTGAAGGCATCAGCGTAGCAAAGCATTTGCAGCATAATCAGATGTCCCGAGTGACAAAGATGATCCTTGCAGAAAGCGACAAAGGAAGGAGTGACGTAGAGGGACTGCGTCTTCAGTCTGGGCCAAAGAGAGGCAGTGCAGAGGTTGAGGAAGGCAGAAACAGGCTCACGCAGAGCCACGAAGAGGCTAGGAGGGCTTACGCAGTTAGCTGAGGGAGTTGTTTTGCTGGTGTCGAGATTGCACAGAGCCAACAGGCTCAATCCTTCAATTGTTGGGGCATAGGAGGCTGTGGGTAATTTGTGGAGCGAACCTGGTGGGGTACTGTGGTCAGAACAGTACATAACAGGGCAAGACCAAGGTAGAGGGAGTTGCTGCCGAGGTGGATTTCTAGCCAAGGAATCCAAATCAGTGTTGTAGTTGCACAGACGATCGGAGTGGGGCAACTTGACGTTGGCAAAAGGATTTCCAGGAGGGAAATCGAGACTCAGAGGGATTCCAATAGAGAACTTCCAGATGGGAAGTAGAGAGACTCAGCAGGAGTCGAACAAAGGACTTCCAGGAGGGAAGTAGAGAGACTCGGAGGAGTCGTCAAAGAAGAGCAGCGAGATGGTCGTGAATGGGCTGAGAGATCAGGATAGGTTGGACAGAGCGTCCAACTTTGTGGTCTGGAAGGCCAGGATCTTGTCCATTCTAGACAAACATCGCATCAAGGGCTTCGCCTTGAGAGCGACAGCTAGTCCAATTGACCCAGTAGCAAATGGTAGGTACAAGGAGGCAATGGCTAAGGCAAAGTGCATCATCCTTGATGGGGTCAAGGATCATGTGGTACGACATATTGCCGAGAAGGAAACAACAAAGGAGATGTGGGACGCTTTGAAGACATTGTACCAGCACACTTCCATGCAGAGGAAGATGCTCCTAGAGAATCAGCTAAGGGCATACCAAATGCAGAAGGGAGAGCAGATAGATGTCTTCCTCGGTCGGTTGAAGGAGATCCGTGACCAACTAACTTCCATAGGGGCAATACCGGATGAGGAATTAATGGTGAGGACCGCACTTAACTCAGTCTCCGAGAATCGGGAGGCATTTGTCCAGAGTATACTGGGCAGGACGAGTCTTCTGGATTGGGAAGAATTGTGGGCGGGTCTTCGTCAAGAAAATATTAGATCGCTGACTGAGGCGAGGAGAAGTGGCAAAGGGGTCAGGAGCAAGAATGACGAAGAAGGGGATGCGGCTCTAGCATCTGCGGGAAAGCAGGAGAAGAGGAAGAAGAAGGACCTCACCAAGGTCAAGTTCTTCCATTGTAGGGCACTGGGTCATTTTGCAAACCAATGTCCGAGGAAGAAGAGTAAGGGAGAGGCTTCTGACTCGAAGGCAACGCTAGCGAAGGCGGAGAAAGAAGTCGAGGAGGATGATGATTGTGCCATGGGTACTCATGTGCCACTTGAGAAGAAGTGAGGAGACATCGAGCTGTAGTCAGGAGGACTACAGGCGATGAGGGGCAGGATCCTCGAGGTACCCAACCTCTTGGATTATACCTCACTATGGGAGCCCCGAAGAGAAGTAGCAAGGCTGGCGGATGTCGGTAGAGACGGATGCGGATGAAGCGATAGAGAGTGCTATAGTGCAGGAGTCCCCAGGAAACGCGAGTCTAGCAAGCTGCAACAGTGTGAGAGGCACGAGAGTGTTTCACCAATGTAGGATGGCACAGAGAGGTGTGCAACGGTGCGAGATGCAGGGAGTTGTTGCAGCAGCGCAGAGATCAGTAGAGGGAGCACTTGGTAGCGGCAAAGGGAGCTTCAGCATCGGGAGTTTTTCTAGCCTAACAGGGATGTCAGAAGTTGGGTGGATCAGTTACTTACTTATCAGTAACTGAGTCGCAGTGCAGTAGCACGATGCAGCATGATGAGAGGGGATGCAGTGCAGATGCAGTGATGGGAGGATGGACCAACAGCAACACGAATGCAGAGGAAGTTGTCATACATTGCAACAGTGGCAGTGGCAGGGCCATGGGCAGCAGTACAGGATGCAACAGTGGCAGTGGCAGGGCCATGGGCAGCAGTACAAGATGCAACAGTGTAGAGGATGTTGGGTGGGGAGGCCTAACATCAGCATAGGGACTAATGCAGGATAATCCGGGTGATGCTCAGTGTGGAGTATTACTAGAGCACAGTCCTCGCTAAGAGGGAGTGTTGATTTGGGGTAGCATCCGCTGTGCTCTAGCCATGAAAATTGCAGGAAAGGCTAAAGCACATGAGATTTCCAAGACTTAGAAATGGTTTGGAGAGATTGTACCCGGTTTGGGAGATATTAAAATAATTAATATTTTTAATGGAGTTCTTAAGTCTAAACTTAGGAAAAATAAAATATTAATGGGTATTAATATAAAACTGGGTTAGAAGGTTACAAAAGTCATGGATCAAGCCAAATCTAAACTTAGCCGTTGATTAGAGATTTAATCTCGACCATTGAAGGACCAACGAGAAAAGTATAAGAAGAGGCTTGAGGGTCAGATGGAGAACACACCAAAGTGATCCGTCATTCATCTTGCTAGAGCGCGGTTGCTAAGCAAAATTGAATCAGTGATTAGCAGCGAGGGGCAGTGAGTACAAGGCAGAGAGGCAGGGACAATACTAGGAGACCAGCACAGAAGCAGAGAGAGCGAGATCGGCAGTCAGTCCAGGCTACGCAGAGCCCAGCAGGAGGCTGACGCAGAGGCCAGAAGGGCCAGCACTGAGCTTCAGTTGTGCCGAAGAGGGTTTCGTGGGACAGGTTTTCTGAATACCTGTTTCTGAATATAGAGGAATTGTTGTTGTGTATTTTTCTCTGTCAGGCGAGCCGGTTAAGCACCCTGTTGTACTTAGGTAGACTACATAATAATATAACCCTCTGAATAGCTGCACCGGTTTTCCCACATTGGGTTTTTCCGGGGACATTTGTCCAAAAATAATGGTGTCACTTGTGTGCTTGTTTTCTTTCAATTGATGATCTATAGATGTTGTGACTGTATTTTGTTTATTTCGATATTTAAATGTATTAAATAAATTGTTCGAATTTAAACAAGTAGAAGAAATAAACCACCATAATACAGATTAATTTCCTAACGGATAGACTTAGAAAATTCAACAGACGTGGCTCTGTGTTGAAATTTCTAAGTCTAACACATTAGAAATCCCTACTGCATTATCTAGTTTTATTTCTCCTACTTGTTTACTCCATTAACAAGTTATTTATACATATAAATATTGAAATAAACACAAATGCAGCCTTAACTCATATACAGATCATCAACTGAAAAATACTGAGACAAACACACAAGGGACACCATTATTTTTGGACAATCGTCCCCAGAAAAAAACCAATGCGAGAAAATCGGTGCAACAATTCTGAGGGTTTTATTATTATGCATATTTCTTGAGTACAACTAGGGTGTCGAACTGGCTCACCCAACAGAGATTGTTACACGACAGTAATACCTCTTCTCGGAGAGAGATATTCAGTTTCTCAGCTCTAGTCTACCCCACGAAAATCCTCTGGCACTTCCTCTTGGCCCTGCTTCAGCCCTACTAGCCTCAGCGTAGCTCCTGAACCCTTTGTGTCAGCCTTCTGCTTCTCTGTGTCAGCTCTTTGGCCTTTTGCGTCACCCACGCAGGCCCCTCAGCCTCTGTGCAGTCTCTAGCTGCCTCTGCGTCAGCCTCTTCAGTCACTGCGCTGACCCTATGGCACTATCTTTGCCTCTCTACTATGTACTCACTGCCCTTCACTGCAACAGATCACTTGTTCGAATTTTCTCAACAAGCCCCGCTCCAAAAATCAAACTGACTGATCAATCTTGGTGTATCTTCAACTGACCCTCAAGCCTCCTCTTATACTTTTCTTGTTGAGTCTTCAACGGCCGAGATTAAGTCTCTAATCAACGGATAAAATTAGATTTGGCTTGATCCATGTCATTTAAAACATTCTCATCCAATTTTATATTAATACCCATTAATATTTTAATTTTCCTAAGTTTAGAATTAGGAACCCCATTAAAAATATTAATTATTTTAATATCTCTCTAGCCGGGTGGAATTTCCCCAAACCATTTCTGGGGCTTGGAGATCTCATGTGCTTTAGCCTCTCCACCAATTTTCATGGTTAGAGCACATCCGATGCTTCCCAAATCAACACTTTGTGGTTCATAAACAATCTTGAGTACTTGTTCTATTGTGTCAATCTATAGCTCATACCGATAGTCTTAATTCATAACAATTTATGGGCTTGTCGAAACTCAACCCAAGCGCAGTGGAGCTATGTTCCAATACTAAACTCACAACTTAATTTAGTTTGCATATCAGACCTGTACAAACTCTTGATTTTTTAAAGGATCTTCTAAACTGATAATCACTTCTTATGATTTCTTTAGTTACTCTTTTCTTGCATTCATATTCATCATCAAACAATTACAAAGAAGATCTCAACAATAGAAAATAAATGCCAGTAGGATTATAAAGAAGCATTCAAACAAGAACACAAACATTTACTCTGGGAAAGCCCATATGGGGAAAAAAACCCAACAACCTTTTCGTTAGAGAAATTGTTTAGTTCAACAAAAGGCACACCTAGATCTTCTAGTCAATCACAAGGTCAAACTGACTAGCAAAGTAGACTTGGTCAAACCTGGTCCAACTGCCTCCTAATCAAATCAAGCAGTTGTTCACTAAACCCGTCTGGATGATCTGTTAGTGCCAAATTTCAGCCTGCTCCTGCACCAAAGAAAACTCGGACTTGATGCCCAAGGATAACTAGAATTTCTGTCACACATGCGAAGTCAGAAAGAGAGAAGAATACCACACATGCAAATTCAACAGAGAGAGAGAGAGAAAGTTCTTGATTATCAGCTGGAAAACTTCAGCCTTCTTTATCCTTCTTCTTGTCTCCATATCTTCTTTGTTGGATACCCATAATATGACTTCTTCTTGTGATATGAATTGCCCAATAGGAGGAAGTTCTGTAGCACATATATAGTGATTCTGGAGGCCAAATAGGTGCCTTTCTGACTGGGGCGGGCTTGACTAGGAGGGCTGACTTGGCTTTTTTGGAGCCAAAAATTCAAATTTTCTCTTTTGTAAAGGACATGAAGAACATGCCTTAAAAAAATTATTTTGACAATAGCATGAAGAACATGCTTTATATTTATCATTACAAAAGCATCAAGGGCTAAAATATGAATTATGAAGACCAACACAAACATCATTCGTGACCCAACAGAGCTGAAATTATACGCGTTGTGTTCCAAACAAGAGAGCACGATACACCCTCATCACACAAAATTACAGTCATGTAATCGTTCACAGCAGAGTAACAATTACTTTCCAAATATTCAATTATACGTCACATGGGCCAAAACATCTAAAAGGTCACCATACACCTTCAGTCACAGATCAAATAGACAGGAGTTCTAACTTTTCATACCATAAACATTTGATCACAAAAGATGTGATTTGATCACCATATGTCAAATCAACCGACTTCCGCAATGAAACTCCTCAGCAGGTCGGGTCCCAATCATGGTATATCAATTAACGGGCAATGCTTCTCATCACATGGTTAGAAACCTTCGCTACATAGCAAACTCTATCTCTGCCACGGTAACCAGATCCAAGCTTCTTCAACAGGAGATAACCTTGGATTCAGCTATTACAATAGACATGTCCAATCTCTCAGTCTTCTGCCCACATAAGAATGCAAAATTTTGTCTCTGCCCAGCAAAGAAGAAGACACAATTCAAGCTCAGAATGTCTCAGGAAATTTGGCCTAAAAACTCCAGATTGGCATGACAAATCAAGGCCTCCAAAGATCAGGTCAACAGATAGATATGCATGAAAGAATTTAATGCACTTCTTGGAGGAAACCAAGCTCTAACTATAGAGGGGGGGGCTTCTAGAGGGGTTGACTAGCCCTTCAAAGTCTGAGCCGACGTCAACAAATTTGAATATTTGAATTTTCAATTTCAAAAATTTTGGAGCCAACTCAATCACCCGTTAAGACCAACTTAAAAATGAATATTTTTACCTAAAGAAGGGCTGACTTGGGCAGCTCAAAGCCCATAAAAATTATCAAAAATAATTTAATATTAGTGCCATCTTTAAACCTAATTTTGACCAATCATCAAGCTGTTATTAGCATGCAATTTGGGGTTCCTTGAGGACACACTTGGGGCTCCAACTTCGACTGGACATATCTCCTCAATCGTGAGGAGTTGTGGCGTGCCACCTACTATTGGAATTGGCATGACGAGGACTACACAATAATGATGGTCTTGCCTGCAAATTTCCTGATCTTGTCATTTGATTTCCTCATCAAATGCTGGGCTCTTCTGGTTGTTGCATGGATTGACATCAATGACAACCATTTTCCAACACAGGTGTGCAATGTACCAATGACATGCTGACATATTTCCAATGGCACGAAGCTACAGTTGATATGTGATATGAGCATTTCATTTCATTATTCCTTTGTGAGACATCATTAGACGTGATTGATTACACATTTTTCCTAGGTGATGATGTATCCTAGTGAATTAGGATGTATTTCATTTGATGACGACACAATTTGGGATTATATCATTTATCATAGGGTATCTAGATTATTGACCCATTTATACTATGGTTGGAAGTATATTATTGATGGATTTGATGATATTAGTATATTAATAATTACACCTTCCTAGTGCAAGCTCCTTGGCTCATGGCATGATTGTAATGATTATTTCTCATTATTAGAGGTGTATACTATAGTTTTGGCTGGAGTGCTCCCCTTCATACACAATTTCATGTTGATTGATCAGCTCGAGACAGTTTGACTTCCTGTTGACCACAAGGAGCCACCATGGCTAAAGCACTTTCACATTGCAAATATATTACTTGGAGGTGAATCATACCCTTTTTATCAAGAACTACATTTAGTGTAGACATGTTGAGGCGCTCTTCCTCATATATCATTATTTTAAACTTGAGATGGGTCATTCCTATTCATTTTGGAGGTGGTTAAGGTAATTTTGACCTAGCACATAGCTCATTGTGATATTTTACGAATTGTTGACTCCTTTACTAAACCCATCTTTGGGTTCCCATTTTTCAAGAGTTGGTTACACATGGGATAGAGTGTACACTTTGGAGGCAACATGTGCTACTTTGAGCGGTCTTCTTGTGCATATTTACTATATTTTAGGAGTTTGTTACCATGGTGGCCACATTTGCCACTTGTTCTCACTTATTGGCATGACTTTGGAAGTGTATCGGAGGAGTTCTAGGGGATGGCCCTCAAGTTTCATGCCTTGTTCACACAAGTGTTATAGTGGTCAAACCCTACATGTTTCTTTCGTTTTTAGCATGCTTACTCACTCACCCACTTGATTTCTCATCTTAAGAGTACTTTATTCATTTGTGACTTGGTCCATCACTTCGATTGAGGAGGTATCCCACATTATTGAGCTGCCTTACTTGGAGATTGTATATGTGTCATTAGTTCACAATATTTTACTATTTTTTTAATTTGTCCTCTCAATTTAGTTGGAGGGCATTGATAGCTTATGTTTTCCTAGGACCCACCTAGGGTTTTTTAGAGGACATTATTATTCTATTGTAGATTTTGCTGAGACTAAACCTTATCTGTAATGGTTGTTGAAAGTGGTCATAACTTTTGGAGATTGTTTTGCTCTAAGCTCTTGTGAAAGCTTTTTGCGGAATGAATGGTACCATCTAGTTAATAAGAGGCAATATTTTTACTTGTCCGAGATAGTTCAAGGAGCCACCAATGAGCAAATTTGCTATGTTGGATGTAAACTAGGTGTGATAGTTCCTACTCTCCAGTTTCTTTGCTATTTTGTAGAGGAGGCAAACAAGATGTGTAGCAGGTTTCATGTTTTTTACCTGCTAGTTTCTCTCCTAGTTTAAACTCTTTGGAATCTTGACTTGATAAAAAAAGGCAGCAAAGATAACTGGAAATAATGACCATTGCTGCTATAGAAAAATTGGGCATATCCAGGCATATCCAGGTTAGTGCCAGCCACGGCAATAAAATTTTGCTGGTGGATTTCCAGTTTGGATGTATTAAGTGTAACATGTAAAAATCGGCTATGAGAGGTGCAGTTTGCAAACTTTGCAGGTAAGAGGGATCTTGTGGGTAAGGACTCTTTGCAGGTTAAGACAGGCTATGAAGGCTTGGTTGTTCAGAATTAACACACTAAGCTACTCAGCCTAGAAAAGAAATTGAAGTTCGAATCAGCTTCAACCTCTGTGGTAGGTGAACCAAAGTTTGCAGCAAACATTGGCTCTAATACAGCTAACGAGTCAATGTATAGACAGATAAATGGTGATTCATCATGTTCTGTATCAACCATACAAGATACATGTCCTGCACTCAGCTTTATCTCATAATTTATAGCATACAGATCATGCAGTCAGCTTTATCTGTAATAATTTAAAAGATACAGGTCATGTAGTCAACTTTATCATAAGTCAGGTCACTCGTTATGATGGGCATAAGGCCTTACTAAATCCCTATAAAAATAATGGATCTACATCATAAACGTGAGAGTCAAGACAGCTAAACACCATCTGTAAGATGGAAAAGAACAACCAAGGCCATGAGCTAAAGCAGCGAGCATGAGAAGAGATTTTTCTTTCAAATACATCTTACATTTACAGAAAAATATTTCATGTGTTGAAGAGCATGAGAGGAGATTATCATGTTGACTTGTCAAAAATAACATTTCCCAACCAAACCAAGAAAGCTAATAAAAATTACTTACACGATCCATTGTTCGCTGATCCCAGGCCTCTAACCAAATAGCTGCACCTGCCCAATAACCTGCAGAAGGATTATCCTGTGCCTGAATAATGACAAAATCTTCTTTACTGCTGATGGAGCTCCATGAACCTATAACAACTCCATCAATCTCTCCACATTGGATGGAAAGATCTCTAAATGGTCCTGATGAGCAAATCAGCCTCAATTTAGACTCCGTGGATAATGTTTCATCAGAGCTATTCACCAGCAACGGTCTTTGACGTGCACCATATGTACTCCAAAAGCTACTGCTGGGGTACAACCTCTTTCAAACAGCACAATGAGCATTAAGATTATATTGTTTCAAGCAGAGCAACCTTCCCTATCGTAAAAATGATAAAGTCATTTAAATGGAGTAGAAATTTGATGAATATATTGCTAAGTATGAAAAGTCAAGCATAGTATATAAGATAAATAAAAATAAGTCATAAAAGGCACCTCAAGAAGTGATACTCTCTCCAAAATCTTGAAATCGGAAGATCTGAAATGGTTGTATCTTTTGAGTTCCTGGGTAACTTCAGTGCGGAGAAATTGGCTTACAGTACCAAATGCCAACTCTCTAAGATTGATTTCAATGTCTTCTCCAAGTCTCTGCAGTGCAGCTATAGCTAATGCCGTTTTTCCCTGATGGCAAAAGTGGCAAAAGATAAGACATGATAACTCAATTTGTTGCATCAATATGAAGATTCGAGTCATAACATAGATGAACTAAATTTACCTTGCAGAATAACTCGTAAACAATGGTTTTTCCAACCTCTTGGACCTCCTTGAACACATCACGGGGCTCCTTCTGCTTGGCTGTCTCTTTAGAATGCAGCCGATGAAACTGAAGAACTGCTAGAGGTAACCGTCCAGATCGCAAAGCATCCTTAACAACACTAGTTATGTCTAATTGTTCCACCTCCCACCGTCTAACCATATCTTCAGGATTTTCCAGCGGTAGAATTTGCTTGCTCCTTCCTTCATCTGATAATCTCCTGACAGAAAGTTCCTTGAAACTACCTGATGCCAAGTAGCTGGCTGTAGGCACTAAGGAATCTAATGGTGACAAAGAAAGTTGGTCGGACCCATTTGAGGTTAACAAGTTGTGGTCAGCCTGGTCTTGGCCAACAATATCTTTGTCCAGCATAAGCTCTACCTCTGTTAATATTCTGCCTTTATGGATGTCCTCATAAGAATCAGGTATCTGCCCACTTTTTTGTAGTCCATCAGATGGTACCATCCAATGTTCATCTACAGCTTCCCTCTGTGAAAAGATTCAAAAAAAGCGTACTTTACTATGACACAAATTTGATGCTAGCACTTGGTTTTATACTGAATTATTATACAAAAAACCAAAGGCATACCATTCCTTGGTTTGGTCTCTTGCGCTTTCTATTTATGCGATCTTGTAGATTTCTGATAACCTCCAGGAAGCGGGCCATTTCACAGAGCTTGCCTGAAATGTCTAGCACACGAGGCATAGTATTTGAAAAAGGCATGGATTCCATAAAATTTTCAGTTTGAGCACTAAGAATTTGCATTAGGTGATTGCGTCTTTTCCACTCCAATTTTCCATAGTGACGAACCATTTTTGTTGCAAAGCGTGCAGCCAAAGCCACAAGCCTGCAAAATATGGAGAAGAAATAATTTAATTTACCAATCCTTAATGGTGGGTGATATGGTTCGCACTTGAAAAGTCAGAACAAACCAAACATAGATGTAGTTCTAAAGTACCAAAACCAAGCATATGACTTGAGAAGCTGCAAAGACTGAATAATTCAAGAGTTTTCAGTTTCCTAACTCACCAAATAATTATAATGTCTTATTTGAATATTTCTATAGCTTTGAGGCGCATTAGGACAGATCAACTATATGCAAGCTAAATGTATAAATTTGTTGAGAACGTAGAGTCACCTTAATATGACAAGTACAAGACAACAGAGAAACTAGACAACAAACTTTCATTCACGTGCTTTTACTTGCTTGCATACTTCAACATGGTCTGTTACTAAAACAGTTTCAATTATTTTACATCTACGTTTCTAGAAAAGCATAACATCTAACAAATTTTAAAGTGGCCCAGAGATATTCCCAATGAAGAAAATTCTGGTAGAGAGAGAGAGAGAGAGAGAGAGAGCTCTCCCTATCAATCTAAACTTATGTCATTCCTTGCAAGACCAGACTCTCCCCATCAATCTAACCTATTGTCATTCCTTGGAAGACCAGACTGCTTAAAGTTTTGAAGCTTGAGATATCCTTTCCAATCTTGCTTCCAAGTAGGAAATATTGGAACACAATGAAATATTCAAAACAGTGCATGAACAGTTGAATAGTCAGGACACAAGGAAAGAAAACAATCATGAAACTATTCTTCCCAATTTTGTCACCGCAGCATATCCAACCTTTTTAGATAAGATAAATAATTTTATTTATACCCAACAAAGGACCATAACATAAACAGTGGCAAGATAATCATATACATTATAGATATTTATTATTACAACATATTTTGCAGAACCTTGATTTACAGCCAAACCACGAAAACAGTCACCAGACTAAAAGTCAAACTGTTTCTTAAGCATATGCAGTCGACCCATACATTGTTTTCCATACAAACCCTAGAACTTAAACCAAATGTGTGTGAGAAATTTGTAACATCATTCTATGTATCTTCTCTATATCAAGCTCCCACATTTGAAGATGTAAGATTACTACTCCAAGAAGAGTAGTGACTCAACAAAACTGAATTTGCAGAACCAAATAAAGCTTTCACAAGAAGGCACAGAGGAAGAGATCATGACAAACGTTGTCAAGGAGAAAGGCATAGTTGGCATCCAAAATTGTAGGACATCATAGAGGAAGAAGTAGAGAAGGGATCCATCAAAGTAATTTTGTAGAAAGTAGTACAGTTCTTCCACAAGAATGTGCCACTAATTATTTGCTTGTGGCTTCTCATACTAACATCTCTACTTCTCAATGTGTTTGGTACATTGATTCAGGAGCCACCAAGCATATCACTGGTATTTTCAAAACTCGCTCCCTATGAGATCATTATTCTCGTAATGATAGTATTGATGAGGTAAAGGACAAGGTGAAGCACCAATGAGAGTTTCAGGAGATCACATCAAAAATATCCATGATGTCTTGTATGCTCCTAGATTAAAAAACAAACTTGTTTTCTGTTAGTAAAAATATTAATTGAAATTATATTTTTGGGGTTGATAAGAAACAGTGTTTCGTTAAAGATTGGACTAACAACATCAATGCCAAGGGATTGTAGTGTAATGATATGTACAAGTTTGATGGTATTCCAAAGCAACAATATTCTACTTCTGAAAGCCATTATGGCATCAAAGTTATGGTCATCTAAACGACTTTTATTTGAACTTGCTTCATAAACATAATTTGCTGAATGGATTCCCTAACATTGAGAAAGATAAAGGTGTATGTGAAGCATGTGTAGCAAGGAAGCGACATCATTTCAAATTCAATAACAGCAAAACCAGAGCAACTCAAGTACTTGAATTAATTCATAGTGATGCTTGTGGTTGAATGAGAACCTGTTCCTTTGGCAGTGCTGAGTACTTTGTAACTTGCATCAATGATTTTTCAAGAAAGTTATGGGTATACTATTTGGAAAAACAAATCTGATTTTGCTGTAAGTTTTAAGCAATTCAAGGCTATGGTTAAAAATAAGCGAGGTCTGGGCATTCAAGTGTTCAAGAATGATAGAGAAGGTGAGTATAATTCACACACATTTCGTGATTTTTGCTATCATCATGGTATTCAAAGACAAACTTATGTTGCCAAAACACCACAGCAAAATGGAGTAACAAAGAGGAAAAAACGATCAATTATGAAAATGGCTAGATGCATGCTAAAAGAGTGTCATCTCCGTGATTAGTTTTGGGCTAAAGCAGTTTAAACAGTAGTATTTTTGTTAAATCACAGTCCAACAAAGGTGGTTTGTGGTAGGACCCCTTATGAAGCTTCATCAACAAGGAAATCACAAGTAACCAATTTCAAAGCTTTTGATTATTTGGCATATGCACATGTTCCAAATATAGATAGACATAAGTTGGATGCTAAAAGTAGGAAATGCATATTTATTGAGTATAGCATTGAATCAAATGCACACAAGTTATATGACCATGTAAATAAAAAAGTTGTTATACGTAGAGATGTAATTTTTATGAGAGACTCCCACATGTGCATACATCAGAATGGAAAGGTGAAGTTTTGCAAGGTGATAATAAAGAGCTTCGATTCAAAACTCCTACACATATAGGAAGCGTAGAGGAGAAGTGGACAAAGAAATGAAGAAAGAAGGAGCAAAATGGGAGTTGGAAGGGTAAAATGACAGTCAATCTCCAAAGGATGTAATTAGTCTTGGAAAATGCCAAAATGCTTCTATCAAACTCTTCAAGATGCAAGACCAAATGAGATACAAAAAAGTGAAAGAAAGACAAGTTCAAAATCATCACAATAGGTAAAACTTGCTTTAATAAGTGAAGTTGTACATCCAGCACCAAGGGATAGATCAATGGGTTAGGCCTTGCTAGTTTGGCCGGCGGATAGATCCCTTGTTATGAAACCAGCTCAAGAAAAGATAGAAAAGAAAGTTCAACGCCTTAGAATTCAGCCTCTTCGAGGGGGCAACCTCCTTTACATTACATAAATGAACAATTCTTGGATGATACAAATGACAAAACCTCCTTTCTATATATAGGAGTCTAAGGAGTCACAATATAATCCAGCCGACCTAACAATAATAATATAAAGCCACAAAAATAACAATAGAGGGATTCTATGGGGCACAGAAATAACAATATGTGGGTAATAGGGGCACAACAATATAAATAAGGGGTATAACTACAATAGTAATGGGGTAATCACTAGTATTATAGGGACCCAACATGCCCCTCTCCTTCAAAAAAGTGTTGTCCTCAACGCTTGAGCAATTTTGGATACTTCTGCATAAAATTCTCATCCTCCCATGTGGAATCTTCAGCGGATAAGTTCTTCCACTTGATAAGATACTCTGAAATTGATCGATTTCGTAGCTGTCGAGTTCTTGTTTCTGTGACTGCTTCGGGTTCCAATATAATTTTTCCTTCCTCGTCAAGTTCTGGCAATATTGTTTGAACTGGGAGCTTGTCGCCTATAACCTTCTTTAAACATGAAACATGGAAAACTGGGTGCAATCGAGAAGCTGCAGGAAGCTCCAATTTGTATGCCATAGTACCAATCTTTTCCAACACCTTGTACGAACCATAATACTTTGGTGATAATTTATTATCCTTCTTAGCTTGCTTTAGGGACATTTGCTTATATGGTTGTAGCCGTAGGAATACCCAATCACCTACATCAAAACTTCTTTCACTGCGATGTTGATCTGCCTGTTGTTTCATTCTATTTTGTGCCAACACGAGGTTATCCTTTAAGAGTTGGAGGACTTGTTGTTGATGTTCGATGTGATGTTCCACTGCCTGAACCTTAGAATTTTCTCTTAAATATGATGTGATTGATGGTGGTTGATACCCATAAAGTGCCATAAATGGGGTCATTTTTGTTGTTGTATGGAAGGAAGTGTTATACCACCATTCAGCCAGAGGCAACCATTTGACCCATTGTGTCTGTTTATCAGATACAAAGCAACGAAGATATCCTTCCAAACATTTGTTTACTATCTCAGTTTGCCCATCAGATTGAGGATGATAAGATGAGCTATGAGCTAACTGAGTACCAAGACAAGAAAATAATTCTGTCCAAAAATTTCCAGTGAAAATGGGATCTCTGTCACTTACAATAATCTTTGGGTTTCCATGTAGCTTTTGAACTGTTTCCATAAATGCAGTAGAAACTGTACTGGCTTTAAATGGATGTGATAATGCACAAAAGTGTGCATACTTGGTAAGTCTGTCAACTACCACCATGATGACACTCTTTCCCTCAGACTTGGGTAAACCTGTGATAAAATCCATTGAAACCTCCTCCCAACGTTGGCTTGGAATGGATAAAGGTTGTAATAGACCCGGTGTCTTAATTGTTTCAACTTTATTTTGTTGGAAAACCAAACATTCCGCCACAAACTTTTGAATATCTGATTTAAGGCCATCCCAAAAAAATTCCTTCTTAACCCTGTGGTAAGTTTTTAAAAATCCTGAGTGCCCTCCTAAGGGAGAAGTGTGCAATTCCATAAGAATCTTTTGTTTTAGCTGGGAATTCTTACAGAGGTATAAGCGATCTTTGTACCATAACGAATCATTTTGCCAGCTAAATGTATCAGAAGTACTGGAATCTTGTTGTAGCTTTCGAATAAGTGCCCACACTTCTTCGTCATTCTTCCATTCCTCCTTTGCTTCATTTATCCAATCTGGTTGGATAATAGAAATGGCACACAACAATGCTTCCATATCCTCATCCTTTCTTGAGAGTGCATCTGCCACCACATTTTGCTTCCCTTTTTTGTAGATGATTTCAAAGTCATAACCCAACATCTTTGTGACCCACTTTTGTTGCTCTTCAGAGGATAATCTTTGTTCTAAAAAGTATTTAAGGCTATCATGATCCGTTTTTACCTTGAAGTGTCTTCCCATTAGGTAGGGTCGCCATTTCTTAAGTGCATGGAGTATTGCCAACATTTCCTTCTCATAAATAGCTTTGCTTAAAAACTTTCCCTTGATTGGACGACTTTCAAAAGCAATGGGTCTTTCATCTTGCATTAGAACAGCACCAATTCCATTTCCTGAAGCATCACATTCCACAATAAAGGTTTTTGTGAAGTCTGGTGTAGCTAAGACTGGTGCTTGGCACATTGCCTCTTTAAGATGTTTAAAGGCCTTTGTTGCTTCCGGAGTCCATGAAAATGAATCTTTCTTCAATAATGTTGTTAGAGGTGCTGCTATTCTCCCATAATTCTTAACAAACTTGCGATAATACCCTGTCAACCCAAGAAATCCTCGCAGATGCTTTATGGATGTGGGGATTTTCCATTCCTTAATGGCTTTAATTTTGCTAGGGTCTACCTTAACTCCTTCATGAGATACAATATGACCCAAATATTCCACCTCCTGGACTCCAAAGAAACATTTGGATCTTTTTGCATATAATTGTTTCTCCTCCAATAGTTGTAGCACCTTGTCAACATGTTCAACATGATCCTTCCAAGACTTGCTGTAGATTAGTATATCATCAAAAAATACTAACACAAATTTTCTAAGGAATGGTTTGAAAATTGAATTCATCAAACCTTGAAATGTTGAAGGTGCATTGGTAAGGCCAAAAGGCATGACCAAAAATTCATAATGACCCTCATGAGTTCTAAATGCCGTTTTCGGAATGTCTTCAATCTTCATTCTGATTTGATGATATCCCGAACGAAGATCCAACTTGGTGAAGTAAATTGATCCATGCAATTCATCCAGTAATTCATCAATGACAGGAATGGGGAACTTATCTTTAATAGTGAGCTTGTTGAGCTCCCTATAATCTGGACACATGCGCCATGATCCATCCTTCTTGTGCACCAATACTACTGGAGCTGAGAAAGAACTTTGACTCGGTTGAATTATACCAGCCTCTAGCATTTCTGCAACCATACGTTCAATTTCACTTTTTTGGACATATGGATATCTGTACGGCCTGATGTTTGGAGGAACACTTCCTGGAATCAGATGAATAGCATGATCATGATCACGCATAGGTGGGAGACCTTTGGGAGTCTCAAATACCTTGGAATGATTGTCCAGGACTTTTTGGAGATCTGGAGAAATAGATGATTCCAATGTGGAAACATCTAGCGAACATAATTGTGCAATTACACCTCTTTGCTCCTTTTTTAGAAGCTTTGTCATGCCATTAGAGCTGATTATCTTTCCTGGTTTCCCTGCAATACCCCTTAATTCAACTTCCTTTCCTTCCACAGAAAATTTCATGAAAAGTTCTTGAAAATTAAAAGCTATTGTACCCAAGGATTGTAGCCATTGGACTCCTAGTACAACATCAGCACCTCCCATTGGAATGGAAAGCATTGGGCTAGTCAATACATATTCTCCCATGGATAGCTTGATATTATGGCACTTTCCAGAACAATTTATTGTTCCTCCATTTGCAATCATCACTTGACACTCTGGTGCTGGATATAGGAAGCAATTCAATTCTTTTGCTACCCTACAATGAATAAAATTGTGGGTGCTTCCTGAATCAATCAACACTATTACCTTTTTCTTCTTGATTTGTCCTTCTATCTTGATGGTTTGAGGAGTGGTAATTCCCGCCAATGCATTACAAGATATGGTCGGATTTATTTGTTCTTCATCTAGGCTTTGTTCCTGGAATATATCCTCTTCTTTTGACCTTTCTTGCTCCTTTTCTTCTTCCTCTTCACAATCTATGTAGAATAATTTCTTCTCAGCACACTTATGACCTTTTGTGTATTTGCTATCACAATTGTAACAAAGCCCTTTTGCTCTTTTTTCTTCCAATTGTTGTGGTGTCAACCTTGTAGGTTGTGGAAGACTATGGGCAACAACACTTCCGTCTTTATAGTTGTGAATGGTATGCTTCCTAGTTGCCATAATTTTGCTTTCCATTTTTCTTGCTAACCTGAATGCCTTCTCTAATGAATCAGGTTCCCAAAGGCGCACATCATGTTGGATATTATCCTTTAAAGACCCTATGAACACATCAATCCTATGCTCCTCTGGAATATCTTTTACCCTTATGTTCAATTTTTGGAACTCCTCAATGTGCTCCATTATTGAACCCTTTTGTTTGAGACTTATCAATTGGCTAAAAAAAGTGTTGCTTTTTGTATCCTCATAATGTGCTATCAATTCTTCCGTAAAAATTGCCCAAGTGATAAACTGTTTACGAGAACAAAGCCATTGATACCATACAAACTGATTTGGTTCCAAATATAAAGTTGTCATACGTACCTTTTGTGTGTTTTGCACATTATTGAGATCGAAGAATTGCTCCATCTGTAATATCCATGTGGCGGGATCCTTGCCATCAAACTTCCTCATATCGATTTTTGGAACATGGTGAGTCTTCGATCCAACATTAGAGTCTATGGAATCATGATTAACATTTCTTTTGTTCTCATCATGAGTTTTCTTTAGTACTCCTTCACCCTTAGTGACCATTTCTTGTAGCAACTTATCCATCTTATTATCCATGCCATCAATTTTAGCGTTCATGCCATTCACCTTAGCTTCCATGCCATCCATCTTAGCTTCTACACCTTTCTTTAAACCATCCATCTTAGCTTCTACATCTTTCCTTAAACCATCCATTTTAGATTCTGTTGCTTTTTGTACAAGTGACACTCGTTGCACTTGTTCTTGTAATTTTGATATATCATATAGCATTTCTTCTTCTTCTTCATGAGTCATGCTAGAGCTTTCAGGCTCCTTACTAGGTGTTTGCATTTTCTTTCCTCGGGGCATCAGTTACCGATAATAATTCTCTAATATGCCCTTTGAATTCCTTCAAAATAAATTTTCAAACCAAGCTTAAGCAAAAATTAAAGAAAATCTACACACCTTTTTTCACTTTGTAGGAGCTCGATATTGCCTCCGATGTATCTCTGTACTTTCTGATTATCTAGTTCTGAATTTATGACCTGTAGTAGCCCTCTGTGTCCTCTTTCCAATGCCACAAGTCTGACCCAAATTGGATTCTCCAAGGAAGAGTTATGCGAAATGTCCCACAGTGACTTGATTATAGACTAGTTCAGTAGAGCGAACTTGTAGGACGTGCCACGTGTCACTGTTTCAACCTTTGACTCTGAAAAATATATAAAAGAAAAATACAGTCCATCCCAATGTTGCACGAAGCGGGAGCGAAGCGGAAGCGGAAGCGTGGAAGCATCATTTTCCAAAAATCTAGGAAGCGAAGCGTCCGCGGAAGCGTCTGCTATATATATATTTTTTTGCATTTATACTCAAAACAAACATTCCAAATACCAAATTAATTGTAGAAGACATGAAAACATGCATATTTTTGCATAAATCAAGATAGATATAACATCCATTGTACATTAATGATCTAGAATCTAGATTCTTCTCCTCTTGTCTAGCCTTTGCCTCTACCTCGATTGTCTAGGGATATTAGTCAACATTGCCCAATTTTGATCAAACTACTTAATTCAAGACTTAAAATATGGTAGAAAAAGCTTAACATGTTTGATCGATGATTTTGACTTGATTGAAAGGTAATTTTTTGCTAAGGGTGTGCCGCGTGACAAAGGAGTTCAACAATTAACACCACCAACACCAGGGTACATATAGGGCTTGGTGCTCTTGATTAAATGCTAATCGCATACCTTCATACTTGATATAATCTAATGAAATGCCACAATCCCATTGATCCTGAATACCTGAAAACTGTTAAGTCTGCTGAATTTTGAATAGGATATGAAATTCTATTTTCTCCATATGAAGTCCAATGAGGCTGGAACCACTCTCAAACATTCTGAGTCATTTCATGGTAATGTTAAAAATTTAAGTAAAAGGATGAAAATGAAAAATAAAGGAGAATGTCACTTTTACTTTAAGAATTTAACATTACCATGAGGGAGCATCTGCTATATTTATATTTTTTTTTGCTTTCATTTGTCACCCTAACCCAAGGTGGACCCACCCCCAACAAGCAAACTCACCTAAAATTTAAAAAAAAATTGAAAAAAAAACGATTTTCTAAATGCTTTTCTGGAAGCTTTTCTGGAAGCGTCCTGGAAGCGCCTGGGAAGCGTCTGGGAAGCGTCGTACGAAGCGCGCTTCGGCGCTTCGGAAGCGCCAACGCTTCCAAATTTCCAGGAAGCGTCTAAAAATTTCGGAAGCGCGCTTCCGGCCAAGCTTCCTAGGCGCTTCCGTACGGGACACGCTTCGGGGCTTGGAACCGGGGGGGGGGGCGCTTCGTGCAACACTGGTCCGTCCTCTTTCTGTACCTTCTTACGGAATTTCAATCCGATGCTCAGAAAGAAAGTTATGACGATTTTCCCCAGGTCACCTGTTTTGAGTGTAATTCAGGAGTCTGCAAAAAGACCAACTTCCTCAGATCATATCTCCGAAAATATCACGCGAAAAACTCTGAAATTCGGACCCAAGGTTCAGCGCGATTTCTTCTCAAATGGGTTTTTTTTGCGACTTCTGAGACGTCACAAAAAAAAAGTTATAGCGAAAATGCCACGATGACCTGTTTGGAGCAGCGAAACCCTAGAATCCAAAGCTCTGATACCAAATGTTATGAAACCAGCTCAAGAAAAGATAGAAAAGAAAGTTCAACGCCTTAGAATTCAGCCTCTTCGAGGGAGCAACCTCCTTTACATTACATAAATGAACAATTCTTGGATGATACAAATGACAAAACTCCTTTCTATATATAGGAGTCTAAGGAGTCACAATATAATCGAGCCGACCTAACAATAATAATATAAAGCCACAAAAATAATAATAGAGGGATTCTATGGGGCACAAAAATAACAATATGTGGGTAATAGGGGCACAACAATATAAATAAGGGGTATAACTACAATAGTGATGGGGTAATCACTAGTATTATAGGGACCCAACATCCCTTCAGGCTGATCTACCTGGATTTTCCCATGGATATAGTGGCCATTCAGTGTCCATGAACCACATTAATAAAAAGTGAAGTTGTACATTCTTATGATCCAATTTTTTATATTGAAACAAATCAAAAACAAGAACAAAGAGATAAAATGAAACTAGAATATGATGCTTTCATATAAAACAACACATGCAAGTTAGTTAAATTGTCCCTAACCAAGCAACCAATATGCACAAATTTCAAATCAAATGGTTCTAGTGATAAATATAAAGCCAGGTTAATGGAAAAAACATATGCACCAAAAGAAGGAATAGATTATGAGGAAACATATGCTCCAACAGCAAAATTAATCACAATTAGAATGGTGTTAGCCCTTCAAACACAGTTTGTATAGCAAGTACATTGAATGGAGATTAAGAGAGCATTCCTAAATCGGGATTTGCGAGAAGTATATATGGAGCAGCCTAATGGATTTGTAGCTCAAAGAAAACAATATTAGTGAGAAAGTTGGTGAAAAACTTGTATGGATTAAAACAAGCCCTCGTGCATGGTACGAAAAGATTAATAAATATCATAAATAAAGAGGTTTCAAGAAAAATGATTCTAATCCTAACTTGTATATCAAAGAAAAAGGAGAAGAAATTATCATTATGGTTGTATATGTTGATGACTTAATAATAACTAATAGTAGTGTTGACTTTATCTGAGGAGAAAAAGAGTCATTGAAAATCATTTGATATGACTGACATGGAATTATTACAATATTATTTCGACATTCAAGTTTGGCAACAACCAAACAAGATTTTTATCCTCAAGCAAGTATGCCTTGAAATTATTCAACAAGTTCATATAGAAGATTGTAATCCCAATAAAACACCAATGGAAATAAACATAAAGCTTTCAAAAGATGATGAATGTGAGGTAGTTAATGAATTGTTTTATCATCGACTTGTAGAAGAATTGATCTATCATACCACAACTAGAACAAACATAACTTTTGAAATTCAAAATGTTATCAAGGTTTTTGATCTGTCCCGAGGAAACACATTGGAATGTAGCCAAGAGAGTACTTAGGTATTGTTGCCGCAAACTCTAGTAGGCCCAGTGCAAAGCAACACTGGGCGAGGGGCCAAACCTTACGGCAACAATTAGGAAGGGTTTCTATTTTCACCTCAGCAACCTTCCTCTTGCTCTTTAGTGGGATTTCAACCACAAGGGAGGCTTCCTTAAATCACCTATAAGGGTATTCTAATACTAGGGCTCAAGGTGATTAGTTTTTGAATGTCTAGAGGTGGATATAGGGATTGGAAAGGCAAAGGATGACCATAGGGTTCAAGCCCCTAAAATCTAAACCAATAAATGGGATGTTATAATTTAGGGTTTGAATGATCTTTATTAATAGGGCATGCAATGGCATATAGCAGCCTACAAAAATCCCTCCAAATGATCTTCAACAAGAAAAGAGTAAGGGCTTCAAATATAGACTAGTGTTGAACTAAGGAAAACAGTTAGGGTTGTTGGATATGCATAAACAACAAAAATGGTGTTAGAGAATGATAAAGTGGCAACTTATTAAACTTATTTTCTCTAACCTTGATACTTGCTTGTGAATCTTAATCTTCTTTATGTTCTTAGTTAGATCTTTTCATCAAACAATATCAAGAAACAACAACAACAAAAGACGTCACGGATATAGGCTCTCAGCCAGGGCAAAACCCCTCCAAGGGGAAAACTCAAAAACTCTTCTCTTCTTAGAATCTGCGTCAAATGAGATACAAAGACCCAATCCCTAGACCAAGTCCTTCTCCCAGTACCAAGTCAATGCTTTCCTCAAGTCCTTCTTGAACTTGCACCAAACTGCTACTTACTGCAACTTCGACCTGCCAGCTTCAACACAACTACTCGACTCGCAATTTCGGCCTAGCTACTTCATCCTTGCAGCTTCTTGGAAACACTAATACAACCTCCTCTTGAGACCTACTTAGAGCAAGACAGCTCTCCCAAGGTCAACGAGGCCAAAACAAGGGGTTTCCCTCTTCCAGCTATAGATTTTGCACTTCGTCCTCCAACAACTCGATCCTAAAATTTCGGCCTTTTAATGTAGCCCAGCAACTCCAAAATTTCACACAAGTGAGAGAGATAGAGCCCAAAGACAAGATATTTCGACCTCCCAGCTTCTTCTAGATCTTCGCTCTCCTTTTCTATTCCTTCCCAGCTATAGATCGAACTTTTTCTTTAATAGATTGAACTTGTGAGTGAATGATTCCAAATGAGGTCGAACTGCATCCTTTTATAGCCTTTTCAAGGGGTCGAATTCCCTCCTTTAGGCCGACTTGAGGATCTCAGGGCCAACTTGAACTCTTGGAAATTCCAAGATTTTCTAGACTCAAAAAAATAATTCTTTTTACAATTACAAATTGCTTGGAAGGGTCTTATAAACATGATGTTGACTCCTTTGACTCGTGACAACAAATCCTAAGCCCTAACAAACCCTAGAAGCACGAAGAACATGTTTTTACCTAAAAGACCATCAATAAGATAGATATTGAAATGAATACAACAATTATGAAGACCGAAACTAGTTACATTTCTCAACACTCCATTCTCTCTCTTTGTTTTGGCACAGGAATATCTTAAGGAAGGAACCAAATTCTGGATTGGTGTCTCTATTTTTCTGGGTTGATTTTCTTCATTAGGAATAAGGATTTGGTTGGGCAGTGAGGGCCTGTCTGCTCTTATTTTTGACTTTTGTTTTCTTTGATTAAGGCAACGAAGGAATTGTGGCAGCTGGCATGGGGATTCTATATTCCAATATAGGCTCAGAGATTAGTGAAGTCTATTCAGCCATTCTCAAAAGGAACATTTTGTCTTGCAACAGGGTGCGAAGCAGGAATTGTTAGGTTGGAATCCAAGAGAATTATTACAGGATCTTATGGACAACCAAGACAGGAAATCGAAGCATATTCTAAAGCAACCCTAACCTGTGAAATCTATAGGAAGGCTAATGGAATAATTTTGGAGGCCATCATACATACTAGCAATTTGGGGTTCCATAATTGAAGGCCTCAGTTCTGTGCAAACTCAATTCGGGGTCATTTGCTAGGAACATCTGTAGCATTGTGGACGACACCCTTCAGTGGATTAAAAAGTTTGTTGTGGAAGTCTAGAGCACTCACGAGAGGATTTTCTGTCTCACGAATTTTCCTTAAAGTTAGTAACCATGTCACATATTGTTTTGAGATGACAAGAACCGGCAAGAGTCGATATCGTAGAGGAATCCCTAATTATGGTCAATTGTTAGAATATGGTCAGTTGTCTAGACATTCCTGTGACAAATTAACGTTAGACCACCATTATAGATATTCGCAGCTAGCGTGGGGCGGTTGTTTATTGGGCTTGACAGAAATTTATGTTTGGTTGAATTAACGCATGGTTGTATTTTGGTTTTTATATATATATATATATATATATAGTGGGACCGTTGTTTGGAGAATTGGATTTATTTCATGTTTGGTTGAATACTTTGGTTATATTGTGATTATATGCAAATTTTTATTATTTATTGTATTATTGGGAAAAATCTAATATCAAATAAAGATTACCTCGATGGAAGTAAATGAAAGAAAAAAAAATGTAATTTGGTAAAACCCTAACATTTGAAGAAACCTAGGGCAAAATTACCATAGTTTATTACACTATGTTTGTTGATAATGGGTGTATGGATGATTGCTTTGAGGCTTGATATGTTACTCCTATACTGCTAAATAGAATTGCCTTTGCTGATATTGAGTATCTCGCAACTAGGTTTTGCAGTAGAGAATATTTGTTTGTTCGTAGTCCAAGATATGCATTGAGGACAAACTTCCAGATTGCCTTGCAGCAGACATTTTATGCACAAACTAAAGCATGTATAGAGGACAGGGTACTTGGCTATATGTATTGTAAAAATGAGCAGTGAAGCTGCAAGGGTTTGCAGTTGATAATCATTATGAGAAGAAGAGCAGTTGATCTATTGGGACAGTGTTTGTTAGACATTGAGCAATGAGCATGTTTATGTTGCCTAAGGGTTTCATCTTGATGTGCCAAGCAAACTTGATTATTGAGCAGTACTAGGGTTTCACAATTTTTGCAAAGATCAGGTTGATTACTTATTACAAGGATGTTGATTGACACAGTCTGATGTTTAAGATGTTAGGGGTTGATGAAGACATTGAGCGTAAGTAGATTCAGCTTGAGGAGATTTTGTATTATAGATTACTTGTTGAGTAGAGTTTTGGTATTTGATTGTTGAATAGAAGTTGCGCACAGGTGGATCCAATCTGAAAATTGTGAAACGTGGTCCATCAGCAGATCAGGATGGCGGAGTGGTCCAAGGTAGGAGAGTGGAGTCTCCTTCGGGTAGAGGACTAAGAACACTTCAAGGAGGCAGGGTGGTGCTAGGGCAGTTTGGACCCTGTGCAGGGCGTTAGAGCATTCATACAGTAGCAGCTAGTAAACAGAGTGTTGGAGTTTCCTTCAGGTCGGGGCTTATAAACCTAGGCACTGGAGTTTCCTTCCAATAGTAGTTGGTAAACTAGGTATTGGAGCATCCGTTAGGTTGTAGCCTATTAACCAGGGGGTTGGAGCCTCCCTTAGTTGTCACTGAAAATGATGGAAGTTGGAGCCTCCTATTAAAGACGGATATTAAGAAGCGTTCGGTGGTTTTTCTCCTAGAAGGGTTTCCACGGTTCCACCTAAAAATCTTTGGTGTCTATTGTCTTTGATTTTGTGCATTGTTGAATGGTGTTAATGATTGTTTATGTTTAACTAATGTTAATAATGTTTAATACTCTGAAAAGTAAAAATACTATTGAATAAGAAATATTGATTCACCCCCCCTCTCAGTATTTCCAATAATAGGGACTAAAGAACATTTTTTAGGTGCTGAATTTGTCAGACCCAGTTAGTTGTTTTGTCACGTGGGAAGGAGCCATGAAGTTTGTAGGAACTGGCATGTGTGGGAGAAGGAGATTGTTGCTGCTATAATTTTTTTAATATTTTCAGGTTTATTCCTGTTGTAATTTCTATTTTCCTGAGGGCAAACTTCTTGTTGAAAATGGTTGTTATTGATGTCAAAGGTTGTCCAAATGAAAGAAGAAAATACATAGTCAAATAGCATATTCTGAGACCTTTCCAACGATATATGGAACTCCCTCTAATTCCATAGGAATGAGGAGATATGAAATATTTTGTCAAGATGACCCAACCAAAGTACAAGCAGGCCCCATTTGGATACCCTATCTTTGAAGGCATTTTTACTCCAATTACCTAGCTCAAATGGGAGCATAAGATATATGGTTGGAAAGCTTATTCTGAGACCTTTCCAATGATATATGACACACCTTCTAACTCCTCATGGTTGAGGAGAAATGAATTTTTGCACATTAATTACACATTCTGCCAGTTGAACCAATCGGCCCATCCAGCAGACAAGTCAGCCCTAACCTAGCGTAGAAACACACTATTAATAGGCATGGAAAGGAGCATTTCTAACCACTCAACTCAAGCATTCAGTTATGTGTTTAGGAGAGCGAAGGAGCAGGTCTGAAGTTCATACCTCATGAACCAAGAAGAAGTGAAGTGAAGCCAAGTTGAAGCAGCTTTTTGTGGAAGGATTTTGGCACATCTTTTGAAGGGTTTTTGGCATTATTCATGGGAAGGTTTTCTAGTTTGTTTGAGGTCTGCTTTTGCGGATCAAGTACGGGTGTCTTTAGAGGCTGAGCAGGTCGAGTTTTGGTGAGGAGAAGGCTGAGCTTCAAGCCTGTCTTGAGGGCTGAATTCTATCCCTATAGATGCTGAGTTTTGACCTTGTCTTAAGGACGAGTTGCAGTTCTGATCTTAGGACCGAGTTATGTCCTTGTGAAGGCTGAGTCTCAGGGCTAAGCATTGTTATTTGAAGGTTGAGTTTCAAGGGACGAGTTATATTGTTTGAAGGTTGAGTTCTGCTATTTGAAGATCTAGCCTAGGCCCAGTTTGAAGGCCAAGTCCTAGTGTCCTCAAGCCTGATTTGAAGTTCAAGTTCTACTATATTAAAGGTTGAGCACAGGTAGAAGCCCGCAATTACTTAAGTTTGTGCTTTATGACACTTGGTGTCCTCATCTTCTTGACAGGTTGGAGTCAGCAATTTTTGTAAATTGGTGCTTATAGAGGATTCGTGTCCCCAAAAGAAATTGTAATAAATTAAACATTGTTTTCAAGTATTTATTCTTCAAATTTTGATGTGCACCTTAATCTTTGTGTTCATACATCGTGGATGATTGATTATGTGATGTGAATTGGGTTTCAAGATTAACTAAGTGAAAATTTGTCAGAAGTAACAAAATATCGATTCACACGCACTTTCAATATTTCCAACAATTGGTATTAGAGCAGGCTTCTTCAAGAACAGAATAACAACAGGAAGAAGATCTTACAGGGGGCCATGGCCAGTCAAGAACCATCAATCAAAATTCCTATCTTTGATGGAACAAATTTTGTCTTCTGGAAAAAAAAAAGAGAATGCACTTGATGTCTCTTGGTGCTGAAGTTTGGTTGTCTATTACAGATTGTAATGTCCCAAGGGGATTTTAGCCCTTAGGATTCTATGTTTTTCTACGGTTTGCAATAAATCAACAACAAAACACATTCATTCATTCATATAACAGTGGGTATTTATCTATGTAATGCATGAATATAAAAGATCTTCAACAGTAACACAATCCTTCAACAAAATTTTAATAAGCCCAATGAACAATAGATTCCTCCAATCAATAATCAACAGTATAATTTTGATTGCAATTGATTAGTGAACTAGTACGCCAACTGCAATACTAACACTATCTAGTTCTACTGTTGTTATACTAATTACAACTCACTACCTAATCTCTAGCAGCAAACTAAACACTATTGACAACTCACTGTCTAATGTCCCTTCGCTAGTTGTGATGTTATGTGTTGTTCTAGTAAGGTCTGATTACTGCGAAAAAGATTCAAATTCCATGTTCATTCGTTCACAATTCACAATGTATCTACATAAGTGATTTGTTGCCACATTAACCAGAATTAGTGTTGGCCGCAGACAGGTTATGCCTTGTTTTGTCCTTAGTATGGTTTGTTTTGTCCAGCTATAGGTGATCATGACTTTAGAAGAGGGTCGTTGTCTTCAGGGGCAATAAGCAGACCCTAGAGTTGCCTTTTGTTGTCATTAACAGTCTCTAAGCAGCCTCAGGATAACAAACCAGCCTCTAACCACAGTGGCTCGGGAGGATTCTTTTCTATGCAACTCGTGCCCTATATGTGTCTTGTTGCCTCAGATCTATCCCTTGTACCTGAAAATGACTTGGGAGGGGTTTCTCATATAAGATTCCGTGCCTCAAATGTGCCCTTCCTATCACAGAGTCCACTCGTTGTGCCTCAGATGAATTCTTTAGGGAGGCCGCAAGTCGAGGCTGGCCTCAGGCTGCATGACCAACCTTCGTAGGTTATTGCAAAAGGGGTTTTGTCCTCTGATAATCAGCGAGAAATCGTCGTCCCAGATCCTTAGATGGCTTGGCTAGATAAGTTATCAGAGAGTACCCTAATCCCAAGAAAAGTCCATTGCTTTCCAGAACAATTTAGAGAGATTATGTTGATCAGATTAATACAAAAGACTTCTTCCTTGCTGGCCAAGACTGAACCAAGCTTCTTCAAGAGATTACGTTGTAACAGAACATAAAAAGAAATCCAGATAGGGTAGGATCACCTCCACCGAAGCTAGATGAAGAAAAGGGGTCTTAAAGCCCTCAAATCCTCAGCCTCAAAGAAAACAGGGATAATTTAATTCAATTCGATGTTGATAAAATGATTCTAACTCTCTCATATGTCTAGATTTCCCTGTGGGGGTTCTTACACTTAAATTAATGTGAGGGGTTACAAGTGCAACCAGCAATTTGGGCTTTTTGCCCCAGCTACCCCAAAATTTACCCAATGTTGCCCCAAAACACTGTATAATGGGTTTCCCCCATTATCAATCACTATAGCCTATGGGGTTCGATAGGCTACTTCAACCTCTCTTGGGCAATTAATTCATCAATGACATTATAGTCTCCCCCTTGCCAACATTGCTTGTCCTCAAGCAATTGCAAGTCTTGGGGTTGCATAATTGTTTCTTCAATTTTTAAGAATAAACGGCTTCCTTCAATCCTTACAGTTGCCATACAGCACCCCCTTTTTCTTCTTGTAGCCCAATAACTATATTGCTGGTTGAATAGTTGTTGCTTACACTTACCAAATCATACGTGAATTCTGGATAAAAAGCACAGCTATGTGCTATTGTTGAAGTAAGTTCTATTTCAGACAAAGTTTCTCCTATCAGCGTAGTAGCAATCTTCAATAGTTTTAGCAAAAAAGTTGTAGGAAATTGATCCTTTTTCTGATGTCAATAAGCTCTCCATAGTTTCCGCAAGATGTTTATGTTTTGTTGTTGCGTCTACACCATTTGAAAGTGACCCGTTTTCCCTTTTTGAAGTATTGTTTGCTACACGAGCTTGGTCATTTAATAACTTCACCCTTGTGTAAGTGAAAGACCAATCAACGTTTGAAGGCTCAACTGTAGTCTTCGAAGCCATTGAGTCAATACATCTTCCTCTAGCCTTGAGATATTCTGACCAAGGCAAAAATGATTTAGCAGCTTGTAACACAATAATAGATTTTTTTCTAGCTTCGAACTAAACTTGCGCTGACAAACACCTCCATCGAATAGGCCAGATTTCCTCTATCCATAACTTCTGTCACCCCAAGATATTTTGCAGCACAACAAATGTAACAACATTTTGGGTATTGGGAGCAGCAACAATTTCATAACAGAATTTGGTACTTAGCTCAAAGGCCTGAGGCCATTTTGGAAAATAAGGAAGGTCAGCTTCATAATCTTGTGCTTTAGCAGCTTTTGCTACCAAACTCTATAAGCAACTACTCTTACACAAAATAGGAAATTTGTGCAAATAAAACTTTGCATTTTCCACATTTATGACAATGTTAAATACCATTTATGTTGCCACATACCTTTTTTCGTGCTTTTTACAGTGCTTCTTATAGCTAGTATGTCTTATGCTCCCCCCCCCTTCTATAAGATTGCCATAAACTTCATGAGAATTTGTTGTTGCAATCAAATTTTCTTTGTGGTCCCTGTCATCATTCTTTGACATGCTTTTTCCAAATGTCTGTTCCATATTTGTGCAATCGCAAGTTTGAGGGTAAGACTCCAATATGACTTCAGTTGGTCTGTCATGTGTAGTTTATAAGGTGCCTTTTCCCGAGTGTAGATTTGGGGGCAAAATATATATGGTCTTCATAGAAAATGATCTCATCTTCTACCTTGTACCTATCATCATGGATGAGACCATCCAACAATTCGCAAGCAAACTTATTTTTGGAGTACGCTACTAAGATGTGGGCTCTCCAATCTCTCATGGGGGTGAATATGCCAGGTCCAACATTCTTCTTGCATTCCAACTCATAAGATTGTCGGTTGCTATTTGACGATCTGGGTCGAGTTTTCATGCAAATTACTTTGTCCTGCTTAGGTGCAACCTTTGTTTGCTTGGTTTTCACAACTCAAGGGCCACCATTGGTCATGTCTCTTAATACTACCCTACTGCCATTTGGGTCTCGAAATTCCATTTCCATCACTTGGTAGTTCATTACGAGTCTTCCCAATTACAACCATTGTGCTCCCAACACCACATTAGTATCTACCAATTCAATCACATAAAAATAATCAATAAATTATGCTTAAACGTGAAACTATCTATGTGCATGTCATATTATACCCATCAACTGCCATCACTTTGAAACCTTCAAATTCCTGGGTAGGGATGCCTCTCCTTACCACCACGGCTGCATCAATGAAGTTGTACATTGCTCCACCATCAATCAATGCTATGATTCATTGTCCTCGTATGACACCCTTGATTTTGAAGGTGTGATATTTAAGGGCTCCTAGAAAGGTGGCAATAGTACCTCCTTCAATTTTTGGATTTGGCTTCTTGTCTTAGCCTCTTCTAGGGGCAATACTACTTCGGAAATGCTAGGCTCCTAGCTTGGTGTCGATGTCGTGTCATTTTCATTGTGCCATTGGCCAATACTTCAATGTAGTGAATCTTTCCCCTTCCCAAACATTGTTGACCAGGTTCCCATGGCTCCTTCAAAGTGAAACAGAGTTTCTTTATTCTTAACTTGTTTCGAGTCTCTTCATCCAACCGATTCTTCTTAGTTCCATCTATTTGAGATGACTTCTTTTCCTTGTTGTTGATTTTTGTGTAGCTTGGGAGGTACTCCAAGCCCTAGTGTTCGAGGGTTGGAGGTCAAAGTGCCACAAGTAGGCTTGTGGTCTTAGAACCCAAGCCTGGGGTTTTGTGTTGAAATTTCTAAGTCTGACACGTTAAAGATCCCTACTACATCATCTGGTTTGTTTTCTCCTACTTGTTATTTTCATTAACAAGTTATTTATAAATATAAATACTGAAAATAAACACAAATGCAACCTTAACTCATATACAGATCAACAACTGAAATAACTAAGACAATCACACAAGGGACACCGTTATTTTTGGACAATCATCCCTAGAAAAACCTAATGCGGGAAAATCGGTGCATCAGATATGAGGGTTTTATTATTACGCAGTTTCTGAGTACAACTAGGGTGCCAGAAATGGCTCACCCAACAGAGATTTTCCTTGGCAGTAGTACCTCTCCTCAGAGACAGATATTTCGATTTATCAACAACAAGATGATTGATCCCATGGAAACTACGACAATTCCTCAGCTGGACAACAAAAGCTACTCCAAGCTTCTCCACTGCTCTACGTCACTCTCCAGAGATTGCGTCACCCTCTACGGCTCTGTGTCTGCCTCTCAGCTCCAGTCTGCCCCACGAAAATCTTCCAGCACTGCCTCTTGGCCTTGCGTCAGCTCTGCTAGCCTCTAAGCAGCTACTGATGCCTCTGCATTAGCCTCTTGGCTTTCTGCATCAGCCTTCTGGCCCTCTGCGTCACCTACATTGGCCTCCACAACCTCTGCGTAAGTCCCAGTTGCCTCTACATCAACCTTCCCAGGCTCTACATTGTCTCTCTAGCATTATCCCTGCCTCTCTGCTATGTACTCTCGACCTTCTGTCAAACTGCCCCTCACTGCAACAGATCACTGGTTCGATTCTCTCAACAAACCCCGCTCTAGAAAATCGAACTGATTGATCAATTTGGTGTGTCTCCAACTAACCCTCAAGCCTCCTCTTATACTTTTCTTGTTCAGTCTTCAACGGCCGAGATTAAGTCCCTAATCAATGGCTAAGATTATATTTGGCTTGATCCATGTCATTTAGAACATTCTCACCCAGTTTTATATTAATACCCATTAATATTTTAATTTTCCTAAGTTTAGACTTAGGAACCCCATTAAAAATATTAATTATTTTAATATCTCTCCAACCGGGTTGAATTTCCCCAAACCATTTTTGGGTCTTGGAGATCCCATGTGCTTTGGCCTCTCCCCCAATTTTCATGGCAAGAGCACATCCGATGCTACCACAAATCAACACTCCATCTTAGCGAGGAATGTGCTCTAGTAATGCTTCACCATGGAAACATCACACTAATCCTCCGCACCGGTACCTGTGTTGATGCTTGGCCTGCTGCCTCACATCATCTGCACTGTTGCTTCCTGCACTGTTGCCATGACACTGCGACTGCCGCTGCTACATCTATATTGCAGCTCCCTCTCAATATGTTTCCCATGCTGCCCCTAGCACTACCACTGCTAACTGCTGCACTGCAACTCAGTTACCGAGAAGTAGGTAACTAACTTCTCCCAAACACTGACATCCCAATCAGTCTGGAAGCCACGTGAAACTGAAGTTGCCTTTGCTACTATCCTATGCTCCCTCTACTGCCACTGTGTTGCTGCATACAACACTGTGTCTCTCACACTGTTGCACCCTCCACTGCGTTGCCTTAGATTTTTGCACCCAAGCACTGCCTTGCTACTCTACTACACTTTGCTCCACCTGACCCTTGTCATCCTGCTACTATCGTTAAGGGCTCCCATAGCCGTATGTGATCCAAGAGTTTGGGCACGTCAAGGATCCTGCCCCATTTTGTAGTCCTTTCGAACTACAACTCTAGATCACCCCACCTCCCTCTTAGAGATGTGGCTTCCATCTCTGCCAAAATGTCAAACTGGTTCCCTTCTCCCTCTTTCGTTGCTGCCCCAACAAAACTCGGATCTAGATTTCTTTGGCGCAAGAAACCCTCTAAGGAACAAGCTCCTCTAGACTCCCTCTGAGTCCTGATTTCCTTCACGGAAATCCTCCGACCAAATGTTGAACCACTCCTCTCCAATACTCCTTTGCCGCTCCAACTCGAATCTAGATTTCTTGGCTAGAAATCTATGGAGGTAGTGATTCCCTCTACCATGGTCCCGTCTCCTTAGACATTGTTTTGCTTCGACAGAAACAACGTCCCACCAGCTCCTTAAATCAATCTACATCTCCCCAAGACCCGACAACTGAGGAAACTGAGCCCTTCAGGCTTTGCACAATCCCAGCAACGACTAAATCTGCACCTCCTGCCACAGCGCCGATCCTTCCTGGCTGAGAAAGATGACCGGGCACTACGTAGGTCTGACCTGCCCCTTTCTGCCTCTGTGTTGACCCTCCTCTTGGCTCGAAATGATGACGCAGGCTCTGCGTCACTTCTTCTCTGGCTGCTTCTGCTCTGGAACAACGATGTCTCTCTGGACAGCTGCTACTGCTGCAAATTTCAGATTTCTACCAGTATCTTCAGTTTTCCTGTGATCTGCAATGCTCTAATACCATGTTGAAATTTGAAAGTCTGACACGTTAGAAATCCCTACTGCATCATCTGGTTTATTTTCTACTACTTGTTCTTTTCATTAACAAGTTATTTATAAATATAAATACTGAAAATAAACACAAATGCAGCCTTAACTCATATACAGATCAACAACTGAAATAACTGAGACAATCACACAAGGGACATCGTTATTTTTGGACAATCATCCCCGGAAAAACCCAATGCGGGAAAATTGGTGCAGCAGATATGAGGGTTTTATTATTATGCAGTTTTTGAGTACAACTAGGGTGCCAGAAATGGCTCACCCAACAGAGATTTTCCTTGGCAGTAGTACCTCTCCTCGGAGACAGATATTTCGGTTAATCAGCAACCGGATGATTGATCCCACAGCAACTACGACAGTTCCTCAACTGGACAGCGAAAGTTGCTCCAAGCTTCTCCACTGCTCTACGTCACTCTCCAGAGACTGTGTCACCCTCTACGGCTCTGTGTCTGCCTCTCAGCTCCAATCTGCCCCACGAAAATCTTCCAACGTTGCCTCTTGGCCCTACGTCAGCTCTGCTATCCTCTGTGCAGCTACTTATGCGTCTGCGTCAGCCTCTTGGCTCTTTGTATCAGCCTTTTGGCCCTCTGCGTCACCTATGCTCGCCTCCACAGCGTTTGCGTAAGTCTCAATTGCCTCTGCATCAGCCTTCCCAAGATTTGCGTTGTCTCTCTGCTATGTACTCTCAACCTTCTGTTGAACTGCCCCTCGCTGCAACAGATCTCTAGTTCGATTCTCTTAGCAAACCCCGCTCCAAAAAATCGAACTAGCTGATCAATTTGGTGTCTCCAACTAACCCTCAAGCCTCTTCTTATACTTTTCCTGTTGAGTCTTCAACGACCAAGATTAAGTCCCTAATCAACGACTAAGATTAGATTTGGCTTGATCCATGTCATTTAGAACATTCTCACCCAATTTTATATTAATACCCATTAATATTTTAATTTTCCTAAGTTTAGACTTAGGAACCCCATTAAAAATATTAATTATTTTAATATCTCTCCAACCGGGTGGAATTTCTGTAAACCATTTCTGGGTCTTGGAGATCTCATGTGCTTTAGCCTCTCCCCCAATTTTCATGGCTAGAGCACATCCGATGCTACCACAAATCAACATTTTGCACCCAATCGTGTTTGGGGCAATTTCGAAAGCACATTTCTACATGTGATGGCATGAGACAATGGAGGGCGGAAAGGAGAATCCAACGCTTCAAGAATTGTCGAATTTCGAGTTGTAGAAGTGGGGAAATGAATTTTTGAAGTTGACCAGTAATTATTGGTTTTCAAGTCATGTAGGCTTTAAGTAAAATCTGTCCAATAGATGTGTCCCTTCATTAATTCATGGAGCCCTTTGTTTGGTATAAATAAAATGTGAAGGCAAGTCACTGGATCATCCAAAAGTGCAACGCATATCTTGAGAACAACCCGTGGACGAGAGGGATATCTTTGTTTTGAGGTCGCAGCAAGAGAGGCTAGGGCAGTGAGGGTTGGAGGTCTGTTTCAAGGGTTGAACAAGGGTCTGAAGGTTGTTGTAGGAGGCTGAGTATGCTTGCAGGTAGGTCGAGGCTTTAAGGGCTGAACGCAGGTCTGTTTGGAGGCTAACGAATGGGTTGTTACATTGTTTGAAGGGTGTCGTGAGCAGTAGTAGTGTTGTGTGGTAGGCCGCAGGCCATACCACTACAGCAAGGCTAGCGTGGGCAGTTTTGAGGGTTGTTTTGTGCCCTTACCTTCAGCGTGGAGGAGGAGTATCTCTCCTTGCCTAGACTGCAATTTTTGGAGGGTTGTTCAAGGACTGTTGAGAGGAGTTTAGGGTTGCAACAGTATGCCAAAGTGCCCTAACCAGAACATTCAAGAACAACAAAGTGACAAGAAGATTTGGAGCAACATCAGAGGTGTGTTTGGTCAAGGACTTTGACTAGTGCTTGGGTCAGTTGATGGACAGCTTGTAGGCGGCCTTAGAAGTACTTTGGATGATCCCAAGTGGACGGTTGGGAAGCCTACTAAGCAGCCAAGGTGACAGCATGCACATCAGATTGGAAGGCAAGAGGACAACATCAAGGAGTGTTGCAGATGTTCCCTTGATGATGAGTTGATGATGTCCTAGGTGAAGGACATACTGTTGATGCCCAGATTTGTGCAATAACTCCTTTATTGCAGAGCAAAGGGCAGATTGGTGGAGACTGTGGGCAGCCATGTGTAAGGGTCTCCTAAGTGTGGGGACACCCTAACTAATAGCAGATGCTATAGCGTGGACTTGGTCTCTCCTGGACTGTTGGAGGGCAACGTGAGAGAAGACCAAGTGTGGACGAGATTGGGCATTTATGGTCTGCTGGAGGACAGCATGTTAGTGTCCAAGTTGGAGCTCGGTGAGAAACACCTTGATGGACAAAGATAGTTGCGAGAGAGGTAGTTGATGAGATCAAGGGTCTGATCAACCAGGAGCAGTTTGTGGAGCCCGATACTTGTGTGTGGAGAAGGAATTCTACAGCAAAAGATGGGCAATCCTCCTAGCCCGTGTTCATTGTGGGAGATGGACATCTTGCAGTGATAGGTGGCAGCCCTCTGTGCCCTATGTTGGTCTTCATCGAAGCAGCACAGGAAGACCATAGTGAGCTAAAGTCCCTGAGTAGCTGAGGAGCAGTAGTGGGCAAATCGAGAGTTGTTCACAAGTGGAGCTGTGAACAACTCGACAAGAGTCTCGATGTGTTGTGGCCTTGATGGACTAAGGCACAACTAGAGAGCAGATTGGATAGTTGAGATTCAGTGGCCAGATGGACTTGGAGCATTGATAGAGGCAGGAGCTGCAAATCGGGAGCCGAAGGACCGGGCAGGTACAGGGTATGACCGAGAGGAGCTGAGAGAGTCGACTTCATCAGCCAAATGGTCAGAGTATCTTGTTGAGGGCAGATTGGTTGTCGATGGATTGACACCAAGCCCCAGTTTTGTATCTTGTACTAGTGGATGTATGAGGGCCATTATCCCTGGTACAGGAGCCCTAGACTGTTGTATTATATCAGTTGGATTAATATAATGAAGTTGGGTTGAAAACTGTAAAAAGTTGTCTATATTTTGTGCATGTGTGATTTACTGCTATCTTATTCCGCTATGCAAAGTAGTTTATGGTTGAGATTCTTGGTTTGGTAGCGTCAGTAATTTTAAGACTCTATCCTAGACCCAAGGTCGTGGAAATTCAACACTTGTCCCTTGGAGGGATTTGTGGTGCGGATGGAGACTTCACCTTTGTGTGAAAATTCTAAAAACCAGAATCCTATTGCAACAACTGATATTATTTCTCCTAATTGATTAATTAAAAATTTATCTACTACGGCAAATATCGAAATAAATAGACTGCAACCTTCAAAAATAAAATACTATGGAAAAACAATGCGTTGGAAACTGAGAAATGCTGGCACACATAAAAATAACACAATTATTATTGGACAAAAGTCCCTCGAAAAACCCCAACTTGGGAAAACTGGTGCAAAAGCTGAGGGTTTTATTATTATGCAACAGTGAGAAATTTTGAGTACAATTGGATGCCGAAATATGGCAATCCTCCAAAGAAAAATACCGGCAAAAATCTAATGAGGAAAATTCCTCACCCCACATGCAAACTCCCGGCACAACTTGCCTTCAGAAATTTGGCCCTCTGACCCTCTGCGTCAACCTTTGCGCTGCAGTGTGCAACTTGCTGGACGTCTTGCCTCACACTGGTCTCTGATGAAGTCGTTTTGCCTTCTGCTAACTGGAAAGATGCTTCTCCGGCTCTTTGGGACTCCTTCCCAGCCTCTGGAACTGAAGGCGTCTCTCCCTCTCAGCAAATCGATCTTGCCTCTACAGGTTGTTGCGTTGCCCCAGCGTCAGCCTCTCTGTGGCTCTTCTGCTTCTCTGCAAATGCACTCACTAGATCTGGAATGCCTCCTCCAGCCTCACTGTCTCCGCCCCTCTCACTGCTTCGATCTCTAGCTCTCTCTCCGACAACTAACTACTGCTACTCTGAAAATCGATCTTCCAAGAAATCGAATTGCTTAAGTGTCTTCTCCATCACCACAACAACCTCCTCTTATAATCCTCCGTTGGAGCACCAACAGCCAATATTAAAACATAATCGATGGCTAAGTTCATCTCTACAGCGATCCGTGTGAGTTTCTAGATGATTCTCTCCTTGACCTAATTAATATTGATTAATTAACCATATTCCATAAGTTTCGATTTAGGAAATATTTAAAAACTAGTTAATAATCAAATTAAGTCATTTCTAGGCGGAATTTCCAAAAACGATTTCTGAGTTTCGGAGATCTCATGTATTCTAGCCTCTCCACAAAATTTCAAGGCTAGAACACATCTAATGCCACAAAAACAAAATCTTTGGTGTTGCACCTCCCATATCTCGAGTCTTGATGATGGCTTGCTACAATGTAATGGGTCTGAAAACCTTGACCCATTGATGTAGTGGTACAACTAGACCTTCTACAAAGAGCATGACCAACCTCTACTTCGAGATGTCTGTCACCATGACGGCTAGCTACTGGAATTCTGAGATGTAAAATTTTGGTGACCCAATACCCCCGTGCAATGTTCTCTCCAAATGAAGGCTTATGGAGGACGTAATAGCCTATCCGACCTCGTAGGGTATAGTCTTGTTAAAGGGGTAAAACACCCAATTTTTCCTATGTTGGGGCAACATTGGGCAAAATTTGGGTCGGTTGGGGCTAAATTAGGGGTTGCACACATAAATCCTTACATTGTTGGAGCCCATGGAAAATCTATAAATAAAAGAGGGTTGAGATCAAAGCAGGCATCGATGTGGATCATTTCATCAGTTTTCTTGAGCATACCTCTAACGGTATTAAAACCGCTTCTCCTCTGTGAATTTCGGTGATGAAATATTCCACCCTAGTTGACTCAATTTCATTCTTCCTTTCTCACTCTATTCTGGTATAGCGGGAGAATATTTCTGAAGAAATCAAACTTTGATCAATGTCTGAAGCAGGGACGAAGCCATCTGGAACATCGAATTTCGTAAGGGATTAAATCGAGGGGGAATCTGTGGTTTTTTTGTGTTCCATTACAGTCGAATTCCCAAAAGTGCCAACAATGGTTTTTGGTGTTCTGTTACAGCAAAGAGTACTGAAAAACTTCTGCGATAACAAGCTACCTGAGGGGGGTCTAGCGCAGAGGCTCTGGGTGAATTTAATCTAAAGATCAAACCATCTCAGTGTTACTCCAAGCCAATTCAGTGAAACTCGGAAGTATCAAAACGCTTGTGGCAGAAGCACGAACAATCTATCCCAATGCAAGGACACTTTAGGAAATGCGGCCCACCCATATGTAGTTAGAAAAAGGTGTATTGGAAGCACAGGGACCAATAATAACATTCAAGATGTTGAAATTTTGATGTTTTATGCTATAACAATCACTTATTACAAAACTTATTTATGTTGCAATATTAGATAAGCAATTGTAGATAGAACATAAATCAAATACACAATAGAAGACAACCAAAAATACAATGAGACACAGAGAATTTAGGTCCAATGACCAGGGAAAAACCCACAAGGGGAAAACCCAACCAAATTCTTCTTCTATTAGAAATCAATTGTTTAGCAGAGATACAAAGTACAATGAGAGATCAAGAGAATGAGTAAGTTCACCAAAATCTGAACAAGTTGTAGCATGAAGATCATTGGTAGCAACAGCAGATGCACACACTTAATCAACCTTCCCTGTTGAGAAATCTATTAGGGCTTGTGATGTCTTTTTACTTTTCTTACTTATTTAGCTTCTTTACTTATTATTATGTTTGTGTATCATCAAACAGCTACCAAAACAAGAAGAACAAGAACACAGAATATAGGTTGCAAGCCAGGGCCAAAACCTCTCCACTTGAGAGGAAAACCCGCAAATCTCTTCTCTTCTTATAGATTCTTCAATTGACGAATTCCAAGACCTCTAGACCAAGATCAATACCCTCCAAGACCAAGTCTAACCCTTCTAAATGATGTGCTTCCTTTGTCCAAGTCAAACCCAATCAAATCTCTTCCAGTAGCACAACTTCGACCTCCAGCGGTAGAATTTCAGCCTCTACTACAGGTCTGGGATTTTTGGCCCTCCTGCAGTAACTGTTGCCACACGTGAGCTTCTTTTGGCCTCCTGAGGCTTCCTGAGACCTACGCTTAGCTTTTCTCTTCTTTCTAGAGCTTGAGAATGAATTATTGTGACCTTCGCTGACCTTCTTTCCCTTTCTTCTTCAAGATTGAACCTGCAGAAGAAAAACCCTAGACTAGTTGCAAAAACCCTAACCTTCCTTCGCACGTGTGAGAAAGAAATAGCCCAAAGACAAGTTTCCTTCATCCTCTTCCTTCCTTGCTCCCTTCGTCCTCTTCCTTCTTTGTTGCCTTCTTCTTCTTCCTCCTTCGCTTGAATGAGTGAGTGACGAATGTGTTCCAAGGAGGTCGAGTTTCCTCCTTTATATAGGCTTCACAAGGTGGACGAAGCTCCTCAAATTAGGCCAACTTGCCGACTGCCAAGCCGACTAGGTCTTGAAGGGTATTTTGACACTTTTAAGGACGAAAATAATTTTCTTTACAAGTTACAATGTGCCTGATGGGGTCTTCAACTTATAACAATGACTCTGTTATGAACATAATTTATGTAAAAGTAATAAGCATAGATAATAAATAATAATCATAATAATATGTAATTAAATAATAAGTAGTTAAACAAAGAGGAATGTCTCTACTGACATGACTCTTTATGAAAGGGTAGTTCCTGGCTATATATACAGGGCCCTCACTCCCAATTGTAACATCATTCTTATTCATACATTTAGTATATAATCTTGCATCTTAAATGGATATCTTCATATTCCAAGTCTTCTAAAGTATTTAACTTGAAGAACTAACTTTGTTCGTTCCATTGGTATGAGAGCCACATCTGATCCGATCGTTCACCATCAAGCCTTCGTCAACCTTGTGTGAAAATTCTATCACTGCAACAGCTGATTTATTTTACCTACTTATTTTCCAATAAGTAAATATTAAAATAAATTCTACTACAGATATCACACCATAATACAAAAACAAATACATGCACAAGAATCAAACACATCAACACAGATACTTTTGGACAATTGTCCCCGGAAAAACCCAATGCGGGAAAACCAATGCAGTAGAGGCATATTTTTATTATTAAGCAACTTTTCTAAGTACACTAGGTGCCAAACTGGCTCACACGACAGAGATAAATTCTTTGGCACCTCTCCTAGGCTCAGCGTCAGATCACCTAGCTTCTGCGCAGCTCCCAGACATTCTACGTCAGCACTTTGCCTCTTTGCATCAGCACTGGGCCTCTCTGCGTCACCCACGCAGGCCCTCCAGTGACTGCGCAGTCTTGCTACCTCTGCGTCTTCCTGAGTGGCTCTGCGTCTGCCTTTTTTATCTTTGCGTCGATCCTCCGACCTGTGTCCCTGCCTCTCTGCTCCGTACTCACTACCTCTTGCTACACTCCAGACCTCTAGTTCAAATTTCTCAGCAAACCCCGCTCCAAAAATCGAACTGACTGGTCTCCCTCAGTATATCTCCAACTGACCCTCAAGCCTTCTCTTATACTTTTCCTGTTGATGAATCAACGGCCGAGATTAAGTCCCTAATCAATGACTAAGATTAAAATAGACTTGATCTTCGTCTCTTAGAAGCTTCTCATCCTTATCTTTATTAATACCCATTAATATTTTTATTTTCCTAAGTTTAGACTTAGGACCTCATTAAAAATATTAATTATTTTAATAACTTTTCATCCAGAAGGAATTTTCCAAAACAATTTATGGGTCTTGGAGATCTCATGTGCTTTAGTCTCTCTACCAATTTTCATGGCTAGAGCACATCCGATGCTACCCCAAATCAACACTCCCTCTTAGTGAGGAATGTGCTCTAGTAATACTTCATAACTGAGCATCACCCTGATCATCTGGCACCAATACCTGTGCTAATGTTTGGGCTTCTTGCCCAACATCCTCTGCACTACTGCATCCTGTACTGCTGCTCATGGCTCCACCACTGCCACTGCCACATTTGTACTGCAACTCCTTCTACATCTGTGTTGTTGCTAGTCCTTCTTCCCAACACTGCATCGGCACTGTAACTCCCTCTGCATCCGTGTTGCTGCTGATCTTTCTTCCCAACACTGCAACATCATACCCATTTCTGCTACTGAAATGGATTTTTTATCATCCCATCTTCTCCCTGAAATAATCAAACTTTGTTTTTCCAAGGGCCTTGGTAAGGATGTCTACTACCTATTCTCCTGTAGGAGTGTAGCTCAACTATACAGCGCCTCGTTGGACACAGTTTCTGACATAGTGACACCAAATATCAATGTGCTTTGACCGATTGTGAAACACTGGATTCTCAGAGAGCTTGATGCAACTCTGATTATCACACATGATCCTGGTCGCTTCCATCTTTCTTCTAAATAGGTTCACAAGCAGTTTTCTAAGCCATATGGCTTCGCATGAAGCTATGCTTGCGGCCATATATTCTGCTTCAGCTGAGCTCAGAGCTACAGATTTTTGTTTCCTACTGCACTAGGAGGTCATTCCCGATCCAATGTTGAAATAGTACCCAGAGGTACTTTTCCGATCCACTGAACTTCCAGCCCAATCTGCATCAGTAAATCCACTCAATCTGATATCCTTACTCCTGGTGTACAAGAGTCCATAATCGACTATTCCCTGTATATATCTGAGAACATGTTTGGCTGCTGCCCAGTGCGCCCTCTTTGGTTCCACCATGAACTGACTGAGGGTGTTGACAGCATAACAAATGTCTAGCCTAGTATTGACCAGATACATCAGGGACCCTATGAGCTGCCTGTATAAGGTGGGATCAACATCCTTGTCTTCTAATGCATCAATTTTCTTCTAGGTCGTGATCATTGGAGTAGCCATGGGTCTACAGTCCTGCATCCTAAATCTATTCAGAATTTCTATAGCATATCTCCCTTGTCCAAGGAAGATCTCCCCCTTTTGCTGCCAAACTTCCAACCCCAGGAAATAATGCATCTGTCCCAAATCCTTCATGTCGAATTCTGTGGCTAGATTCTTCTTGCAGTCCTCGATGAGCCTGGATGATCCTGTCAGGAAGAGATCATCCACATATAATACTAGGATTAGAGGCTCATTCTCTACAACCAGATAGTAGAGATTTGGATCTACGTCACTCTTGACGAACCCCATCTTCTGCAAGTAGCCATCAATTCGACCATACCACGCTCTAGGTGCCTGTTTCAGCCCATACAAGGCTTTCTTCAATCTGCATACATGAGACTTCTTCTCATGTGTCTCAAAGCCTTCTGGTTGTTCAATGTATACTTCCTCTTCTATTACCCCATTCAAGAATGTCGTTTTGACATCCATCTGATGAATCTCCCATCCCATCTGTGCTGCAAGAGATATCACAGTTCTAATAGATGTATACCTAGCTACTGGGGCGAAGGTCTCTACGTAGTTAATTCCTTCCTTCTAAGCATACCCCTTAGCCACAAACATAACTTTTTACTTTTTCACACTGTTGTCTGCAACGTATTTAATCTTCTAGATCCATCTCGAACCTACCACCAATCTGTCTTAAGCCCTAGGCACTACCACCCAAACATCGTTCACCATTATAGAGTTGTATTCCTCTACCATTGCATCCAACCAAACCTGATGTTGAGCGGCCTCCTGAAAACTGGAAGGCTCCCCATCCTGAGCTACTAATGTTTGATATCTATCTGGTTGTTTTCGCTCCATTTTATTGTTTCTTAGTGCACTGATGAAATCTTCTACATCTCACAGAATCTGTCGAAGTTCCCTGCTCGTTCTTCCTCTGGTAGCAGGTGCTTCTATTAGCTTCTCCTCCTCTTGTGATTTTCACTATTCTAAGGAAGAATTCTTGGCTTCCGTTGGTTGAAGTGGTTTGACGCACTGCTCACCTTTTGACTACTCCTCGAAAGGCATTTCTCGAGATTTTCTAAAGGCCCTATCTTCCATGAACTTCACATCTCGTCGAACTACTACCTTCCTGCTCCCTGGAAGATAGATTCTATATGCCTTAGCGTTCTCGCTATATCCCACTAGATATCCTTTCTCTGCAGTTTGATCTAACTTCTTCCTTTTCTCCTCGGGTATACAGCAATATGCTAAACTCCCAAATATCCTGAAATGGCTGACTTCAGGAGTCTTTCCGGTGAAGACTTTCTCTGGAGTAATCTTGCCCAATGCCCTATGAGGAGTTCTATTTTGGACATAGACTATCGTGTTGCATGCTTCTGCCCACAGGAATTTTGGCATATCCTGATCATACATCATGGCCCTAGCTGCTTCCACGATAGTCCTGTTCTTCCTTTCTGCTACTCCATTTTGCTCTAGATTGTAAGGAGTTGTCCACTCTCTTCTGATGCCCTCCTTAACGCAAAAATCAGTGAAGTCCTTATCGACATATTCTCCACCATTATCTGAGCGCAAAACTTCTATTTTCTTCCCTGTCAAGTTCTCCAGTAGAGCCTTGAACTCTTTGAATTAACAGAAAACCTCGTCCTTGGTTTTCAGGAAATAAATCCAAGTTTTCCTTGAGTGATCATCAATGAAGGTGACAAAGTATTCAGCACCACTAAGAGCTTTAGTGGACATAGGTCCGCAGATATCTGAGTGTATCAATCCTAGTACACTCTTGGCCCTGTTTTTACTTCTAGGAAATGTTGCTTTGGCATACTTGCCCAGAGCACATCCTCTGCATACATCATCTCGTTCTGTACTAAGATCTAGAACTCCTGTTACAGTTTTTCTGAGAATTCTCAGAGCCCCATGGTGCAAATGTCCCATTCTTCTATGCCATAGTTCATTCAAATCCTTGTCTCCATTACTGCCTATCAGTGCCATTGGTGATTCTAGCTATAACCTGTACAACCTGTTACTTCTGATTCTGATCTGCACTTTCTTTTTCCAGCTCAGGTGTTTGACGTATACTTTCTCCTTGATGAAGAAAACGTCATAGCCCTTGCCTTGAAGTTGCGATACGGAAAGTAAGTTCATCCCCAGTCCTGGTACATGCAGCACATTGGTAGCACGGAACCGCTCTCCCGTTTCTGTTTGAAAAACTATGGTACCCTTCCCTACTAGAGTACACTTTGCCATATTCCCCATGATGCTCTGAAAATTCATCCTTTCCTCCTAATAACCTGAGAAACATTCCCGGATTCCTGTCATATGCCAGGAGGCTCCACTATCTATATACCATACCTCTGATGATGCAAAGCTTGTCACACAAGCAACTTCTTCCAATCTGGAAGCCAACATAGAGAAATCGAAATTATTGTCTCTTGTGCAATTTTATGAAAATCTGTGCGAGTCCCCTGCGGAAGATGTCTTTGCATCATGATCTCGACCCAAAATTGGTTTTCCCTTCCTATCTCTGACTACTTGCTCTGATACCAAGTGAAAATTCTATCACTACAGCCACTGATTTATTTTACCTACTTATTTTCCAATAAGTTATTTACAAAAACCCTTCAGTAAATATTAAAATAAATTATACTGCAGATATCACAACATAATACAGAAACAAATATATGCACAAGAATCAAACACATCAACACATATTTTTGGACAATTGTCCCCAGAAAAACCCAATGCGGGAAACTCGGTGCAGCAATAGAGGATTTTTATTATTAAGCAACTTTTCTGAGTACACTGGGTGCCAAACTGGCTCACCAAACAGAGATAAATTCTCCGGCACCTCTCCTAGGCTCAGCGTCAGACCAGCTAGCCTCTACGCAACTCCCAGACCTTCTGCATCAGCACTCTGCCTGTCACGCCCCTACACCTGCGGTAGTCTTCCAACCGCTTGTAGCAAGGCGCGGCACCACTGAACGCTTTCTTTTCACCAATACTAACATTCGTGGACTACGCCTACTTTCACATTAACATTACTTAGCTTGTGTTTCGCAACCAAGTAAACATACAATTATCCTTTATACTTAATGAAGCCCATACTCATTCATTATCATCATGCAATTATACCAAGAACAACAACAATTGCAACAAGTATAAAGGGGAGGGGCAACTCCCCGTAATGTGAGTCTGCCCGACAATATATTAAGAATATCAGTTTTACAATGTACAAGTGTGCCTTGCCAAACCAAGTCTACACTTAGCCAAATATTACAACAGAGAGGCAACCCTGCCTTTTACAATACATGTGCACCCTTGCACAAAGAGTAGTGCTCACCCGAGCCACTTAAATCCTCTTCACCAAGTCCTGCACAAATCTGCACATACACCGAATCCCGGGCACACTTGCCCACACCTCAACCGACACAAGACAAGTCCAAACTGCACCTTAGATAGTGCGCATGAGCTATGCGCAGCTCCTATCTAAATCTGCGCAATTCTTCTTTTACCCCTTCCTCTTATGCGTAGAGAGTGATGAGAGTTCGATTGTGAAATGAGCCTCAGGCTCCACTTACTTATATCGATCTTAGCGTGGGTTTTACATGGGGTGTGCAGCCCCTTGGCCGACCCCCAAAACCACTAACCATGCGCCCATAAGACTTGTACACAAGTCGGCCTCAAATCTTATCCATCGCATATATATATTATGTCGTCCCAACACTTAGTCGCATAAGTGTCTCGCCCTTTTGTCGCACAAATTGTCGCATTATGTCCGCAGCCCGTCGCATCGTCGTTTCGTGCTCGCCTGCGCGCCCGCCCGCCCGTGCCCTCGTGCACGATGACTCACCGGCGCCCGTCGCACCCGCAACTCGAAGGCCTTACACTGCCTCTCGGCGTCAGCATTGGGCCTCTCTGCGTCACCCACGCAGGCCCTCCAGTGACTACGCAGTCCTGCTGCCTCTGCATCTTCCTGAGTGGCTCTACGTCTGCCTTTCTGATCTCTGCGCTGATACTCCGACCTATTTCCCTACCTCTCTGCTCTGTACTCACTACCTCTTGCTGCACTCCAGACCTCTAGTTCGAATTTCTCAGCAAACCCGCTCCAAAAATCGAACTAACTGGTCTCCCTAAGTATATCTCCAACTGACCCTCAAGCCTTCTCTTATACTTTTCCTGTTGATGAATCAACGGTCGAGATCAAGTCCCTAATCAACGGTCGAGATTAAGTCCCTAATCAACGGCTAAGATTAAAATAGACTTGATCTTCGTCTCTTAGAAACTTCTCATCCTTATCTTTATTAATACCCATTAATATTTTTATTTTTCCTAAGTTTAGACTTAGGACCTCATTAAAAATACTAATTATTTTAATAACTTTTCATCCGAAAGGAATTTTCCAAAACGATTTACGGGTCTTGGAGATCTCATGTGCTTTAGTCTCTCTACCAATTTTCATGGCTAGAGCACATCCGATGCTACCCAAAATCAACAACTTGTTGTCATCGCAACTAAAGCATTTGCTACTCAATTTGGGAGTTTCTCCATTTTGTCGGATTCACTGTGAAAGGAGAAGGCTCATTGTTCATTCACCCATCTGACCCTGTTCGACTCCCTATCCATATACCACGTTGTTCCACCCCATTCTTCCTTGTTGCGCGGTATTTCCCACACTTCATCACACATTGATCACCACCCGTCATCATCTTCTGCTTAAACCTTGCCCCCAATCAACCCCACCTCCCTCGATTCCACCGACACCTCTGTGCGACCACAGCAGACAATCGTTGTAGTTGTGGCTCCCTCCGTCATCACACTCCATTCGACTCAATGTCATTTTCCTTTGACCGAACACGCTCTGTCATCGGACCCTATCCGCGCATTAGTCCTACCCTCTATGCGTCCACCATTATACCCGCTGCATCCTCTGTTCTCCACCATCCCCCGCCATTTTTCACATGCTCTCCATGTCATAACCTTCGCTCCACTGTGACACCATCTCCCGACAACATACGTAAACGTCCCACGCACGTCAAATACTCGTCTTTCAACTGCACCGTATTATCTTCCGTCGTTTTCACATATCCTCGAGCATCCAAAAGTCGTGATGTTTTACATACAACTTCATAACCATTACACGTAAGTCAAAGAATTTCGATTGGTTAATACAATTCATAACAATATAATTGATAAATTTATTAAATAAAACTATATTATATAATTATAATATATATATATTATTAAAAATATAATAATAATAGCCAATATATACTAAAAATAATTAAGATTTAAAATTCAAAAAATAGTGAAAAATGCAAACTGGAAATATTTGGATCATATTTGAAGTAAATTAAATATTATAAACAAAATAATTTGAAGAAAGAGGAGTGAGAGGAAAAGTTATTTTTTGGGGATTTTATTAAGATATTATTTAACAAAAAGAGGGGAGGAATTGAGTTTATATATTATTTGATGAAATTATCAACAAAGGCGCAAAATGGAGGCTAATTCGAAAATAATGTAGGAAGGTCAATTTCCTTATAAAGGTATTCCAATTGCAGGTTGTAGATTAATTACATTAAAAGGGAATACCCAAAGGAAAGAGATTAATATCACTATCAGCACAAGTCGCGAAGAAAATTACATAAATGTTAATGTGGAAAATCAACTATTAATTCCAAAGTCAAACATAGGAGAAAGAACAAATATTTTTTGCAAAAAATAATATGAAATTAATGATTTACAAGTGACAATTGATCGTTATGAGTACATATCTCAATTTCGTGTCATAACTATGCTTGACGGAGAGGTTGACATAATTCTCGGTAGACCTTGGTTCAAAGAATTAGGTACGTTCATTTTAAACACACACAAAAAAACAAAACAAAAAAAATCTTGATGTTACCTTACAAGAGGAAGATGGTCATGTTTCAAGACATGACAACGAAATCAAAATTGATAATGCCTTCATCAAAAGATCTCAAGGATATTTTGAAGCTAATATTTCAAGAGAATCCATAAACAGTATCAAGGAAGCAGAAAGAAATTGAAGAAGTCATATCCAAAAAAAATGAAGAGAATTCATGTTTGAAGGAGCATAATCAAAAACTACTTACACAAGTGAAAAAATGTAAAGCTAATAAACACCAATTAGAATAAGAAAAAGAAATTTCTGAAAAGAAACTCAACGAAAGTTCATCAAGAAAAGAAGAGGAAAGTTTATTTTTAAAAAACCTTAACCAAAGGTTATTAGAACAAATCAATTGTTTAAAGGATAAGAGGCTTGAATACTAAAATAAATTTGACTCAAGAAATGAGGAACTTTTACTTCTCAAAAGCCATAAACAAAGTCTACTCACTCAAATTAAGAAACTTAAGGATGATAAGACATCATTGAAAAACAAATTACAAGAATTTATCACGAAAGAAGTGTCGAAGTCTTCAATCCAAGTGGAAGAAAGAGGAACGAATACCGATTCAGTCAATATCACAACTCAAGAAGATGAGAAACCAATAGAAGATAAAACATATTCAGATATTGCAAGTTCAAACAAAGGAAATTCCAATGATTTTGTAACCAACTCGACGACATTAGAACCTGAAGTAAATAAGAATCTTGCCACACCCATGATAAAGGAAACTAAAAGAAATCCTTATCTACATCTGAATCACAAGAACAGAGATTTTGATCAATCTACAAATCTGTATCACTTAGACATAAAACTTATGTTTCGAAGAATATTGAAGTGTGTACAACTCAGTCCAGTGATAACAGTTCATCACAAATTTCCAATAATCAAAAAATTTCACAAAAGATTAATTTAGGATGGTCAGATCCTTCCTCTGTGCGACAATTTTATGTATCACTCCAAGGATCATATCAACTTGTATTGACAAAGATGACGTCTCGAGACAAGAAGACATTCGTAGCAGAAAAAGAGATAAAGTCATTTCATCAACAAGCTTTGAGGACAAAGCTTTTTGAAAGGGAAGGCAATGTTATGAACATAATTTATATAAAATAAAAGTAATAAGTATAGATAATAAATAATAATCATAATAATATGTAATTAAATAATTAGTTAAGCAAAGAAGCATGTCTCTACAGACATGACACTTTGTGAAAGGGTAGTTCCTGGCTATATATACAGGGCCCTCACTCCCAATTGTAACATCGTTCTTATTCATACATTTAATATATAATCTTGTATCCTCAATGGATATCTTCATATTCCAAGTCTTCTAGAGCATAGTTTTAAAAAACGGCCGTTTTGAAACGGAAACGGCCGAGTTGGTCCGTTCCATTGCCCTCCGGAGTGACTCGGTACAAAAAACGGCTCGGTTGGCTGAGTCAGCCATGACTCGGCCGAGTCACAAACAGCGGCCCGTAACCCACTAAAACAGCAATTTAACATTATTTTAATGAAATGTTAAGGGGTTTGTTGATTGGTTTGGACTTCAAGGTGTTTTATGAATTAGCTAAATGTTATTTGGGGTCCATTTCCCCCTCCCAAACCCTATTTAACACACTCAAATGCTCTCTACTATTGATATGCTATTCAAATTTCATGGTAATGTTAAATTCTTAAAGTAAAAGTGACATTCTCTTTAATCTTCATTTTAATCCTTTTACTTAAATTTTTAACATTACCATGAAATGACTCGGGATGTTTGAGAGTGGTTTCGGCCTCATTGGATTTCATATGGAGAAAGTAGAATTTTAGATTTCATTCAAAATTCAGCAGGCTTATCAGTTTTTCAAGATTTCAAGATTGGAGGATTGTAATGTTTCCATTGAATTTTGTCATGTATTAGGGTATGGAACTCGTATTTAATCAAGAGCACCAATCCCTCTATGTACCTTGATGTTAGTGACATTGGTTGTCGAACTCCTCTGGGATTTGCTCCCAAACCAGGAGCTTCTGAAAATGTTGCTCCCGCTCCCGTTTTCGCTCCTGCTCCCAAGTAACACAAAGAAGAGAAACCGTTTGGATCAAAAACGGTTAAATGATCTAGTTTATGTCCAATACAACCTCCGGCTCAGACGAAACCATTTGCTGAAAAAAAGACCTGATTCAGATCCCATTGTGTTGGAAGACATTGATCCAACATCAGATTGAGTAGTGGAGAGTCGTCCAGCAGAGTTTGATCCTGATGAGGATCTTGATTTAGATTTAGATATCGAGACATCAGTTGAACTTGAACATGCTTCCAGTTGAATGCAGATCCCAATCCACCAGCCTCAGTCTCACAGCCAACAAGGACTCCAATTGTAGGTGCTTCCTCTGCTCAGCCACGACAAAAGCGCAGCCGCATATCTACTCTATCTCAGCTTGCATCTGTTGCAGTTGCACAGCCTGCTAGTGATACCACTTCTACAGCTGCAGTTGGAGATGATGATGAGGAGGAGGAGCCATGGGGCCCCCTGTTTGACTCAGATGATGATCCAGAGATTGATCGACATGATCTTGGCTCCTCTGGCAGTAGCTACTAGCCAATAGCTGTAGTACTAGTATTGGAGTCTGGTCACAGTTTACTTTTGTTGTAGAGGCCATTTCTAGCCTCCTTGGTTATGTGTTTTTGATTTGAGTCTTTGATCATGTATGACAGTTGACTATGTATTGCCATTGGGTACCATTTTGATATAATGGATTGGTTCATGAGCCTACTTTGATCATATGTTGTCTTCCATCTATATTATAATGCTGCGTGTTTGGAAACATGGATGAAAACCTTTAAAATTATGTTTTTCTTATAAAAATGAATAAATATTTAATGTATTTTTTTACAACGACCGAGTCACTGAAATCAAGCCGGCCGAGTCATTACCATTTCGGAGTTGGAGTCGGAGTCGATCCTTGGCCGAGTCGGAGTCTGAGTCCGAGTTTTAAAACTATGTTCTAGAGTATTTAACCTAAAGAACGAACTTTGTTCATTCCAGACTCATTTGACTTCTTGACCTAAGACAAACCCTAGAAGCACTCAGTGGGTACTTGACCTATAAAATAAAAGACCTTGAGCATGAAACCCATGCTCCAAAAATATGATAATAATTATGTTTAGTGAAGATGACATTGAATTCTAGTGCTCATACTTGGTGTGTCAGTGTTGCATTTAAGTTTTTAACCATACACCATATGCTTGTCACAAATTACAATGCTCTTTAAATTTGTGAGGAATATTACAAAAAAAATTATGAGAAATCATTCATCATAACGTGAGCCACATTTATGTTCCATAAATTAACACATAGATGACAAATCCTAGAAATGTCCACATCCACCAGTCTTGTCAATTACCATTATTGGATTTGTGAAATTTTAATGGAGTGTTTATGTTGAGAATTATTAACATGAAACACTAATGACAATGAAAATTCTCACGTGCTCTCTTCTATTTATGTCCACTCTCATTAACACCGACTATTGCTAACATTGAACAATCACCAGCATATAAAATAAAACTCGGCCAGCAACTGCGGGATGGAGACTCAAGAGCCGAGAGTGACTATTGCTAACATTGAACAGTCACCGGCATATAAAATAAAACACAGCCTGCGGCTGCAAGATGTAGACTCGAGAGCCGAGAGTGAGAGTATCGACACGTGACGGATCGAGTGAGCATTAAGGGTCAAGGGATGAGTGTGCAAGAAGTAGTGACAAGAGTCGATGGTCGTATGCGAGCGTGGGAGTTTCGCGCCCGCCAACTTTTTACCAATTTTAATTTTTTTAATTGTAAACCCTGGAAAACACCGAACCAAAAAACTCGAAATCGAACTCCATTGAATTTCTGGCGAATTTTATCGAATTTTTTTCAAATTCGTCACAGGTTCGTGTTCGGCTTGAAGTTCGGCAAACAAAAACGAATTTGTTCGAATTGCTTTGAGATTCGGCGAATTTCGAACCTGAAGGATTAAATTCGCCGAACTTGGCGACTTATCTTAAAGGGCACACTCGATTTTGGGATTTGGTATCCCAATAGTACATATTTCACATTAACATCATACACATATGTTGATTGGGCAAGTAGCATTGATGACAGATAAAGAGCCAGTGGGAGTACATTTTTCTTGGGAGATTGCCTTATATCTTGGTCATGCAGCGAGCAATCATCAATTTCTCTTTCTACAGCCGAAGTTGAATACATAGCAGCAACAGACAGTTGTACTCAAGCTCTCTGGATGAAACAAACTTTACAGGACATCAAAGTGGAATATGATCAGCCCATTGTAATTTTTTTGCGATAACTCTAGTGTAATCAATATCTCAAAAAATCCTATCATGCACTCAAAAATAAAGCATATTCCAATCAAGTATCATTTTCTCAGAGAAAAGTCGTTGAGCATAATGTCAAGATGGAATATATTGGCACCAAAGAATAGATTGTTGACATCTTTACCAAACCTCTACCTAGAGAATCTTTTGAATATCTCAGGCAGAAGTTGGGAATGGTCTCTCTTTTATCTCAATAAAGGAAGCACAAACTCAAGTGGAGCACCTTTTGCTATTGATGTCAAAAGGAGAAAGAATGTAGACAGGGGGAGCAGATAACAAGAAGTATGAAGAGAAAGCAAACAGGGGGAGCATTCATTGGAAAAAGCCAAAGAATTTGTTCAAGGTAATTTCAATGTGTTTTTTGTGGCTGTTTTTTGTGGCTGTTTTTCTGCAAATTTCCGCTCTTAATTTTCTGAGCTAAAAGTACCAGAGTATTTATGTTTTACAGTTTTCAAATTTTATTTAACAGAGGAAAAATTATTTGTTGATTTTAAGTAATATCTAGGGATAAATTAGTTGTAGGAAACTTAAATCTGAACCTGGTAACTTAGAAATTAACAATTCCACGCAAAATACAAAAATAATGTGAGTGCATGATAATATTAGGACCCAACTTAATATCTTAGTAATAACATATGCAAAAATGTGAAATTAAATAAGCCAAGGATTATACATTTATCCATGGTAATCATCAGGCATAGTACTAATAGTACAAAGGCCCCAGCGGTTAGCACAATTGGCTCAATTGATAGATGGTCTTCTGCAAAAGTCGGAGGTCACAGCATCAGATCTCATTGAGTCCCTTGGGGTTACCAGCCAATATTTTGGTTGGCAGTTACTACTGTCCTCCATCTTGACAACCAGGGAGGAGGGGACGGTGAACTCTCCTGGAGGCTGGTAAGGAATCAGCATCCTCACTTGGATCCCCTAATATGTGGGTAGAGAGGGACTATATTTCTCCAGAAAAGAGAAATACTTATAACATAATCTGCTATTCTTTGAAGTGGCGTCTTTTTATTATTATGTGCATATAATATGTAGTATCATGACAAACATTGAAACATATTCTTGTTAAATGTGAACAAAAACTCTTTCTGCTTTCAGAGTTTGTTTTTCAGACAGTGGGTTAGATCAGTACATTACTTTCCACGTCTCTCTTTTTATAAAATACCATCTTTGCACTCCCTCTCTTTTTATAAAACACCATCTTTGCCTTCCCACTTTGGATGGACATCATTGTACCCAGCAGTCCCATTGACCTACTTTAGTGGTTATTTGTCCAACATTTATAAAATTGTCTTATGATATGTTAATGTTATTCTTGAGATATAAATTTCAATAGAAATGCATCTCCAACATAAACTACCTCACTGACTATAGAAGTTCCCAAACACCAGATTTCCTTGCAAACTAAGCACTCAAAAACATTGGAAGACACATTGTAAGGGAAAAAGCTGACCGTGATGCCTGAGCAAGCTCATTATCACTACAAAATGGACTAATCATCTGTTCAAGAGCACTAAAGAGCACCCGCAGGACACCTTCTTCAGCAGCATTTACAGCAACAAGTTCTTCCAAAGCCCTGTATCAAGAAAATAAAACAAGTATTTCTTAGCAATAGCAAAAATAAACACATAATATGTTTTAAAATAGAACAATATTAGCTAGTACACCATGTTTTAAGTTTTGTCTGTAATATAGGACTCAGTTTTCTTAGAAAAACTAATGGCGAAAAGACAGTATAAACACAAGGGTTTGGTTTGAGTACTTGGCATCAGCAACCCACATTAAGCCCAAGTAAGACACACCAATCATAATATTTATAACTTTAATACACAAGTAAAATCAACTACCGTCCAAAGATATAAACTGCTGTTTCAGAATTATAGTGTTCAGTATCACAAATTCTCAAAATTTTAGTTTTAGGCTAGTTTTTTATATGCACAGCTAATACTATAATAGAACAAGATTGAAAAGAAAAGGCCGCTACAAACTATTTTGGTATAATCCTAAGCTCTAATCCAGAGGAGCAACCAAAGATCCAATGTTGATTTTTGTAGCTCGGGCAAGTACTTCTGGTCTTGTGTCTTGGATAGAAGGACCTTGTTTCACCTCTTTAGGAGCTTGCATGCAACATGCAGTGTTTGCATGTTGATTGCATGCATGCGGATGAGTTGCATGTGACATGCATGAGACATGCATGTAATGCAAGCTAAGTTTATGATTGGTACTTGAGTTAAAGTAAAGAAAGCTAAAGATAAGAAAGTTAACTAAAGTTAAGTAACTTATCTTTAGTTAACTTGACGAGCTAATTTTGGTCATCGATCTTAGCTTAGCAAAGTTATAAATTGAACCTATCTTTGTGAGAGTGTGCTAGGTCCGAGAGAGTGCAAAGGGACTGGAGATCCAGATCTATGAGAGAGAGCAAATCTACTAGGATCATATCCAGAGTTTTGTAATATGTATTTTCTTAGTTGGGCCATTATCCCAAGACAGGAGGCCAAGTAAGTTTCAATTTTAGTTAATGAAGAATTGATTTGTTGGCACAAATCTGTTGATGATAATTTGATTTAGATCGTAATTTGCTTCCACTAAATTTTTATGTGTTAGGAACATAGCCCTGTATTTGTTCAGTAATTAATTGTTGGGAATTAAATATCGGCTCTTGGGTTCGGGTAAATTCTAACATGGTATCAGAGCAATAAGGAGGATCATGTCACGGGCAGAGTGCCACGTTAAGCATGATCATGTAACTACCGGATGCAATAGGCAGCAAGGATTCGTTGCGCAGGGGATCTGCCGCAACAGGCATGGGCCAACAACAGGTATGAAGGACAGTACCAGCAGCCATCAGCCGGCATGATTGGCGGAGGTTAGCACGCAAAGGGAGAGGGAGACTGTACTAGTCAAGGGATTGGTAGCAAAGTTCGTGGGTGTCTCAAAAGAACCGAGTCAGACCCATAGCAGTGCTAGAAGAGCTTAGCACAAGATCAATGTTAGTGACAGACATTGAGCAGGAGGCTCTAAATACTGAGTTGATACCGAGGACTCAGCATTCTAATATGGAAAATGGGCAAGCGGCCCCTTTCAGATCTGTTAGGCCCAGTTGATATGAGCTAACATTGATGGATGCTCAGGAGCGGGATTGTAACATACCTAATTTCCACACCCAAAAAAAAGTATTCTTACTATAATTAGCTGATTAGTGGCATTGCTAATCTTAATAGTTCTATTTAAGTTTGCATATGCCTTCCATATTTGACTATAATGGATCGCAACATTGAAATGTACGTACTTCATTAGTTTAAAATCGGTTTCTATTCTCAACGTCACATTATCCACATTTAATGCTTCCATCTCATTGCATCAAGCTTGGTATACAAATAGATCTTGTTAATCAAAATGTCCCTATCAAAAGAAAATTGATAACCCATATTACACATGAACTAACACTATACCAAGGTCTCAAGGTTCATATCATATAACCACTATGGTCTAGCTCTCATGTGCATTTGAACTTGTATCCCTTTGGTTATTCATGGTTCCTTTATATCCTAAACTCTTGGATTATGGTGCTCGTGTGGGATAATTGGACCAGCCCTTGGTTTGTTGTTGGCATGCGACACTTGACAATCCAAGTATGGCCCATGCGTCCCCTACACATGTGATTACCATGTGACATTTGTACCTAGTGATTTCAACAATGGAGATCGACTTTGTTGCATCAAAGGGTCGAGATTCTTTTGGAGAAAGCACAACCATATACCCTAACCCCCCATTGTTCATTCGACTTTCATTTGGTTTCAACAGAGTGTTGCTTTGAGGGTTTCAGGGTATCAATGTTTTCACTTGAATTATATCGCCACTTGGCCCTCCTTACACCTGTAACTTCCTTACCACGATGCCCGTCATCTCTAGGAGGAACTTGGCAAGTTCACACTGTTAGTTTTTGTAGCAAGTGTTCAAGCCAACAAATTTCGTGGAGAGGATAGAATACATGAGATCTCCAAGACCCGGAAATCATTTATGGAAATTCCACCTAGAAATGACTTAATTAGATTATTAACCTATTTTTTAAATATTTCCCAGGTCTAAAGTTCGGGAATATGGTTAAATAATCAGAATTATTTAAGTCGAGGTGAGAATAGTCTAGAAACTCACAAGGATCGATTTTAAGATGATCCTAGCACTTGATTAAGATTTAATCTTGGTTGTTGGAATCTCAACAGAGGATTATAAGAAGAAGTTGATGGGCACTTGGAGAACACACACTAGAACACCAGAGGTTCGATTTCCTTAGCAGATTGATTTCCAAACAGTTGTCAGTTGTCAAAGAGACAGAGATCAAAGCAATGAGTGAGGGGCAAGGACAGTAAGTCTGGAGGAGATTTTCCAGATCTGAAGAGTCAGCTACAGGAGGGTCAAGTTCCCTCATTGAGGTTGTGCAGAGGCAGCACAGGAGCTTCAGAGGCAGAGTTCGATTTGGATAGATAGAGGGTCGATTCAGTTGCTGGAGGCCGGAAGATTTCTAGAAGGAGCTAGTCAGTCATTCTCAGAGGCTGGATTGGGCAAACAACTTGATCAGTTGCATTTCCAGGCAGAGCGTACCAGTGATTGCACAGGGTTGACGCAGAGGTTTCGTGGAGCCCATTTAGAGCCAGTTTCGGAGCTGGATCAGTATCGGGTGAGACAAAATTTGTATCACTAATTTTAGTGGCCAGTTTCTCCTATAGTAGATTGTCAATTTGTGCATCCAGATTGTACTCAGATTTTCACTGCTGCATAATAAATAAAACCCTCACTGTTGCACTGATTTTCTCGAGTTGGGTTTTTTCGAGGACATTTGTCCAAAAATAGCGGTGTCAAATTTATTGTGTGTGCTAGTATTTTCTCAGTTTCCAACGCAATTATTTTCCGTAGTATTATTTGTGAAGGTTGCAGTGTGTTCATTTCGATGTTGTCATAGCAATAAACTGTATAATTAATTTATTAGTTAGAAGAAATAATACCAGTTGTTGCAATAGGATTTCAGTTTTGAAATTTTCACATGGTATCAGAGCGTAAGTGATCAATTGGGAAGCTCAGAAGCGAATAGAGAATTTCGCTACTCAAAGGGAGCAACAGGTCAAAATTCTTGAGGCAGCGCAGTTCCTTGGCCGACAGGCCGAGTTGCTAGGGCGGCAATTCGATTTTCAGTTGCAGGGTTGCAGAAAATTCGAGTTCCCCGAGTTAGTGATTCCAGCAGTCAAAGGGAGCAACTGCAGCTCAGAGTTTCACTAAGCAGATTCCTTGGTTGGATGTAGAGGGTTTTGCAACAGCAAAACCAGCGTCGGGTGGAAGAGAAAAGCACACACAGCAGAGGGAAAATTTCTCTCAAGGAACTTCAAGTCTCAGAAGTTTGATTTTTCCTTGCAGATTGGCAGTAGTTGTGAGCAGATATTCTCACTCCAGAAGGGAGTGCGAGTAGCAGAGCAACAACCAAGTAGAAGGAAAGGGGGAATTTTCGACAATTTTCAAGATGGCCACTACAGGGCTTAGAGATCAGGATAGGTTGGATGGATCATCCAACTATGTCATCTGGAAGGCCAAGACATCCTTCCTTCTAAATGAATATGGCCTGAAAGCCTACATAGATAATGTAGTGGCAATTCCCCAGGATGAAGATCAGCAGAAAGAATACAGGAAGGAAATGGCGAAGGCGAAGCGATTGATCCTGGATGGAGTCTAGGGCCATACAATCTCACATATAGCGGCCAAGGGAACGGCCAAAGAGATGTGGGATGCTCTCTCCACGTTATACCAGGGTAATCCCTAGCAGGGGAAGATGTTCCTGGAGGAGAAGTTGAGATGCATAAGGATGCAGAAGGGGGAAGGTATAGACCCCTCACCCACCAGGATTCAAGAGGTTTGAGACCAGCTTGCATCTGTTAGGGAAGTGCCTCAACCATCAGAGCTAGTACAGTTGGCACTAAACAGTGTCTCAGAGGATTGGCAACTCTTCCTCCTGAGTATATTGGGCAGAGACACGCTACCAGGATGGGACAGAATGTGGACTGACCTGCAGCAGCAGGAGTTGAGGCGAGCTCTGTTAAAGAGCTCCATCATTGGCAGCGATAGCAACGGATCGAAGGTGGTGAATGAGGAGGAGAATGTGGCCCTCACATCAAAGGGTCTGAGTCAGGGATGGGGGAAGCAAAGGAAGAAGAAGGACCTGTCAAAGGTCAAGTGCTTCAAATGTGGCGAGGTTAGTCACTACAGCACACAATGTCCTCATAGGAAGAAGGACAAGTCGGAGAAGTAGGACCAGCAAGCAGCGTCAGCTGAGATCGACAAGTTGTCCTCCAAGTTGGAGGAAGACTTCGCGATGATGGCAGCCATACCTCCAGGAGTGAGGTGGGGGTGTTTTGGAGTTGTAGACCCAGAGAGCTACAATTTTGGGCAAGATCCACTAAGGAGTCCACCTCAAGGATCATTACCTGGCTACAGGGGCCCGAAGGATGGATTAGTGTCAGGAGATTCTGAAATGACAGTTGCAGACTAGTTGCAGTCAGATGCTCGAGAGCGCAATGTAGAGTCAGCAATAGCGCAGATTGTTCAGTGATAGTGCAGAGGCTAGTAGCTGTCAGAGGCTCGAGTTACAGATGCATCATACTGAACACAGTTGATTCAATATTTTGGATGTTTCTCAGTTGCAGCAACAACAGATGAGAGGGAGTTGCAGTGCAGATGCAGTGTTGGCAGTAGTACAGCAGGGTCAGCAATAGCACAAATGCAGCATCAGAGTTGCGCAGTGATTGGTGGGCAGTGGTAGGCAGTCACGGTGGCCAAACATCAGCAGCGTGATAGGAGGTGATACAGAGACAGGGTGTTGCAGCAGAATGTGCAGCACTAGAGAGAACACAGTCCTCGCTAAGAGGGAGTGTTAGTTTTTGTAGCATCGGATGTGTTCTAGCCACGAAATTTGGTGGAGAGGCTAGAATACATGGGATCTCCAAGATCCATAAATCGTTTCTGGAAATTCCACCTAGAAATGACTTAATTAGATTATTAACCTATTTTTTAAATATTTCTTAAGTCTAAACTTAAGGAGTATGGTTAATTAATCTGAATTATTTAAGTCACGGGAAGACTAGCCTAAAAACTCACACGGATAAACTTCAAGATGATCCTAGCCCTTGATTAAGATTTAATCTTGGTCGTTGGAGTCCCAACAAAGGATAATAAGAAGTCGTCAATGGGCACTGGGAGAAGACACGCTAGAACACCCGAAGTTCAATTTCCTTGGCAGATTGATTTCCAGAGTGGCAACAGTCAGTGGTCGGATAGCCAGAGATCAAAGTAGTGAGTGAGGGGCAGGGACAGTAATTCCATAGGAGATTTTCCAAATCCAAAGAGTCAGCGACAAGAGAGTCAAGTTTCCTCAGTGAGGCTGCACAGAGGCAACGCAAGAGATTCAAAGGCAGAGTTCGATTTGGCTAGATAGAGGGTCGATTCAGTTGCTGGAGGCTGAAATATTTCCGGAAGGGGCCAGCAAGTCATTCTCAGAGGTTGGATTGGGCAGACGGCTTGATTAGTCACAGTTCCAGGCAGTGTACCAGTGATTGCATAGGGTTGATGCAAAGGGTGACGCAGGGGTTTCGTGGAGCCCATTCAAAGTCAATTTCGGAGCTAGACCAATATCGAGTGAGACAAAATTTGTCTCACTAATTTTTGTGCCCTGTTTCTCCTTTAGTGGATTGCCAGTTTGTGCATCCAGATTGTACTCAGATTTTTACTGCTGCATAATAAATAAAACCCTCACTACTGCACCGATATTCCCGAGCTAGGTTTTTCCAGGGACATTTGTCCAAAAATAACGGTGTCAAATTTATTGTGTGCTACTATTTTCTCAGTTTCCAACACAATTATTTTCCGCAATTTTATTTGTGAAGGTTGCATTGTGTTTATTTCAATGTTGTCGTAGCAATAAATTGAATAATTAATTTATCAGTTAGAAGAAATAATACCAATTGCTGCAATAAGATTTCAGTTTTGAAATTTTCACACGCATTGGTATAATGTCTGGTATTTTTTGGTAAATGTTATGTATTTCTTACCCTTTCTGCTTCTAATCTACAACTGTGCTTAACTAATTTGTATGGCTTGCAGGTTCTTAGCAACATTAGTGTTTCCATGGTAGATTTCGGATAAGAGATGCAAGTTCCTGGCAAACGAAGGGTTTTGAATTCGAGTTTGGCTTTTTTGTTTCGCATAATGCCATAGAGGTAATTTTGTTGAAATTTCTAAGTTTGACATGTTAAAAATTCCTACTGCATTATCTGGTTTATTTTACCTACTTGTTTATTCCTTAACAAGTTATTTATTCATATAAATACTGAAAATAAACACAAATGTGGCTTCAACTCATATACAGATCATCAACTGAAATAATAGACAAACACATAAGGGACATCGTTTATTTTGGACAATCGTCCCCAGAAAAACCCAATGCGAGAAAACTGGTGCAGCAGTTCTGAGGGTTTTATTATTATGTAGATTCCTTGAGTACAACTAGGGTGCCAAACAGGCTCACCCAACAGAGATTTATACACTGCAGTAAAACCTCTTCTCGAAAGCAGATATTCAACTTCTCAGCACTAGTCTGCCCCACGAAAATCCTTTCGGCGCTTCTCCAAGGCTCTGTGTCAGCATTGCTAGCCTCTGCGTAGCTCTGGAACCCCCTACGTCAACCCTCTACCTCTCTGTGTCACCCACGCAGGCCCCTCAACCTCTGCGCAATCTCTAGCTGCCTCTGCGTAGCCTCCTCAGTCACTGTGCTAGCCCTCTGGCACTATCTCTGCCTCTCTGCTATGTACTCATTGCCCCTCGCTGCAACTCAGAACACTTATTCGAATTTTCTCAGCAAACTCCACTCCAGAAAATCGAACTGACTGATCAATTTTGGTGTATCTCCAACTGACCCTCAAGCCTCTTCTTATACTTTTCTTGTTGAGTCTTCAATAGTCGAGATTAAGTCTCTAATAAACGGCTAAGATTAGATTTGGCTTGATCCATGTCATTTAGAACATTCTCACCCAGTTTTATATTAATACCCATTAATATTTTAATTTTCCTAAGTTTAGACTTAGGAACCCCATTAAAAATATTAATTATTTTAATATCTCTCTAACCGGGTGGAATTTACCCAAACCATTTCTGGGTCTTGGAGATCTCACATGCTTTAGCCTCTCCACCAATTTTCATGGCTAGAGCACATCCGATGCTACCACAAATCAACAAATTTCACCTTTGTACCAGGCTAGTTAAAAATTTTCATTTTGTATCTTCAATTGTAACTTTAATTTGGGTTCTCACAAACCCTTGTCTCATTCTAGATTTTAGTGAACGCTATCTCGAAATGTTGGCTTCAGTGAGAGCACAAGTAATTTCTTGCTTCGTAACTCATCTTCTTTTGTCAACTCACTCAATCTGTAGAGAGTAAAGAGAGGGTTTTTGTAAGATTTCCCTTTTAGTTAGCCACGGATCCTATACATTTAAACATGATATGATGGAGAGCTTAGAATTCTCTTTGATTCTTGATTTTCATTAAGGGTTAACACCCATATGGCTATGATCGCTCTGTTGAGATAGTTTTCATTCTTCTCTGGTGTTTTGGATTTTAAGTTGGCACTTGGGGTTTTAACTAAAACCCCAGCCCAATCTCTTTAACTTGTTTTCCAAATACATGCATATAACAACTACACTAACCCTTATGCGCTCTGATGCACACAGGGTTGGAGCGACGGCCGAACTTGGCTTATGGCAGGTATCATATAATTTCCTTCCTTCATATGCATACTGTAATTTTCCCTTTCTTTCTTTACCACTGGGGATTTCTAACTCAATCAATACTTGTGATTACAGGTATGGTTCTAGGCGCAAAGGATAAAATTTTCACTAGAGTAAGAATTTTTTCTCTTTCAACACTTTGACTTTTGCTTCGTTGTGCTATAGGTCGACTTTCTACCAATTCCATCCTATGGATGCCTAAGCTAAGGCTTAGCGAATTTTCAAATTATATTTCTCAAACCCTACCCAAGGCTTCTTTAAATTTAATTAGTCTTACTGTACTTAGCCTACGAGGGTTGTACTGCTAGTTACGACTCCAATATTTTTCCATTATTATTCAAGTTACGGCCTGGGTCTCATTTATATTGGAATAAACTTTCAGTTGGATTTGAATTTATATATACATAATGTGTATTTCATTTCATTTTCGCTATGTACGAGTACCCTTTTACTATCGCTATATATGAGTATCCTTTTACTATCGCTATGTATGCTTCTTGTGTATATACTCTTTTGGATTGTCTCATAAAGGGACTGATTATTATGTTTTGCAATACTTATGGTTACCATTAAACAATAGTTATAAAGACATATTGTATGTGCCTCCTGTACATTCTTATTTCAACAGAAATCATATATAAATTTGTTATGAATGAGTTGTCGCTTTTATAGTGGGATTGTCTTTAGAGTTGCATTCTGCTCTATAACTATTCGGAAAGTCGACGGCTAATAAGCCTTACCAGCATGTCGACTTGTTTAGTTCCTTGATTTGGTATTCGATTATTTATATGTATTATTTCTACACAAGTTCTCCTAACATATATCAATGTACTCAATTAGCAATATCATTGTTGTATGTTTGGTTAGCACCCTGTAATTTGAAAACTGTAGGACAAATCACAAGAATGTAACATCAAACCAACTTTGGGATGGGAATCTAGCCCTTCCAATCCCAGAGAGGGCTCTCTCTGTAAAATTTATTTTTGTTGCTTGAAAATCTTAGACTAGTTATGATTGTACTTGGGTTTTGGGTTTTGATTTGGGTTTTGGAAGACTGATTGTATTCAATTTAATTAGCATCTATTGGGCAATGGAGTCAAAAGGTAAACTGGATGGTTGCATCAATTTTTCACAGAGTAAACTCAGGGCAAGTTAGGAATATTTACTGGATCTTTTAGAATAATAAGTGGATGATGGCAGAACAATGAAAACCTTCAGCAGAACTAAAGAGCAATTAAGAATTCTTTAGTGTGGCATTCAGTCAATCAGGCAGAACTAAAGAGCAGTCAAGAATTCTTTAGTGTGGCCTTCAGTAGAAAACATACAAATTGCAAAAGCAGCCAGAATAAGGTACTCAAAAGTAAATCCTATTCATCACATTTATGTTTTGCAATTGGAATTTAGATGATTACAGTGAAGAGATGATAGTGAAACACTTTAACATAAGAAAAACATCACCAGTATTTAAGCCACAAGAATCCTATGAATGGTTTGTTTAGTATTGATGCTCTAGTGCTTTAAAAAAAGCTTACAATGCTCCAACGGATCACTAATATTTCTGATCTCAAACAATCCACCTCAAGTACTTCAAAAGCAAAAGTATTTATACAAAATTTACAAATTGTTTACAATAAATGTTGTCTCTAACAGACAGGACATTTTTAGACTATAGATGAACTGAAAAGTTGTAACTGCTGCAAATTAATAGTTCTTGTGGAATGTGTTGTGCAAATGTTGTTACTATGGAAGTGGGAACAGGTCGGATGTGGACCCAAATTTGTGGCTATGCTCGCAGATGAACTAGCAGATGCAGATGTATCTCTCTTTTTCTTAGTAATTCACTCAACTGCTTGCTGATCCTCTGACTTGATAATTTGAGACTTCCCTCACTGATGGTTGATCCTGTGACTACCCTGTTGTTTTATCATCCATTAGTGTCACAAAATATTTTGGAAAATATATAATAATATATATATTTGAATAATATTTCCAAAATATTTTAAATGAAATTTATAATTAAATTTCTACAAAACCATGTGTTGTTTCCAATCCGTGGTTTTGTTTTCTCTTTCCATGAATTCACAAAACCATGTGTAGTTTTGTTTCTATTACTCCTTCCTCTGTAAATTCATTTTATCTGTATGTAAATTCCTTTTACCCTTGTAGAATACCTGGATGGTTTTGCAAAACCATGTGTTGATTTGTATGGTTGGAAGAGTATTCTCACTTTACTCTTTTACTTTCACCTGCAACATGATTTTACACTTGTAAATTGATTTCACCATGCCTGTAATCGATTTCACCTTAATCTTCTATCGTGAAATGCATTTACATGAATGTTATCTTTGCTCACCTGTACATTAATTTCATGTGAAATTTTCCCTTTTATTTTCTCTGATAAATTCATGGCATCCGTGAATTTTATTTCATGTGTCGTTGTAAAACCATTTTACCTTTGAATCTCATTCCACAACCTTAGTCTCATATTGCTTGTAGTTATATAATTTTACCTCAAGTATGGTTTCACCTGTAGCTCTTAAATATTACCGCATTTTTATATCTTTGTATTTCACTAGAAATTAATCCACCCTATATTCTCGTAACATTTATAAGATTCAAAAAAAAACAGTTTATGGTTTTCGCATGGGAGGCAAGTAGTATGTGGTATTATTTTGGAGGATGCGATATAACGTGGGGCTGCGTAGCAAAAAGGAGGGCGGGGAAAACAGCGAATCTCGCATACTTTTTGAGTGTCAAGTGTTGGATGAGCTGGGATGCGAAACAGAATTTTAACCTTTCATTTATTTCTACGAATCTCGAGGCAAATAAAAATGAAGGGGGTTTAATTGTTAGTGCGGGGTGGGCCATTGGTTGACTTTGCAGGGGGGAGAGGTAGTATAGGCTTGCGGGGAGAAATTAATATAAAGTCCAAAACTTTATATTAATAGGGTTTTGTGAAGTAAGGGGTAAAAAGAGGGATTATATATATATATTTTACTTTATGGGATTTATCCCACATTCACAAGGGAACATTCTTCATGATGGTTTATATAAGCCCATAGTTACATTGTGTTTCGACAAAATAAGCCCAAGGCTACCCACTTGTGCTTGGTGTTAGGTGTGCTAGGCTTAGGTATTGTGAATGCAGGTCGCATGGAGATGGAGCGAGAGCTAAGCTTTCAGGCTTATTTTTTATGCAAATTTCAATAAAATCCAAGGCTTTAAAACCAAAAGCTCTGCAATATATAGCCTTTTTGTCACACAAACCTATTCTTAATGATTTGAACACATGTATTCGACTTATGCTGGGGTAATATTCAGATGAATTAACAAGGAAAGTGGGTGATAAAGCAAGAAGCTGAGTAAAGGATGATGCAAAATGGAGAGGAAGCAGGGCGAGTCAGCAAGCCAAAAGGTTCATCATGAGAGCAACAAATAATATATGAATCATCAGATTTCCTATAATTATAGGACCCTAACATTGGCTCCAGCTTGGGGATGGCAGTCTCCTTGGAGGTGCCATGAACCGCAGAGCTCTGAGTTTATAGATCAGTGCCTTCTCCATTGGGTTGTGTTAGCGCTTGAAATTTCACCTCAGGCTGAGAAAGGTAAACCTCAAGGCAACATCAAACCACTTCACCTCGTAGCTAGCCCTACGGGGCGGGAGAGGGCTCTCTCCGGTCTATCTCGGTGAGATCTTCAATGGATGAGATGACCAATAGGGTAACACTGATTTTAGGCTAGTAAACTGATCAAAAAGGTTGATTTGGGTTTTTTAGGGTTTTCGGTGGCAAATTGAGGGGATGGCAATTTTGGGTGCGGGGATTGGACACAGTTTCTGCAGGGGGTTCTTTGGGGCGAGGTAGGAGACACTGTTGATGCCTTTGATTGAGGTGAATGGTCAGGAATGACAGGTGAGGAGCTAAGGAGAGCAAACAATAACTTTGAAATCTCCTTAAACAGTAGAAAACATTGAAATTAAACAAACTTAAAAGCAGAGCATGACAGTCATGAATTCTTACTTTAACACTTCGTTTGCTTAATGTGCAGAAGGAAAAGAAAGGAAATGATTCACATATCACACTTACAAGTACATTGAGAAACACACCATCAATACATGTAACCACAAGAATCCCAAAAAGGACTGCAAAACCCTGGTTTTCCTTAGCCAAAAATTGCAGAGATACAGTGAATAATACAATGATAGTTTCTCCCTCAAGAGTCCAACCATGAAAATGAGCAAGAAAGTACATAATATAGATCATCTAACATCTTTCCCTGCCTCTAGGGGTCGAGCTCACTATCCTAGGAGCTGTTTCAACCACTTCTAAACTAAGCACTGAAAACTAGGCAGTCAAAACAACTTGCCTCTATAAGCTAGGAAACCAATTCATTCATTTAATTTTCACCTATTTCATGAATGAATCTTCTAGAAGAGATACATAAGTGTAAAAGTATCAAGAAATTACATTATTTACATCAAGGAGGATAACAATCCACTCCAAAAAGTCAAACATGGTCAAATCTGCGTTTTTCTGAGCTGTACAATGAAATTTTGAGAAAATTGTCTGATAGGTCGCGCGCCTCTGCCTGACGGGTCGCGCGCCTTTGAGGGCACTTTTGGGGCACTTCCAGGTGGCCAAATTGAGCAAGAGTAGGCTTGTTGGAAAGGTCTGTGAGTCTACTTTCCAACCCAACTGGAATTTCTGAATTTGGTGGTCATTTGCCCCTCCAAAATTGCAATCTCCCAAGACTGCTTTCTGTGTCTCAAAAATGTGGCAGAAAGTCATTTTTTGCTTGTTTTTTGACTTTCTGGAGGCCCAAAACTTCATAAAATCTCTTGGCCATGGATGAGCATATGTAACTTCTCATGACAAATCTGGAAATGCTGAGCTTTTGCAAAATGGAGTTGCCAAGATGAAGGGTCGCACGGGGGGTGAGACCCGTTAATGGACAAAACCTGTAAATTGCCTGAAAAAAACCAAAATTGACCCAAAATGTTCAAAATTTCTTGGTATTTGTGTTGTGGCTGAGCTATTTAGTGCCATGCTCAGTCAAAGAGGCTTTGGCCAAAATTTGGAGTGGATCGGGCCTTTTCCGTCGTTTTAGTGCCCTGGCCAACCTCCTTGGATCTAGCGATTGTAATTTTGACATTTCTCTAAAACCATGACACCTGTGCAAAAAGTGAAGGAGGTTTTTCTTCCTTGGCCTGTTGTGGACAAAAACCTCTCTCAGTTTTCCAAAATTCATTTTTGATTGCTCTAAAACGGCTTTTGAGTGAGACTGATCCCGATGTGTGAAGCAAGGAATTTCGTGGAAATGAAGCGAAATGAAGGGGATAGGGGGCTTCTAAATTCTTGGGGAAATTTTTGGGAGTGGGGAGGGATGTTAGGAAGCAGGGGAAAGTGGAATCGCAGAGATTGAGCGAGGGGAAGGGGTCCAAAAGGGCAAAACACATGCCAAACCTAGAAAATTGCCAAGTTGTAGCTAGAAACTAGAGTTTGTGCAAAAATGAGGAATTTGGCGGATCTAAGGTATGTGAAGTGTTTGATAAGGTACTTTAAGGATAGGGGAAGGCGTATGAACATCAGGATACAAGTTTTGCCGATGATTTGACCGTCCAAGAGAAATTAGCTTTCAAAACCCTAGGAGAGGGAAATGACCTTGCCTAGGTGCAACTGAAGCATGAACAAGGTGTAAAATGACTCATTAGACACTGAGATGATAATGAAAACCCTATGAATGATGATAGACTCAGCTGGATAGTGACATAGATGGGCATTTGGGCAACTTTGATATTTTCAAGCAAAAGCACATGGAGTCTTTACTTGCAAATGAAGGCTTTTAAAATATTATCATGATTTTCTCAAGTTTTAGCAAACCATAATTTATATGATTGAAGGCCTCCCGGACAAGCTTGAACAATTTGTGGTCGCTTGGCAGCTTGCTGGTAATTTTCTGTAGAGGAAACCCTGATGGGTCGCGCGCACTGCCCAACGGGTCGCGCGCCCTCAACGGGTCGCGCCTGTGTAATTTTTACACTGCTGGAGGTGCCCTGACGGGTCACGCGCCTTCAACTGGTCGCGCGCCAGTCTCAACGGGTCGCGCGCCTCCCAAACTCACCGAATTCACTCAAACGCTCTTGCAACTGATTTCTCTATCACTTGGATGCACAATGGAGCTTGATGGAGGGAAATAGAGCCTTTATAGCCTGGCTTTGAATAAATTTCATGTCACAACCCACTTTCTAATGTTTTTCCATGACACTTTTTAAACTTTGAATGTTGTTGTCTTTTTGGTTTCCTTTTGTCCTGAAATTGATTGATTTGATGTTTTTCCTTGATAATTTTTGCAGGGATAGCTTCTGAGGGGTCTTGGCAAGGGAGCCAGGGTTGTATGTTGTCCTTTGAATCATTTTGAATTTTTACAAGTTTTACAAAATTTTGTGAAAGGACCTTGGCTTTAAAAACAAGGTTTTTAAATCCAAGGTGAAAATTAGCTGCACAAGATAGAATCTTTCGAAGAAAGACTTTGAAAAGCATCCCTCTGGCTTGCTGGGCACTTATTGACCTTCAGAGACATGACCTTGAAGACAAATTTGACCTAAACCCTAGACCTAGAAATTTTGACCTCAAGACAAAACAAGTAACCTTGAAAAAGTTTAATGACTGAAACAACTTGATCCAGCAGTGCCAAGAGGGGAATAAAGACACCCGCTCCTCCATCAGGGTTATGGCATGCCTAATGGAATGCAAGACACTGATGAGACACCTACTTATGCAAATGCAAAGAGCTTTGATCGTTGATGGAAGGCTACTAGACCGACTCTAACAGGTTGTTCCCAAATTTGCAACCTGTTCTGCCAACTCTCAAACTGAAATCAAAACCACTCTGCATACTGAACATTGAACTACACACTGAACTGAAAGTTGAGAAGAAAATTGGATTTGAAACTAAAAAAAGGCTCAGAGTCCTGAGCTTATTTGCACCCTACTACCTACCCTATATTGTTGAAAATCACGCTGACTTAAATAATACAGAAATGCCAATGAAGCCAGTCAAGCAACTGCGAAAACAAATGGGTTGCTTGACTGATTGTCAATAAACTCAGAGGTATAATTTGATCCACATAATCAAAGTTGTGATATATAATGGCAACTGCTGACGTATTTGGTCCTTGTAGAGAAAACATGTTTGAAAACTTGAGTTGAAAAGAACCTCCATGTAATCTGCTATAGGATCAACAAAAGCATAATGTATGATATTTGCTTCTAGGCCTTCAATGACTAATTAATCAGTTGTATCCTCAATATTAAACCCTGAAACTACTTCTTCAATCTTGTACTTGAAAGCATAATCATCCTCAATCTTCCAGTCAAAAGGTAGTACAATTTCCTCTTGCTTTGGAGAAGGAAGATTTTCCAAGAATTCTTTAGGATCTCGAAAATTATATGACTGAATTTGAGAATGCAAAAGTTTAATTCCATTTTCATATTTTTCAGCAACTAACTCAAGAACACATATTTTAACTTCAGGAGAAAATTTTCTTGATTTGAAAATAAGAAACACAGCTCTTAAAAAATCTTCATCAAGCTGAAATTCTGATAACTCATCCCTGAATTCATTTAAAATTTCATGAAATGAAAGGTTTGCCACAAACCCTGTCATCCTGTATCACCATTAATGCTTTGGAATATGGATTCTTTGGTTATGGAATCGCTCTGAACTTTGAAGCTCTAGATCTTGAACAATGGAGTCACCAGGTGAAAGGTACAACCTTCTGGTGTCTAATCGTTGTTCACCATCAACAATCAGATCTGAACTTTGATGCACTTTTCTGAGGAAGATAAAACGTTCTTTCCCCAGTGGAGTCGCCACTATGTTAGCACCCTGTAATTTGAAGGTTGTAGGACAAATCACAAGAATGTAACATCAAACCAACTTCGGGATGGGAATCTAGCCCTTCCAATCCCAGAGAGGGCTCTCTATGTAAAATTTATTTTTGTTGCTTGAAATTCTTAGACTAGTTATGATTGTACTTGGGTTTTTGATTTTGATTTGGGTTTTGGAAGACTGGTTGTATTCAATTTAATTAGCATCTATTGGGCAATGGAGTCAAAAGGTAAACTGGATGGTTGCATCAATTTTTCACAGAGTAAACTCGGGGCAAGTTAGGAATATTTACTGGATCTTTCAGAATAATAAGTGGATGATGGCAAAACAATGAAAACCTTCAGCAGAACTAAAGAGCAATTAAGAATTCTTTAGTGTGGCATTCAGTCAATCAGGCAGAACTAAAGAGCAGTCAAGAATTCTTTAGTGTGGCCTTCAATAGAAAACATACAGATTGCAAAAGTAGCCAGAATAAGGTACTCAAAAGTAAATCCTATTCATCACATTTCTTTTTTGCAATTGGAATTTAGATGATTACAATGAAGAGGTGACAGTGAAACACTTTAACATGAGAAAAACATCACCAGTATTTAAGCCACAAGAATCCTATGAATGGTCTGCTTACTATTGATGCTCCAGTGCTTTAAAAAAAAATGCAATGCTCCAACAGATCACTAATATTTCTAATCTCAAACAATCCACCTCTAATACTTCAAAAGCAGAAGTATTTATACAAAATTTGCAAATTGTTTAAAATAAATGTTAGTGTCTAACAGACAAGACATTTTTAGACTATAGATGAACTAAAAAGCTCTAACTGTTGCAGATTAATAGTTTTGGTGGAATGTGTTGTGCAAATGTTGTTGTTGTGGAAGTGGGAGCAGGTAGGATGTGGACCCAAATTTGTGGTTGTGCTGGCAGATGAACTAGCATATGCAGATGTATCTCTCTTTTTCTTAGTAATTCATTCAACTGCTTGTTGATCCTTTGACTTGATAATCTTAGACTTCCCTCACTGATCGCTGATCCTATGACTGCCCTGTTGTTTTATCCATTAGTGTCACAAAATATGCAGATGTATTTCTCTTTTTCTTAGTAATTCACTCAACTACTTGTTGATCCTCTGACTTGATAATCTAAGACTTCCCTCACTGATGGCTGATCCTGTGACTGCCCTGCTATTTTATCATCCATTAGTGTCACAAAATATTTTGGAAAATATATAATAATATATATATTTGAATAATATTTCCAAAATATTTTAAATGAAATTTATAATTAAATTTCTACAAAACCATGTATTGTTTCCAATGCGTGGTTTTGTTTTCTCTTTCCATGAATTCACAAAACCATGTGTAGTTTTGTTTCTATTACTCCTTCCTCTATAAATTCATTTTATCTGTATGTAAATTCCTTTTACCCTTGTAGATTACCTGGATAGTTTTGCAAAACCATGTGTTGATTTGTATGGTTGAAAGAGTATTCACTTTACTCTTTTACTTTCACCTGCAACATGATTTAACACCTGTAAATTGATTTCACCATGCCTGTAAATCGATTTCACCTTAATCTTCTATCGTGAAATGCATTTACATGAATGCTATCTTTGCTCACTTGTACATTAATTTCATGTGAAATTTTCTCTTTTATTTTCTCTGATAAATTCATGGCATCCGTGAATTTTATTTCATGTGTCGTTGTAAAACAATTTTACCTTTGAATCTCATTCCACAACCTTAGTCTCATATTGCTTGTAGCTATATAATTTTACCTCAAGTATGGTTTCACCCATAGCTCTGAAATATTACCGCATTCTCATATCTCTGTATTTCACTTGAAATTAATCCACCCTATATTCTCGTAACATTTATAAGATTCAAAACCAAAACAGTTAATGGTTTTCGCATGGGGGGCAAGTAGTATGTGGTATTATTTTGGAGGATGCGATATAACGTGGGGCTGCCACATAGCAAAAAGGCGGGCAGGGAAAACAACTTATCTCGCATACTTTTTGAGTGTTAAGTGTTGGATAAGTTGGGATGCGAAACATAATTTTAACCATTCATTTATTTCTACGAATCTCGAGGAAAAATAAAAATGAAGGGGGTTTAATTGTTAGTGCGGGATGGGCCATTCGTTGACTTTGCAAGGGGAAGAGGTAGTATAGTCTTGCGGGGAGAAATTAATATAAAGTCCAAAACTTTATATTAATAGGGTTTTGTGAAGTAAGGGGTAAAAAGAGGGATTATATATATATATATATATATATTTTACTTTATGGGATTTATCCCACATTCACAAGGGAACATTCTTCATGACTATTTATATAAGCTCATAGTTACATTGTGTTTCGACAAAATAAGCCCAAGGCTACCCACTTGTGCTTGGTGTTAGGTGTGCTAGGCTTAGGTCTTGTGAATGCAGGTCGCATGGAGATGGAGCGGGAGCTAAGCTTTCAAGCTTATTTTTTATGTAAATTTCAATAAAATCCAAGGCTTTAAAACCAGAAGCTCTGCAATATATAACCTTTTTGTCACACAAACCTATTCTTAATGATTTGAAAGCAGGTATTCGGCTTATGTTGGGGTAATATTCAGAGGAATTAACAAGGAAAGTGGGTGATAAAGCAAGAAGCTAAGTAAAGGATGACGCAAAATGGAGAGGAAGCACAGCGAGTCAGCAAGCCAAAATCTTCATCATGAGAGCAACAAATAATATCTGAATCATCAGATTTCCTATAATTATAGGACCCTAACATGTTCATTACACAAATACACAGTTTCTCCAGAAACTACGAGCTCCTTCATGTGAGTTCAAGTATAATAATAGGCAAGCATAGTATCTGTAAACATACTTTTATTATTTTAGTAATCATTGATTCTCCCTTACTTTATATTCATTAAGGGATGTCTCACTTTCACTAAGTGTTTATTTATCTCCTGTTGTTCATATTAATATTCCTTTATTACTAACTTACAGTTTACCTTCAAATTGCTCTCCCTATACAATCATGGTTATCACACTTTTAATCTTGCAAACATATCATACGTTGATACTTGATATTCAGGATTACAGTAAGATTAGATTTTGATTTAATTCGCCTTAGCCACCTTCATAACCAGAACAGAACATTTTGGTTCTAATATTTTGTGGATAATCAAACCCCTAGATAGACTTACAAACAAAAGTTTATAATTCATGTATGGATAGAAACCACTTAATATCTCTCGGTTCTCTAATGACAAGGACTTAGTTTCTATCTCTATCCACGTCTTACTCATAAATCTTGAATATAATTCCGGTCTTGTTAAATCATACTTGTTGGTTACATCAGATAAAAGAATATAATCAAGGAATGTGTTCTCATACAGATAATTTGTCTATTTCTTAACCTCTAGTATTTCAATTGGTTTATATCTAAGAGTATTTCATTAAGCCATCACGTATACAATGTACATGCATGCAATTGAAATTAATGGTCAATATATATATATATATATTACTAACAACTTCAATTGGCATATTCAGGGGTCAAGACTTGCATGCAAGTATTGCTTATATCATTCCATCTGCACACCATTTATCTACGGTTCCTTGGTTAATAATTTCATCTATTATTTGTACAGATGATAACTGCATATGGAAATCACAACTTCTAGATAAACAAATCATTATATCTGCAAAACTTATTAGATCATTAGAATATTCTTATGCATCTGCACAGCCAATTAATATAATAATGCAATAGCATAGATATATACAGTAAGGTTCTCCATGCACGTTGCAAAAGTCTTTTCTATTCAATCAAATCATAACAATAACCACTCATTTCTATTCTATCAATACACAACAATAAATAACTCAGTATTAACCATAGAGTAGGAACAGAATTTCATCTAGCTGTAAACCAAATGCTTGGGGAATATTCAGGAACAGAGCACGTTCCACCCAACCGTGAACTATCTCCAATGCTTCCCCCCAAGCTAAGAGCTTGCCTTCAGGGATCAACAACCTCTTTGGTTCCTAGATGGTTTATTTTATAAATTTCTTTCCAACAGATTTTTAACAGCATCCTACTTTAATGTCTGCCAGCCTTTTGCCTAGGACTTTTTGTTTTAGTTTTTTTTCGAAAATAGTTTTTCTTTTTCGTTAAAGCACACATTTCTATATCGTTGTGCTTTATTCCACTTTTAACCCACTTGGTTTCTCTCCAACGAAGTGATTAACATAATCTTTCTTTCCCATTATGTTAATATTTTTAGATTATTTTCTCCTAGGGATTTTTAGGAGACTTTAGGGAAGGTCCAACATGTGGACTTTAACCACCAACAACTCGTCATAAGTTGGCAAGAAGTCTTCAAAACTCTAGTGCTCTTTCCTGAATATTCCAAACAATTTATTTATTATCTCTATTAATAATAAAATATTTCATCATCACATAATCCCATTCTAGCCTCCATAGCCATTCAATCCAATAACAGTTCAAAAGTCTAAAAATAGTCAATGTCTAAAAAGTAGAACATAGGGGTGTTACAAAGATCCTAGGAACAAGTTTGCAATGAAAAGGTCTTCAGTTTATATTCTGAAGCAGGTAGCAGAGAATTTTTCTAGTTCGCAAAGAGCAGCGGATGATGTGGTGTTGGAGACAGACCCAGGTGGAGGAGATTCTTCCAAAAGTACCTCCATTGCTATGAGAAGGTGTTGATTTTTGTAGCTCGAGCAAGTACTTCTAGTCGTTTGTCTTGACTAGAAGGGCCTTGTTTTACCTCTTACGAGCTTGCATCCAACATGCGGATTTTGCATGTTCATTCATGCAACATGCAAGCCATGCATGTGAGTTGTATGCTACATGCGATGTTTGCATGTTGAATGCAATCATGCATGCATGCGAATGAGTAGAATGTGACTGGCATAGACATGCATGTAATGCAAGCTAAATTTATAACTAATACTTGAGTTAAAGTAAAGAAAGCTAAAGATAAGAAAGTTAACTAAAATTAGCTAACTTATCTTCAATTAACTTGACAAGCTAATTTTGGTAGTTGATCTTAGCTTAGAAAAGTTAAAAACTGAGCCTAATGGTTAGGGCAAAGACATAACAGCAGCACAAGGTTGAGAGAAGTATCTCAGTGAGCATGTGATGGGTCTGAGTCTCTGAGAGAGTGAAGAGGGGTCAGAAATCCAGATCTGCAAGAGTGAGCAGATCTACTGGATCAAACCCAGAGTTTTGTAATCTGTATTTTCTCAGTTAGCCCATTATCCCAATATAGGAGCCCAAGTAAGTTCTGATTTTAATTAATGAATAATTGATTTGTTGGGCACAAATCTATTGATGATTATGTGATTCAAATCGTACTTTGCTTTCGCTGAATTTTTATGTGTTAGGAACTTAACCATGTATTTCTTCAGTAATTAATTGCTAGGAATTAAATACCAGGTGTTGGGTTCGGGTAAATTCTAACAATTTTGGTATAATCCTGAGCTCTAATCCAGAGGAGCAACCACAGATCCATCTGGAGTTTCCTTCTTTTGACCTTGGATGTTAGGAGTATCCCTAACTCATACATCCCCCCCCATCCCATGGATCTTGCAGCTGGGCTCCTCGATGGTTCCAAAAGACTCCAACAACAACTCAATGCCTAGTTCGTGAGCTCTAATCCAGAGGAGCAACCACAGATCCATCCAGAGTTTCCTTCTTTTGACCTTGGATGTTAGGAGTGTCCCTCACTCATACATCCCCCCCATCCCATAGATCGTGCAGCTGGGCTCCTCGATGGTTCCAAAAGACTCCAACAACAAGTCAATGCCTAGTTCGCCCCCCTCACCCTCACCCATCAGGCTCAGGAGACCTTGACATCATCAGCCTCATTGTCTGATCTCCCTCTCTCACTTTCTCTCTCTTGACAGGTTCTTGGGTTGGGTTGTCGACCTTTCCAGTTTTAGAAAAACTCACTTGATGTTTTGTATCACAGTACCTTTGTCATGGTTTACACATATGTTCTAATGTTATGGTTGGTTTCTTTCTTTGTACTATTTTCGGTATTTTCTAGGAGTTGTGTTGACATTCCCACTTTGTATTCATATTGGTTGTACATTCAGAAAATAACTATAAACAGAAAATAATTGATAGGAGCCACAGCATGCATTAAACAAGTAAATGGAAAATGGATTTCATCAATTCACAGAATTAGTAACACACCAAATTCTCCTGAAAGAGAGACAGTCTGCAGCAGTTCAGCTCACCTACAGGTTTTCTTTCTTCACAACTATTATATAAAATGATTAATCATTACAAATTTACAGCATTCTGAAGTTACAATCAGGGATAGCTGGGGAAGTAAGTGGACAATTGTTTTCTCTTCTGTTCTTAATAGTCATTTACTTCTAAGCAAGCTTTCAATCATCAGATCCACACACATACACATTGTCCATCTGGTGACTCTCCAATCAACCAATTTGTTCTCAAGATATAAAGATGGATATATAGATAAAATAAGAGATGTTGGAAGGCAATGCAATGTAAAACCATCCTACTCAGACTCTACTGGTAAGAAGGGAATCATCCTTTACCACTGAATACCTAGAAAGACTGGAAATCAGATACAGTATGACTATCATCAAACGTCCCATGCAACTAAAACTCACATGGTCAGCAGCAAGACTGGATATTAGATACAGTATGACCACAAGCAACTAAAACTCACATTGTCAGCAGCTGCGACATTTTGCCATTCGTATATAGCCGAAGCTCGCATGGTCCCAGCTCATTAATTTGTGGTGCCACCAAGCTAAAGTAGTTGGAAAAGATTTTCATCAAAAAAGAAAATCTCCCATGTATACAGGAATTGAATGTGCAGGTAGCCACCTTCACAGAGGAGGGATTGGAGATTGAACCTTGTACTTTAGTTGCTCTGAAAGAAAGAGCTGAAGTTCTCCTTCCAGCATATTCCAGGTCCCTACTGGACCGATTTCAGAGATAATGCAGTGTCATATAATGAGTTTTGTGTTGTGAATGGTCTTCAAAGGGTAAATATCTATGCCCCACCCCACCAATCCCCAAAATAAAAAACCTTGTTCCCTGCAATCCAGAGTTCTGGGGACATAGAAATGGCCTGGGAAAATTCCAGAGATGTCAATGGGTATGAAGGGACTTCTACTCTGTTCCCAATCCGCCCCTCACAAAAAAAAGGGAACAATTAGGGTACAGTTCGACCATCCCTTGGCCTCACCCACAGTTTAAAGAAGAAAAAAAAAAAGACAATAATAAAACCAAACCAAAAAAAAAAAAAAATTCTAAATCTAACTGTGCCCAGCTGAATCTAACCGTGTGTGCCCCATTAAACATGAACCCCACCCCTGCTGCTCTCTTATTTCATCCGCCATTTCAAGAGAACAAATGAATGCGTTTATAAGTTGCGTCAGTCGAAATGAAGAAGCTCATAAAATCTATCACTGGCTTTCCAACATAACAGATAACAATAAATAAGCATGTGTATTATAACAATGTAAAACACCCTTCTCAGAAAAGATTAAAAAGATCCCAGATATACAATAATGCAAAGAACCACCATAAATCTAGCCATCTAGCATGCTTGGCAAATCAATCCATGTGTTTTAATATTGGTTTCCTAAAGAAATTTCTTAGTATTGTTAAATTTCATATGAATACTTAAGTTGAATTTATGTATAGTAAATGCAAAATATATTGCATATTATGAATCAACTAGAAATAAGGAAACAACTAAACACACTTACTGTTCAACATCGTCAAATCGTAAATAATCCAAAGCCAATTGAAGCCAACGTAACCTTGTCCTCTTTATGCTCCATCCTGGAAAGGTGCACATGGCAAGTCAATTTTTCAAATAAAATAACAATAAGGTCAGTATAAAGACCCAAAACAACATAAAACAATATTGAGAATCACTCTTGTTCTTGACCCTGGGAAGCATTCTTGTCTTGCTACTGGCATTACACTTTTATGCCTAAATCATCATTGTAATTTCCATTGAATTGATCTCTATCTTGTTATATCTTTCACGACTATCCTTACCTGATCTGTATTGCACATTGTGACCTCTACAACACCTTCAATTGTTTCTGTCACACTCATACCCCTAGCCCATGGAGGCCACACCAGTGACCCTACTCAACCATTGTTTCTACATATTCACTTTAGAAAAAGTAATATGCATCCCTCCAATAGTTTATGTCTACATTTAAATGAATCTTATGCAAATAAATATTCCTCAAAAAATTCTTTCGAAAAGAAAAAGCATGCATCAAATTCAATTTGAACAATGAACAGTAGTTTAACATGCTAACGTATAATTGATTAAGCACAATCACCTAAACTCTCTTATTGTGAGCCACGTATATCTGACAAAAATGTTGAGAAATAATACCAAGGAGAGGTCCCTTTTAGCCTAGTAGACACATTAATGACTTTTATCTTCATGACATTTATGAGTTATATTAATGTAATGGATGGAGACACATTAATGACTTTTATCTTGGTGACATTTATGAGTTATATTAATGTCATGGATGGAAGAGATACTTAAAAGTGGTGTATCATGTACATTTCTAATATTAAAGTCACTTGCACTTTATAAAGTGACTTTATGTGTAAAGTCCTAAGTGTACTTTTCTAATATTAAAGTCACTTGCACTTTATAAAGTGACTTTATGTGTAAAGTACTAAATGTATTTTTCTAATATTAAAGTCACTTGCACTTTATAAAGTGACTTTATGAAAGAAAGAAAGAAATTAGTAAAATCTATACAACTTGAAAAAGGTACTAGGAGGCTTTTAAGTAATGGGGCCAATGTATGAGGGGAGTCATTTGGGAAAAGTGATCTCAACCACACATCTTGAGATTTCGAGATTAAATCTCAACGACTGAATCCTAAGTTTAGTGATTCAATCTTTTGTAAGAAATAAAGGAAAAGGGAGAGTTCATTCTTCATTATTCACTCATGAGATTACTGAGAGAGCAAGAGGAGAGGAGAAAAGGAGCTCATCAAGGAGGGTTTGCAGCTAGAGAAAGGAAGGACGTATTTCTCGGAGGAAGCAGCCATTGAGAAGCATGATTTTCAAGGAGGAAAGCACAGAAATCAAGGGGACACTCAGCACGCAGTTTGAGGAAGCAGCAGCACAGAAATCAAGGGCAGAGGCACAAATTTCAATGCTGCTGTGCACAGAATTCGAGGACTGTTCCTCCATTGTTTGGGCCCAAATTTCAAGGCAGTTTCTTGGCACGAAAATCAAGTGACAGCAGTCACCTCTAGCATAGAAACCAAGGCACCTTCAGGCACAAATTTCGAGGCATTTACAGCACAGATTTCAAAGCTGAGTTTGCAATGTTTTCGAGGCAGATTTGGCTCTGATATCAAGGTAGCATTTCTGGGCATGAAATTTGTATATTTCAGTGGGCACAAATTTCCAAAAATTGAATTAAATGCTTCAGCTGAAGGAGATAAGTACTGTGATTAATTTATGTACTTAGACTAATTTTCTCAAGCAATAAAATCATCCTTTGAAGACCGTTTTCTCCAAAAGGCTGTGGGGTTTTTCTGGGGTCACCTTTACCAAAAATAAGTGTCTCTCATGCTTGAAATGCTTGCCTAAATTTAGCTTTAATTTCAGCTGATAGGAAATGTGTTAAATAGTAGAAGCACTCATTAAATGTTTACAATGAATGCATACTGAAAATTATATCAGCATGACAAAACATGTGGGTTGGATCAAATAAACACTTGCAAAATTGTAAACTGGGGTTGGGGTGCAAATCATTAATTTTCTACATGGTATCAGAGCTTAGTTGAGCCAAGTTGAGGCTCAGATCTACATTTTCAGTCAGCTGATAAAGAGGGCAGCAAGCTACCAAAGTCTTCAAATAGTGAACCATACCTTTGAAACTTTGCCAGAAACCCAAATATTTCAGCAGTTCAGAGGGAGAGTGGTTCTAGCTTCCAGTTTTGCTTCATTTGGTTGGTTGTGGGGTCATGGCTACTAGGTTGAGAGTAGAGGACAGATTGGTGGGGGCTGAAAATTTTGGCCCATGGAAGGAGAGGATCATGCTTTTACTGGAGGAGGTGGAAGTGTGGGATATTGTACAAGCAGTTGTACAACCACCCACTGATCCAACTCTATTGGTAGAATTTACTAAGAAAAATGTGAAGGCAAAGAGGATCCTTCTAGATGCCATCAAGGATCATCTGTTCCCTCATGTTTCAGGAATGACATATGCATATCAAATGTGGGAGTCCTTAGTCTCTTTGCACCAGAGTTCTAATGAGAACAAGAAGATGGTGTTGAGACAAAAATTACACAACACCAAGATGACCAAGACTGATAATGTTACATCTTTCCTCACCAGAGTCTCACAAGTGAAAGATGAGTTGATTGCTATTGGAGAGACTATTCCAGAGGAACAGTTGGTTCGCATTGCTTTAGAGGGGTTCACCGAGAAGTGGGATAGTTTTATCCACAGCTTGGTGGCTAGAGAGCATTTTCCTGGATGGAGGAGGATGTGGGATGATTTCCTTCAGGAGGAGATCAGGAGAAGCATGTGCAGTGGCAGCAAGAGTGGTGGGGGAGGTGAAGAGGAGAATGTTTCTCTTGCGGCAAAGGGCAAGAGGACAAAGAAGATCAAGAAGGGGTCTTCTAGTGGAGCAAAGCAGGATAAGGGAAGATGGGGTGCCTTATAACCCTCAGCAGAATGGGGTAGCAGAGAGGAAGAACGAGACCATTGTGGGTGCAGCTAGAGCGATGCTACATGATCAAAGTTTACCTTTCTTCTTGTGGGTCGAGGTCATTAACACTGTTGTTTATTTGTAGAACCGGAGCCCACATATAGTCTTGGGGAACAAGACTCCTGAGGAGATATATACCGACAAGAAGCCGAAAGTTTGGCACATGAGGATTTTTGGGTGCCTTACATATTCACACGTCCCTGAGGAGAAGAGGACGAAGCTGGAACCCACAACAGAGAGAGGTATACTGATGGGTTACAGCGAGACCAACAAAGCCTACCGCATATACCTTCCTGCACAGAGGAAGATTGTCTTAAGGCGAGATGTGAGACTTGAGGAGGAGAGAGCTTTGAGGAGGTCTTAGGAGATTGTTAAATTTGGACAACTAGGTCCAAACTCCATGTTCTGATGCTCAGATTAAGAGGCTAATATTTTTGTTGGATTCCTCTTTCTGAGAGGTGTAAAATCCATATAAAAATAGTCTTAATCCAATGAGCAGAACTTATATTTTGAATTTATTATTCTTAATAAATTATATGTGCAAGGTCAGCCAGTTTTGTAATGTAGGCTCACATGCCCAACAGATGTGTCACACACCCTCATTGATGGATATATATACAGGAAAAGTTGGAGAGAATTTAAAAACAACACAACTCACATCTTCCTCTCTCATCCCAAAAGTACGAGCTACCTGGAGGACGAATTTCAGCCACACATGGGAAGGACGAAGAGGATTTTTCTGCTGCTAGGGTTTCTGCTGCTAGGGTTTCGCAGAAGTTTGACCAGCGTTGACTTTGGTCAACTTGGGTTGACTCATCTACTGGTTGGAGGGTTGTTGTGACACATGCTGGGCTGGCTGACCAAAGGAGACTTTGCTGGTTGAAGCATCCTGTTGACCGCCGAAACGAACACATACATTTTTCTTGTTTCTGATTTGTCTTCTGTAAGATCTGCTTATATGTTCTATCTGCATTTTGCTTATCTACTTGTATGATTGCTGTGAGAAAAGTGAAATTGCTCTTAGCATAGAACATCTACAAAACTTTACATGGTATCCGAGCTGAGGTGAAGACAAACTCTATCTATAGCAATCATCATCGAAGGAAATGGATTCCTCTAAGCTTGAATTCAGGGAGAATGACAAGCTGACTGGAAGTGATGACTTCCATGCCTGGAAGATGTTATTAGATCTCAAAGGAACAAAGAACAACTGCAGTAAGCCGCAGTCTCATAGGAACAAAGAACAGCCGCAGTAGAGTCATAGATCAGTGGGCCGAAGAGATCCAACGTATATGAAGCCCAGCCGCAGTCTGGTATATAGAACAACTAAAAAGAATTACACGCAGTCAATGAAGGTCACGTATACGCTGAAGCTAATATGCCGGTCACAACTCTAATGCACAGGTCATGTCACATATATATATTCATATACGCTGAAATACGTTCTGAAGAAACATGTGGAGACCACGCACTTGGAACGCTGTCATCATATAATACGGGGAATGAAGATATTTATTGGAACGCAGTCAGGATGGAGGCAAAGATGCGTAGACACATATATATCACGCAAGCCCTAGATCTGGCAGCGTGGTTTATGCTGTAGCACGTAGACATATAATACGCTCTCCGAAATCCTCATTTATATATACGCACAACATTACACTGTCCATACACTATAATGAAGGCAATACGCACAGCATTACGTTGTCCATGGAAACCTTTATACACAGTTAATGAAGCCACAGTAAGACCCTATGTGCATTCATGGAGAACGCAGTCATGAACTAATATGCGGTTCTAAGCCGCCCTAATCAAAGTCAATGGATGCCTTTATATTGTCGTACATAGAGGATCACATACGCCGTTCATCAAGGAGAATATACGCTGGGCAGTCATGCGTTGAGCAGTCATACGCTGGGCAGTCAACGCTGAACAGTCTGGTATATACACAACACAGTCATGAACTGATTCGTTGTTTTAAGCAGCCGTAAGACAACGATGTCTGAGTTAATGTTCTGCCTGTACTGTGAAGGATTGAACATAATAAGGCGTGACCGTAATAATACGACTGAAGGAATTGTTCTGAGCATAGACTTGATCTAGTTATGAAGGTATCTCGGGTTCGACGCGGGGCCTGAGGAGCTGATGTGAGTCCAGCAAAATGGTCTCCACGATTTGGGTGGACGTCGAGATTTGGTCTCACGTCAAGTTCAGATCCAAATATTTCAGAGATTGGAACTGACAGGAGTGGTTAAAAGATTGCTTTAGCCTTATTGAGATATCAGCGACATTGGTTCTGAGATATATCAGCCAACGGCTCTATGACCATGGCCATCGAATGGCATTCATATAAAACATGGAGAGCCGACCAATCTGATAGCACATGGAGCACATGAAAGAATCCATATGATACAACTATGATTTGATCTTAGGCAATGATGCGCATCAAGTTCATGGATGATCATATAGGAAAGTTCGATATTTAGATGTAAGCAACCATCGGTTCTAGAAATAGACACCTATGGAGAAAGTATTGGCACATAAAGGACCGATCTTTGAATGTATATCGCATAGGTATAGAGCCGCAGGTTTAACATATGCATGACAAGAGGACGCAGTCTCGACATATCTGGAAATGAAGCGACACAGTCTCGGATACTCCTGATTTGTTTGGAGAGCAGTTATTGGATGAATGTCCGTCCACTATAATAATCAGCCAAGGGAATGAAGCTGCATGCAAGATAGTGAAGCCACAGTCAGGTTGTCAAAGCCGCAGTAAGGGTAACGATGTCATATCACAGTCATGGAATGTATGCATAATATATACGCTGTCTAACATATACTCTGTCATAAGCAAATTATCTATACATGATGTATGTGTAACGTACTGATATAAGCTTCAGAAGCATGGATACTATACATGATATACGCAGACATAAAGACAGTTGTCAAAGGTAAATGATATTTGCATCATGGACAGCACAATGTTGCATGAACCATGGTCAGCATCATGATGAATGCAGGCATGGGCAGCATGAAGCATGATGAGATCATGGACATGGGCAACATGAGATCATGGAAATGAAGGGCAGCATGATGATGGATAAGATCATGGACATGAGCAATGTGATTAGTGAAGTATGGTGCAGTATGAGTGGTACAGCAAGAGAACCAGATGCAGCATGATGATAGGTGAATGAGTCACCTTAGAGAATCAGTTGAAGCAGAATGTCTTCAACTGATCTCATTGTTATAGAAGATGATCTATGCTTAGATCTAGACAAGTTAAAGTCTTGACTTCTGTTGTAATTGTACTATCTCTCTCTCTCTCTCTAGGAAAGAGGCCATCATGGCTCAGGGACACCCTCGAAGATGCTGAGGGTCATGCTGCCCCAAGGGGAACATTCCGAGAAAGCAAGAAGCCGTGTAGAAACCAAGGGTATCTAGCTGCCATGAGTACTATTATACAATCTGAACCTGGATCTTTTGAGGAAGCCATCAAGCATCAAGTCTGGAAGGATGCTATGCATGAAGAATATGAGGCTATTATGAAGAATGATGTCTGGGATGTGGTCCCGAGACCGAAGGACAAATCTGTTGTCACCGCTAAATGGCTCTATAAGATTAAACATGGATCTGATGGGAGTGCTGAAAAGTTTAAGGCAAGATTTGTTGCCCGTGGCTTCTCTCAAAAGAAAGGAATTGACTATGACGATATATTTGCACCTGTGGCTCGATATACCACCATCCGATCCATCATAGCCCTTGCTGCTACGCAAGGATGGAGTCTTCATCAGATGGATGTCAAGACCGCTTTTCTGCATGGTGCAATAAAGGAAGAGGTGTATGTAGAACAACCTCTGGGATTTGAAGTTCAAGATCAAGACACTTATGTCTGCAGGTTGAAGAAAGCCCTCTATGGGTTAAAGCAAGCACCCAGAGCTTGGTATGAGAGGATGGATAGTTACTTGATGAAGCTGGGCTTCACTCGAAGCAATGCTGATCCAAACCTTTACTTTAAGGTTGAGGAAGGAAAGCCTCTCATTCTAGTGCTGTATGTGGACGACCTCTTCCTGACAGGTGATGACCCTCTCATTCATCAATGTAAGAGGGAGCTTGCTGCTGAGTTCGAGATGAAAGACCTAGGACTAATGCACTATTTCCTAGGCCTGGAGGTCTGGCAGAGACCTGGAGAGATTTTCCTTTCTCAAGGAAAGTATATTGTGAAGCTTCTGGAAAGATTTGGGATGGTGGACTGTAAGTCCGTGTCGACACCAATGGAACTCAACTTTAAGAAGTTGAGTGGCAGCGCTGCAGGGCCTATCTTGGCCAATCCTACTGAGTATCGTCAACTCATAGGAGCTTTGATGTTCTTAGTGAACACCCGTCCGGACATATGTTTTGCAGTGAATACTTTGAGTCAACAGATGGTTGAGCCTCATCATTTTCACTGGGTTGGTGCCAAGAATCTTTTGAGATATCTTCGGGGCACGATAAACCATGGGCTGAGATACACTGCCGGGAGTGTGATACTCCGGGGATATACTGATGCCGATTGGGCTGGCAGTGTGGTGGATCGTAAGAGCACATCTGGATGTTGTTTCAATCTTGGTTCTGCTTCGATCTCATGGATGAGCAGGAAGCAGAAGTCGGTGGCTTTGAGCACCGCGGAGGCCGAATACATTGCTGCTAGTATGGCCTGTTGTGAAGCAGTTTGGTTGAGGAAGCTCTTTAGTGAGCTGTTCCAACATGTGCTAGATACCACTGTAATACTCTGTGATAATCAGAGTGGGATTCGTATGACTGAGAATCCTGTGTTCCACGACCGATCCAAGCATATTGATATCAGGTACCACTTTATCCGAGATATGGTACAGCGAGGCGCCGTAAGGCTCGATCATATAGGAACTGATGAGCAGGTCGCGGATATTCTCACTAAGCCCCTGGGGAAGGTCAAGTTCCTAACCTTCCGTGAGAGTCTTGGTGTCGTGGAAAGACCCTATGATGTGGGTCCTGTTGGACGATGAGCTCTGGGAGCTCTGGGGGGCTTTGGGGATAGCTTCTCGGAGCTATAAGCACTCATAATGCTTCTGCCCCACCCTTGTGATTATTGAGCTGGTTCGCCACTCATTTAATCTGTGCCCCGTATGCATCCTACCCATTGAGTTCAGGGCTCATGGGAAGTACCTCTCATTTGGCCAATGAGGTGTGGAAAAGCTAGAGACTATTAGCAAAGACTGATGGACGCATCAGAGATTGCCGTACTCTTTATCTAGGATGGCATGGTCCAACCACTTGATCTGGGATCAAGATTTGTGAGGTCTGGGACCTCTGGACTGATTATGTCAGTCAGGGAATGATGTCTTTGTGACTGACCCACTTCTGTTCTGAAATAAAGAAGCCAGCAAAGCAAGTTTCAGCGGGATGACTCACGATGTTAATTGCACTAATAGATGGAGTTCTCCCTAGTTGAGAGGGAGTGTTAAATTTGGACAACTAGGTCCAAACTCCATGTTCTGATGCTCAGATTAAGAGGCTAATATTTTTGTTGGATTCCTCTTTCTGAGAGGTGTAAAATCCATATAAAAATAGTCTTAATCCAATGAGCAGAACTTATATTTTGAATTTATTATTCTTAATAAATTATATGTGCAAGGTCAGCCAGTTTTGTAATGTAGGCTCACATGCCCAACAGATGTGTCACACACCCTCATTGATGGATATATATACAGGAAAAGTTGGAGAGAATTTAAAAACAACACAACTCACATCTTCCTCTCTCATCCCAAAAGTACGAGCTACCTGGAGGACGAATTTCAGCCACACGTGGGAAGGACGAAGAGGATTTTTCTGCTACTAGGGTTTCTGCTGCTAGGGTTTCGCAGAAGTTTGACCATCGTTGACTTTGGTCAACTTGGGTTGACTCATCTATTGGTTGGAGGGTTGTTGTGACACATGCTGGGCTGGCTGACCAAAGGAGACTTTGCTGGTTGAAGCATCCTGTTGACCGCCGAAACGAACACATACATTTTTCTTGTTTCTGATTTGTCTTCTGTAAGATCTGCTTATATGTTCTATCTGCATTTTGCTTATCTACTTGTATGATTGCTGTGAGAAAAGTGAAATTGCTCTTAGCATAGAACATCTACAAAACTTTACAGAGATTGATCAGGTAGAGCGACAGGCTCCTCAGCATGGGGCCACACCACAGGTTTCAAGAGCATAAAGTGGTACACCAGGCTCAAGAGGTTCACCTTCTTCAAGGGTGACAAGTTCACAGAGCATAGCTTTGTCAGGTACCGGATCACTTGGTGCAGGTTCATCAGGCACAGTATCTCAGATTTCAGGATCTCCTTTGGTTAGTACACAACCTTCCTCACCAGAAGGAGAGGCACTAGATGAGGTTTTTCCCATACCTCCACATGAGACTACTACAAGGAAGAGGAAGCCAATATGGCTTCGAGAGAACTTGAAGGAGGCTCAGGAGGCAGTGGGGAGACCCAAAGTGTCAGTGAGGGAGAGAAGACCACCAGAGAGGTTGGGTGGCTTCATGGCAGATGTTGTAGACAAAGCCAGTTTGTTTTGAGGAGGCCGCTAGACAACAGATCTAGAGGGATGCCATGATGGAGGAATATTCTTCTATCATGAAGAATGATGTCTGGGAGGTAGTGCCACATCCTGATGGGAAGTCAATTGTGACTTCCAGGTGGCTCTACAAGATCAAGCATGTTGTAGATGGCAACGTTGAGAAGTTCAAAGCTCGGTTTGTGGCGCAGGGGTTCTCACGAGTAGAGGGAGTTGACTATGAGGAGACCTTTGCACCGGTTGCTCGTTATACTTCCATTAGAGCAGTTATATCTATAGCAATTGAGATGGGATGGCGGATTCACCAGATGGATGTGAAGACCGCCTTTCTCAATGGTGTTATACAAGAGGAGGTGTACATTGAGCAACCTGAGGGCTTTGAGTTGCATGGGAGTGATTCTCATGTATGTAGGCTAAAGAAAGCCTTGTATGGATTGAAGCAGGCACTGAGGGCATGGTACGAGAGGATAGATGCCTACTTGCAGCAGCTGGGTTTCCAGAAGAGTGATGCAAATCCAAACCTATACTTTATTTTGGTAGGTGACGATCCACTCATTCTGGTATTGTATGTGGATGACTTGTTTATTACAGGGGAGGACAGTCTCATCCAGCATTGCAAGAGAGATCTTGCTTCAGAGTTTGATATGACTGATATGGGGTTGATGCATTACTACTTGGGGATGGAGGTTTGGCAAGAGGATGGGCACATCTTTGTGGGTCAGGGCAGGTATGCAGGAGATATCTTGAGGAGATTCCATATGGATGGTTGCAGGCCTATGGCTACTCCTATGATCACCAACTGGAAGAAGTTGCATGATGTTGATTCCGAGTTGGTGGATCCCACCTTGTATCATCAGTTGATCGGTTCATTGATGTATCTGGTCAACACTAGACTGAATATTTGTTTTGCAGTCAATACATTGAGTCAGTATATGATGGAGCCTAGGAGAGTACACTGGGTGGCTGCAAAACATGTGTTGAGATACTTGCAGGGTACAATGGATTATGGGTTGGACTATGTCAGATGTGATGGGGTCAGATTGATTGGTTGCACAGACTCAGATTGGGTTGGCAGTGTCAATGACCAAAAGAGCACTTCCAAATGTTGTTTCTCATTAGGCTCAGCAGATGTGTCTTGGTTCAGTAGGAAACAGAAATCAGTGGCGTTGAGCAGCACAGAGGCAGAGTACATGGCAGCTAGTCAGGAAGGATGTGAGGCATTATGGCTTCGCAAGATGCTTCATGGACTATTTGGTCAGATGTTGAGACCAACTACGATTGACTGTGACAATCAGAGTTGTATTAAACTCTCTGAGAATCCAGTATTTTACAATCCGTCAAAGCATATTGAAATCAGATACCACTTCATCAGAGATTGTATTCAGCGAGGGGCTGTGAATCTTGAGTATATATCTACTGATAAGCAGGTAGCAGACATTCTCACCAAGTCTTTGCGAAGAGGCAAGCATGTCTTTTTTAGAGACAGGATGGGAGAGGTGAGCAACACCTTCCTCGGTAAGAGGGATGTTGAAAAATAATACTAAGGAGAGGTCTTACTAGGCATTTATCCCTTTTAGCCTAGTAGACACATTAATGACTTTTATCTTGGTTACATTTATGAGTTATATTAATGTCATGGATGGAAAATATACTTAAAAGTGGTGTATAGTGTACTTTTCTAATATTAAAGTCACTTGCACTTTATAAAGTGAATTTATGTGTAAAGTACTAAGTGTATTTTTCTAATATTAAAGTCACTTGCACTTTATAAAGTGACTTTATGTATAAAGTACTAAGTATATTTTTCTAATAGTAAAGTCACCTGCACTTTATAGAGTGACTTAATGTGTAAAGTACCAAGTTCACTTTTCTAATATTAAAGTGAGTTGGGAAAATCACTTTATGAGAAAATTAAAAAAAGGTATACAACTTGAAAAAGGTACTAGGAGTCTTTTAAGTAATGGGGCCAATGTATGAGGGGGGTCATTTGGGAAAAGTGATCTCAACCACACATCTTGAAATTTGGAGATTAAATCTCAACCATTGAATCATAGGTTTAGGGATTCAATTTTTTCTAAGAGATAAAAGGAAAAGGGAGAGCTCATTCTTCATTATTCACTCATGAGATTATTGAGAGAGCTAGAGGAGAGGAGAAAAGGAGATCTTCAAGGAGCGGTTGCAGTGAGAGAAAGGAAGCACATATTTCTAGGAGGAGGCAAGCACAGAAATCGAGGGTAGAGGCACAAGTTTCAATGTTGTTGTGCACAAAATTCAAGGACTGTTCCTCCATTTTTTGGGCCCAAATTTCGAGGCAAAAATCTCGAGTTTGCTGCTACAAGCAGCACTAATTTCAAGGTAGCTTCTTGGCACGAAAATCGAGGAACAACAGTCACCTCCAGCACAGAAATCGAGGCACCTTCAGCCACAAAATTCGCGGCATTTACAACACAAATTTCAAGGTTGAGTTTGCATTGTTTTCCAAGCAGATTTGGCACTGATATCAAGGCAACATTTCTGGGCACAAATTTCCAGAAATTGAATTAAATGCTTCAGCTGAAGGAGATAAGTACTGTGATTAATTTTATGTACTTAGACTAATTTTCTCAAGTAATAAAATCATCCTTTGAAGACCGATTTTCCCCAAAAGGTTGTGGTGTTTTTCTTGGGTCACCTTGACCAAAAATAAGTCTCTCATGAAATGCTTGCCTAAATTTAGCTTTAATTTCCGCTGATAGGGAATGTGTTAAATAGTAGAAGCACTCATTAAATGTTTACAATGAACACACACTGAAAATTATATCAACATGACAAAACATGTGGGTTGGGTGAAATAAACACTTGCAAAATTGTAAACTGAGGTTTGGGTGTAGATCATTAATTTCCTACAATTCAATTTGAAAAGACGAGGCATGCATCAAATTCAATTTGAACAATGAACAACAGTTTAACATGCTAACATATAATTGACTAAGCACAATCACCTAAACTCTCTTATTGTGAGCCACGTATATCTGACAAAAACATGGTCCTCGGCTATTAGACTTGTATAGAACTAAGTCACATGACACGAGGACACGAGACATGGAGAACACGTAAATACGAGTATTCGACATGAGATGCAACGACCTCGAAAACATGACACGAGGGACATGTTTTATATATATATATATATATATTAAAAAAATATTGAAATATAGAAATTAGAACATCTACATATATGAATCATGATGATAACTATTTAGTATTTACTATTTCGTAATTTACTAGTTAGTTTATTAATTTACTACATCAATGATGTTCATTGTTCATGTTATTAACAATTGTACAAGCACATAAAAAACTACAAACTAGAAATTTAGAAATATCATGATTGATAAAATAAAACTAGAGATTTAGAAGAGCTTGTGAACTACACTCTCAATGTGAAGTTGTGAGCACTGCGCTCAAATCCAGCGGAATTCCTCACACTGCACAACAAATTCGATTTTGGCGGCGAGCAAACTCGACTTAGGCGGCGAGCAAACTCGACTTAGGCGGCGAACAATGACAAAAAAACCCAAAAATGAACAATGTCGCAGGTTTTAAATGTCACTTTTCGTGGGACACGTGTCATAAGAGCCAAAAACGTTGGGGCACATTTTCACCACGTCTAAAACACGTGTCTCAATTGGAGGACACGAAATAAAACGTTTTTGACACGTTTTAGGGCATGTTTTGTGTCTGACGCGTGAAATACGGGACACGAGACCTTGAGGGACGTGTCTTTTGACTTAGGTGCAGAACTATAAGTCTCAACAAGCAACGAAGTTGTATTTTAAGATCTGTAGCATGTAGAAGGAGATTAAAGCATTCCCTCTAAGACTACAGAGGAAACAAGATTCAGAAGTAGACCATCTATCGCATGTTATCCTTTTAAACTAGCTAACCTCCAAAAGAAGAGAAGTTTCAATAACACCATTTTTAGTAATATACCCTTGATGGCAACAAAGTGTGATCGAAATTACTCTTGGAATGATAGTGTTGGTTATAAATAATGTCTTTACAGATTTAGCTTCAAACTATAAGATCAACCTGCATTCAGAGCATGTAATGTACCCAACACAAGTATCAAATTATTCTTCACCTTGGAACTAAATTCAAAAATCCATGTGTGAATTTATAAAGAAATTGATTGATTATTTTGTGTTTACAACTACAAGTAAAAAGACAAATCTGATACTCATCTTCCTTTCAAAAGACCCTTGAATATTTTGTGGGACGAGCTTCTCTCGAGTCTCTTGTTAAGGCATGGGTCACAGAGATCTACGAGCCACATGGTTGACATTGCTGGAGTACTCAAAATGTGCATCACAAGATCAATATTTAGAATAACTGGTGCAGCAGTGTGTGTGTGTGTGTGTCCATGAATGTGGGGAAGCATCCATTGGGTTTCCCCACAAGGTCTTGGTTAGAAAAAAATCAAACCATAGGGTAAGGTTCAATCACTGTGACACTTTTTCCTAAGACCCATGGGGCCACGTTGAGGAATTGTTGGAATGTGTAGTTGCACCCAAAGAGATTATATTAAATGGTTTTGTTGACTCGTGCAGACGTAGGTGGATCACAGCCCACCCCCATATTTCTCCTTTAGAAGTACATTGGACTGTGCTCTAGCGGCAACTTGGAGCAATTGCTACATAGAAACGCAAGTTCAAATCCTAGCTAGCATGCTCCTCCCCTTCATGTGGTCTACCAGTTGTATTTTGTAGCTTGGATGGATTTGTTTTGAAACATGCCTTATAAGATGTAGCTGAAACAGGCATCATCTTGGATTCTATGCTATTCATTGATGTACCTTGCCGAAAATTAATTTGTAATTTGTGCTAGCTTAGTACCAACAACGTTACCTTCACTAACAAAAATGCTAAAGCAAGATCATCATTTTCCAGGTTTCAGTGCATCGGGTTGTTTCCCTCTATAAAAAATATATAATTTAACATAATAAAAAAACCTAACATTCTCAATTTATTACCAGTGAAATATTAATCTAAGCTTGTTATAATTAAGATTGTAGACATTTTCAGGAATGACATATGCATATCAAATGTGGGAGTCCTTATTCTCTTTGCACCAGAGTTCTAATGAGAACAGGAAAATGGTGTTGAGACAAAAATTACGCAACACCAAGATGACTAGGACTGATAATGTTACATCTTTCCTCACTAGAGTCTCACAAGTGAAAGATGAGTTGACTGCTATTGGAGAGACAATTCCAGAGGAACAGTTGGTTTGCATTGCTTTAGAGGGGTTCACCAAGAACTGGGATAGCTTTATCCACAGCTTGGTGGCTAGAGAGCATTTTCCTGGATGGAGGAGGATGTGGGATGATTTCCTTCAAGAAGAGATCAGGTGAAGCATGTGCAGTGGCAGCAAGAGTGGTGGGGGAGATGATGAGGAGAATGTTGCTCTTGCAGCAAAGGGCAAGAGGACAAAGAAGATCAAGAAGGGGTCTTCTAGTGGAGCAAAGCAGGATAAGGGAAGATGGGATGCCTTATAACCAGAGTACATGTGTGAGCCGCTAGGCTTCTAGGGCTAACATCATACATAAATAGCCTCCAAATTCCATGTCCAAGTGGTATAAGGTGCCCAATGCAATGTTGCAGGAATTGTTCCCCCCAGTAATGAAGGTAGATTCGTGTCTCGTGCGGATCCGCAGCCGAACCGCAGGCGAAACCTCGATTCCACCTGAAATTCGTGCTTCCTGGACATTCGGAACTATGACAATTCTAAATCGCGGTTCTACCACGGTTCCGAAAACCACTCGCACGGTTCCAAGGGGCATTTTTTTTTAAAGAATTTTCGAACCACTATGTGAGGAACCATGCTTCCCAAACACTCTCAAGGTGCTTCCTTGATGCTCCCTAAACACGTCCTAAATGCTCCCTAATGGTAATGTTAAATTCTTAAAGTAAAAGTGGCATTCTCCTTTATCTTTCGTTTTCATCCTTTTACGTAATTTTTAACATTACCATGAAATGACTCAAGATGTTTGCGAGTGGTTCCAACCTCATTGGACTACATATGGATAAAATAGAATTTTGTATCTCATTCAAAATTCAATAGACTTAACAGTTTTCAAGATTTTAGGATCAATGGGATTGTGGAATTTCATTAGATTATATCATGTACAAGAGTATGTGATCAGCGTTCAATCAAGAGCAACAAGCCCTATATGTACCCTAGTGTTGGTGGTGTTGATTCTTAAACTCCTTTGTCATGGACTTAGCAAAAATGTTCCGTTCACTCGGGTCAAAATCATTGATCATGCATATTAAGCTTTTTCTACCATATTATAAGGCTTAGATTAGGCAGTTTGATCAAAATTGGGCAATGTTGACTAATATCCCTAGAGAATCGAAGCAGAGGCAAAGGTTAGAAAAGAGGAGAGGAATCTAGATTCTAGATCATTGATGCTTCAATAATTAATCATTAATGTACTATGGATGCCATTTCTATTTTGATTTGTGTACAATATGCATTCTTTGATATATTTTGCAACTAATTTGGCACTTTGGATGTTTTTTTAATATAAATGCAATGATATATATATGCTTCCAGGATGCTTCGCTTCCAAGTATTTTTGGAACATGACGTTTTTTATACTTCACTTCGAAAAAAACGTCCCCGCTTTATGCAACATTGGTCCAATGTGATGTAGAAGCATGTAAAAATCAAGATTTGAGGGTTGTCCCTCAAATTCACCTCAGTGGCTCTCTGTGGTCCCAAGATCTAGCTGGGGCACCACAAAGCAGTCTCCATGGATCAACAACACAAATTGTCCATCTTTGCTCCAGAGTTGAGGGCTTTCCAGGTGCAACTAGACCTCCCTAGCTTCTGACGGTGAGAGCATCCTCATCTGAGCCCTGGATCAACTGCCACCCATCAATTGATGCTAAGGTCGGCCTAGGGGTATGTTGGGTCCAAGTGTATTATAGCCTGAAGAATCATCAAACCCAATTCAAAGTGGTACAATGTCCTGGGTGCAAGAGGTGCCCAGGTACTTGTGTCAAATGTTTGTTGCTAGGAGGCCCAAGAGTCTCAACGCTTCAACTTTTTGTGCCAATATGCTTCTCTAATGGTCTAGGTACCTGTGGAAAGGTGCCCAAGACATGGGTTATTGAACCACCTGACAATCACAACATAGATTCTAGTGAAAGCAACCAGTCATTAGGGACAAAAATCATTATTACATGTAAGTGAACCAAGCTCGAGTGTTATAGGCTATTTAATACTTCATACAAGGATCCCCTTCCAAGACCAGGGTCTTGAACTCACAATGGTGTTTTCTCCCTAGGTTGGAGAGGCTAAAGGACAACCATATTAGGTGTTTCCAACCCCTAAGGGGAAGTAACATTTCCTCAGTCCACCCTTCATTTGATAGGTGTTAGTGAATAATAATGATTGTACAACAGGGATCGGGCTTCAAAGCCAAGTGCCATGGTTAAAGGGACCAGCTAATGGGGGGATTCACATCCTGAATGTATAGATGTGAGAAGGAAGCATTCGTGTGTAATGTCCTCTACAAATTGAGGATGAATAAAGGACTAAACAGCCTATCAATCCCCATAGGTGACAGTCCTCTGAAAAGGGGAAAACCCCAAAATATCCAATTACGAGCGAGTTTTACGAGCGAGTTTTGGGGCAGTTGAGCAAAGAAGCCCAAAATTGGGATTTGGACTAAAATTTACCTAATTAATTAAGAAGAGACCCCTCTGGGAAATCTCTAAACCTAAGAGGGTTGAATTCATTTTGGAGCATCAAGTGTGGATCATTTCCTTCGTTTCTTGAGCATTAGCTTTGAGGGTTTAAGACACCTTTCCTCTTGTCAATTTCGGTGGTCAAAGATTCCACCCTAGTTGACACCTTCTATCTTTCTTCACTCTATTCTGGCACAGGAAAAACATCTTGGGAAAATAGTGAAATTCTTGTTGATTTGGATTCTTGTTTGAGCACAAGATGATCTCTGAAAGACAGCAAAGTTTCCTTGTTTGGTCTCAAATGGCCGTAGGAACGCTCAACTTCAGACAGTGATTTCCTTGTTTAATCTTCGTTCTAGCTACAATAAGTCACCCAATAAAGACAGTGAAATTCGTGAGGGCTCTATCACAATTTCAGTTTAAACTTTGGAGGTTGGTATAGGATCTCGATGGATATTCCTCCCAGTTTGGAACGAATTTAGTGCATAGAGAAACCATCACAAGGAATCTTGTAATTGGAAGTCGACTTTCTGAGGAATCAGATCATATTGTGGGTTTCAGATGCCCCTGCCAACAAATGGTGATTCTGTTATGGGATTTAATATTCTTGTTACTGTGATTTTTTGGGCCACCCAAGTTCAGACTTGAGGAGTACTATCTTTGCACACACCATATCTCCTCTACAATTTGCATCTGTTTAGAAAGATTTGGAATGAGGGTCGAAGCCCTAAAACCATTGTGGGAAGCATCTGCCTAATCCCCTTTGCAGTTGGGATCCTAAAATAGATTACGAGTTGAAGTTGTCCTCCTAAAGCGTGTCCCTATATCCAAAGGAAAAACGAGAGTGTGACCTCCTGTACAGACGGAAGACTGAAACTGGCATAGTGATTGAGCTATATTATGATACAGGTCCAAAGGTTTTAATTTGTCAGAACTTGAGTAGACGTTTGCAGTCATAGTCGCTAGTTAGGGTAATTTCACTTGCCAAGTTCGAACATGTGATCAATAGTTTATAATGGTTTCATCAAAGGTTGTTGAATTACATTTGCATGGTTACTGTGGACAATTCATTATTAATTTAATGAAATCAATACATGACTGAAATATATTTTTCCTTGTCAAGATTATTCGTATTGTGTTGGACTGCCAAATTACCGTAATGTAAGGAAACGCGTTTAGCAATTGTATTAACTCAATCAGTTATACTAGAAAAGGGAACAGCAAACCCTAGGGTAAAATTACCCTAGACTATTACATCGTGGATGCATGCGTTACCAACTCAGCCTTTCCACCGCTCTCGTGCACCTTTTACTTTTTCTTGATTTTTCTTTGTATTATTGCTGATAGCTCAAGGATTAGAGCTTGCTTTGAATATAGCAGTTGGGTTACCCCTTAATGATGAGTCAACTTATTGCTCATCAGATTTGGGACATGTAAGGGTTCTTTCTTATGATGTAAAGGAGCAACATGTGGTCAAGAACCAGGTGATGGCCATAATGAGGGAGGTAGAGTTCATGCTAGGCTTTTGCCGACAGGCTAATTTGTATGTCCTTGGCCATAGTTTGCATTATGATATTCTTTATTTTAGTTTTGTTGTGGCCATGATATGCTTTTTCATGTTTCATTTAGCTGCATCAACCTCCCAAAGCAAAGTTTTTGGGCCCTACACAAGTTAGTGGAGATATGGGTGTGAAATCCCAAATAACCAAGAGTCAGTTGAACCCGAAGAATGGAGGTGAGATAAGTGCTTGTAATGTGTGATGGGAAGTGTTAAGTATGACATAGGGATAGATGGAACTACGTTATCTCAATCAGGGTTCCCAAGTAGTGTCCTTCCTATACCCATCGGACAATTAGGGGAGGTCCCACTAGACTAGGATCGAAGACTAACCCCCCATTTAAGGTGAGAGAACTAGACCACGATCAAAACCCATCCTTCTTCCAAATCACACCATAGTCCATATCAAATGCCCAAAAACAAACAAGCATAAGCACTCGATTGCAAAATGATTAAATACCTTTTGAGAGGAAGCCCACCTTCGACCATGTGCTCATGTCGAACAAATGAGAAGTATATGGTTGATGCAAGTGGTGGAGATATAATAGCATATCATCAGCTAGTGGTAGTTGCCAATGGTTGTTGACTATGTGATTGACCAACCGGTTGTAGAGGATAGGAGAAAAAATTTCTCCTACAGGGTTACCCATTTTGGTGGGTAAAACACACTTAACCAATTCATGGTGGAGTCAAGACAGGTTCATTGGGTGGGAGCAAAGCATGTGTTGAGATAATTGCGAGGTACAGTGGACTTTAGACTAAGATATGTTCGAGTTGGTATTGCAAGGGTACGCAAACTCTGATCGGGCAAGGAATATTGTGGACAGAAAATCCACGTCTGGGTGTTGTTGCAACATGGGATCAGCCATGATCTCATGGTGTAGCAAAAAGCAGCAATACTTTGATCAGGAGAGACAGAGTACATGGCAATGAACATTGCAAATTGTGAGGCCATATGGATTTGCAAGATGCTCACAAAGTTATTTGGTCTTGAGTTAGGGCTCGTGATGATTCACTATGATGATCAAAGTTGCATTAAGCTCTCTAGAAATCTTGTGTTTCATGACAGATCCAAACATATAGAGATCATATATCACTTCATCAAATACAGTGTCCAAAGAGGTGTTATGAGATTGCAGTACATTTTCACAGAGAAGTAGGTAGCAGATATTCTCACCAAGCCTCTAGTGAAAGGGAAGTTCATGTTTTACAGGGACAAGTTGGGGGTGGTGAAGAATCTCTTCCTTGCTAGGAGGGAGTGTTGAAGTTCTTGGTAGCTTCAAAAGGTCTTCTACATGAGCTTAGTGTCTTAACATGTAGAAGATGGGTGATTGCCTCATTAGGTGCTTGCTTGGGGGAGTAGATGATTTATGACTTCTTTCCTAAGTCTAACTTAGGAAAAGTACAATAATTAAAGTCAATTAATTATGTGAACTATTAAGCCAAAGTACTAAGGATAAATAATTTAGTTATTTAAGTAACTTAGGTATGATATCAACCATTGATCTCAAGTGAGGGCAGATCTAACCTCGACAATCAATCACTTAGGAGATTACGGTTAGGGATTTGGCTTAATGAAGTTATAAAAGAAGCCTAATCGAGAGGTGAAGACATAACATGGCTATACAGCATTAGGAGAGAAATTTTCTCATTTGGGGGGGTGATTTTCTCCAAAGCGAGAGGCTTAGCTACACTGAAGAGAAGGGAGGAAGAGTGTAGGGAAATTTCCAAAGTAAGTCTAGGAGGTCGAGTTCAAGAAATCAAGAGGCGAAGTAGTTGAAGCACAAAGGCAGATTTATCCAATGGGTTGATTTCCTTGAGTGCGCATGGGTCACACGAGGAGGAAATGAGAGGGTTGATTTGTTGGTGTCAAAGGTCGAGATTCTATAGGTCAAATTCTTCAAGAAGTTGATTTTCTAGTGGGTTGAATTCTTTGAGAGGTCGATATTTTGGTGGGTTGATTTTCCTAGTGGGGCCAAGTTACACATTCCAACAATGCATTTTTTCTATGGGACTTGGCCCAGATTTTCTCGAGAATTTTAATGAAAGAAAATTGTTATGGGTGTATACTTATTATTGTGATGTGATTGATTCTCTATTCTTATTTTTTCTACTGCAAATTATTTTTTCAAAAGTTAAATACCAATGATATTATTTTCTAACAAATCATAATTTTATTTGAAGTAATCAAACAATTTTTTTGGAACAAATAATTGTTGAGGTATAAATATTAAATATATTTCGGTTGATATTGGAAATTTAACATATAGTTTTTTATAGTTTCTTGAACGATAATGAAAATGTAAATTTGCCTTGCCTAGCATTATACTAATACGTTTATTTCTCGCAAGTCTTCTGTCACTATAAGCCAACAATCAAAAGTCAGTTATCGTCACTTAACTTAGCCAAGCTAACATCCATAAAGACTGGAGGCCATTAAGGGTTGCGCTGCTCTAGCATACTAAGAAAACTATCAATACAGAGCAATAGAAAGGTATTGCGAGAATGCACTCACTTATCTCTATTGTAGGCATGGTGCTAACTAGAAAAGAGAACTACTTAGAATGGTCCTGAAAGATCACGCACACCCTCATTTTTAACAACTTGTGGAAAGCCATCTGTGAAGAGAGAAGGACACTGCACCTACCAAGCCCACATCAAACAAAGAGCTAGCTATTTGGGAGCACGAGGACAACAAATCTTATGCCTTGATTGCTACTTTTGTAAGTGAAGAGGTGAATCATCATATAGTTTCAATTACAAGTTCTTATTGCGCACTGAAAAAGTTGAAGGATTTATATGACTCACACTTAGAACTAGAAGTTATTCAAGTAATGGTCAAATTCTTCAACCTTAAGTTGAAGGACGATGACCCTTTGGCCATAGCCTAAGAGATTAGAGCCATCATGCATGATGTAGATGCCATTGGAATTAAAATGGACATTCCTCCCACAGATTTTGTCAAGGCCATCTATCTACATACTCTAATTATCTTGAATCCCTGCAAGCTAATGATCAACTGAAGTCCATTTCAAGGCTCATGGCAAAAGGATTTGCATAGAAAGAAAGTGTCGATTATGAAAATATCTTTGCCCCCACGGCAAAATAGACCACCATTTGGACTCTATATTGTGGTATATGTAGATGATTTGTTGATAACAGGGAACAATGAGAACTGCATCCATAAAGAAATAGTTGAAAAAAGGATTTGAGATGACAAATTTGGGACACCTTCACTACCACTTGAGCATTGAAGTAGCCCAACATCCAAGATATATATATTCCTTTCTCAAAAGTACATTGGAGAATTGTTGAACAAGTTTGGAATAGTTGAATGCAATCCTTTGTCTACTCCGATGGAACAAAATCTAAAGCTCACATCTAAAGAAGGGAATGAACTTGATGATGCAACTAAGCATCGAAATATTGTGGGAAGTTTTATCTACCTCACCATATAATTCATTTGTTGTTACAATTCTTTCATATTTATGCAAAAGCCTTGTGAAGGACATTGGTTTGTTGCAAAAAGAGTTCTAAAGTACTTGAAAGGAACTCAAGACTTTGGACTCAAATATTCACAGGTGGATGACTTCAGCTTGATTGGATATTCTAATTCATACTTTGACAAAGATAAGGAAAATGGAGTGTCTACTTTAGACTATCTTATGAGTCTTGGATCAAGAGTTGTCTCTTGGAGGTCACACAAATAGTCATTTCCAACAAATTCCACGACAAAGGCAGAATATGTAGCAATTGCAGAAGCAACAAAGGTGATTGTGTGACTCAAAAAAAAAAATGAAGACTTGCAAGAGAAACAAATGAACTCTACTCCCTTTCTGATTGACAATACTTCTGCAATTAAGTTGGCCAAGAATCCCAAATTCCATGATCGAACCAAAAATATCAACACAAAGTATCATTTGATTCAATATCATGTAAAGGCCAATACTATTCATCTAAGACATTATTCCACAAATGAGCAAATTGCAGACATCTTCACCAAAGCACTTGGAAGATAAAAGTTTGAAAACTTCAAAAGATGCTTGGACTCACAAACACCCCTTCGGATTGGAGGGGTGGATGTTAGACCTAATCCTCAAGGATTGGGTGAATATGTTGTAAATATGTAAATAAAAAGAAATATGAATAGTTAGAATAGGAACCAACCTTGGAAGATGAAACCAAACGTCGCTCTTGTATGTTATACAAGTCTATTCTCATCAATGCAATAGCAATCTAATTTAGGAGTGTTGAGAAATCTAAGGGCAGCTAGATTAAGTGATTTCTCTTAAATTGATAACTGCGTGTGATATCCTTTTACGTATCTTGATTAGCTTCTTCTTCAACTTGATTATTATTGTGTTTTTATCATCAAACAGCTACCAAACAATAAAGAACAATGAGACAAGAGGACAAAAGATATAGGCTATCAGTTAGAGCCAAAACCTCTCCTTTTGAGAGGAAAAACCAGCAAGAACTCTTCTCTTCTTATAGAACTTCAATTGACGAATTCCAAGACCTATGACCCTTGACCAAGACTCCTCCAAGACCAAGTCAACCTTCTTGATGAGCTTTCCTTACACAGCTTCTAACAACAAACTTCGACCTTCCAGCAACTCCTTCAACAACTTCGACCCCCAGCAACAGTTTTTGTAACTTCGACCTAGTAGCTTCAGTGACTTCGACCTAGCAAATTCACAGCTTCGACCTAGATGCAGTTTCGAGCTACAAGTGGCTTCACAGCTTCGACCTAAAAGCAGCTTCACAGCGTCGACCTAGAAGTAGCGTCACAGCTTCGACCTAGAAGTAGCTTCACAGCTTCGATGCAGCTTCAGAATTTCGACCTAGCAACTTCAATGCAGCTTCAGAAGTTCATCTTGCCCAGTAACTATAGAAACCCTAACATAAGAGAGAGAGAGGTCCAAAACTTTGATCTTGCTCTTCTTCCTCTTATCCTTGAGTTTCGTCCTTTTTTCCAACTTCTTCCTTGAGTAGATCAAACTTGCTTGTTGAGTGTACAAATGAGGTCGAGTTCCTTCCTATATATAGGCTTTCTAGGGGTACGAATTTCCTCCATGAGGCCGACTTGATCTTCTTCCATGTAGGCCGACTTGTTTTCCCATTGACAAGGTTTTGGAGGGTCTTTGACTCTAATTTTGACTCAAATAAATTTTCTTTACAATATGTAACATGCCCAAAAGGGTCTTCCATACATGACAATGACTCTTATGACTTGTTGACTCAAATACAAGCCCTAGAAGCTCTCAATGGGTGCTTGACCTATAAATCAAATAACCTTGAGCATGAAACCCATGCCTCAAGAATAACAATAATAATTTTATTTTTCTCTTTATGTTAAATACATAAAATCATGATTACATATGTCATTATGAAGACCGAACCTAGTTACATATTTCAACAAGGAGTTCCCTCTTACACCACCCAATATCCAAGGAAAATAGAATCTTCCAGCCAAAAGAAACTCCAATTATAGTCCTTAAAACAATATCTTCTAGCTGACTATATTGAAGACCTTCTCAACTCTGTAGAAAATCCACGAAATTTTGCAACTGCTAATATGAACAATCTGAAAACAAGTTTCTTTTCATATAGACATAGAATTTCTCTACCAAATTGCAGTGGAATAGGAACAGAAATAAATACACACTTCACAGATTTGAACACAAATTTTCTAGGGAGTCCAACTAGGAAAACCCTCTGCTTGATTGAGAGTATTATTGAAGAAGAATGAGAAATATATCTCTTACAAACAATCTTTGTTTCACTAGAGAATACAATGGTTCTCACTACCTTAGACTAGGCTTGAAACACCTGCTTGATCCCTGATCCTGCCTCCAATTTTCATGCGCACTAGTAGCCCCTATTAAATAGGAAATCCTCCTATTTCTACGCGCACTTCTTCAAGGAATTGCTTTCTTCTCCAACAATTCGCACAAGAACTCTTGGCACCTTTCTCTCACAAGCTCACACAAACCCGTGCTCAATTATGATACAATGAGTGCCTTCATTCCTCCTTTTAAAGCAATTCGAATGGCTAAAGCTAGCAAATTTCTAATTGAGGTAAGTTGCTTTTGTGATTGATTGAGTTAACGGAGTTAACTACCCATGCAACTCGTCCTATCTCAGTTCTAAAACTTGAGACTCAAACACTAGTTATTTCCCCCAATTATCTCACACTAGAAGACAGTGATTTTGGCCTTCCACTTTAACACATTAGTTAACTACTACATAGCTCGTCCTAATTTTTAGGAAATCTCCTATTCTTTAGGAAATAGAACATGCCAAAAAAGAAACTCGATTTGACTCCTTGAATTAAGACACAAATCAAGGAATTCATTTCTCGCTACTATTTTCAACAAAATCAGCTCTCATCTGTCATTTTATGGAAATTTGGCCATCAACAGATGTAATAGCCAAATAGTTAAATCAACACGTTAAGATACAGGGCAGCAAGGCTATCATGCTCCTGCCTAGAGGGTATTTCCTGTCTTATAACGAAATGTAACTCAAGAAACAAGCTACATGAATTTACAACATATGTTAGAACTGATGATGTTTATATACACCAAATGAAAAGATACTACAACTTCTAAAACTAGGTATTAAAAAGAAAAAAGAATCATCAGATTGTAGCTTGTTTAAGTAGTAATTTCCAAAATCACACTCACCGTTCTCTGAAGATAGGTGCTCAGCTTCTTTGAGACCATCATAGACAAGAGCCCTGTCCAGTACTTCAATTTGCCATTGTTGACATTGTGCTTCCTTTCTATCTATAGAAGGTACACTTTCATACTGCGCAAAAACATCCGTCGCATAAGTGGAAGTAAACCACCATCGTCCTTGAGATTCAGACCACGTCGTACTTGAAGAAAGTGAAAGTGGAGGTAGGACAACATGAAGTGCCAATTTCGAAACCAAATAGAGAAAACCTTGATCACAAAAACCAATAACTTCTCCTACAATTTTTTTTTCCTTTTGTGTATATCCACGCCATGTGAACTTATGACTGGAATCCAAACCTCTGTCCTCAAGAATGATGTCAGGTAGATGTAATGGAGTCTGAACAATTTTGAACTCCTTCAGAGCTGACATTAAATTAACTGGACGAACAAGCTTTGTGATTCCATATGGACTCAAAGAAATAATAGCCCCTGATTCATATCGTTCTGATGGAAGGAAAACCCTGCGCATGGGCTGTACCCTTTTTACCTCGGATATTCCATCCCTTCTGCATGAACTGCTCACAAAACCACTGGAATTGGAAGATCCTCGAGTAGCACCAGGCATAGTCTTTACAACTTGATTATTATTCAAAGTCCTCTCTTCAATATTACCACCACCTAGTAATTCCTTTTCATCAGCAAAAGACTTGAACCAGTGACGGTTTGGAATGTCACTACTGGGCTTTTGGCCCGCAATGTCAGAACCTGCTACCTCCCAGCTTGATAATATGTTAAGATCAGAACAATTAAAACATTCTGAAAGTGATGCAGACTTTTCACGTAAACTTTGAAAGCCTGCAAAATATTCATCTGTAGAGATTACATGCACAGATCCATGCTTGTCAGTGACAGCAATCAATAATGCATTTGCCGTCACCAGCAATCCTCTGAAGCCATGTACAGGTGAAGTCTTCCTACTCATTTGCACATTCTGCAATTTCCCAACCCCTTCAGAAGTCGATTCTCTTTTTACTCCACTGGTTACAGTGTATTCCATTTCATCCTCTTGCACTCTTTTTGGTTGCTCAATCCGTTCTTCCTCAAAAGTATGCAGGTCCAACTCCAATCCACAGTGATACAAGACATCAATGCATCCCATTAATTTTCCAGTCAATGCAGCCCACGTGAAGATAATACCAGATTCTTTCAGACCAAAAAGAACTTCATCAGCTAACTGAAATTCTACCCAGGCATCCCTTGGCAATCGACTGGAAGCCAAATTTTGAAGATCCACAGTGCTTACCCAACTTATTCCTGAGACATGCAACACTGCAACCACCACAAAAAGTTCAAGTTCACTTTTGGAAAGCTCTTCTTCAGCTGCCTCGGAGACGCAAAACTGTCTTGTGAGAACCATGCCAACCAATCTATGTGAGGGACTGGAGAAGAGCTTGGAGCATTCATAAGGTGATTTCACACCATTACAGCTATCCTGTTCAAGTTGGTTAGGTAATAAAAAATTCTCCGAACCAAGACAAGAATCAGGTTGGACTGACTCAGTGGCCAATAACTTATCCTGCCTGATTGATGCCGAGGTGACCTTAGAATCATCCTTGTCATGAGAAGTCACTTGTCCTTTGGAGCGAATAAAACGCAGAAATGCTGGGGAATTGCAAGAAAAACAAAAAGACACCACCTCAGCCGAAGAAGGGATAGAAGACTTTGCTGGAAACATAGCAATAAGGTTGCCTCCAGATTCTTCCAACTCAATATCTACCAAAAAAGAGCGCAGCCATTTCTGCGACGTGGAGCTCATATTTGGAACTGTGCTACCCACCCTTCCCCCATAAAATCCATCATCTCTTTCTCCAACTCCGCCTGTCGAACCGACTTCTTCGCGAAAGCTACCTGCGACGGCATGGGCAACATCTGCAAAGCAACCCTCCAATGAGACCCCGTCAGGTCCCCAATTCACGAATCTTCCCACTTCGTTCCTCGTCTTAGGATGCTTCCCTCCATCCGCTTCGCTAGGGGCGTCCTGCCTTACATCCGTCATCTGTTTCCTACAGAAAGCATGAACAGTGACCCCACGCTCGCCTGACACAAATAGCAGCTGTTTAAAAACTCCGGCATCTTTAGCATATCCGCATTCATCCCCAAAACATCCCCAGGCCAAAGACCTCGCATCAGGAATGGCAGGAAAACAAAAAGAACCCTCGCCATTCCCGGACGGAGATTCATACGACGGAGTTTCGTATAACGGACTGGAATTCCTTAAAGGTGTCGAGAAAGGAGTATAAAATGGCGTGTCTGGCGGACTATCTGCGCCATTATAAGCAGACTTTGATGCAGAACGCGGGATTGAAGGAATCTTTTGTCTGGAGGCTAAAGGTGTGAAGAATTTTTGCTCAAATGCATACTGTATATTGTCATTAGGAGAAGCAGGCTGCGATGGAGGAAAATACGTATCAGGGATTACCTGTTCTGTAGAATCAGCCGCAAGAGGAAGGAGCAGGGCCTGACGCTGGTGCGAAATTAAAAGCAAAATGTCCCTCGCGGGGGAAATTGAAGCCTCTTTAAACTCCGAAAGTTCCAGAGGCGCCTGACCCCAACTGCTAATCTGTAGAATGGGGAGAGTGTCTCCATCCTCGGCACACGACATACGATTCATTATGGCTGAACCGATCTACGCATCAGAGCTCTGGATTTACAGAAATCAGCCGAATTCAAACCAAACACTCCCGCGGCCCCCTCACGCTTCTGGAAATCCGTGGAATTTTATTTGGCTTCCCTCCTTAGCGGATTTTGATTCTGTTGGCCCTTCTTCCTCTCTGTGAATTTCTGCCGGCGAGAATCTGCCTTGGATATGGTAAAAAAAATGTCAAAGGCAGGCCAATCCTTTCTCTTCGTGAAGACTTGAAAAACTGTTTTAGTTGTATTGGCAGGTGCCTTTCCGCCGGAAAAGAAACAAATATAAATAAATTCTAAATAAGGAAATCTATAAATATACGTAGATTGCAAGTAAAGTAAATTTGGTGTTTGTGTTTGAATGGTACGTTAAATTGTAATTACAGTGGTATTTGGTTAAAGAAAAGTATATGATATTAATTGTGATTAAACTGGCATTTGGTTTTTTACATGAAATTAAAATGTTAATGAAAAGTGTATAATATTATTGTGAATGAGCATTATGAGGGGCATGAAGGCACGTTTCATCTTTTTCTCAAGAACTCAATCAAGGTAAAAATGGCATGTGACCACAGTGTGGATGTTTTATGTGATGCATGTGACCACATTGTGGATAGTGTGGATGTTTTTGTTATGATTAGCGTAAAATTTATATGTATGAGGGTAGGTGGAGAGAAATTGTTAGCGAGTAGAGGGAATGAAACGTGTGTGTAGGTTGTTAATTTATGCAAACTTTTTTAATTATGTCTTTCAAGGATACAAGTGGATATTTGTGAGCAAGATTGTTCTTGGAGCTCTGCTCAAGGTTATTAACATTTGATCTGGGACCATGGAGAGGATTGTAGTTGGAAACTCTGTTGTGGTAGGGTTAGCGAGAAGAATGCGAGGAGCTCATATAATTGGTTTATGAGAGCGGAGATATTGTTCTAATGCTTGGCTCTAGTCACCCAAGTAAGTCCACAAAATGGATTTCTCGATCTCTATAGTGTGATTGTACATTGTCTTTGAAAGAGGGTGATTAATAGTCGAGCTGACCTGTGGGACTTATAATTTCTAGCTAAACAAAGCTCGGGCTTTTGAGCATACTAAGCCTATTGTCATGAAGTTTGTGGGTTAGTTGCATTTGTTTGGAATTCAGGGTCAGTGACTTTCATGTGGGAGGTTAGCTTGGGTTTCCAAGATCATTTAGTTCAATCAAGTGATAGCGAGGGGCGAGATAGTTGGTGTGGTGCTCCCAAATTCCTTCTGGTGGAGCATCTTTGTTCAAGGGTTGCTTGTGGGAGAGGATTCGCACAAAATTAGGCTGGCATATAAGGTCTTCCATTTTGGTCATGGCAAATTGACCCATGAGGTGTCTCAAGGGTTCCACGAACCACGTCTTTGGTTTAGGAGCCAACTTGTTGGGGCTATTGGAGACAACCCTTGTTGGAGATGGTCACCTACTAAAGCAGAGTGGCTCTCAAAGCCTTGGAATGTTGTAGTTGGTCATTGGGTGTTGGTGAACTCTTAGGCTCGTGGTACAGCAAAGGAAGCTTGTGGTTAGTAACAATGGACTGGAGGCGCAGTGAAGATGATTAGGCAAAGGGGCATAGCAAGGAGAGGGACAAGACTGCAACGGCAGGGGGTGAAGCATAGAAGAGAAGTTGCGGTAGTGGAGGGACGAGATATCCAAGATGTAAAGCTTAATGAGGTGGTGGCCCATAATCTTGATCAGTCACTTTGTCCTTCTTGCCTCTCTCAACACCTTGGAAGCATAATTGCGACAAGTGATTGCACTCCTGGAGCAATCGAATCAAGACAAACATGGGGATCATAATTAAATAATTAATTTCATGAACAAATTCCCCATACTTAAATTCAAAAAGAGTCAAGGGATCTCTACTTGAATGGTTCATGAGGCACAATACTTGCTAAGGTTTTGCAAATGGGGTAGCAAGCTAAGTGGGCTTGATTGTGGGGAAAAACTCCACAGTTAAGCGCGCTTGAGCCAGAGGAGTTCTGGGATGGGTGACCTCCTGGGAAGTCCTGGTTACCGGGTGCAAGCCCCGGAAGTGATGATTGATGCTATGTGATTCGTTCTCCACATTTCACTAGTTTCAATCCCACTTCTTCACCCCTGTGAGCATCACCCGATGCAATGAGTGCTAAGTGAACTATTCAAAAATCATGAGAAATTAGTCAGTTACGACTACCTCTCATGGAAATGGTCATACGTTTGAATGACTTACTTAACGCAGTTGAATCCCAAAAATGATATCTAATATAATGCACTGCGTAAATCCCCCATACTTAAAATCTTCAACATAGTCAATGGAATATGTAGGATCAACTAGTGTCACTTTGAAGAGGCCAAAGAGGACTAGCTGAGCACATGGAACAACTTGAGGGTGCCTGGCACTTGTAGAGTTTCAAGTCCATGGGTAAGTCGGGTGTCCAGGATCCTTTGGGTAATGATCTGGGTCCTCTTCCTTTTCAATGATATTTGTGTGTTATGTGTATATCTTAAGGATTTTTTAGGCACGTTGGTCTTTTTGGTTCTCATTTTTAAGAAGGTTTTGGCATTTTGGAAACAATTTTTGTGTTGTTCTTTTGGCCAACAAATTTAACCATAGTGAGGTCGGAAGAACACTAATTTTGGGACAAGCACTCTGTAATCTTTTAACAACTTAATAGAAGCCTTTGATTGACAATTTTTTTTTATTAATGTGAAGGAAAAGTATATGATATTGTTTAAGCTAATTTTTGTTAATGAAAAATTTGCGACATTGTTTAAAGTAATTTTTGCAATGACTAAAAGGAATATTGATTTTCTTATATATGATAAAGGTTTAAATTGCCTTATAATTTTGGAGTGAGTGGGATTTGAATTTTTTATTTTGTTTATATATATATATATATATCTTTTTGTAAGTTTTAACGAAATAAATCAATATTTTAAAATTAAAAAATTGTAAAAATAAAAGTTCAATCCAATACAATCATTCCGAAATCATTTTAAAATTTATGATTTCTATTAAATAATAGTGATGAAGCAACCCATATTCATAAATAATCACTAATAACAATAATCCTTACTATTTTCCAGTTGAGGTGAGAAGGAGTGCATATCCCTAGTCATAACCATCATCAGTGATTGCCATCTCCTTTTTATTGTGATTATGATTGGACAAAGGGAATCTCTCTCTCGAATGTCGTCTCCATGACAAGTTTTGATGTATGTTTTTGGGCAAATCACACTTAGTATCCAACTACTATAGCAACTTGTCATATCCATCTTCATATTGGATTGGTGTAGTGCCTTCTTCTTACAATGGTTGCCACAATCATTTGCTTGCATGGAGCAAATATGTGGGTTCCCTGCACAAGTTCTCAACTTCATGGCACTACATGAGTGACTTGTGGAAATTACATATTTTTTCTTCATGGGTTCTCAACAATGCCATGAGTTATCCATATTATAAGAGGTTAGACTCTATAAAGTGTAAGTATTTATTTAGTCTTTATAGCTCATGCTCCTTCCTATCTGAAATTTGTTGTAAAACTTTACTGTTAAGCTATGATATTGTGATATTCGATATGACTCACATTAGAGCTTCTCATCGTGGCCAAAGGGACTGGCCTAGCCCGTCTCACTCCCTTGGTGCTCAGGCTAGTATCTCTAGCACTGAGGTTCACAACAAGCTCAAGCCACTACAAACAAACATTGGAAACATACTATACTTCACATCCATGAGAAACTTGAGAATTTGGAGTACAAAATTTGATAGAGGAGGGATACTATTTTGGATTTGGATATTGATGCAGAGTTAGTAAATTGGATCCCAAACACTATAAGCTCAAGGGCTAGTGATACAAAATATTGGAAAATAGTGGATCTTTATTGGCTTTTAAAAATGGTTGTCGGGAATATTCAGAAGAATTGTGATGAAACCAAGAAAGAGATTTTGTTGCAACTTGATGAAGTCCAACTACAACTCAAAAATGTTATTTCAAGTTTACCAATTTCAACTTGATAGGTTCCTATTCATCAACATAATGTAACTCAACAAAAGCACCACATATCAATGTCTAATGTTGATTTTGAAACCTTAAACTAATCTTTGCATAACTAAGCTGTTAGATACTTTATTTATTTTACATAGGTATCTTAGTTTTATCGTCTCTTACACATTTCCATTTACAAGAAAATTTTTCAATTTTTCTATAATACAAAATTTAATTTAGACTCTATGAACAAATGACTTTTTCCAATATTATAACTTATTCCAATATTATTGATTAGGTTTCTTCACTAGTAATATTGCAGATTTTGTATAATTTGTTTAATTATAAAATTAGCTTGTTTATCTTACAAACAAATTAATAATTTATTTATATCGTTTTTTAAATAGATAAATAATCATTTATATTAAATAATTTAATTTTAATAAAACTATTTATTTATTTGTGAAACTAGATACTTATTCTACGCGTCAATTTAACTATAAAAATATATATATGCTTTAGCCTTCTTAATTTAAAGACAGCCTTTTAAAAGAAAACTTGATAAAAGTTTACAAATACACAGCTTTCTAGAATCTTGATATTTGTCCCAAAACTTTAATGTAATTTGTTTTTCAATAAAAAATTATCGAGTTTTCTCTAATATCTTTGATAGCTATATCTTGTTCTTAAAGTTTGTCCTAACATAAAAAGTAGAGCGTGGATATTAAAGTGGTGACGTTGTGACAGTATTTTCTAATGATTAAATATAAAAGTTTGGATTATTTTTTTGGTTAAATTGATCTAATTAACTATAATATTTATTTTTTTAATTTAGTTCATTTATGTTTTTTTTTTTTAATTTAGTTCATTTATGATGAAAATTTATATTGGTTAAATTTAATAATGAAGTTACAAGGAGTTAGTAGTTAATGGGATAAAGGAATAAATTAATAGGTGAATAAATTAAGATATTTGGAGAATGTTTTGTTTTGTTTTGTTTTGTTTTGTATTGTAATGTGAAATTATTAGTTTGCGATGGATTATTTTCTTTATTATTTATTATTCAATAGTTTGAGTATCTAGAATTATTTTTATATTAGTTATTTTTGTGTCTTTATGTTTCGAGTCTATAACAAGACTCATTTTCAAGACAAGTCTATAGAAAAAGTGAGAATTATGAAAATAAATATGAAATAGAAAGACATGAAATGAGATAGAGTTAACCAACCAACCTTAAAAATTAATTTCTAAAGTAAATAATTAATAGAAAAATTAATAAATTAGATCATTTTATCTTATGTATTGTGTTAGCTCAACTTAATACTTGATATTATTAATAATAAAATTAATAATTATTATTAGGGTTAATAATTAATATTAGAGTTAATTATTATTAATAATTATTAGTTAAGAGTTATTGTTATATGTTAATGGATAATAGTTTGATTGGTACCCAACACATTTAATTTTCTCTCCATTTAGGTTCTATTTTTTTAAATACACTCTATGACAAAAATTTGAATATGTTTGAAAATTATCACTAATAATTTATATAAATAAACATTTTTCCAAAATTACCATAATCTTAAATTTTAGCCAAAAATGTCATTATCATCTTCTTATATTTTAAATAAACTTTATTCTTAGTTAATAAGTTGTAACATAAAACAAATGTCTCTTTCTATTTTACTTAGCTAATGAATAGACATAAAGCATAAAAAGGCTTGTTCCTTTCATGGATAAGGGTTTCTCTTACAGGATTTATCATATTTGGGAATCTTATTGGGTTATGGACCAACCTTGACCAAAAAGTATGGTCTCAAACCTTATTTAAGATTACACAACTAAATTATTTTATTAATTTTATTTAAGTGGATATTTAAATGTCGGTTGGATGTAATTAATATTTATTTATAATGAAATAATATATATATATATATATATTTTTTTTTTTTTTTGTCTTTTTTTCACTTTTAAATATAAGATATTAGGTTTATTTTTTATTTTTTTAATTATTTTATTTTTATAATTATAATTGTGATTATTGAATTTAGGTTTCTGTGATCCATATCAAGTTTAAGAGAAGATTCTTTGGCGAAAATCACATCTGGATGCTTAGTCGACGCGTTTCGAACCAACCAGTGTGGTTCATTGTCAAGACAAGTTGATTCATTCAACTTGTCCCGGCGATGAACCACACTGGTTGGTTTGAAACACGTCGACTAATACAATTGTGATTATTTATATTTTTGTTTTTAGAGATGTGTTTTTTTTTTTATGGTTGTCTTATTTATATAGGGACCCGCATAAATATGGGATTACTTGTTTTTCCTTATTTATCTCAAATGTATTTATGGTCAATTGAATGGATGGACATTGGTGGAGGCTTTGATAAAACTAATCAACGAGATTCTTTCGATAAAATTGAAATCATTGTTAGTCTACATAGGTCTAAGTTGTATTATTCATGTAGCCTCTTCATCCCCATTAGAGGTTTCTAATCATAATAACATTCATATGAGGGCTACACTTTTGGCATGAATGAACCGTTATCAATGTTACTACCTCAAATGGAGAGCTTGGGACCTTTCTCAATGTTTTGGGTTTTGAGTCATCTACTTCCTTTTCTAGACTCACCCTATGAGGATTCGTGTGATACTAATTCTATCCCCAAATGCTACAATATGGAATGGGGAGACGTTCTATATCATCATCACACAAAACAAGATCCATTATGTCTAAATCCATCTTTGCATCGCAACTCTATATTTATGAAATTGACCGAATTCAAACCAAATGCTTTAATAAGTTGTGCTCCTTAACACTTCTAGAAATCCTTAGAGTTTTATTTTGCTTCTTTGGTTAAAAAAATTTGCTTCTCTTAGCCTTTCCTCTTTTATATACATTTATTTCAGTGTCAAAAATATGGTGATAAAAATGTAAGAAGCATGTCAATTCTCTCTCTTTGAAATGACTAGAGAAATCAATTTGATTATATTGATAGGTGTAAAATTTCTACATAAAATTTAAAAAATATAAACAAATTATATATATATATATATAAGTTTAAATAAATTGCAAAGAAAATACTCTTAATGTATGTGTCAAGAAATTTTATTATACTTTAAACAAATCAAAATACATGAAGAGATCATAATAATGATGGCATCCCTAGGTTGGGTGCTTGTTAGTAGACAAGTTAGGGAGGTGGGGGTGTGTATTGCCACTACCCCACCATGCATTAATGGATGGGACATGGAATTATGCACCTCCCCACCCCCAAGAAACATTAACACCTCACCACCCTTAACAATGAATAGTCATTAGAGTTTTCAGATGGTCATTTCATTTCACATTATAATGTAAACATTTAGTTCAAGTGGAGATCTATCAATGATCCATAGCCATTGGATGTCCTTGTCCTAGGTGCACAGAGAATGAAGGAATGTCATTTCATGTGGAAAATGGTAATTAACTTGTTTTATGGTATCAACTGGCACACAGGCTACAATCTTCTCGTAATAAATGCTACCCTTTTGATGACATTATGGCTCTTCATGGCATAACAACTCTCTGGAAATAATGTATCCTGAGAGGTATCCGCTCCTATTTTCTATATAGTTTGCTTTCTCATAAGCTTTTCATTCTCTTTTATTCTAGTTCAACATGGGGGTTATACAACAGTCTAAACCCACGAAGAAACCTGTTGCTGCTGCACAATCAATAATAACAGAGATAGATGGAAAGGTTACCACAAGATTTCCTAGAGTTAACACATTTCAGAATGAAGGAACCTCTACTTCTGTCTCTGCAATTCCTACTACAATCAGTCAATTACATCCTGGACAGTCTCCTGCACCCCCACAGTTTGTAATAGACCAAGCAGTGTATGATTCTATCAGAAGAATGTTTTCACAGCCAAGCTCATCTCAGCCTTTTAGCTCAAATGTCCAAGGGTAATCACTGCAAGTGGTGACATCCCTACAAAGCATGAAGCAGAAATTGATGTTCTGCTTACAGAAAAAATTGGAGTTCATCTAGTTTGTCCTGTTGTTCCAGGACTGGATTGTGCAATGTACCTCGGGACACCATTGAGATGGTATCGGAGCCAAGTATTGTTTGAGTTGATATTTTGCTGTGAGATATTGTTTGAGTGAAAAAATTCGCTTGAGTCCTGAATATCGTTCGAGCTCGTTGTTGCCGGTGTTGGCGTTGGAGAGCGTTGAAGACGTTGGACGAGAATTTGCCGCAATTTCTCCTTCAGAAGAAGACCACAATTCTTCTCATCATTTTCTGCAAGGCTTTTGATCGGGTATTTATCTATTCTAAAATGGATGCTCCTAGACATTCTTCAGCCGGATCTTCTAACTCTATTTTTGGAACTAAGCACTTTAGAACTATGAAAGATGAAGAAAAATCAAAATCTGCATTAGAAGGGCTATGTAGATCTGAATCCACTTCTGGTAATTCTGCTATCATAGAACAAGAAGAAACAGATCCCTCTGTTAATTGAAAACTTCCAACAGTGTCTCCACATGATGTATACAGAAATTTATCCTCTTTTAATTTCCGTGCCCTTAGTCAGATCAAAATCAAAGAAAAATCCATCAAAGCAGATTTAACTTTGAATGCTATGTTAACTATATCTCTCCTGGAAGCCAAACATATCAAATCCGCTCTCAAAGCTGGTTACCAGTATGTCCATCTGGGGATGGTGAGGATAGGACTGAATGCATTACATAGAAAAGGACAAAAAGCTTATGTGTTTTCAGCCCTATTTGATAATCGATGGACCACATTCACCCAGACCATGATAGGTGGCATTGAAACAAGCCTTGCTGAAGGCCCTGTTCAGTATGATGTTTTTCCAGATTTCTCTGTTGCACTCGACGACCCAAATGTCCTGCAATGCCTAACCTTAGGTATCCAGACTGCCGGGTATCAAAACTTCAAAGCAAAATCAAAAAATTTGGCCATTTTTTATATTACCTGTGTTAGATTTTATAATACAACAATCCCTGCTGTTTTGCATACCCCTGATAAAGATGAAGGCCGAGTCACTCTTATCCAGTATGATTCATCTTGTAACCCAGTAGCACCGGTCTATGTCTCCAGAAATGACTTATGTCCGCCTGATGATTGGGTAACTAATTGGGGAAAACCCACGAAGAAACCTGTTGCTGCTGCACAATCAATAATAACAGAGATAGATGGAAAGGTTACCACAAGATTTCCCAGAGTTAACACATTTCAGAATGAAGGAACCTCTACTTTTGTTTCTGCAATTCCTACTACAATCAGTCAATTACATCCTGGACAGTCTCCTGCACCCCCACAGTTTGTAATAGACCAAGCAGTGTATGATTCTATCAGAAGAATGTTTTCACAGCCAAGCTCATCTCAGCCTTTTAGCTCAGTCTGTGACCATCCACACTGCTCCAAGACCTTCTGTCAATTTTCCTTAGAACCACCAACTCCACATGGGGAGTCATCAGACCGTCATAGAATAAACATGATCAGATTCACTCCTTCATCTGACTCATCTGAAGAAAATTACAAAAAGGTTATATTTTTTAATCCACAAGAAGAACTACTTGTACATACTGTATCCAGTTCTTCTACCTATGGTTTAGGTTATGTTGATTCTTCACCTATTCCTGAATACAAAAGAAATCCCATTGATAAGATTCCAAGACATGTAGAAATTCCTTCTGATTCAGAGATAATTGCCTTTCTAAAGATTTTTAAAGGAATCAGTCCATATGATCCTGATGATCAATGGAAAAAGAAAATGTTCAATTGGGATATGTTTACACATGAAAAAGAACATTTGTATTTTGAAGAAGTAATGCTTCTTCCAAAAGATGATCGTCCTGTCTTCAATAGACAAAATGTTGGGAAATGGAAAGAATGGATGAAGGCAGAAAATCAATGGATATCATTCTATGAATGGTATTATCCTTCTGCAAATATAATAGAACATTCCTTGATGAAACAATTCAGGAACCAGGCTAAACAGAAAAGAATCAAGGATCCAGAAAAATTTGTAGAAGAAAAGATGAAAGAAAATCCAGTAGTAATTCCTCCTCCCTTGAAAGCACATGTTTTCCAGCCAAAAATTCAGAGTATGCTAAATAAGCCAAATATTCCCAGATCTCTGATTGCTGTTCAAATTGAAGGAGAAAAACTACTAAGAAAGATTTGTTCTCAGTTCCAAGTAAACATGATGAGGACTGGGACCCCAAATAAGCACAAGTGGGAACTCCTTGATGGGAGCCTTTTAGAAACAGACACAGAGTTTCCTCCTTGGAAAAATTTTGTGATAAGAAACCAAGATGGAAAATTGTACAAGTTACTTCCATCTCATGTTGATGATTCTAACCTAGTAGCAATAGATGTTGTGGCTGCTACTAATTGGACAAATTTAGCTTTATCCAACCTTGAGAAATTTGTCAGCTCTAAATTTGAAAATATTGAAACTGCTAATTCTGAGATGAAGACCATGCTGGAAAGTATTCTTAGAAAACGAGATTACAATACAGTATGTTTGAACAGCAGTGTTACAACTTTAGCAGAAAATGATAAGGCTCTAGCCAAGAGTCTTGACAGACTATCTTTACAAACAGGACAAATAGATAAGAAAACCCATGATGCTACCACTGCTCATAGAAAAGAAATTGTAAAGATTAGCAATTCTTTGGATATTGTAAAAAAGCAAGTATGGGAAGTAACTCAAGGAATAGAATCCTTGAAAAAGAAGCCTAGGGTTGAGGCCTATAAATCTGCAACTATATTTTCAGAACCCAAGACTTCTGTTCCATATTCTATTACTCCTTCTGTGGAAAGCCTTATTAGAACACCCAGCTCTATAACCTTTCCACCGCCGACTTCCTCTCATCCATATTCTCTGTTTGCAAATCCCAGTTTCTTTAGTCCACATCCTGCCATAAAGCAATCCAAAGAAACTGAAGGATCCAACAAACCGGAATCTTCTAATTTCATGTCTGAAGATTCTTACACTAGAGAAGAAGAAGAAAGTTTTGATACAAGTTTCCATAAGACAGAAACATCTTTCAGGGATATGACTCTTCACAAGATAGAAGCAGAACCTCAAATTGAAGAGCTTGAAACATGTATCAATAACTTATCTTTGACAGATCAAGACCAGGAGCAACCTGATAATGAGGATCAAGTCAATGCTACTACTTGGAACCCTGCTCCTGATAGAAGAGATCTTATGAAATCTGAATACCATAAGGATTGGTCTGCAAATTCTACCTACTCATGGAATATTGATAATTGCACAGAGGCTGAAATTATGTCTGTTTTACATTCCATGCTTGTATGTTATAGGACTTATCTTGCTGATGATATTGGACCTATTAATGCAACAAGGAGGATAATAGGAGGATTTGAAGGAACATTGGATTCTTGGCTAAAAGCTGAGACATTAAAAGATCCTAGTCTCCTTGCAGGATGGGAACAAGCAGTCGTCCAAAATGAAGATGGATCTACTCACATAGATCCTGTCACTAGTTTGCCTGTCAGCAATATGATAGGAAAGCTTCTTTATGCTATTACAGTCAATTTCATTGGTTTTCCTCAGATAACCAATGATATTACAACCATTACTTTGCTGGCCATGAAGTTGCATAATATGCAACATTTTGATGAATATTTTAATGAATTCCTTCACAGACTACGTACATTGACTCCAGATCTCATTCTTGAGCCAAAATGGAAAGAAATTTTTGTTGCATCCCTTCCCCAATGGGTCTCTTCAGCTATTGTCAATAAATTACCAGGGAAGGTTGGGGACTATAAATTTGGCATAATCAGACAAGCTGTAAAAGCAATCATTGTAGAATTGTGCTCACAAATGAAAATTGCAAGAGCAGCAACCAACCCTAAAAAGCCACATGGATATCAACAGCTCTGCAAACAATGGCATCTTGGTAAAGCTGGAAATTCTGAGGGGAATAAGAGGAGAAAGAGACATTTCAAGAAGAATTCCCAGATCTCCCAAGATAAGCCAAAAAGAAAACATTACAAAGCAAAACCTTACAAGCATACAAAGATGTTTTCTAAGGATAGAGAAATAATTTGTTACAACTGTAACAAAAAAGGTCACACAGCTCCAAATTGTCCAAATAAAAAGAAAGACTCTTCTAAAAAGAAAGTCCATTATAGAAATAAGAAAGGAAAGATAAATTCATTCTATCTTCCTAGTAGTTGTGATGAATTGGTATCTTCTGATTCAGAATCTGAAAATGAATTTAATTTTGTTGATTCAGATGAATCATGTGATGAAGAATTATGTAATGATCCCCATTGTATAGAATGTAAATACTGTGATTGTGATGATCCTGATATTTGTACATGCAATGCAATCAGGATGATGAAGACTGATTATGATGAAATCAGTAAGAATATTTTTGCACAAATGATGGCTGCTACAGATCCGCAAATGAAAGAAATGTACAGATCTTTGCTGACAGAACATTTGAAGAAAGCACCCTCTACTTCAAAGAATTATTCAAATAAAGGGTATGTGCCTCCTGCTACTCTTTTTTCTGTTGAAGCCTTAACCAGACAGTTTAAGAATGAAGATTTTGGAGAAGACTTGCCACAGACTTTACCTGCAGTGCATTAGGCAATAAAATAATTAAGAAAAACAATCAAAGAGAATAGAAAATTGTGTGTTGAAAGGCACAATGAGTTAAGCCTAAAGATGTTAAATGCACAAGATCCTTTTGCTTCTTCATCACAAGATCCTATTTCAGGGAAGACAGAAAACTGGACCTATCATACAGGGCCAGTTCAACAGCAGTATAACAAAGAAGAAGAAGAAGAAGAAGAGGTAGCAAGAACAGATTTTGGATGCAATAGCATGAATAGAGATGTCATGTATTGTGTCAAAATGAAGGTAAAGATTGGACACCAGTATGAGTTCTGGAAAGTTCTTATGGATACTGGTTCCAGGCTAAATATTGTAAGTGATACAGTGGTTGGCATGCATCATAGAAGACCAACAACATGTCCAAGGGTAATCACTGCAAGTGGTGACATCCCTACAAAGCATGAAGCAGAAATTGATGTTCTGCTTACAGAAAAAATTGGAGTTCATCTAGTTTGTCCTGTTGTTCCAGGACTGGATTGTGCAATGTACCTCGGGACACCATTCTTTCAGAATTTTAGCATGCATGGAGCAAAATTTGATGAAAAATCCCAGAGGTATGGATATTTTATTAATTTTGATAATAAGGAAGTCTTTTTCCCATTTATCAATTCTAATTCTCCAATGAGGATCAAGAGAATTGAAAGGATGGAAAATCTTTTGGCAAAGATGGAAGTAAAAAGGGAAGTATTGAAAACAGAAGAACATCTGGATAACGGAAAGTATGCTTCTGAGATAGCAAAGCTCACTTCCCAGTTCAAAGAATGTTGTTCAGATGATCCAAATGCCTTTTGGCATATTAAGAAACAAGAGGTAGAACTTCCTCTCAAGAAAGACTTCAGTGGAAAATTAAGAAGGTCTAAAGCAGTGGCAATGAATGAAGAACAGATGAAACTCTGCAGAGAAGAAATTAAAGATCTTTTGAAGAAAGAGCTTATCAGGAAGAGTAAGAGCCCCATAGCATTTTTTGCATTCTATGTTAATAAACATGCTGAAATAGCCAGAGGAAAACCAAGGTTGGTTGTAAATTATAAACCTCTGAATAATATTATGGATTATGATGCATATCCTTTGCCAAAACCATCCTCCATACTCGCCCAGATATCAAGATCCAAGATATTCTCTAAATTTGATCTCAAATCTGGTTTTTGGCAAGTAGGGATCAAGGAAGAAGACAAATGGAAGACTGCATTCTCTGTACCTGGGGGGCATTATGAGTGGAATATCATGCCATTTGGTTTGATCAATGCTCCTTCGGCTTTTCAGAGAATAATGGATGAAACTTTTGAAGGAATGGAAGAATTCCTGAAAAAATATATTGATGATTTATTGATTCATTCTGATAATATTGCTGACCATGTTAAACATTTGAAAATCTTTCTTAGCAGGGTCAAAGAAATGGGTATAGTATTATCAGAATCCAAGATGAAACTATTCCGGCCAATGATAGACTTTTTGGGTTACAATATACAATACGGATCCTATACTGTAATCCAAAGAAGTTTAAATTTTGTTGATCACTTTCCTGATGAAATCAAGGATAAAACTCAACTGCAAAGGTTTTTGGGAAGTTTGAATTACATTTCTAAGTTTCTGAAGCATTGTGCACAAGAGAGGAAATTATTGAACAAAAGGCTTCAAAAGGATCCAATTCCATGGAATAATGATTGCACACGAGCAGTCAAGGCGATAAAAGAAAAAGTCAGAAATATTCAGCCACTCTCCCCTATCAGAGAAGAATGGGAGAAAATCATTATGACAGATGCCAGTTATGAAGGATGGGGAGCAGTTTTATGTCAGAAGAATCCCAGCAGCAAAAGTGAGATTGAAATCTGCCAATATGCATCTGGATTATGGGCAAAAAATCAATTGAATTGGTCGAGTTTGAAGAAAGAACTCAGAGCAGTTTGCTTAGGAATAGAAAAATTCAGGGATTTTGTTATCTACACCAAATTTACTGTTAAGACAGACTGCCAGGCATTGAAATTTGCAATTCATAAATGTGATTTTGAGGATGCTGCTATGGTCAGGTGGATCATGCAGTTAAGCCAGTACAATTTTGATGTTGAATTTGTTAAAGGTGATAAGAACAATTTTGCAGATATGCTGAGTAGAGAATTTCTGTCAGAACATTCAATTTTAAGTCTACATTGCAATTATATCAGGAGAAGGGAAAGTACTGTTGAAATAGAAACACCAAATGGATGGGTAAGTTATATGCTTGAAACTCCAGTACTTATCCATGATGTAGATTGGTACCCAATCAAAGAAATTAGACATTGAGAAGATATTCCTTATCTATGGATAGAAACAATGCAAGATGAAATGAATCAAGAAGCAGTGGATGCTCTGGAATATTTGGAATATATTGACAGCATACACTATACTCTTGAGAGAGATGATGAGGATGATGATCGGATGACAAGCTGCCACATCACACTGAGAAGGTTTGATAACCCTCTTCATAGAGAAAACTATGACCCTGACAGGAAAAAAGAATGTTTCTATACAGCTATGAATCTCCAAAATTGCTCAGCCCATTTATTTTATTCTATACAGTCGTCATTTTTATTTGAAGGCATGACAGCAGAAGCCTTGGAACAAGAAGATCCTACACTAGAATGGTTCATTGAGTGGTGGCAGATATATGGCCTTTCAGCTCTAATCATCAAGCCGTATACACTCCATATGCTTAAAATCCCTGGTTTCAGTGAACCATTTTCCCATATGAATGGAATTGTTTACAAAGATGTTGAAAATGTTGCCGACATCAGTGATATATCTTTTCTACAAGCAATCCGACGCTGTGGTCATATCAGATGGTTTGTAACAAATCAGTACAAGGCAAGGATGATATCCCATAGTACTAATTATGAAGATTTCCACCATCAGGTTGATATCACATCAAATCCTTTCCAACCTATCAACTTTTTGGAACCACCCAACCAAAATATTTCACAAATGTGGGAATCAGAGAAAGAAATAAGAGTGTAATACTTTAATAATTCTCTGATCGAAAGATTCAGATATCAACATTATACACATCCTTAGATAGAATACTATACTATGGATTGAGTGACGTCTTTCTGGCCGACTATGGTGCCGGACGAGCTTTCGTGGATTCCCTCGCTCTGGAATCTCCACTTTGTACAAACCATAAGATTTGCAAATCTCATATTTATGTCATTTTAGTCTTTCGAGGGTTCACTTATGAATTTCCTCTGTGTAAATAGTCTGTTGGTACTAAGATTCGGTCCCCACATGCCTCGGGCTCTCTGATAAAGAGTAGGGACGAGATAACATAGGACGATATTGTCCTATGCCCGAATCTTGCTTTGAGCGATCCACTCAGATCTGTCTGAGTACTTGTGTTTTTGAGTCATCAGTCTGTACATAGCGCACTCATGAATGTTTGTTCCCTTCCAGCTTATAAATAAGAGCTAGCTGCGAAGTAAGACTCATTCGGGTCGAGAGAGTTTAGAGTCAAAAACTTTTCCTGCTTTGCATCTGCGGACATTTGTGTCTGATCTGCTTGCATCACGAAGAGTTTGATAAGTCTTAGAGTCTGGTTTGGAAGCCTGCGCACCAGTGTGCTTGGCACTGGTGAGAACCTAAAGTGGTTGAACCAATAGGAAAGTCTGAGAGTTTGTCTGTAATCTCTGAGGCAGAGTTTGTCTATTGCCAGGTAGCCTCCGGTGACACTTGTTCCTTGGGGACGGTATAAAGTCCGGTAAACGCGTAGACAGTCAATCTCTGTAAGGAGATTTCTCTTATGTAATATCTGCATCCATATAATAAAAATCCCAGTTCAAATTTCCACAATCTTGCTGTGTTCAATTACTTTCATTAAAGGTCCTTTATCATTTTTCCCTTCATTGTATATGGCCTTTCCTAGCTCCTTCATCTTCTACTCCATTTTTTCTTGGCTGCTTTTGGTAGTCTTTCAATGCTTTTCGACCTTTTCTTGTAACTATCTCCTCCTATGCACCATCCTTTATGGTTTCTCATCCCCATTATTTTTCTATCTGTCACCCCCCTCTCATCTGTGCTAGCCCTCTTGCCTTCGTTTTCCAACTCTGCTCCTCTCCACAATCTATTCTCAGGCTCTGCTTCCCCATGCAGCTTGTTTCGTCCTCTCATCATTTATTCCTTGCTAATAAACAAAGGTAACAAGGGGACTTCCTCTCAACATTCAGAGGAGAGTTCGCAAGCCCAATCTCAAGCTGCAAACTCCACCCAACACTATAGAGAGTACACCTCCTTTCCCCTTCAAGCTGAAATCCAACAAGCTGAATAAGAAAAACTAGAGAATGTCGATTTCATTTGAGCATTATTTTAATAGATGTGGGTGACTATGTACTTAACATAGGCCACACTCGTGGCAAGTACATCTAGTATATGCATATTGTGAACATTTATTGGCAACTTAAACTATTATTGAGAAAAGTTCTATTGGATAGAAATAAAGCCAAAGAGGACGTTCTCTTGGTGTTGGATGAGATGCAGATTTACAACCCTTTGATTGAAGCCTCATCTATGTGGAAGCTCACCTTGGAAACCCCTGACTCTGGCTTCTCTCCTAGAATCAACAACAAACATGTTGTAGTTGAAACTATAAACTCTGCTAAGTCCAAATGATCGTTCTTTGTATGTTTATTGTTATGCTTTTCTGTCCTCAATCTCCAATTTTGCAATATGTTTTTGGCCTCAATGGCATGTAATTAGTTGTTAGTCTTCTAGTCAGTTTGCTTACTGTTAGTGATTGGTTTATATCTAAGCTTCAATTTTGTACATAGTCTGGTTTCCTAACGACAAACCAGATTGAACATTCTCTTATTTTATCAAATTTTCTTGATCTTTGAACATAAATTAACCTTTACAAAATAATTGTAATAACATAGCAAGGATTCATCAAATCATAAAGTTTATAGACACAACCCTTAGTACCATACAAGACTCACCATAATTGTATGCCCTAGGGCATTCATGTAAAGTGTTTTTTGGCATGGAATAATGTAAATATCAAAGTTCTACCAATATTTATAGCAATTTATTTCGTCGGGAAAAAAAACCATAATTGCATTCATAGAAATAATTGAAAATTGCATTCTTCATATACTCATCCTATTTGTATTCCTTTTATGCAAAAAAAAACAAAAGAAAAAAAAACAAAAACAAAAATAAAACAAAAACAAAAACAACAACAACAAGAAAAAACCAAATAATAAATAATAAAAATAAAAACCTAAAATAGCAGCGAGAGCTCATGGGAGGAGAAAGAGCTCCTATGAATAAGTGCCCCTTTACAATGTAAACAACACTTTTATGTTGGGAACCATGAAACTGAGACTAATGGTTACAACGTATGAAATATGTCAAAAGAAAAAGAAAAAAAAGAGTGCAATTAGTAGGATGTGATAGTAGAAAACACACTCAAAAAAACCAGAAACTATTTGGATGTTTGAACGTTTAATTTATTGTTGATCCAAGAGGAAGATCCATGTATGGCCGGTGAAAAAACTCACAGACTTGTCCACCTATCTATTCTATAATACCCCACAAGACTTTGTCCACATTTAGGCCTTCTTTTGAGAGGTTGTTTATTATCATATTCCTTTCCTTGTAAATATGATTTCAAGAGAAAAAGGAGAAGACGTCAATAGTTCACATGATTTCCTCTAGAATAGGCATTAGAATAATATTCCTTCAAGCTTGAGTTTTATTCAACTAGTTAATAGTGAGCATGGATTCACCAAAAACTTGAATCTGGGTGCATCCCTTCTCTAAGGAAAACACCAATAAATAATTGCAGGTTAAGAGTTTTGCCTAATCGTAGGTCCCTCAGCCTAAACCAAATTTAGCCTAATAACAGTGAGCTATAAAGAGAAAAAAGGACAAACCACCTCCACTTTGTTGCCCCATATTCATTAAGGCACTGTAAAAATAGGCCATGTCCTATATGTTTATACTTTCAGGTTTGCACCTCCTTTTCACTTCCTGGTCCACATCCCAAAGTGCCAAAATGTTGACAATTGTAAAGTGTATTCATCATGAAACACATACTGAAAAGTCCCCAAAGAATGGAAGAAAAACGACCTTGAGTCAATTCTAGAGAAGGTTGACTGAAACCCTACATTTCAAGACCATGCTCTTTGCTCCACTACTTGCTCATGCTGATGGCAAGATGTAGTTCTTTGACCTAGCGTTGCCAAAGCGAGTTTTGATATGAAAACCCATGCTGAACCTCTTCTAGCATGTTTTCTCAAAATGGAGGAGAAGCTTTGTATACTGGAAACTTCGAGAAATAATGAGTTAGATGTTGTTGGATAGAGATATGGTTGAGTTCTCCCATTTATCGCTCTTGATCCTAATTTTAAGGGCCTTCCCCTTGAGATGTGTACCTTCCTGCCTCTTTTGTGGATCCCTAACTCCCTCTCCCTTCCTATAAATCAAATCTCCTCCATCCCCAAATGGTTGGTCATTGATTGCCTACATTCCTATGCTGAGATTATGCCTAAATGTTGCCCATCTAACTTGGAGAAGGAGTGCTTGAAGAGTCTTGGCTTGGACTTGGACATCCACCAAAAGGAGGTCTCCAACATCAAGGAAATGGTTGTATGCTTCCCTTTTTGATTCATTAATATATACATCTGATGTTCACTTTCCATAAATGTCTAAATATTTATGCATTTAGCTTGATACTCCTTGATCTATCAATTAGTTTATGTTTGATATATACTATGTATGCTCTTGTATCTTATATTTTCCTTTGATCTTTCATGCAAGTACTTAGACGTAAAAAAACAAGCAAGGAGTGAGCCTGGAAGCTAAGGGATTAAAGTCATCATCAAAGGATTGAGCGATTAGCATCAGAGCGAGGTAGGTTTTTCTCTCTCTTTGCATTTTTAAACATAAGCTAGGAAAGTATGCATTAGTTTGTTCAGTTTGTTGCTAGATCCACTCATTGGGCTAGAGAGACTGCCTCTGTCTGCAAAGGGGATTTATCTTCACAACAAAATGGTGACTCCACTAGGGAAGTTATAACCTCTTCAATCTCTTTTCTTGATTTGGTCTTTTGATCACTTTGACCGACCATTAAATTATCAGTTAGTCTGGGTTTGTATAGGTCTGCACATTGAATGATCATTGCTTTAGAGTGTTAGGTCTGGACTCTTTGTTGAAATTCTTTTTATTTTTTCCCAACTTTATCGCCCAACGTGTTTTTGACCTTAATAGTCGTGTTGCTAGTGCGTTTTTACTTGAAACAGTCACGTTGAAGCCACTTTCAACATGTTTTTGGCTATGATAGCCATGCCGATCTCAAAAATTTAAGAAAAAATAGGGTTTCTACCCTAGGATCTAATGTGTCCTGGCCTCTGAAGATATTTTCCTGTCCTTTGGGTCTAGATTTGCCAGTCTTTTTGTCTGATTGTCTTGTTTAATTTCCGAATTAGTCTCTTTGACTTTGAAGTGCTTGAAGTGAGAATTTGATTGAGTTCTAAGGTTTCTAGGTCAATTATCCATCACTTGTTGCTTATTGTGTCGCTGAGATACTGATTTGTTGATTGATTGAGTCTTGTTTTCTGTGGAGATCATCGAAAACATCAGTTTGAATTTGTTTTAGTTTGTCTTTCATAAAGTTTCTTTTCAAGTTACATTAGGTCATTTGCATTTGGAAATCATCATTTTTTTTATCAAGCATAGATTACATTGTTTGATTTTCAAGCTGAAAGGAGTGCATCGTTTATTTGTTCAAAAGGAAAAAATGAAAGTTATTTTCATTTAGGTGCTTTTGAATTGGATTTGGTGTTGCTTTGGTTGATGCATTAGTTGCATTAGAGCATTTGAATCAAATTTTCATTTTGCTTTAGTTGCATTAGAGTATTCAAAAATCAAAGAAAAAACATCATTTATATAAGTTCATCTTAGTAAAAGTGAAAATCATTTTGCCTTCGAAACGTTGCATTTAGGATACTGAAAAGTGAAGAGTTTTTTTTTTTTTTTTTTTACATTTGAGCATTGCATTTGGAAAGCGAAAGTGAAAGTTAGTGGAAGGCATGTTGTTTGATGCATTATTGATTGAAATTTCTTCCCTTGATTAGTTTAGCTTTCATCGAAGTGAAAAGTTTTACTTTTCTCATATAGTTGCATCTTAGAGATTTAGGTGACATCGTTTTGAGCCCAAAATTGAAACATAATTCAAGATAAATGTTAAAATCTACTCAATTAACCTAAGGAGTATTTGGAACTTAACACAAACATTTAGAGGTCTAAACTAGAGACGTGTTCCGACGTCTATAAACCTAGCAGCTGTCGTTATCTGCGAACATTGTATCCCGAGGGTGAAATCTCATTCCACGTGTTGAAATGTGGCAACAAGAATAGTCCAATTTTAATTTGTCCTTGAATTAAAATTCGAATTTAGTCTCACCAGCTGTTTGAAAAATAATTAATTAATTCATCTTGAGTTAATTAGCTGGAGAAATTCAAACATGAAGTCTTTGTGAAGTCATGCAACAGTTATCCCTTTGATTGAAGAAGTTATCCCTTAATTAAGGAGATAAGTATGAGTTGTAATTAGTTAGCTCAGTTAACTGAGTTAAGTCCAGTTAGATTAGTTCCAAACAGTTTGTGGAACTGATTGTGAGTTCAGTTAGTTAATGCATGCATGCATGAAACTAGTGTACTCCAGATAACTGAATATTCTCTCATAAATAGCTCATGCATGTCAGTACAGACAAAGACCCGATTGAGATTAAAGGTAGGGACAATGTACTATCAGTTGCAAGAATTTTCCTATAAGAAAATCTCTTGCATGCAGATGGAATTCATTCCTTGAGATTTGTGCAGTTTTACAATATGTTGGAGCAGTATGTCAGACCAATGTCACACAAGGTTACAGTTGGAGCACCCAGGGAAAACTGCACAAGGAAATAGGAGGCTTGGAGGGCAAAGGAAAGGCATATGAGTTGTCTATTATGTCTTTGAGCAGCAATGAGGGATTGTACTGAGAACTGGATAGCTGTGAGAGCTAAAGTTGTGTGTAATCCTGAGATATTTCCACTTGTATGATAACACAGATAACGGGGTTTTTAGCTGAGGCTTTCCCTAAAGTATTCTTCTGTGTTTCATGTGTATGATTTCTTCTTCTTTGTTATATGTGTTCCGATTGATCTTGCTCAAATTGATTAAGCTTCCGCAAAGTTTGATTTTAGAAGTAGATCATGTATTTTTCTTTAGTTACATTGCATTATCAGTTTGATCTACGGTGAGAATTTCTACATGGTATCATAGCAAAGGTGATCAAAGCAGTGAACAATATATTGTGAAGGGAAAATTCGAAGTTTGAAGTTCTTGATTGCAGGTACAAAATTGAATTCTTATCACACCTCAAAGTTCACAAATGGCGTTCAATGGTTTGAGACTCGAGTATGCTCTGGATGGCAACTTGAATTACATAACATGGAAGGATTGCATGGAAGCGGTATTAGAAGACGATGGTTTGAAGGATTTCATTGATCAAGAAATCCCCAAGCCAACAACAGCTAATGCCTAGGAATTGGCTGAATGGAAGAAGTGTGTGGTGAAGGCAAGGAAGATTCTTCTAGAGGGAGTTTGAGACCATATTGTTTGGAGTCTCCATGGGAAGGAGACTTCGTATTCAATGTGGAATACATTGAAGGACTTATATTAGAACATTAGCAACCAGAGGAAACTGGCGCTCAAGGACAAGCTTCAGAAAATCAAGTGTGAAAAGGGCGACACTATTTCTACATATCTGAACAAGATCACCACCTGCAGAGATGATCTTGGTAGTGTAGGAATAACAACTGCCGATGATGACATGGTGAGTCTTGCTCTCCTCAGTCTTCCAAATAGTTGGCATAGCTACTAGGACTCGATGAATGGAAGAGAGAAACTACCAGATTGGGAATGAATGTGGTTGGATCTGATGCAGGAGGAGATCATAAGGAGCACCAGAGATGGTTCTTCATCTAAGCATGATGATGAAGAAAATCTAGCCTTAGCCAGTAAGGCAAGGAAAGGGAAAGGGAAGCTCCAAATCGATTTCTTCTCATGGAGGGAAGAAGATTGACAAATCTAAAGTGAGATGTTTTAATCGTCATGAGACGGGCCATTATGCAACTACTTGTCCATCGAAGAAATCCAAGAAGGGATCCTCGAAGGGATCAGAAGGTGAGGCACTGACCTCTCAGTTTGAATTGGATTTTACCCTCATCACATGTATGGTTTCCTCGATGGTGGGTTGTGTTTGGTATGTTGACAGTGGAGCCTCATTCCACATGACTGGCGATAAGAGTTTGTTTAATACCTTGGAGGAGAAAGACCTCAAGATGCGCATAGAGATGGGCGATGATGGAAAGTACCGTGTTCTAGGTGAAGGCACGATTGTTTTTTAGAGGGAGCATGGAGCTCCTCTCACCCTGACTGATGTAAAGTATGTGGCTGGACTGAAGAAGAACCTGGTATTGGTCGCGATGTTGGAAGAAAAAGGCTATGACGTAGTCTTCAGTAAAGGAAAGGCATTCCTGAGACACATAGCCATAGATCAGACCAAGAGGATTGGGATTTGAGTGGAGAATCTCTATAAACTAGAGGTAGATGACTGTGCTGCATTGAGTTCAAAAGTAGAATTGGTGCAAAGCCAAAACATTGGTGAGTTGTGGCATAGGAGGTTGGGCCACTTGCATCATGGGGCCTTGAAGATAATGCAACAGATCTCTACCGGACTTCCCAAAGGTAAACTTGAGCAAGTGGACACATGCAAAGGTTGCACCTTGGGAAAGTATGCAAATTCTTCCTTTCATGATTGAGACGGTTGAGCTGAGGCGATCTTAGAGTGAGTTCATACTGATGTGTGTGGACCATTCTCGATAGCATCCACCGCGAAACAAAGGTATTATGTGATTTTCAATGATGATTTTTCTCGTAAATGCCAGATCTATTTCATGCAGAGGAAGGATCAAATCTTCTCAAAGTTTTGTGAGTTCAAAGCTTTGGTTGAGAAAGAATCAGGGAAGAAGATCAAGGCCTTGAGAAGTGACAACGATGGAGACTATGTCTCTCAATAGTTTAAGGACTTCTGTGCAGCGAAAGGAATTAAACATGAGCTGATGCCACCTCATAACCCACAGTAGAATGGGGTGGCTGAGAGGAAGAACAGAACGATTGTGGGAGCAGCTTAGGCAATGCTGCATGACCAAGGCCTACCACTTCATTTGTATGTCGAGGCGTGCAACACAACGGTCTATTTGCATAATAGAAGCCCACATCACATACTTGGGATGAAGACACCAGAAGATGCTTTCTCTGGGAAGAGACCAGATGTGAGTCACTTCAGGATCTTTGGCTCATCGGTATTTTTCCATATGACCAAGGATGCTCGGAAGAAACTTGAGCCAACAACAAAGTTGGGGATACTTGTGGGGTACACTGATACACCTCACAACTATCGGTTGTACATGCCTACTAGTCGAAGGATAGTGGTACACAGAGATCTAAAGTTTGATGAGTAGAGGGCCATGCAAGTTTCCCTTGACAGGGAGCTCCAACTACAGGCTGTGGAGGAACTTTTGGTTCCTAAGGAGGAGGAGCCTCAGATTAATTTGGAGCAGCCACATGCAGAGGTTCCAGGAGTGGAGGCATCCACTCAAGCAGAGTCTTCCAGAGAGGGACGAAAGCGCAGAAGAGAAGACGAGAAATTGTTCTCGGATGTGAGAGAGAATGTGGGAGAACCATCTTCTCAGCGTAGACAGAGCAGGTCACCTGATAGGTACACTGGATACATGGCCCTTGTTGGGGAATGTGTTGAGACCGAGCCATCTTCCTTTGAGGAAGTAATGCAACAACCGATTTGGGTTGATGATATGGTGGAGGAGTATGGCTCCATAGTTCGGAACAATGTTTGGGATGTGGTTCCAAGACCGGAGAACAAGTCAGTTGTGAGTTCCCGTTGGCTTTACAAGGTAAAAGAAGCTGCTGATGGTAGTGTGGAGAAACATAAGGCAAGATTTGTTTCCCATGGTTTCTTATAGGTCGAGGGGATAGACTATGATGAGACTTGTGCTCCTGTCGCAAGGTACTCATCTATCAGATCGATGTTGGCACTATCAGCACAGATGGGTTGGAAGATCCATTAAATGGATATGAAGACTGCATTCCTCAATGGTAAGATTGAGGAAGAGGTGTACATAGAGTCGAAAGGTTTTGAAACCTTCGATTGTGAGTTGCATGTGTGTCGACTCAAGAGAGATTTGTATGGGCTGAAGCAAGCACCTCGTGCTTGGTACACCAGGATCGACAACTACTTCACCGGGCTGGGCTTCACAAATAGTGAAGCGGGTGCGAATTTGTACCACATCATGGTGAAATGTAAGTAGTTGATCATTGTTCTTTATGTTGATGATCTGATATTAACAAGTGATGATTTGTTGATCATGTCTTGCAAGGAGGACCTTGCAAGAGAGTTCGAGATGAAAGACATGGGTCTCATGCACTACTTCCTTGGCATGGAAGTGTTGCAGAAGGATGGGGAAGTGTTTGTGTCTCAAGGAAAGCATGCCAATGAGATACTTATGAGATTCCACATGGAGAAGTGCAAGCCCATGCAGACTCCTCTAGCAAGTAACTGGAGGAAGGGGGATGTTACTTCAGGAGAAGTAGTAGAAGCTACTGTGTATCGATAGATTGAGGGTTCACTGATGTATTTAGTGAGCAGACAACCAGATTTGTGCTATGTGGTGAACCAGCTGATTCAAGCTATGGTTCAGCCTACCAAGTTATTTTGGAAGGCAGCTAAGCATGTTTTGATATACCTCAAAGGCACGTCTCAATATGGATTATGGTACAGACAGATAGAGGGAGTGAAACTATAGGGCTTCACCGATGCATATTGGGCAGGGAGTCCATCAGATCAGAAGAGCACATCAAGAAGAATTTTCAACCTTGGGTCAGTTGTAGTTTCTTGGTACAACAGGAAACAAAGGTCAGTTGCACTCAGCTCAACAAAGGTTGAATACATGGCTGCAAGTCAGGCAGTATGTGAGGCCATTTGGATGCGAACAATTCTAGTTGGTTTGTTTGATTAGAGGATGGATCCAACTGTGATCTATTGTGATAATCAAAGTTGTATCAAACTCTTTGAGAATCCAGTATTTCATGACAGGTCCAAGCACATTGACATTCAGTACCATCATCTCAGAGACTGTGTGGCGAGGAGGATCATGTTGTTGCAGTATATTTCAACCGAGGAGCAAGATGCAGACATTTTGACTAAGGCATTGTCAAAGTGTAAATTCGAGTTCCATAGAGACAGGATCGGGGTGGCAGATAATCCCTTTCTTGTTGAGAGGGAGTGTTGAAATGTGGCAACAAGAATATTCCAATTTTAATTTGTCCTTGAATTAAAATTCAAATTTAGTCTCACCAGCTATTTGAAAAATAATTAATTAATTCATCTTGAGTTAATTAGTTGGAGAAATTCAAATATGAAGTCTTTGTGAAGTCATGCAACAGTTATCCCTTTGATTGAGGAAGTTATCCCTTAATTAAGGAGATAAGGATGAGTTGTATTTGAGTTGTAATTAGTTAGCTCCGTTAACTGAGTTAAGTCCAGTTAGATTAGTTCCAAACAATTTGTGGAACTAATTGTGAGTTCAGTTAATTAATGCATGCATGCATGAAACTAGTGTACTCCAGATAACTGAATATTCTCTCATAAATAACTCATGCATGTCAGTACAGACAAAGACCCAGTTGAGATTAAAGGCAGGGACAATGTGCTATCAGTTGCAAGAAATTTCCTATAAGATAATCTCTTGCATGCAAAAGCAATTCGTTCCTTGAGATTTGTGCAGTTTTACAGTGTGTTGGAGCAGTGTGTGAGACCAGTGTCACACAAGGTTACAGCTGGAGCACCCAGGGAAAACTGCACAAGGAAATAGGAGGCTTGGAGGGCAAAGGAAAGGCATATGAGTTGTCTATTTTGTCTATGAGCAACAGGGAGAGATTGTACTGAGAGCTGGATAGTTGTGAGAGCTAAAGTTGTGTGTAATCCTGAGATATTCCCACTTGTATGATAATACAGATAGCGGGGTTTTTAGTTGAGGCTTTCCCTAGAGTATTCTTTTGTGTTTCATGTGTATGATTTCTTCTTCTCTGTTATATGTGTTCTGATTGATCTTGCTCAAATTGATTAAGCTTCCACAAAGTTTGATTGTAGAAGTAGATCAAGTGTTTTGCTTTAGTTACATTGCATTATCAGGTTGATCTATAGTGAGAATTTCTACACCACGTATAGAAGTATATAGGATCGTTCTCCAGTACTCTTGGGTAGATCAGAGGTGCTCCACGTATGGAAAGTATATGGGAATTCTCTCATCGAACGATTATACATTAGACAACGCTAACACAGACTTGTGTTCCCCGTATCGTCGAGTATATATTGGGAGACCCCATTAGGTTTCTATCCTTTAGCCATGTGTAGCAAAGTTAGCCACCTTGTAAATGTGATACACTAAACACAACATTCAAGGAGATTGGTCATCATACGTTAAGTCCTTGGTTTCAGCTAAGGTGTATATTGTGGTTCACAAATACTTGGTAAACCCTCTTGCCTAGATTACCCTTTTTGATTTATTTTTTGTTTTAAGTTCTAAAATTTACTACCCACAATAACATGTCTTACCCATGCAGTTCTCCTTGGCCTCATTATGCCTTATTAATGGTAAATTTTAATTGAAGCTCAAATAAATCACCTCCTCTCCTTTTGTTTTTTAGAAAAGGTCATTGTGGTAGAACCATCGATTTCACCTTACCTATCCCCTTCAAAGTCTGACACTAAAGGGTCACCACAAGGAGTCCACCTTGAGATTCCAGAGTCACTTGAAAGTCAAGGTTTTGAACTTGGAATTGTCCCAAGTATTCAACCCCTTGCTTCTCATCCTCCACCTTGAGAGTCGTTGTCATCATCTCAGGAATTTGACCCAGAAAGTCCTGAGGTTCCTCAACAATTTTTGTTGTTTCCCCTGAATCCGCTTTACGATCCTTTGATAATATCTCCTCAATGCCCATATATTATGTTTGATAATCCCAACATACCTTTGGAAATTTCTCCTCGATCATCGCAGATTCCTCCTCGCCAACTGTTCCCCCCATGGCATCAGAAGGTGAGATTCTAGACTTTCCTCAAGATCCTCCTCCAGAAGTCTCAGCCACTCATACTCCGAGACTTGGTGGTGAATCTAAATATCACTTTTCGCTTGAAGGATTTCCATATGTGTCTTCTCGTCATATGGGGGTCGAGCCAACTCCACCACCTAAAAGCAGTGAACCGTTATTCCCGTAAGGTTATACCTCTCTTGGTAATTTAGTTTCAGGTACTCCAAGAGCATCTTCACTTTATCATCATTTGATATGGTCATATGGCATTACATCTACCTCTGGCCCATTCATCTCAAACATGGCGTCCCAAATTCCTATTCAAACTGTGGTTTCTTTGGTTCCCATTCAACCTATAATAACGGTTGGGACAGTTAACATCCATATAGGTTCTTCAACTCCTCTTTCAACCTCTATAGTGGTTACACATCCTCCATTGAGTGGGCAATATGTACCACCCCTTATCCCACTGCATGGGGGCAACCACCTCCTCCATATGTACCTCCTGTTTCTGGTGGAACCTATGTGAGTGGATCCCAAACTCACGCTATGGGAGCAAGTCAAACTGTTGGTAGTATTCCTTCTAGATCTAGTCAAATTCCTTATCAACAACCTCTTTTGGCTCAAATACCTTACCAACAACCATACCCTCCTTATGGTTCACAACAACCTCAAAATCCACCTTTCAATCAATAAGCAGGATCCCAAATGCAGTCTGGTCCTAATCCCTCATTTGGGTCGTCTAGTCAGTTTTAGTATGCTTCTGGAACTTATCCTTTAGGAGTTGGTAATCCTTTACAACAAGGAACCTATCAATATCAGTAAGGAACCTATCAAATTCCACAAGGAACCCATTAGCAACAAGGGTCTAATCAACAAACTTTGCAGCAGGAAGGCCAACCATTGTGGCAACAAGGTCAACCATTGTAGCAACAAGGTCAACCATTGTAGCAACAAGGTCAACTATTGTGTCAACATGGCCAACCATTGCAGCATCAAGGTCAACCATTTCAACTGTAAGGTAAACTGTTATATCAGTAAGGTTAATCATTATATCAGCAAGGTCAATCGTTGCATCAACAACCCTATGCTCAATACTCCTCACAGGTTGTCTATCCCCCTTATGGATCTCAACGACCTGTGTCAGGTCAATATCAAACTTTTTTGAGTCAGAACTCACCTCTGTGGGGACAAATTCAACCTTTGTATGGTCAAAATTCCTCCCAGTGGTGGTAGTATCAAAATCTGACAATATGGGGAAAAAAATCAATACCAACAAGGTTGGAATCCTCAATCTGGACTTTATCAAAGGTCGTTCATGCCTTTTAATCCTTAGCTGTCATTTTTAGCTACATTGGAGTTACCGAATGTGTCGAGGCTCACAAATGACCCAATACTTCATTCATTGTATTGGCCTCTTGTTCATACCAAAATTCTCGACGATTGTCCAAAATTTGAAGGGAAGTCTGGAGAAGACCCCCAAGCTCATGTCATGACCTACCATTTATGGTTTCATCCATTTCTTGGGTCGACGATTCCATTTGATTGTGTCTTTTGTAGCGAACCCTAATGGGTGTTGTTGTCAAATGGTACAATGAGTTACCTCGAGGTGCCTTTCAAGATTGCAATAATTTGGCTATGGATTTTCTTGCTCACTTTTAGCTACTGGTTTGGTATGAAACTAGTAACCATCTCCTAATGTCTTTGAAACAAAATACTACTACCCACATCCATGAATGGAGATGTTAGCGTCGTCTTATTAAATTTGAAATCCTTGATGAGATTTTAACCGAATGGTTTACTAAGTCATTCGTTAATAAAATTGCCAAAGACATAGCTATGGGTGGCTGTGTGACCAAAGAACAAGCCATCACTCATGCTGAGTATCTAGATTTGGTATATTCGAAATCTGACACGATTTATGATCTCTTACCTGATGCTCTACGAACTTCAACTGATCCGACATCTTCTAAACCTGCGAAGACACCACCGTTGATGGTATTATTCAGTCAGTGGCTCAAGCTTCTAGTAATGCTTCTTCTGCTTTTATGAAGCTAAAATGTGCTCCGGCTACTACACCCTCTCCTCCTTCGAATACTCCCAAAAATCCTGGTAAAACTTTTGAGGTGAATGTTGTCCAATCTACCACAACAAACAAAGCCTCGAAAGGAAAAACGAAGGGTAAAGGTAAGGCTAAATATGATACCCCTAAACAGGATCCTCCTAAACCATCTGTTGATGATGCATCCAAACGCAAGCCAAAATATCCTTGTCTTATATGTGATGAAGATCATTATACCAAGGATTGTCCCCGCTGTGCTAAGGTTAGTCGTCTGTTAAAAGGTAACCCAGGGACACAGGCTTTGTTGAAAGAACCTTTTCCATCACAACAAACTTCATTGGTAGATCAATCTCAATCCTCTACATCTTCAGACTTTCAAGTTTTTATGATTGGAATGACACCTGTCTCTGTTGCTACTCGATCAAAAGATTATCAGACTCCTACCAAACCGGTTGTGGAAAATGATACAACTAATATGCCTTTTACCTCCACTCTACCCAGTTCTGGTCCTCTTCATATTGAACGACCTAGTAATGATTCCATTATTCGACCACCTCCCAAAGGTGTTATTCGAAAGTCATCGTATAATCCGAATGCACTAGCTGCTCAACATTATAATATTGTGGAAGATTTAACTCAAGCACCCTCGATGATGGCAGCTTTGGAAGTCCTCCAGACTTGTCCATCATAAAGAAAAGCATTGTTATCTGCTATAGGAGGAACTGATCCTACAGATTCGAATCTGATTACTTTTGACCTTGAAAACCACGTTCCTCGGCTCCCGCATCAACTTGCCTTCTTGATACAAGTTATTATCAAGGGGAATAATATTCATAGGATTTTTATTGATGAAGGTGCTTCTACTTGCATCATGCCCTTTCATATTGGAAAGATATTGGCTGTCCACCTCCCAACCAGTCCCCTAATACCTTGGAAGCCTTCGATGATAAAGGTTCTCGTCCATATGGTATTCTCAATGACTTGTCCATGTCATTGGAAGGAAAAACCGTTAACCTGGAAGTAGAATTGTCAATGCCAATATGAATTACAATCTTCTACTTGGTCATAGCTGGACCCATGCAATGTTTTGTGTGGTTTCCACTTTATTTCGTGTGCTCCATTTTCCTTATCAAGGGAAAATAGTCATTGTCGATCAGCTCACCTTTTTCTCTTCCAACTCCTCAAATGGTAATGTACCATATGTTAGAAATACCGATATTCATTATGAGAGTGTTGGGGTAGGTCTTTTCAAAGACTCTTCCCTTATGGGAACTTTTCCCCTTCCACCTTCGAACGTCAGTTCAATTAACATGGTCTCGACTTGTCACGATCCTTGGGTCATTGCTCGTCCTTATCAGATTGATAGTTTTGGTAATGTGATGCTGCTTAGACCCGTAGAGAGAGCATATCACGCTGTCATTTCAGCTTCTGCGGTAACTTCTGAAATTCATGATCATTTCAGTATGAGTCTAGATGCATATTCACAATATCCCTGGCTTGGTTCTTTGGATTCTCTAGATCCTTTCAATGAGACATATTCAACCGACGAGAGTATCACAAAAGTTATGTCTCTCGAGGAAACTCCAAGGAATGATGCTCATCATCATTCTTCATTTCTCCCAGGCCTTAGTGAGATTTCTTCTTGTCTAGAAACCCATGTTTCCAATGTACCGATTCATCCACTTCAGATACCTATTTTGGTTCATGAAGTGTTATCTGTAGAAATTCCCACTGTAGATCAACAGATTATGCAATATACTAAAGCAAAATACAAGATCTACTTCTACAACAAACTTTGCAGAAGCTTAATCGAATATGAGAAAGATCAATAAGAACACATATAACAGACGAAGAGAAAGCAATCACACATGAGCGCAGAAGAATAATCCCAGGGAAATCCTTAGCCTAAAACCCAATCTCTGTAATATCATACAAGTGGAAATATGTTCAGATTACAAAAAGAATCAGCGCTCAACCTATCCTGCTCTCTCTGCAATAGAACAATACATCTCACAAACTGAATAGACACAACATATGTCCTCCTCAAGCCCTCCAAGCCTCCTATTTCCTTTCGCAATTTTTCCTGGGGTCCAGTGATGCCACCTGTGTGAATTGGCCTCATTCACACTCACTAAACTGAAGAAGTAACTGCACAATCCTCAAGGAATGAATTCCTTCTGCATGAAAGAGATATCCTCCAAGGAATATTCCTGCAACTGATAGTACATTGTCCCATCACCTGATCTCAATTGGGTCTCTAACTGAACTGACATGCATGAGTTATTTATGAGAGAATATTTAGTTATTTGAAGTGCAACAGTTACATGCATGCATGCATTAACTAACTGAACTCACAATTATTTCAACAAACTATTTGAACTAATCTAATTGGACTTGACTCAGTTAATTGATCCAACTAATTACAACTCATCCTTATCTCTTTAACTGATGGATAAATTCCTCAATCAATGGAGAAACTGTTGCACGTCTTCACATAGACTTCATGTCTAATTTTCTACAACTAATTAACTCATGGTGAATTAATTAATTATTTTACAAACAACTGCTAAGATCAAATTACAATTTTACTTCTCTTTTTTAGTTTAGGGACTGACTAAAATAGGAAGGTATCCTAAAATGCTATTTATAACAACACTAAATTTAGCACTTCTATATTTAACATTTCTTGTTGCTATTTTCAACACTCCATCTCAACAATAAAGGGATTATCATTAACCCCAATCATGTCTTTATGGAACTCGAACTTTCATTAACAATGCCTTCATCAAAATATTTACATCCCGTTCCTCGGTCGAAACATACAACAACATCATGATCCTCTTGACCACACAGTCTCGAAGATGGTGATACCGGATATCTATGTGCTTAGACCTATCATGAAAAATTGGATTCTCAAAGAGTTTGATACAACTATGGTTATCGCAGTAGATCACTGTAGGATCCATCCTCTGACCAAACAATCCCACTAGAATCGTCCACATCCAAATGGCCTTACATGCAGCCTGACTAGCAGCCATGTATTCAACCTTTGCTGAGCTAAGTGCAATTGATCTCTATTTCCTACTGTACTAGGAAACTGCAGCTGAACCAAGGTTGAAGATTCCTCCAGAAGTGCTCTTCCAATTTGATGGACTCCTTGCCCACTTCGCATCTGTGGAGCCTTGAAGCTTCACTCCCTCTGTCCGTCTGTACCATAATCCAAACTGATATGTGCCTTTGAGGTATTTCAGCACATGCTTCGCTGCCTTCCAAAACAACTTGGTAGGCTGAACCATAGCTTGACTTAGCTAGTTCATCGCAAAGCATAAGTCGGGTCATGTGTTCACCAGATACATAAGTGAACCCACTAGCTGCCGATAAACAGTAGAAGCTACTACCTCACCTGAAGTAGCATCCTCCTTCCTCCAGTTCCCAACTAGAGGAGTCTGCATGGGTTTGCACTTCTCCATATGGAACTGCCTGAGGATCTCATTGGAATACTTGCCCTGAGACACAAAAACTTCTCCATCTCTCTGCCACACCTCCATGCCTAGAAAGTAGTGCATAAGACCCATGTCTTTCATTTCTAACTCTCTTGCAATGTCCTCCTTGCAAGACTGTATCAGCTGATCATCACCTATCAAAATCAGATAATCGACATAAGGAACAATGATCAATGGCTTACCTTCTACCATGTTGTGGTAAAGGTTCGCATCTGCTTCACTCTTGGTGAAGCCCAACCCGGTGAAATAGTTGTCGATCCTGGTGTACCAAGCACGGGGTGCTTGCTTCAACCCATATGGAGCCCTCTTGAATCGGCACACATGTGACTCACAATCGAAGGTCTCGAAACTTTCTGGCTGCTCAATGTACACCTCCTCCTCAATCTTCCCATTGAGTAATGTTGTCTTCACATCCATCTGGTGGATCTTCCACCCCATCTGAGCTGATAGTGCCAACATCTATCTAATCGACGAGTACCTTCCTACAGGAGTAAAAGTCTCATCGTAGTCGATCCCCTCGACCTGTGAGAAACCCTAAGCAACAAACCTTGCCTTATGTTTCTCAACACTGCCATCAGCTGCCTGCTTTACCTGGTAAAGCCATCTGGAACTCATCACTGACTTGTCCCGAGGTCTTGGGACAACATCCCAAACGTAGTTCCACACGATGGAGTCATACTCCTCCACCATTGCATCAACCCAGACTGGTTGCTGCACTGCCTCCTCAAATGAAGAAGACTCAGAATCTACACAATCCCTAACCAGGGCCACGTAACCAGTGTATCGCTCGGGCGACCTCCTCTGTCTGCGCTTAGAAGATGGTTGTCCCACATTCTCCCGCGCATCCAGCATCAACCTGTCAGCTTCCCTTGAGCTTTTCTGCCCATCTTTAGAAGTATCATCATGAGTGGATGTCTCCACTCCCGGATCCTCTGCACGCGGCTGCTCTGCATCAATCTGAAGCTCCTCCTCCTCAGGAACTGAAAGTTCCTCATCTGCATGCAACTTGAGCTCCCTCTCAAGTGATACTCGCATGACTTTCTGCTTGTCAAACTTCAGATCCTTGGGTACCAGAGTCCTATGACTGGTAGGCAGGTACACCCATTTTGGGGTGTATCCGTGTACCCCACAAGTATTCCCAACTCAGCTATGGGATCTAGCTTCTTCTGGGCATCTTTGGTCACATGACAATAAAATGATGATCCAAAGATTCGAAAGTGACTCACATCTTGTCGCTTCCCGGAAAAGACCTCCATAGGTGTTTTCATTCCTAGTATACGGTGTGGGCTTCTGTTCTACAAGTATATTGCTGTATTGCATGCCTTAGTCCACAAATGTAGTGGTAGGCTTTGGTCATGCAACATCACTCGAGATGCTCCCACAATCGATCTGTTCTTCCTTTCGACCACCCCATTCTGCTGTGGGTTATGGGGTGCCGTGAACTCTTGTTTAATTCCTTCTGCAGCGCAGAAGTCCTTAAACTGTTGGGAGACATACTCTCCACCATTATCGCTTCACAAGGCTTTTATTTTCTTTCTAGATTCTTTCTTTGCCAAGGCTTTAAACTCACAAAACCTCAAGAAGGTCTGATCCTTCTTTTGCATAAAATAGATCCAAAAATCATCAATAAAACTAACATAATACATTTGTTTAGCGGTGGAGGTTGTAGAGAATGGTCCACAAACATTTGAGTGAACTCACTCCAGGATTGCTCCAGCTATATTGTCTTGATCCGGAAAGGAAGATTTCGCATACTTACCCAAGGTACAACCTTTACATGTACTCGTCTTCTCAATTTTTCCCTTGGGTAATCCGGTAGAAATCTGTTGCATGATCTTCAGGGCTCCATGGTGCAAGTGGCCCAATCTTCTTTGCCATAGCTCACCAACATCTTGGCTCTGCACCATCTCAGCTTTGGAACTCAAAGCAGCACATTCGTCTACCTCCAGCTTGTAGAGATTCTTAACTTGAATCCCTATTCGCTTTGTCTGGCCAATGTCGATATGCCTCAGGAATACCTTTCCTTTGCTAAAGACTACATCATAGCCTTTATCTTCTAGCATAGAAATGGACACAAGATTCTTCTTCAGACCTGGTACATACTTAACAGTAGTCAGGGTGAGAGGAGCTCCATGCTCCCTCTGAAACACAACCGTACCTTCACCTAAAACACAATACTTTCCATCATCGCCCATCTCGATCCGCATCTAGAGATCCTTCTCCTCCAAGGTACTGAAAAGATTCTTGTCACCTGACATGTGGAAGGAAGCTCCACTGTCCAGGTACCAAACACATCCCACCATGGATGAAACCATGCATGCGATAAGAGAGAAATCCAGCTCAAACTGTGAGGCTAGTGCCTCACCATCAGATCCCTTAGAGGAACCCTTCTTGGATTTCTTGTGTGGACAATTCGTAGCATAATGGCCCACTTCATGACAATGAAAGCATCGCACTTTCGATTTGTCAAACTTCTTCCCACCATGGGAAGAACTGGATTTGGATTGGGATGCCTTCCCTTTCCCCTTCCTCACCTTACTCGCTAAGGCTATATTTTCCTCATCATCTTGCTTCGATGAGGATCCATCTCTGGTGCTTCTTCTTATCTCCTCCTGCGTTAGATCCGACCAAAGTCATTCCAAATCTGATAGTTTTTCTCTTCCATTAACCGAGTCTTGGTAGCTATGCCAGCTCTTAGGAAGACTGAGGAGTGCAAGACTCACCATGTCATCATCGGTTGTCATTATCCCTACGCTTCCAAGCTCATCCCTGCAGGTGGTGAGCTTGTTCAGATACGTAGAGATCGCATCGCCCTTTTCACACTTGATTTTTCGAAGCTTATCTTTCAATGGAAACTTCCTTTGATCGTTGCTATTCTGATATAGATCTTTCAATGTTTTCCACATCGAAAACAGTGTCTCCTTCCCATGGAGACTCGAGACTATGTGGTCTCGAACTCCCTTCAGAAGGATTCTCCTTGCTCTAGCCACACATTTCTTCCATTCTGCCAATTCAGTAGCATTAGGCGACTTGGGGACTTTCTGATCAATGAAGTCCTTTAGACTGTTGTCCTCTAATACTTCTTCCATGTGATCCTTCTAGGCTATATAATTTGCATTACCATCAAGAGCATATTCGAGCCTTAAACCATTGAACGCCATTGGTGAAATTGAGATGTGATAAGAACTGGATTTCTATATTCAGGAACCACAACCTTCAAACTTCTCCCTTCTTGTATACCATTCTCTCCTTGATCACCTTTGCTCTGATACCATGTAGAAATTCCCACTCTAGATCAACAGATTATGCAATATACTAAAGCAAAATACAAGATCTACTTCTGCAATAAACTTTGCGGAAGCTTAATAGAATATGAGCAAGATCAATAAGAACACATATAATAGATGAAGAGAAAGCAATCACACATGAACACAGAAGAATAATCCCATGGAAAGCCTCAACCTAAAATCCCAATCTTTGTAATATCATACAAGTGGAAATATGTTCATATTTCAAAAAGAATCAGCTCTCAAGCTATCTTGCTCTCTCTACAATAGAACAATATAGCTCACAGACTGAATAGACACAACATATGTCCTCCTCAAGCCCTCCAAGCCTCCTATTTCCTTGCGCAGTTTTTCCTGGGGTCCAGTCATGCCACCTGTGTGAATTGGCCTCATTCACACTCACTAAACTGAAGAAGTAATTGCGCAATCCTCAAGGAATGAATTCCTTCTACATGCAAGAGATATACTCCAAGGAATATTCCTGCAACTGATAGTACACTGTCCCATCACCTGATCTCAACTGGGTCTTTGACTGAACTAACATGCATGAGTTATTTATGAGAGAATATTCAGTTATCTGAAGTACAACAATTACATGCATGCAAGCATTAACTAACTGAACTCACAATGAGTTCAACAAACTATTTGAACTAATCTAACCGGACTTGACTCAGTTAATTGAGCCAACTAATTACAACTCATCCTTATCTCTTTAACCGATGGATAAATTCCTCAACCAATAAAGAAACTGTTGCATGTCTTCACATAGACTTCATGTTTTATTTTCTACAACTAATTAACTCATGGTGAATTAATTAATTATTTTACGAACAGATGCTAAGATCAAATTCAATTTTTACTTCTCTATTTTAGTTTAGGGACTGACTAAAATAGGAAGGTATCCCGAAATGCTATTTATAGCAATACTAAATTTAGCACTTCTATATTTAGCATTTCTTGTTTCTATTTTCAACATTATTCGAAGGAAACATCGGGAACATTTCAGCTACAATGCCTATCGACATCTCTGTCAAACCAGGGATTGTCGAAAATATCCATATTGGGGTATCTTATTCTCTGGATGAGATCAAGATTTGTACGACATTCTTCAAAGAGTTATGTGATGTCTTTGCTTGGTCATACAAAGAGATGCATGGCATAGATCCACATATAGTAGTACACGAGATACCTACTTATCCAAATGCGAAACCTGTTCGTAAGCATCTTTGTCCTATGGACCCTAGAAAGGCAGCTGCCATAAAGGGATAAGTTGAAAAACGTCTTAAACCTAGTTTCATTTATCTTACTCCATTAACATATTGGGTCTTGAATATTGTTCCTTGGACTAAGAAAAAAGTAACTATCCGCGTTTGTGTTGACTATCATGATATCAATCAGGCATGTCCTAAAGATAATTATTCGACTCCCTTTATAGATCAGATCATTGATGAATGTGCCAGGAGCGAGATTTTTTCCTTTATGGATGATTTTTCTGGATACAACTAGATTAACATTCTTCTTGCTGATCAACACAAAACTACTTTCATTTGTCCTTGGGGAACCTTTGCTTACCAAAAATTTCCTTCTGATTTGAAGAATGCTTGCGCTACCTTCCAACGAGCGATATTTAATGCCTTTCATGATATTAAGCATATCATTCAACCTTATCTCAATGACTTACCATCACATTCTACTAAGCGTCATGACCACCCTGATCACCTTCGAGAGATATTTCTTCGCTTTCGACACTACAATATTCATTTGAATCCACAGAAGTATGTATTTTGCATCAAATATGGTCATCTCTTAGGGTTTTTTGTATCCAAGGAAGGCATCTAGATCGATCCATTTAAGGTGGAGGTCATCATGAATTCTCCCCCTCCGTCTTCTTTACATTAGTTGCAGATTTTACAAGGGAAAGAAAATTTCCTTTGTCGTTTTGTCCTGAATTGCGTTGAACTTGCCAAGGGATTTACTTGCTTGTTAAAGAAAGGGATCCCATTCATTTGGGATGAAGTTGCAAAAAATCCTTCGATGCATTGAAGAATTCCTTCATTAGTGTTCCTTCACCGTATCCCCCAAATTATCGCCGCGATTCTTTCTTGTACTTCGTCACCGCCGATAGTATTATTGCTATGGTACTTGTTCAGGACAATGATAATGGAGATGAACAAGTGATTTATTACTTGAGTTGAAATATTTTTGACGTTGAAACTTGATATGACCATGTCGAGAAACTACCTTTAGCAGTTGTTCACGCTGTTCAACGCTTTCGACACCATATTCTATGATGAAGACTGCAACACCATGACATACATTCTAACTCATCATTTGCAGGGGGGAAAGTATTCTAACTGGATTGTTATCTTACAAGAATTCGATTTGGAATTTGTTAAAATTAAATTGAAGAAATCACTGGTTTTTGTCGAGTTAATTTGTGACCTTCCTTCTCCAACCACATCTACTGCATCCAATGAGATAATTCCTTACGAAACTTTCTTCCTCATTAGTATTGTCGATCCATGATATAAAGATATCATTATCTATCTCCGTACCTAAACCTTTCGACCAAAATTATCCTACTTTGAATGTTGACGCATCCGACATCAGTCCCAACCTTATCGAATTATTGGGGATACTTTGTACCATGTTGGTGTCGATTCCATCCTTCGTCGATGTTTAATGCTTGAAGAAGTTGAGAGAGTCTTAAATTACTGTCACTATGGGGCATGTGGCGGTCACATGTTAAGATATGCTACGACTCAAAAAATAATCTGCATTGGTTATTTCTAGCCTTTGATATTCAAAGATTGCATCTTAGTAGTCCAAAAATGTCATGCCTTCTAGATTTATAACCGCAAACAACACGCCCCACCCACATCCTTACACCCAATTATTACCGTCGGACACTTTCCAAATGGGGTATTAATTTCATGACATGTAACCCTTGCTTGGTTAGGGGGCATGGTCATATCATCGTCGTCATCAATTATTTCACTAAATGGGCCGAGGTGATGCCCACACATTATTCTGAAGGTAAAACTGAGGCTCAATTCCTTTTTAATCACGTCAGCTTGATTTGGTGTCCCTCAAGCCATTGTCATTGACCATGGCTCTCATTTTTGAAATTATATGATGACAAAGCTTGCTGCTTAGTTGGGTCTACATCACGATAGCTCAACTCCATACTATCCACAAGCCAATGACCAAGTTGAGGTAGTCAACAAAGTCTTGGTTACAATGCTTCAATGTATTGTTGGGATGCATAAATGAAATTGGCACCTTATGCTATTTTCAACTCTATGGACATATCGAACCGCAACTAAGACAATAACTGGATTCACACCCTTTTAGTTGGTGTATGGTCTAAAGGCAACCCTTTCGATTGAATGCGAGATTCCTTCATTAAAACTAGTTGTCGAATTACTCCTTCGCACTTTGTCAGAGGAGGAACGATTACTTTATCTCGAAAGGCTTGATGAAACTCATCGTATTGTTGTGTTAGTAATTGAAGCTCAAAAGAAACGAGTTAAAGCACAATACGATAAAACTATTACTCCCCATGTTTTTGTTGAAGGTGACTTGGTCTTGTTATATGATCAAGCAAATGATAAATTGGGAGTTGGGAAATTCAAACCAATGTGGCATGGGCCTTACATTGTTAAATGAGTATTACAAAAAGGTGCCTATGAGTTTGTTAACTATGAAGGAAATCAGTTGGCTAAGCCCCGAAACAAGTTTTACCTCAAGAAGTATTATGCATGATTTCGTGTAAATACTTTGTACATTAGTGTGTTATTCATTAGTGTGCAGTTTGGTTTTGGTGTGTTTGTTTTCTTTTGCAAACGTGTTTTCCTCTGCTTACCATGTGTTCTACTTGGTTTGCGGAAGTCATCGAACATTTATGTCAGTTTTGCTGATGTATCTTATTATAGTACACATAATTTATCTTCCGCCACATGGGCAATCTATGACCCTAATGGCGAGTTAGTGAATTTACAAGGAATATGTTTATGTCGTACTACTAATAACATTGTCAAATATAGTGCGGTTATCAAGATTTTGTTAGAAGCCATTGCTCTTGGCATTAGAGAGTTAGTCATTAATCTTGATTCACAACTCATTGTACTATGAATTAATAGACAATATTCATTTATAAACCCTCAAATTTTGAGAATGTATTTGCGAGTACGTCTTTTGGAACGAGACTTTGATTATATCACTTATCAACATATTCTGAGACGTTTGAACACATTAATAGATACATTAGCTAATTATGTATTAGATAGACATCTGTGACATATGTAAAGCAAAAAACCATCACCTAGTAGAAACAGTGAACAAGAAAACATGTATATGTATATGTATGTATGTATCTATATATATATATATATATATATATATATATATAGTCTTTGCAAAAAAGTTTATTACATCAAAATGTAAAAAACTGTGTTATGAGACACATGGCTTCTCAAGCCTACATAAGTGCGGAAAATAAAGACCAGAGACTGTTATTGACCCATATGGTGCTCATGATAGCATGACATGGCTCTAATGACTTGGTTCGGTAACCGACACAATTTGGAAGGTACCCCTACAATATTCCTTTGATATCACAGTGGCACCTCATTAATGCATATTCTGGAATGCCCCTTGTCAGGACTTCCAGATTACGTTCCACCTCAATGATCGGGTCTGCTCCCTCCTCATAGGGCGCATCCTCTATCTGGCGTGCCACTTGCTTGGAAATCTAAGAAACTCCTAGAGGTCTCTCTGGTTCCACATTTGTAAAAATAACAAGTGTCAAATCTCAGTACACAAAAAAAAAATCAAAAACTTCAAAAAATTTAAAAACTGGTTTTTACTTGCATAAGTCCATTGTGCGCCTGGTGGAAATGAAAGGTCAGGATCTCCTCGAAAATTTGTGCTAGTGTATGCCCAACCATCTATCATTATTAGCTGATGTCACAACCATCCAAAAAATCTTGGGTGGGTCCCACTAGACACGTCACCCCGCTTATCCTTTCTCAGTAATTCCTAAGTGCGTTCCTTGTTACCTGCCAGAACTGCTTACAGGGATGGTGGGACCGCACAAATTTCTTCACATTTTTTACCACCACTACCTATACCGCATCATCTCACCCCTTAGATCCTTACGCTCTCCTTTGCACACCTTTTGGTTCCTTTCGGGTGAGACTTCAAGGCATACAAGGAATGTGGGTCTCACCTCCGTGCTCCGATGCTTCTCATTGGTCCATGTGGCTAAGTCTCCACATCACTTTATGTCTATGTACTAACGTCTACTCACATGCTACCCTTTAACTGGGACATGTCACCCAACGCTTTTCTACGCACCTCTGGGAAGACCGAGGATCTGACCTACGGGCTCCCTGCCACGTGACCCACTCCCTCACCAATAACAGCCTCCACTAGTGTGGGCACTACCACACACCTACCTTACGTCAACTCGCAAGGTATTACCCAACACTTTCCTTAGATGCTCCCCTTTGTACTTCCAGGTGGGGCCATTGGGAAGACCTGGTAGGTAGGGTCTCCTCTTGGCCAATAATGTGTCCATCGGGATTTTATAGCAACTAACATCATCATGTTTTCTCTTGACACCACCAAACAAAATCTTGCAGGTTACGTTGTTTGATGGGCACCACCCCCAGCCAATGGTACCCTTGTCGAGACTTCATGTCAGCCAACTCATCCCCTAATGACGTCATCCCATTCAATCCTTTTGTTGCACAATATAAGTCTCTAGTCTAATCTCTCCAGGCAATGCCATAAATTACTTGTATAATTGTGTCAAGGAAAATCAAGCACACCAATCTGCGTTACCATGACTAGGGTTTTGATTGATGCAAAGATAAGGTTCACCAGTTTTTCGTTATATGTTTAGGGCTTTCCCTCCTACGTCGCATTGAGATTGCTCTTGAATATGCCATTGCCTGACTAGGAGAGCCCATGTCAACCTTAGAAATATGAGCCCAATCTATATTTCGGTCGACATCATGAAAACCCGTCTCAACTCCTCACTAATCGCTTCTCACAAGGTATTCTGACTAGGGATTTGCCACAGGAGCTGATTAAACATAGTGAAAAACATCGTTACTCAACGATGATGATGGTGAAAGTGGCTTGATAATGCAACCCATGGTGTTATCCATCCTGAGCTTGGGCAAGGGCCTCTCCAACGAGTTACTGGGCATCTGATGTTCCTCATATTGAAGTAGGGAATTCCATGGCATGCCTACGTAGGCACTCCTGCAGCCGCGATCCGCCATGGGCCTGTAGTGAATCCCTAAATGGATTCACCTCTTCTGCCACACACCAAGGCTTTCTGACTTAAATTCAAGATTGCAAGCAACTCCATGGCATTATGAAAAACCATATGATACCCTACTAGCGACACTAAGAAGCTAGCGGAAAACATCCATGATTCTCATAATGCAAGGCTGATTAAACCTCGACGTAAGGAATTAAGCTATCCTTGTTCTTAAAAGATAGGGTAACTCTTCCAATGTTTATGCAATGCCTCCTGTGTAAAAATCACAAGCTTGTAGCTATATGAATAATTATATGTATGCAACCACAAACCCTGTCAAGTAGGTAAACTCCTTGTAATCGCTTCATAATAATAAAAAGGGTCTATATGCTCAAGGTTTCTAAGTGTTATTCCATATCATTATGGATCCTTTTAGCGCCTGTGGCAGTGATGGTGTCATTAAGCTATTCACATATATATTGTTAGCAACATTGTTATGTATTTCATATAGAATGGAATTCGAGTGTAGAGGTGTGGCATAATCTCTATTATCAAGTTTATTCATTCACACTCTGTTCCATATTACAAGTTATGATAGCATTAGCAAATGCTTCACCGAACACCTCTTTACTGTACAGAGGCACGCGCTTGAGAAATTCATCTAACAACAACAATAATTTCAGAAATACAACACACACACACACACATATTCTCGTCATAACCATAAAAGCCATCTCCACACAAAGGTGTAACCACTAGCCCATGCATTATTAACTTCTATTTTCATCCAGAGATACAATTCCATTTCAATAAGAATGCATCAAGAATTCATCAACAGTTAAACAAGTACAAAAGATTACTTATGTTTTGAATTTGTTGGGAAACTGAGTCTGGGACAAGGACTCTCTACGCAACCATAGACAATTGTAGCCACACTCACTTGCATCTATCACCCTCGATCCAAATTCCAGAGACTGAGGGTCATGCTTGAGGGATTCGAACACCAACTGCCATCTAGAATAGAGAATCCAGAGGACCTCCTCCTCAATCCCATATTCGTTTTTGTAGCATCAAAGGTATTATAGTCTCAAGACTTTGTGGAGAGGATAAAATATAGGAGTTCTCCACAACCTAGAAGCCATTTCTAGAAATTAAACCTAGAAGTGTTTTGATTAGATTATTAGCCTATTTTTAAATATTTCCTAAGCCTAAACTTAGTAAAAGGGGTTAATTAATCAATATTAATTGAGAAAGGTGTGAATCACCTAGAAACTCACACAGATCGATCCAAATATGAGCTCAACCATCAATTAGGTTTTAATCTTAGTCGTTGGAGTCCCAAATCGAGATTATAGGAGGAGGTCGATGGGTAGATGAAGGATACACCACTTGTAGATACTCAGTGATCAGGGTAGTTCAATTTTCTAGTGCAGGTAATACAAGTGGAGAAATCGAGCCAGTTGATCGAGTAGTAGGTGACATAGGGGCAACACAAAGGTTCTCCAGAGGAGTTTCCAGTTCCGAAGAAGTAGTGAGAGGAAGCCATATTATTTCTCCAAGAGGCTGTGTAGAGCCTCAATTACGGAGTTCAATTCAGCCAAAGTAGTGGTGGATTCAACTTTTAGTGGTCGAGGAAATTTTCAGGAGGCTAGAAGAATCACTTCTAGAGGCAACAACATGATAGACATCACATCAAAGGTTGTTTTTGGGTAGAACGAGTGGGGTTTGCGCAGAGGTAACGGAAAAGACTAACGCAAAAGTGTTCTAGAGCGAGATCTAGGTCTCGGATTGTTGCAGGATTGCTTGATGAGAAGAGTAAATACCCTCATATATTTTTGCCACTATTTCTCTCAGATAGAAACAACAATTGGGGCCATTTTATTGTACTCAGAATTTTTGCTAGTGCACAATAATACAAAACCATCAACTGTTGCACCAATTTTCCCACATTGGGTTTTTCTAGGGACATTTGTTAAAAAATAATTGTGTTATTTTTATGTGTGTGTGCAAGAATTTCTCAATTCCTATTTTTTTGCTTTCGCAATATTTTATTTTGTGAAGAAATTGTAGTCTAAATATTTCATTATTTTGTTGTAACAAATAAACTGCACAATTGATTTATCAGCTAAGAGAAATATTTCTGATTGTTTCATTTCAAGGAAATTTCACATCCCACCAGTTGACCACTAACATCTTCTAACACTGGGAGTCCAAAGGTTCTCCACCTCACCCCAAGTGCACACACAGTGAATCACTCCCTTCCAGGGAGTCCTAAATCCACTGTAACAAAAATGTAGTAATCTTGAATCAAGTATTCCTTGATATTGGTTCATGATTAGCCTCTTCCCAAGTTGTCCAAGGCTCTAGAGTCTACTATCTCAACCCACACCCTCCAAGGGACCCAAGCTATTACAGGGCTCCACATATTTCATACCAACCCATAGCGTCCAGGGACCCAAGCTGTTACAGGACCCTCGAGACTCCGTCTCAACCAACAAATTCCATGGACCCAAATTGTTACAGGGATCTAGGGATCCTATCTCAACCCACATCCTCTAGGGAACCCACATTTTTACAAGGCTCTTGAGACTAGCAACTCAACCCACAGCCTCCGAGGAACAAGAAAACCAATCCCCTTATCTTGTTTTGTCTTCTGTGTTGCTTGTTGATCGAACCAGAGTCCTTCGTTTCCTATTGCTCTCCTTTGTATCTTCTCTCCTTCCTATCTTCTCTCCTTCCTTTAACATGAATTTGAATACCCTTATTTTCCTCCCTTGGCTTATATTCCTGAGCTAGCATTTACTTCCCTTCCTTGCATAGTTCCATTCTTAATTTCCCTGACTAGGTTGCATTCGTCGAAAAGCTCTAGGCTGACATAACTATAATTAGAACATAGATCAATTAAAATGGAAATAACTTGATCACGTATCTTACCTTCCATCTCAATGATGGATGCCTAGTGATCTTCCTGGCAGTTTTCCACTGCTGCATAAATTATTGTCATGCTTTGAGCTACCTCACCCACTGCACAAGCCCCTTAGTCACTGTAAATTTTTGGTTCAACATTTTGTTGATGTGGACAATCCCTTCTTTTGTGGTTCTCACCACAACTCCAACATCTTAATGGATCTTGACCTTCAAACTTGGGTTGACTTGACGTCAGCTACTGCACATTTTTCTTAACAACAACATTAGCTTTTTGTTAAGGTTGTCTTGCATGAGTTGGTTGTCTTGAGCCAACTCTTCTTGTGTCTAACGCTGCTTTTGGCCTGCCAATTACTCTTGGTTTGTGGCCAAAATTTTTCTTGGTCATAACAATGCTTCATATTTTCAATAACATCCTTCAGCATAGGTGGTTCCAGCAACTCGATTTTATCTCTGAATTTCAGGCAACTCACTGATAAACCTTTGAATTTTAGCTTTCTCATCCTTGAGATACGATACATACCTCAATAGACCTAGGAATTTGACACATTCCTCATTTGATAACTACCCCATCTTGAGCTCATAGAACTCCTTTGCCTTGCTATCATAATAATGTTCAGATAGGTATTGTTATTTGAAGAGCTTCTCATACTCAACCCTGATTAATTCTTTCTCAATAATGACTCTAACGTTTTTCAAATCCTCCCAGCATATATCTACTTTTCCCTTCAGGCTATAGGTGGTGATTCTAGCTTTCATATTTTTAGAGTAGTCGTGTATTCTGAAAATATTCGTCATACCCAAAAGATAAGCTTTTGCATCCTTTGCTTTCTTTATGTCCCCATCAAATTTGGGTGGCTTGGATTTCTTAAATTCTTCTAGCATATAATCCTTTCCCTTTCTTCCTAGATGATGGTGATGATAATGGTGAGAATGTTAATGGTGCTTCCTGGCAGCCAAAGTAGATGGACTGTTAGAATGATGTACCTGTGTTCTAGTTCCTCCAATGGGGTGCTCAAAGATACATCTCCTAGCACTGTATCCTCAATTCCCCGCTTGTTCCTTTTCTTGGACCTGCCACCATTTGCTCCATCCTTGTTCTCTTATGTCTCATGATGCCTCTTCCTATCTCTATGACTAGGCCTAATTTTAGATTGCCTCTGCCTCTACCAATCTGAGAGACTCTGCAGGATAATTGCATTGATCTCAACTTGCCTTTCTTGAGCTCTTACGAGCCTCTCGTTGTCTGCCTTGAAGCTTCTCACTTCATCCCTTAGGATTCTCAAAGTGTCCATCTAGTTTGGGGAGTGATTCCCTCCACCTTGGTCCACTAACATTTATTCTGCATTATCTCTAACCCATTCAATTCCGTGTTGTGATCAATCATAACTGTACTCAACCATTCCAGTCACCATTGTTGTGTTTCCTCTGTCTTATGTTGCTTGTGATGTCATGTCAACCACACACATTATTAGATTTGACATGTAATAATCAATTAAATATCATAATAATCATGAACTTTGAATTCATGGAGCTATCATGGAGAACCTTCTTATGACAGAACAACCATGTTAGCATACTAACCACATCTAATAATTCATATGCACTAATCACACAATATGTAATTTCATTAATAGAAAATCAACCAGATTGTGTTCATCTCCGCAACAGAACAATCTATATTAGTGCATAAGTAGCAATAATTAATTGCACATTCAAGTCTGTGATATCAACTCAATAGGGTATTACTAGCTTATATCTCGTAGAGTCAGTTCACCTGTTAGACCTGCAATTTATTAGTTAGATCAACTTTTAACACCTAAATAATTTATTGGTTAGTCATCTAGAAATCATTACTCGCTCAAAATAGAGCCCGTCGAGTCCAAGTGTTGAACCTAAATGCTCTGATACCACTTGTAACATACCCAACCCCTCAATTATTGTTAAAGGAATGGGGTAAAACATAGTTTTTTTCTTCGAACTCTACTTAGGCTTCCCAACACATCATACAAGTCTCAGGGTGGCGTGTTTAGTGGGACCCACTCAAGAGGCATAATGGTGATATGTTTAAAGGTGTGGAGGTTAATGCAGAGAGTGGAGGTTGCATGCAACAACCTCCACTCTCTGCATTAACCTGACACCTTTAAACATAGCACTGGTATGCTTCTTGAGTGGGTCCCACTAGACACGCCACCCTGCTTATTATTTCCTGGCAATTCCTAAGTGTTTTCCTTGTTACCTGCCAAGATATCTCTTCCGAACTTACGGGGATGGTGGGACTGCACAACTTTCTTCCCATTGGTCATCACCACTACTTGTACCACATCATCCCACCCCTTGGATCCCAATTCTCTCCTTTGCGCGTCTTTTGGTGCCTCTAGGGTGAGACTTCTAGGCCTACAAGGATTGGTGGTTCTCACCTCCATGCTTCTACGCTTCTCATTTGCCCATGTGGCTAAGTCTCCACATCGCCCAATGTATATGCCCCAATGAGTACTCCCACACTACCCTTTAACCTGTCTGGTGGGTACTTTAGAGACATGTCACCCCGCTCTTTCCCACACACCTCTAGGAAGTCTTGAGATATGACCAACGAGCTCACCTGTCACATGACCCACTTCCTCACTAATAGCAGCCTCTGCCAATGGATGCACTACCACACACCTACCTTACATCATCCTACAAGGTCTTAGCCGACGCTTTCCTTAGTCGCTCTCCTTTGTACTTCCAGGCAGGGGCCACTGAGCAGATCTGGTAGATAAGGCCTCCTCTCAACCAATAGTATATCCATCGGGCTTTTGTAACAACTGACATCACCTGTTTGATCTTGACACTGCCAAACAAAATCTTCTAGGTTGCTGTTAGGCCAGGAAGTAACTCTCCAAAGGCAGAAAAACTGATTCGTATGATTATTCCATAGGTAGATTATTGTTATATACATTAGGAGTGATTGTTCAGTTCATCTCCTGATGACTGTTCACATTCCTGATTTATTTATTTACAAATTCCCCCAATCATGAAGATTAGGTGTCAACATTCCCCCCCTTAATCTGAAGGGATGTTGGTGAGTCCAAGCATCATTCTGAATCGTTCAAGCTTTTCCTTTCCAAGTGCTTTGGTGAAGATGTCTACAATTTGCTCATTTGTGGAACAATGACGGAGATGGATTGTTTTGGCCTCAACATGATGTCGAATCAGATGATATTTAGTATTGATATGCTTTGTTCGATCATGGAACTTTGGATTCTTGGCCAACTTTATTGCAGAGGTGTTATCAATCATGAGTGGAGTTGATTGTACTTGTTTTACCTGCAAATCTTCAAGAATTTTCCTGAGCCACACAATTTCTTTCGTTGCTTTAGCTGCTGCCACATATTCTGCTTCTGTTGTGGAATCTGCTGGAACTGACTGTTTGCGTGATCTCCAGGAGACAACTCCTGATCCAAGACTCATAGCATATCCTGAAGTAGATATCCCAGTTTCTTTGTCTCCATCGAAGTCTGAATCAGAGTATCCAATCAAGTTGAAGTCGTCCACCTGTGTATACTTGATTCCAAGGTCTTGAGTTCCCTTCAAGTACCTTAGAACTCTTTTTGTAGCAGACCAATGTCCCTCACAAGGCTTTTGCATGAACCTGGAGAGGATTCCAACAGTAAATGAAATGTCTGGTCTGGTAGTAGTGAGGTAGATGAGACTTCCTACAAGCTGTCTATACTTTGTTGCATCCTCAAATTCCTTTCCTTAAATAGATGTGAGCTTTAAGTTTTGTTCCATTGGAGTAGAAGGAGGATTGCACTCTGTCATGCCAAATCTATTTAACAAATCTCCAATGTATTTCTTTTGAGAAAGAAATATGGATTTTGGATGTTGGGTTACTTCAATGTCAAGATAGTAATGAACATAGCCCAAATCAGTCATTTCAAAACTTTTCCCCAATTCCTTCTTTATGGATGTAATGTAGCTTTCATTGTTCCCTGTCATTAAAAGATCATCTACGTATACCACAAGATACACAACTGTTTTGCCAACTTTCTTGACAAATAAAGTTGCATCATCAAGATCAAAATGATTGAAGTTGTGTTTCAGAAGATGCTCAGTTAGTTTTTCATACCAGGCTCGTGGTGCTTTTTTGAGGCCATACAAGGACTTCACAAGTTTGCATACTTTATGTTCATGACCTTTCATAGCAAATCCTTCAGGCTGGGACATAAAAACATTCTCTTTTAGATCTCCATTCAAGAATGCAGTTTTTACATCCATTTGATGGACTTTCCAACCGTTCTGAGCTACTAGTGCAAAGAGTGTCCGGATGGTGGCCCATTTCGCTATGGGGGCAAAAATTTCCTCATAATCGACCCCTTCCTTCTGTGCAAAACATTTTGCCACAAGTCTAGCTTTGTGCTTGTCAAGTGAGCCATCAGCTTTGTACTTGTTCTTGTAGACCCACTTGCAGCCAGTTGGTTTTGTTCCAAATGGAGGATCAACCAGCTTCCAAGTGCCATTCTTTATGAGGGCATCATACTCCTTTTGCATCGCTTCTTTCCATTCATCATGAGAAGCAGCTTCTTTGAAGGAAGTTGGTTCAAAATCTGTAGACAATTTCAATTCACAATCATAAGTAACATCCATATCAACAGGGGAATTAGAGTCATCTACATCACCTCCATTTTGTCGGTTTGAATTTTTGGTTCCTGTTTTTCCAATTTCATCAGGATGAACACTTTCAAGTGTCTTTGTCAGCCACTTTGGGGGACCTTTCTGAGATGGTCCAGGCTGCTTTGTTGATTGAGTTGGGACTGAATCAAGATTGAGTCTCCCAATTCTATCAATTACATCACTTAAAGCATCATCCGTTGTTGGAATTTCATGCAGAGGAGATTGTTCTTCAGAAGAAGATTCCACATGTTGTTCTAGTATAGGAATCCCCCCTTCAAGATGTGGAATCTTATTATCGAACTCTTGAAATGATTTCGTTTTTGCGAATCTATCCAAGCGATCAAGTTACCGCTCAACAACATTGTCAAATTTGGATGATTCAAGAAAAATTACATCTCTAGATACAACAAACTTTTTATTTACTTCATCATAGAGACGGTATGCTTTGGAGGTGTTTGAATACCCCAAGAAGATACACATACGACTTCTAGCACCAAGTTTGTTTCTATGTACCTTTGGTATCAAAGCATAACCGATGGAACCAAAGACCCTGAGATGTTTTACGGAAGGAACATGTCCATACCACAATTCATAAGGAGTCTTGTTTCTTATAGCATTAGATGGACATCTATTCTTTATATATGCAACACGTAGAACAACATCAGCCCAAAACATTATCTTTACATTTTTGAAGAAAAGCATGGATCATACCATATTCAAGATTGTTCTATTCATTCTTTCAGCTACACCATTCTGTTGGGGATTATAAGGCACAATTGTTTGATGTTTTATCCCATGTTGGTGAAGATAGTTTTCAAATTCATTTGATAAATATTCTTTTCCATTATCAGTGCGAATAGACCCAATATGAGATTGTGCATCATTTTCAATCCATTTATGAAAATTCTTGAATGTTTGAAAGGCATCAGATTTGTTCTTCAATAAATAAACCCAACACATTCTGGTGTAATCATCAATAAATGTCATGATATATTTATTTCCATTTGCAGAAGGAACATGCATTGGACCACATAAATATGAATGAATGAGTTCAAGCTTCCTATGTGCTCTTGAATGTGAATCATGAAAAGGTTGTTTGCTATGCTTTCCTAGAATGCAAGCATCACATTGCTTATGTTTCCTAGGAATTGTAGGCAAACCAGCAACACCATTTTTCTTCAATAAGCGGAGACTGTCATAGTTTAAATGTCCAAATCTAGCATGCCATAATAAACTTGATGGAAGTGTACCTTCTTCATGATGAGAAATATATGAGAAATGTTGTGCATGAGCAGAGGTTACTTGTAGTTTGAGAAGCCTTTCTTCTTCTATTCCCCTCATGACAAGTGAGTGGTCAGATGGTTTTCTTACCTCAAGCTTGCCATCAAACATATGAATGGAGTGACCTTGCTGGCGGATGTGGACCAAGGACAACAAGTTTCTCTTGAGCTGTGGGAGATATAGAACATGATCCAGAAGAAAGTCTGGAAGACCAGGCAATTTAAGCTTGATTGTGCCAAGCCCTGATGGCTTGATTTTTGACTGATCTACAAAGTATACTGCTCCATCAACATTGTCAGTGAAATCTTCAAAAAAATATTTTCTATGAGTCATATGACAGGTTGCTCCTAAATCAAGCAACCAATCATTTTTTGAAGAAGCAAGTGAAGCATTAAACAAATCTTCATTTACTCCAATGTTACATTGTGCCTCAATATAGTGAGCGGATTCAGGTGCTTTACCTTTGTCTGTATCATCAGTTTTACCTTTCTGCTGGTTTCTTTTCTGCTCAATTTTGTCCCATGGTAGCTTGCATGTAGAAGCATCATGTGATCCATTTCGTTCACAGCGAATGCAATGCAGATCTGCCTTTTCTCCTTGACAATGTCTGCCCCCCTGCCTCTGAAGTATCTTCCTCTTCCTCTTCGTCCACCTCTTCCTCTTGTAGAATCTTGAGCAGGATGCTTTTCTTTATGAGCAAGGCACACAGTCTCTTCAGAAGATTCAGGGGCTGTCTTCTTTCCAAAGGCTTTCTCTCTTTCAGCAAACTTTTTCACAAGAGAGTCAAAGGCTATATCTTTAAGATTTCCATTTGCTTGTAAAGACTCAAGATAATTGGAGTAGGTAGGATAGAGTGCCTTGAGAAAAGCAATAAGAGGGATATCCAGCTCAACCTTAGTGGATTTGATATCATGCATTATAGACTTTACTTCAAATGCAAGAGCAAGAGGATCATTATTTTTCAGTTCAAGAGTGAAGAGTTTAATCATGAGCTGAACAACTTCAAGTGCAGAATGTGAGTCATAGAGTTCTTTCAGCTTTTGTAAAGCTTCAAAGGCAGTTGAATATGATGAAATATGGTGACTCACCTCTTCATTTACAGATGCTGCGATTAATGCATAGGCTTTGCTGTTCTTGTTTTCCCAAATGACGAGCTCTTTGTCTGATGTAGGCTGCACTGGGTCATTGTCTCCTTCTTCGACACACACTCCTTTCCACAACTCATTAAAGATGAGGGTGTGTTCTATCATCCGGGACCATTCAGGATAGTTCTCCTTGCCAGTGAGAACTATTCCTACCATAGAGATGATTGAATGCATTCTGTAAAAAATACTTCTGTTGATAAAAAAAAACTTCTGCTGATAAAAAACTTCTGCTGATAAGAAACTTCTGCTGATAAAAAAAACTTCTACTGATGTACAGTGAAATTGCACTCAAAAAGGCATTCTCAAAGGATTTCAAATCTCTTCCTTACGCTACAACTTTATGCACTATATTTTCTTCAAATCCCTCTAATGTTAGATAAAAGCATCCAGAATAATACCAACTGTTCATCCATACATTCACTCGTTTAATAACTTCAATACTTACAAGATTATCTGAATACTTATTACAATGATGCAAACTCAGTTTCACCTTATAACTTTCTGGGACAAAACATAGACACTAATCTTTGACTTTGAATCGTGATACCATAATAATAGCAGAAGGCTGAGGCCAAACCTACGCTCTAAGTCTTCCACTTTCAGCCAAAGAACACCCAACCGGAGTATGATCTTACCCGGATGTGGATGAAGACCCACGTTGAAGAAGCGCCTTCCCACTGGGTAAGGCTGAGAGCCACAATTCTGCAACCAAACAACCTGTAGATAACAATCCACTGCCGGACTCTAAGGTAGAAACGGTAAAGACTTCATCAGTGTTGAACTGAGCATCCATATGTTCTAAGCTACTGAATGAAAGCCTTATCCGAGCAGGCTCCGCTGGGGAGTGGAATAGCAAATGGAAAGACTGTCGTTTCCAATAATACACAACTAGTGATGGAAAGACTGTCATTTCCAATGATACACAGAATAATTAGTGTGAGCAAACCACAATACCCAGAATTTTACCCCAAAAATCTATGCCAAAGAAACTCCATAGAATCGCAGCGACTATGTGTCGAAACCGCAAAAGGAGGCCTTGTTTTCAGTTTCGGAAAATAAGGTAGAATTTGGTCTTGGATCTTGTTTAAATTGCAAGTACAACAGAGGAAGGACAATAGATAAAGATTGGATCAAGACAATGGCTGTTGAGAGATTTGGTGCCGCAGCGACAATGAGGGGTGGCTTGCCTATCTGGAATTGCAATAGGATCGGGCACCCTCCTCTACGTTCAAAGCATAGAAGGCTTGCTGTATCTGCTGTAAACCAAAAATCAGATGACGAAAAGAACACCGAGGAGGCCGAGAAGACGACTAGTTTTCCCTTGATAAAATTCCATGGAAAACTTTCTATGCCCTTGGCTTCTCTCCAAAGCGCCCTCCACGATGTCTTCGTTAGCTGCAAAGCCAACAGACTCTTTCACCACGAATATTCCAATGAGCATTCAACAGGAAATGGATAGCAGATGAGTTTGCAGCAGAGGCAGTGCTGGAAAGGCAGCGCGTTATGGACAGAGGTGAGTTTGCAACGGAACCAGCTCAGTCGCAGCATGTCAGAGAGCAGAACAGTTAGATAGGACAGAGTAATCAGGTGAATGCAATGCAATGGAGGCAGAGCAACGCTCAGTGGACAGAACGACATAGGCGTTTGAGGACAGAGCTTAGGCCTGCGTACAGCCCACAGTAGCAAAAATGAAAGGAGTTACAACTATTTTTAGAACTGGCTCTGATACCATGTCAGGTTAGGCAGTAACTCTCCAAAGGCAGAAAAACTGATTCGTCTGATTATTCCATAGGTAGGTTATTGTTATATACTTTAGGAGTGATTGTTCAGTTCATCTCCCGATGACTGTTCACATTCTTGATTTATTTATTTACAAATTCCCCCAATCATGAAGATTAGGTGTCAAGAGTTGCGTTATTTGGTGGGCACCACCCTAGCCAATGGCACCCTTGTCGGGACTTCGTGGTAGCCAGCTCATACTTGGATGATGTCATCCCTCTCAATCCTTTTGCTGTGCAATATAAGTCTTTGGGTTAATCCCTTCGGGATGGAGGTCTTGAGCCACATCATTAGTTACTTATGAAATTGCATCAAGGAAAATCAAGTGCGCTAAGTTTCGGCTACCATAACTAGGGTTTTGAATGGTGCAAGGATAAGGTTCTCCAATTTTTTATTATAAGTTTAATTCTTGGCCTCCTACACCATATTGAACTTGCTCTTGACTTTGCCATGGCCCAACTAGGAGAACCCATTCAACCTTGGAACTATGAGTTTGATCTAGTTTTCAACTGGCATCACAAGAGCTCATCTCAATTCCTCACCAATTGCTTCTCACTGGGTATTCCTACTAGGGCTCTGCCACATGATTTGAGTAAACATAGTGAATGACATTGTTGTGCAATGACAATGATGGCGAAAGTTTTTTGCTAATGTACTCCACTATGCTACCCCTCCTGAGATTGGGAGAGGGCCCCTCCAATGAGTTCCTAACCATATTATATTCCCCATATCGAAGTAGGGAATGCCCCTCTGTGCCGACATAGGCGCTCCTGGAGTTGCAATATGTCATGGGCCTGTTGTGAATCCCTAAAGGGCTTCACCTTTCCTACCACACGCCAAGGGTTTATAACTTCAATGTAAGACTGCAAGCAACTCTATGGTGCTATGAATAACTGTCTGATACCCTACCAATGAAGCTAGGAAGCTAGCGAAAGATATCTAGGCTTCTCATAATGCAAGGCTAACTAAGCCTTAACACAAGGAATTCAACTATACTTATACTTAAAATATAGGGTAACTCTTCCAATGTTTAAGCAACGTCTCCTGTGTAAAAATCACAAGCTTGTAGCTATACGAACAATTATATGTATGCAACCATAGAAGCTGCCAAGTAAGAAGTCTCCTTGTAATTGCTGCATAATAATAAAAGGGTCTATATGCCCAAGGTTTCCAAGTGTTATTCCATATCCTTATGGATCCTTTCACTGCCCATGGCAGTCACGATGTCATTAAGCTATTCACATATATATTGTTAGCAACATTGTTATGTATTTCATACAAAATGGAATTCCACTATAAAAGTGTGGCATAAACTCTATTATCAATTTTTTTCATTTACATTCTGTTGCATATTACAGTTTATAATGACATTAGCAAGTGCTTCACCCAACACCTCTTTACTGTCCAAAGGCACACGTTTGAGCGATTAATTTAACAACAACAATAATTTCATAAATGCAACACATACATATATCTACACACACACATACACACTGTTATGCAACCATCTCACAAAAATGAAGAAAATATATATTAACGACTTAAAAATTGTCCTCTTTGAGGGGAAACCTCATTTACATTACATAAATGAACCATTCTTGGATGATACAAATGCTTAGACCTCCTTGGTAAATATAGTAGTCTAAGGGGTCACAATGATCCAAACTTATGCATGAATGCAACAAAATACAGATATAAGCATAAACACAAAGATGCAACAGAAATAAAACTTCAATTCATTAATATCAAAGAACTTAAATATGCTTACATATAGAATGGAAATAAACTAGCTGAGATGATGGTAACTTATCTTTGAGAAGAGATGTGGCAGCTACATTCCTCTGAACTATGTTAGAATGAGAGTCGAAGGCCTATTTATTATTGAGAAACAATGGAAAACCCTAAACATCCAAAAACCTAACCTTAGGAGATGAAGCACCAAACCTATGGGTCCCGTTGGGGTAAATTGGTACATAAACTTCTAGGGGTCGTAACTTTGGCATACGATATCTGTTTGATGTGCACGATACCTTGCTAGAAATATCTATCCAATAACTATAACTTTTGACAGCAAACATTACCCAATGAGACATGTTTCTCGTTTTCCAAAAAAAGTTATTTAGGGCCTCAAAATGACTCTTGAAGTTTAGGACCCGAAAAACTGACAAAAATAGTAAAATGTGCTACAATTACAGAAACAGAAAGGAACAATGGTACAATCGTGGGGGTCCAAGTGGAATAGGTGAGTGGCCACCAATATCCAATTGGATCAATCCTCCCCCCTTAGGAAGCAATGGGCCCCATTCCTTTGAGTGCCTCCATGAGATGAGAAAACTTCTGCTAAACTTGGTCCCTGGTGAGCCACTTGCCTTGGTGCAGGAGCTGGCCATCTTTGACAACTCGATACAATTGGATATTTTGCTGGTGAGTGTTCTTGATCTGCATGTCCATGATCCAATCAGTTGTGGCATGTTCCATGTAATATGGGTTTAGCTCTGTTGGTGTGAGTTGTTCTACAATGTCTAATGTGTCCAGTAATGGTGGAAAGTCTGGCCAAAGGAGGTCCACATTGAACATTGGGTGCAGGCCAAGGAATGGGGGAATTTTGAGCTCAAAATAATTATCTCCCACAACCTTAGTAATGGTGTAAGTCCCATATTGAAGTGGTCTGAGCTTTCGATGGGCTATAGTAACACGTTCTTTCTACAAATGCAACCAAACTTTGTCACCCATCTGAAACTTGTGTGGCACCCAATGTAGATCATGTCGCTGCTTGTACTTGACATTGGACTTCTCTAAGATGTCATGAACCTGCTGGCGGATGTGTTGGATGCCTTCAATAATTCTGGTTGCTTTATCAGCCTCAGATAGTACATGTGTGGATTATGTCTGTGTAGTCACATAAGACATGGCAACATCAATCATACACAATGGTTGAAATCCTAGACCCACTTGGAAGGGACTGCAACCAGTCGAGCTATGGAAAGCTCTGATATAACTGTGTTACACATAGGGAAGTTTCTCATCCTAAGTTCGTGGATGCTTGAATTTGTACATGCGGAGTCTATGCAATATCATTCTATTGATGACCTCTGTCTAGCCATTAGTCTAAGGATGGAATGCAGTCGACTTGGTGAGCTTGGTGTCCAATAGTGTCCAGAGGCTTGACCAAAATGTGCTCAAGAACCTGCTATCCTGATACGATATAATGATCTATGGGATCCCAAAATATACCCACACTTGTTCAAAAAAGATTTTGGCAGTGTCCTTTGTTGTTATACTCTTCTTACAGGCTGCCAATATAGTCATCTTAGAAAATTTGTCCACGACCACAAATACACAGTCGTTACCATGCTTGGTAGAAGGGAGGCCAAATAGATAGTCAACGGAGATGGATTCCCAGGGATGGCTTGGAGTAGGCAAAGGAGTGTGCATGCCTTGATTCTTGATGGTTGGCTTAGCAATGGCGCAAGTAGTGCAGGATATGATATATTTCCCAACATCTTGTCGGAGTTTTGGAAAATAAAAGTACTTTTGTAGCACGACCACAATTTTCTCCACACCAAAGTGTCCTACGACCCAGCTATAGTGCGCCTCCCAAATCATCTTAGCATGCTCAGTTGAAGGAACACAAAGGTGGCCCAGGTAGCATAATAATGCGTCTTGGAGGTGGAAATCAAGAACTTACTTGCCATCCACTAGCATTTGGTATGTGGAGGAGAACTCTAGATCATTTTTGTATAGTTGCGGCCATGTAGAGGTCTCATGGCCACAAGAGTTGAGAACAGTAGTTAGTGCTACAACTAGGGGTCGGCTGAGGTAGCCTTCAACATGATTAGTGATGCCCTTTTTGTATTTAATGTTCAAGTGGAATTGCTGTAGATATGTAGACCACTTCTGATGGCGATCGCTCTACAAATTCCTTTGTGTCTGTATAAAATGAAGAGGTAGATGATCGATATGGATGACCATCTCCTTCCCCCGAATGTAATGCTTCCAATACCGGAAAACCTGCACGATGGAATACATCTCTTTATCATAGGTGGGGTAATTCCAAATTGTATCAGAAAATGTCTCACTATGATAGGCCATTGGATGCCTATGTTGGGTGAGGATTGCACCAATAAAATAGTTGAAGGTGTCTGTCTCAATTCCAAATGGTTACTGTAGGTCTGGCAATGTCAGTACCGGTGCAGAGCAGGGGCGACAGTTCAACTCAATGAATGCCTTCTATTGGGACTCAGACTAGGAAAACTTTGCTTTCACTCTGCCCTTGGTATCTGACTCAAAGGCTAAGTGATATGGGAGAATCCCAACACGAACCTGTTGGACATTGGATAAACCAACACTCCCCGTGTGTTTCGTGACATGGACTAACCACCTCTTGTGAATCCTTATCTCTGGTGATGCGATCGTTGATTAACACCTGCGGGTTTTGGTGTAACGACAATCGTGATTCCAACAAGTGGTATCAGAGCGTAGGTCACGAGTACGATACACACCCAACTTGCATTGGGGGTGAGATTGTTGGGCATTGGATAAACCAACGCTTCCCATGTGTTTCGTGACATGGAATAACCGCCTCTCGTGAATCCTTATCTCTGGCGATGTGATCGTTGATTAACAAAAAAAGGGAGAGAATGTTGTGCTGTCGAATATAGCTCAACAACTTAAGGAGAAGCATAGAGATACAAAGGAATCCTGATTTGAAGAAAGATAGCGAGAATGACAATTTCAGTGGCATTTTCTCTTGATTCAAACTGTGAAGGCCTCTTAATTCTCACTGTGGAGACAAGAAGCAGAATTGGAGCATATTTAAGCATTGTTGAAAGCATTATGAATAAGTTTTGAGGCATGAAGAGGGGATAATGTGCTAGTTGATGATGAGGCAAAAATCCTTCTATCTTGAGTAAAAAGAAGAGCAACACAATAGGGGGAGTAACATACCCATAAAAATTTACTATTCATAAAGAATAGAAGCAATTTGACGAGGGGAGAAGTTTGACAGGGGGAGTCCTTGTGCACTCCTTTGCCATTGATGTCAAAGGGGGAGAGAAGAAGAATATTTCCATCAATGACAAAGGGGGAGATTGTTAATCTTGGTTGTTATTGATGTCAATATAACAGTGTTTGTGATGGAAAATTATTTAATACATGATATTTCCCATTGATGCCCATTGATCATAAAGCTCATAGTGATGAAAGTTTGATATATGATGATATGATGAGATGGAGGACCCAAGTGGATTGAACCGCAAGAGGTCAATTGAACAACAAATGATGCAGTAGATACAATAAAGCAACAGAAACAAGAAGCCAAAGAGTAAGATGAAGAGTTTATCGAAAGCCATCAAAGAAGCAAGTCATCGGAGCAAGAGAAGTAGGTTATCGCATATGGCCAAGGGTAAGTGTTATCGAAAGAACAAAGAACAATAATGATAACAGAGGAGTAAAGAAGAAAACAGTGGAGGAGCATAAACAGAGTTATAAGAGGTCATAGGAAGATAAGCCACAGGAGCAACAACTATCGGAAGAGCGAAGAGAAGTCACAGGAACAACAACTATCGGAAGAGCAAATGTTAGGAGTGTACGGATGTTTTGATTGTGGCTGAAGGCCCACGCTAAATCCTAGCCATAGATCTCATTTTCAAACGCTTATGTCACAGTCAACAGCGGGGGTTAGGCTTGTTTTAAACCGTGTGCTAGTTGAAGACCCGTAGGCCGTAGATTTGATGACCTCGTATATCCAATGGATATCGGGTCATAAAGTGATCAAATGTTAATTTCAAAATAGACCCGAACTTTTATAGATCAAGGATTTATAATCCTTATTGGCTCCGTAAGGGTAGTTAAGCGTCGCACAAGTTCCCCGGCCAATATTGTTGTGAACCATTGGATCCAGCACGCCTTGATCAAAAGGTGAAGGATCGGCGATTGGGTTTGTTGATCGGGTGGATCAACAACAGTCGAACTAATGATAAGATCAACGTTGGAGAATTAATCTGATAAGACTTGGGGCTGAGTGGACTCGAGAAGTTTATGGACACAGGTTTATTTTATTTGGGGTCCGGCCTTGTGCATTCAAGTGGGATTGACGTTTGTTTGCGGGAATAAAGGAATAACTCCGATTGTTCATGAAGTTGCGATTGCGATTAAAGGTGATGACGTGGCATGTGGGGACCTCATTGTGGGTATAGCAGCTCTTATATGGTTTCCATGAATAATCAAGTCTATGGATAAAAGACTCTCCGATATATATCTTTAATATAAAGTCGGCCTCCCTACAATAGACGTGTCCTTTGGTCATTGGTGAAACTAGTATAAAAACGAGTTAAAACGCTTCAATTCTAAGTATCTATCTCGAGCATAAAAATAGAGCATAAAGAAGTTCAGAACTCATGAACTTGAAGAGAGGGAGGAAGCCGAAGAAACAGTAGAAAGGAAGCCGAAAGTCGAGCGAGCAAAGAAGGAAGCCGAAAGGTTCATAAGAAGAAGAAGGTGTTGAAAATAGCAACAAGAAATGCTAAATATAGAAGTGCTAAAAATAGCATTGCTATAAATAGCATTTCGGGATACATTCAAATTTTAGTTATTCCTTGAACTAAAATTGACAATTAAAATTCGAACTTGATCTTAGTAGCTATTTGAAAAATAATTAATTAATTCATCTTGAGTTAATTAGTTAGAGAAAATAAAACACGAAGTCTATATGAAGACATGCAACCATTTTCCCTTTGATTGAGGAAGTTATCCCTTAATTAAATTGATCAGGATGAGTTGTACTTTGAGTTGTAATTAGTTAGCTCAGTTAACTAAGTTAAGCCCAGTTAGATTAGTTCCAACAGTTTGTGGAACTGATTGTGAGTTCAGTTAGTGAATGCATGCATGCATGTAACTACTGTACTTCAGATAACTGAATATTCTCTCATAAATAACTCATGCATGTTAGTTCAGTCAGAGACTCAGTTGAGATCAGATGATGGGACAATGTACTATCAATTATAGGAATATTCCATTGAGGATATCTCTTGCATGCAAAAGGAATTCATTCCTTGGAGATTGCACAGTTACTTTTGAGTTTGGTGAGTTGTGTGAGAGGAGAATTCACAAATGTGGCAGACAGAGGACCTAGGAGAAACTGCACAAGGAAATAGGAGGCTTGGAGGACTGTAGGAAGGCATATGTTGTGTCTATTCAGTCTATGAGTAGCATTGAGGGATTGTACTAAGAGATGGATAACTTGTGAGCTAAAGCTTTGTGTAATCTAGACATATTTCCACTTGTATGATAATACAGATAGCGGGGTTTTTAGCTGAGGCTTTCCCCAAAGTATTCGTCTGTGTTCATGTGTGATTGATTTCTCATTCTCTGTTATATGTGTTCTATTTGATCTTGCTCAAAATCGATTAAGCTTCCGCAAGTTTGTTTGTAGAAGTAGATCAAGTATTTTGCTTTAGTATATTGCATTATCTGGTGATCTACAGTGGGAAATTATACATGGTATCAGAGCAAAGGTGATCAAAGCGGAGAAAAAAATACAAAGAAGGGAGAAGTTCGAAGTTTGAAGTTCCTTATTATAGAAATCGAATTCTTATCACATTTCAAATTTCACCAATGGCGTTCAACGGTTTGAGACTCGAGTATGCCCTGGATGGCAACTCAAATTATATAGCTTGGAAGGATTGCATGGAAGCAATATTAGAGGACAATAGTTTCAAGGACTTCAATGATCAAGAAGTCACCAAGCTAGCAGTAGCTAATGCGCAAGAATTGGCAGAATGGAAGAAATGTGTGGCTAGAGTGAGGAGAATCCTTCTGGAGGGAGTTCGAGACCACATTGTCTCGAGTCTCCATGGGAAGGAGACATCATTTTCAATGTGGAAAATGTTGAAGGATCTATATCAGAACAACATCGATCAGAGGAAGTTGGCACTGAAAGACAAGCTTCGGAAAATCAAGTGTGAAAAGGGCGACACGATCTTTACATATCTGAACAAGCTCACCACTTGCAGGGATGAGCTTGGAAGTGTAGGAATCACGACAGTCGATGATGACTCCTCGGTCTTCCTAAGAGCTGGCATAGCTACCAAGACTCAGTAAATAGACTAGAGAAACTACCAGATTGGTAACGACTTTGGTCGGATCTGATGCAGGAGGAGATAAGGATAAGTAATAGAGATGGATCTCTATCAAAGCGAGATGATAAAGAAAATCTAGCCTTAGTGAGTAAGGCAAGGAAAGGGAGGGGGAAGGCGTCCCATTCCAAATCGAGTTCTTCCCGTGGTGGGAAGAATATTGAAAAATCAAAAGTGCAATGCTTTCATTTTCATGAGGTGGGCCATTATGCTATGAATTGTCCACAGAAGAAATCCAAGAAGGGATCCTCAAAGGGATCATATGGTGAGGCACTGGCCTCATAATTCAAATGGGATTCCACCCTCATCATATGCATGGTTTCATCGATGGTGGGATGTGTTTGGTACCTGGATAGTGGAGCCTCATTCCACATGACCAGCGACAAGAATCTATTTAGTACCTTGGAGGAGAAGGACCTCCAGATGTGCATCGTGATGGGCGATGATGGAAAGTATGTGTTTCAAGTGAAGGCACGATTGTGTTGCAGAGGGAGCATGGAGCTCCTCTCACCCTGACTGATGTAAAGTATGTGCTTGGTATGGAAGACAAAGGCTATCATGTAGTCTTTAGTAAAGGAAAGGCATTCCTGAGGCATATCGCCACTGGACAGACTAAGAGGATTGGGATTCAAGTAAAGAATCTCTACAAGTTGGAGGTAGACGACTGTGCTAGATTGAGTTCCAAACTAGAGTTGGTACAGAGCCAAGATATTGGCGAGCTATGGCATAGAATATTGGGCCACTTGCACCATGGGGCCTTGAAGATCATGCAAAAGATTTCTACCGGACTTCCCAAGGGAAACCTGGAGCAAGTGGATACATGCAAATGTTGTACCTTGGGTAAGTATGCAAAATCTTCCTTTTAGGATCGAGACAGTCGAGCTCGAGCAATCTTGGAGCGAGTCCATACAGATGTGTGTGGACCTTTCTCGACATCCTCCACAGCTAAACAAAGGTACTATGTTATTTTTATTGATGATTTGTCTCATAGATGTTGGATCTACTTCATGCCGAAGAAGGATCAAACCTTCTCAAGGTTTTGTGAGTTCAAAGCCTTGGCAAAGAAAGAATCTAGAAAGAAAATAAGGGCGTTGTGAAGCGACAATGGCGGAGAGTATGTCTCCCAACAGTTTAAGGAATTAAATGGGAGTTGACAACATCCCATAACCCACAACAAAATGGGGTGGTCGAAAGGAAAAACGGATCAATTGTGGGAGCAGCTCAGGCGATGTTGCATGACCAAAACCTACCATTTCATTTGTGGGATGAGGCATGCAATACAACAGTATACTTGCAGACTAGAAGCTTGCATCGTATACTAGGAATGAAGACACCAATGGAGGCCTTTTCCGGGAAGAGATCTGATGTGAGTCACTTTAGGATCTTTTGATCATCGGTTTATTTCCATGTGACCAAAGATACCCAAAAGAAGCTAGATCCAATAGCTGAGTTGGGGATACTTATTGGGTACACTAATGCACCCCACAACTATCGGGTGTTCTTGCCTACTAGTCAGCGGACAGTGGTACGCAGAGATTTGAAGTTTGACGAACAAAAAGCCATGCGATTTTCCCTTGAGATGGAGCTCAAGTTGCATGCAGAGGAGGAACTTCTGGTTCCTAAGGAAGAGGAGCCTCAGACTGATGCGGAGTAGCCGCATGTAGAGGATCCGAGAGTGGAGACATCCACTCATGCAGAGTCTTCCAAAGATGGGCGGAAATGCTCAAGGGAAGTTGACATATGGATGCTGAATGTGAGAGGGAATGTGGGACAACCATCTTCTCAGTGGAGACAAAGGAGATCACCCGAGCGGTACACTGGTTACATGGCCCTGGTTGGGGAGTGTGTAGAGACTGAACCATCTTCCTTGAAGGAAGCAGTGCAACAAATGTCTGGGTTGATGCTATGGTGGAGGAGTATGACTCCAACATTCAGAACAGTGTTTGGGATGTTTTCCCAACACCAGAGGACAAGTTAGTGGTGAGTTCCCGATGGCTTTACAAGGTAAATCAAGCAGCTGATGGGAGTGTTGAGAAACATAAGGCAAGTTTTGTTGCCCGTGGTTTCTCACAGGTTAAGGGGATCGACTATGATGAGACTTTTTCTCCTGTAGCAAGGTACTCATCTATTAGATTGATGTTGGCACTATCAGCTCAGATGGGTTGGAAGATCCATCAGATGGATGTGAAGACTACATTCCTCAATGGCAAGATTGAGGAAGAGATGTACATAGAGCAACCAGAAGGTTTTGAGACCTTCGATCATGAGTCGCATGTGTGCCAACTCAAGAGAGCTTTGTATGGGCTGAAGCAAGCACCTCGTGCTTGGTACACTAAGATCGACAGCTATTTCACCGGGTTGGGCTTCACAAAGAGTGAAGCATATGCGAACCTTTACCACATCATGGTAGAAGGTAAGCCATTGATCATTGTTCTTTATGTTGACGATATGATATTGATAGGTGATGATTAGTTGATCAAGTCTTGCAAGGAGGACCTTGCAAGAGACTTCAAGATGAAAGACATGATTCTTATGCTCTACTTTCTAGGCATGGAAGTGTGGCAGAAGGATGGGGAAGTGTTTGTGTCTCAAGGCAAGTATGCGAATGAGATACTCAGGCAATTCCACATGGAGAAATGCAAGCCCATATGGACTCTTCTAGCAGGTAATTGGAGGAAGGAGGATGCTACTTCAGGTGAGGTAGTAGCTGCTACTATTTATCGGTAGCTTGCGGGTTCATTGATGTATTTAGTGAACACACGACCATATTTGTGCTTTATGGTGAACCAGCTGAGTCAAGCTATGGTTCAGTCTACCAAGTTGTTTTGGAAGGCAGCGAAGCATGTGCTAAGATACCTCAGAGGCACATATTAGTATGGATTATGGTACAAACGGATAGAGAGAGTGAAGCTTCAGGGCTTCACAGATGCAGATTGGGCAGGGAGTCCATCAGGCTGGAAGAGAACTTTAGGAGGAATTTTCAACCTTGGTTCAGCTGCAGTTTCTTGGTACAACAAGAAACAAAGGTCAGTTGCACTTAGCTCAGTAGAGGCTGAATACATGGCTGCCAATCAGGCAACATGTGAGGCCATTTGGATGCGTAAAATTCTAGTTGGATTGTTTGGTCAGAGGATGGATCCAACTGTGATCTATTGCGATAATCAGAGTTGTAACAAACTCTCTGAGAATCCAGTATTTCATGACAGGTCCAAGCACATTAATATTCAATATCATCATGTTCGAGACTGTGTGGTGAAGAGGATCATCTTATTGCTGTATGTTTCGACTGAGGAACATGATGCATATATTTTTACTAAGGCATTGTTAAAATGCAAATTCGAGTTCCATAGAGACAAGATTGGGGTGACTGATAATCCCTTTCTTGTTGAGAGGGAGTGTTGAAAATAGCAACAAAAATGCTAAATATAGAAGTGCTAAAAATATCATTGCTATAAATAACATTTCGGGATACATTCCAATTTTAGTTAGTCCCTGAACTAAAATTGAGAATTAAACTTCGAATTTGATCTTAGTAGCTGTTTGAAAAATAATTAATTAATTCATCTTGAGTTAACTAGTTGGAGAAAATCAAACATGAAGTCTATGTGAAGACATGCAACAATTTTCCCTTTGATTGAGGAAGTTATCCCTTATTTAAAGTGATCAGGATGAGTTGTACTTTGAGTTGTAATTAGTTAGCTCAGTTAACTGAGTTAAGTCCAGTTAGATTAGTTCCAACAGTTTGTGGAACTGATTGTGAGTTCAGTTAGTTAATGCATGCATGCATCTAACTACTTTACTTCAGATAGCTGAATATTCTCTCATACATAACTCATGCATGTCAGTTCAGTCAGAGACCTAGTTGAGATCAAATGATGGGACAATGTACTATTAGTTGCAAGAATATTCCATTGAGGATATCTCTTGCATGCAGAAGGAATTCATTCCTTGGAGATTGCACAGTTACTTCTGAATTTGGTGAGTTGTGTGAGAGGAGAATTCACAAAGGTGGCAACCAGAGGACCCACGAGAAACTGTGCAAGGAAATAGGAGGCTTGGAGGACTGAAGGAAGGCATATGTTGTGTCTATTCAGTCTATGAGCAATATTGAGGGATTGTACTGACAGTTGTATAGCTTGTGAGCTAAACCTTTGTGTAATCTGGACATATTTCCACTTATATGATAATATAGATAGTGGGGTTTTTAGCTGAGGCTTTCTCTAAAGTATTCTTCTATGTTCATGTGTGATTGATTTCTCATTCTGTTATATGTGTTCTATTTGATCTTGCTCAAAATCGATTAAGCTTCCGCAAGTTTGTTTGTAGAAGTAGATCAAGTATTTTGCTTTAGTATATTGCATTATCTGGTGATCTATAGTGGGAAATTCTACAGAAGGAAGCCGAAAGGTCTAGCCGCAGAAGAAGGAAGATGAAGGTCAAACATTCTGTTGATTGGGTTATTTATTAAAAAGCTCGGACCTGTGTTTGATAGTGATTGAGATAACAGTTCAAAAAGACGCTCTGCCGATCTAAGAAGATTATCTGAGTATGAACATGGTTGTTTCTTAATTGAATGCACAATATGTAACTGCGTCAGTCACTCCTGAAGCAGTTACTCCTGAAGTAGTCACTCCTGAAGCATTTATCGTGACAGTGAGAACAAAGGCTTGAAATAGAGAGTTGTTTTTGTGCAGAGCTTAGTGCAGTTCATTGTAGACACATTGATGTTGTGTGAAGACTATTTAGATCATAATGGCTATTTTAAATCATCATGAGGTAACTTTGCTGACTCTGTGTGGGCTATATGAAGAGTTGTGAAGACTCCTTCATATGAAGATAGGTTGTCATTGATGATGTAGCATGGAGACTACAGTGAAGTTGTAGATTGACAGAATTTAGCGAAGAATATTTTGGGAGCAGAGAATTACTATCAAACTTATCTAGAAAAAATATAGCAGTGGGTTGGAGCCCAGAGGGTTGGTGCCCTGAAGGTTGGAGCCTCAAACAAACAAGGTTGGTGCCTTGCCAAGATAGGGTTGGAGCCCTTGGGGTTGGTGCCTCAGAATTGGAAGGATTGGTGTCCTTGGAGTTGGTGCTCCTAAACACAAGGTTGGTGCCTTGATAAGATAGGGTTGGTGCCCTAGAGGTTGGAGTCTCACAAAAGACCAAGTTGGTGCTTGGAAACAGATTAGAGCCTTATATATATTGTACCTGACTTATTTTAAAGAATATATTAATAAAATTATTTATTCCTATTGTTCATTTTGTGTTCTAAATATAAATGATTTAACTGGTAAAAATAACAATTGAAAAGGAATACTAATTCACCCCGCCTTAGTGTTTCCAACAATTGGTATCAGAGCGTAGGTCACGAGTTCGATACACACCCGACTTGCATTGGGGGGGGAGATTGTTGGACATTGGATAAACCAACGCTTCCCGTGTGTTTCGTGACACGGATTCACTGCCTCTTGTGAATCCTTATCTCTGGAAATGCAATCATTAATTAACACTTGCGGGTTTTGGTGTAACGACAATCGTGATTCCAAAAAGTGGTATCCGAGCCAAAGGTCTCAAGTTCGATTAACACCCGGCTCACGCTAGGGGGGAGATTGTTGGGCATTGGATAATCCAATGCTCCCCGTGTGTTTCGTGACATGTGCTTAACTGCCTCTCAAGGATCCATTAACTCTGGCGATGTGTCCGTTTACTAACACCTGCAGGTTTTGGTCTAACGGCAATTGTGATTCCCAATAAATACAAACATTCCTCCACTGCTAGTGAGCCTGGAAAATACCCTAGAGGAGTTGCTTTCTTTGCCTCTCTGCGCTATTGGGTTCTGTTATATTCTTTCCATGACTAGCCCACCTAGTAAACCGGTGGGTTAGAGCGGGGGCTTCGCCCCCCCTCGTTGCATCGATTGCGCAGTGGGGGGGTCACAGGGGGTTTGAGGGGTGCAGGTAACCCCACTCTATGGGGCAACGCCGGAGAATTTTGGTTTTCAAACCTATGTTAGGTTGGCGGACCCACCTATCGTTTTGTGCATGATTTTCGCACATGTTTTTGGACGCGATGGTTTTGCGGTCCATGGTTTTGAATGCGATGGTTTTCGGCCCATAGTATTGGATGCTTTGGCATGTTTAAAAATGTATTGTAACATTGAAAGGAATATAATGAAAAATCAAGCTGGTAGTCCCGGTTTTGGGATCCAGGGGAAAATCTCAGTGTATATGTGTTATGCTCTTGCATTATTTATTTTATGTGTTTTAGAATTCATATGCAGGTAATTTCTGTACAGGGTTAAAACCTACATTTGGTATTAGAGCTGTTTTGGTTTCAAGGGGACGCCTTTGTTGCTGAGGGGTTTCGTTCGGGCCTGTGGTAGACCCTGTTCAGTGGGAGATTTGCGAGATCGATTCTATTGGTGAAAGAAGATGGCGAGCAGTGGAAAGATAGAGATCGAGAAATTTAATGGTTAGAGTTTTGAGGTGTGGAAACTCAATATGGAGGATCTGTTGGTGGATAAATATCAGTGGATCACTGTAGATCTGGGTACTAAACCAACGGGAGTGTCCGATGAAGAATGGAAGAAGTTGGATCGGAAGTCAAAGAGCACAATACGATTGTGTGTCTCAGATTCAGTATTGTTGAATGTATCAGGGAAAGCTACGATGAAGGCTTTGTGGGACAAGTTAGGGACTTTGTACCAATTTAAGTATCTGGTGAATAAAATGTTCCTGCGGAAAATGCTATATAACCTGAGGATGAAAGATGGAGACTCGATGACAGAGCATCTGAACGCATTTAATACTATGGTAAGCCAGTTAGCATATGATGATATTAAAATTTTAGATGAAGATAAGTGCATCAGTTTGTTGTGTTCTCTACCAGATTCGGGGGATAGTCTAGTTATTGCAATAGGTAGCAATGCAACTACTTTGCAGTTTGATGAAATAGTCTCATCCTTGCTGACGGAGGAGATGAGATGGAAAAATATGGAGAGCCAGAATGGTGATGCCTTGTCTATACGAGGACAGCCCCAGAACAGAAAAAAAAATAAGTCATCGAGTGGGAGATCTAAATCTAGAGGGAGATCTAGATCTTTAGGAAAACATATAAAGGTGGTGTGTTGGAAATGCAAAAAGGAAGGGCACTACAAAAGGGACTGTAAATCTAAAGCTCCTAATAAAGGAAAGGGATTTGATGATGCTCCTTTTGCAGAGGCGAAAACCACCTCAGATGAAGGTGGGAATGTGTACTTGGCTTCTTCAAGTACACATGTAGATCATGAGGCATGGTTGATTGACTCAGGTGCATCCTTTCACTTCACTCCCCATAAGAGTGGTTCTGCGAGTATGAGAAATATGATGGTGGTGATGTCTTCTTAGGGGATGATAGGAAGGCTAGAATTGTTGGTCGCAGAAAAGTAAAGTTGAAGTTGCAAGGTGGAAGGGTTAGAACACTTCCGGGTGTTCTGCATATTCCTGCATTGGCTAGAAATTTGATTTCTGTAAGCAAGTTGGATGATGCAGGTGTAAAAACAGTGTTCGAGAAGGATACCTGCAAGATGGTTTGGGGAGCATTGGTATTGATGCAGGGAGTTCAGATTGGAACTCTGTACAAGCTGCAAGGTAGCACGATTGTTGATGGGTGCAACAGTTTTGTGGTTCCTGAAAGTGGAGCAGAAAATCTAATGGTCTCTGGAGAGAAGACCATGCTATGGCATGAAAGGCTTGGACATATTGGAGAGAAGGGCCTTCGAATACTTCATGGTAAAGGTATGAGTAATAGCTCTCCGGATTTTGATTTCTGTGAAATTGTGTATATGGGATGTAGAATCGGGTGAGTTTCCCCTCTGGTGGTAAGAGGGCGAAACATATATTAGAGCTTGTGCATAGTGATGTGTTTGGACTTGTGAAGGTTCCATCACTGGGTAAGTCTGTGTAATATGTATCATTTATAGATGACTTCTCAAGGAATACATGGATATATTTCCTTAGGAAGAAATCTGAAGTCTTTGACAGGTTTAAAGAATTCAAGGCTTTGGTGGAAAACCAAATAAAGAAGAAGATAAAGGTGTTGAGGATAGATAACGGTGGAGAGTTTTGCAATAAGGAATTTGAAGAATTATATAAGAAGTGTGGTATAGCATGATAGAAGACTACTCCATATACACCTCAGCAAAATGGAGCAGTAAAAATAATGAACAAGACGTTGATGGAAAGGGCAAGAAGCATGCTTAGTGGTACTGGGTTAGGATAGGAATTCTGGGTAGAGGCGGTGGAGACCACATGTTACTTGGTCAATAGATCACCTTCATCAGCATTGGAGGATAAAACTCCATAAGAGGTATGGACTGGTAAGAAACCCTCTCTTTCACATCTGAGGGAATTTGGATGTGATGCATATGTACATGTTCCAAAGGAGAAATGAATCAAGTTGGATAGTAAATCTGAAAAGTGCATCTTTATTGGGTATAAATATGGTTTAAAGGGTTATAAGCTTTGGAACCTAGTAACAAGGAAGGTTGTGTACAACCGAGATGTGGTGTTCAGAGAGGTGAAAGATGTTATTAAACATGAAGTCCAACCAAAGGAACCTGAGAAGATAGAGTTTGAGCTAAAGGAGGAAGAATCATACTCTACAACAGAGGAGGAATCATAAGGTGAAGAGCCACAAAATTCGGGTATGAGAAGATCAGTTTGAGAAAGAAGGAAGCCAGAAAGCTATAGTCCATTCGCTTTCTGTTCAAATTTTGCTTTATCTATTACTGATGATGATCCCATAACTGTGAAGGAAGCAGTAGATTTAGAGGATGGAAAACTTTGGAAAGAGGCCATGGTTGATGAAATGACATCTTTGCACAAAAATGAGGCTTGGGATCTGGTGGAGTTTCCGACCGGAAGGAAATCCATTGGCAGCAAATGGGTGTTCAGGAAGAAGACAAATGCAGAAGGAAAGGTGGAGAAATACAAAGCTCGGTTGGTAGCAAAAGGTTATTCCCAAGTGTTGGGAATTGATTTTGGTGATATTTTTTCTCCTGTTTCTAAGGTAACTTCTATTAGATTATTTGTATTTGTTGCTGCTACTTTTGATTTTGAGTAGAACAGATGGATGTGAATACAACATTTCTTCACAGGGATTTGGAAGAGGAAATCTACATGAAGCAACCAAAAGGCTTTGCGGTGAAGGGTAAGAAAGAACTGGTATGCTAGTTAAAGAAGTCTCTGTATGGGTTAAAACAGTCACCAAGGATGTGGTATCAAAAATTTGATACATTTATATGGGGACTTGGCTTCACTAGAAGCAAAGCAGATCATTGTGTGTATTTTAAATTAATTGGTGACCATGTTATTTATTTGGTCTTGTATGTGGATGATATGTTGCTGGTTGGAAATGACAAAGAAATTATCCAGGATTGGAAGACTCAATTGTCCTCCAAATTCGACATGAAAGATCTTGGTGTTGCAAACTATATTTTGGGCATGGAAATTAAAAGAGATCGAGCAAAGAGGAATTAAACCAGAGGAAGTATGTCGAGACAATATTGCAGAGATTTAATATGTATGATAGTAAACTGGTGAAGGTTCTTATTCATGTAGGTGTAAAGTTATCTGTTGAACAATGTCCCAAGACACAAGAAGAGGAAGAAGACATGTCCTGTGTTCCATATGCAAGTGCAGTTGGTAGCCTTATGTATGCAATGGTATGTACTAGACCAAGCATTGCACATGCAGTGGAAGTATTGAGCAGGTTTATGTCAAAACCAGGATGTAATATCCCTTTTCAGGGATATCACTTAGACACAAGCAAACTCCAACCAGAGAAGGACTGGGAGGACATTTACCAGATATGTCGCCTCTGAAAAGAGGACGAGATCTGGAGGCTACCTGGCCCTTCCAAACTCTGTCTAAGAGTACAGGAGAAAACACACAAGTGATATAGTAGTCGGGAAGCTCAAGGGATGAAAATAACAGTAGTGCAACATACAATAATGTATACATGGAATATAAGCAGATACTCAAGAAATGCAGAGAGAAATGCTAAGCCATTTTAGTATACTGAGTAATGGAAAGAGTACAGGAGGTGATTAGAAAGATAACACCTCGACTTGCACAAGGGCAAGTGAAGAAATACATTCAGAATGGTAAGGAAATGGCCTCTCTCTGAACTGTGTCAAAGCTACCAAAGAATTGCTGTGCTGCTGCTACTGCTGGAATCAAGTGAGGATTTGGGGTTGTTCCCCTCCTCAAAAGATGCTGAAACTCTGGAATCAGCCTTTGCTCAATAGACCTAGAAAAGCCCAGAAAGATTTTCTAAAATAGCTGACCCCTGAAAATCACCCCATTGAGGATCTACGCTAACCCTCAAGGTTCTGCACTGCCATTGAAGAGAATCCTCCAAAACTCTGCCCGAGACTCTGCCAAAATCCTCCAATATGCAAGGGCTAATACCTTGCTCAATCTCCAAGCTCAAATCCTCCACATAAACCCAATCCGGAGCTCCTACCAAAAGAGATTGCGTCCTCCTCTCTCGAGACTGCGCAATCATCAAAATGCTCAGTTCTTCCTCAACTCCAAAGATCGATCCTCCTGCAAAAGACTAATGAAACTACCTTGTTTGAGTAGGCACTCGAAGTCCCCCAGGGCCAAGGGTGAGATCTCCGAACAGAGACACTTGATGCACTAGACAGTGCTGCAGACAGGCTAAACAACTAGCGTGCTCTAAGTCGAAGTGACTAGCTCAAATGCAACATAATCGAATGCCAAAATGAGGAGGCTCCTCTCTCCTTTATAGCGTTGGCCTCTCTGAAAACCTTAAGGCCCACCTCCTCCAACATAGCCTCTCTCTTGCCACGTGCTCCTCTCCATCTGCGCAGTCGCTCCAAGTGTCTACGTGGGCCCCCTTCTTTACGTGGTCCTTTGGCCCCCTTAGCTCCCGTTTAAGTTACAACGTTGTGCTACCAGGGAGTGACTTTATGCAGAAAGTGAGTTATGTCCCCCTTTCCTCACCTTTTTATTTATAAATAACTATAGAAGGCAAAATTGAGAAAAATCGAATATTCCAATTAGCCATGGCTAATTAAGAGTATTATAGTCTCCCCCGGCAAAATGTTGCTTTTCCTCAAGCAACTAAAGTGATGGATGCTGCAAAATTTTCTCACTCTCCCAAGTGGCATCCTCATCTGGTAAATTCTTCCACCTCACCAAGAATTCCAGGATTGTCCCGCTCTACAGCTGCTTCTCCTTAGTATCAATAATAGCCTCTGGCTGCAACACCAAATGCCCCTCATCATCCATGGGTGGTAGCTCATTTGTCACTGTCACCTGCTGCCCCAATGCCTTCTTCAGGCATGATATATGAAAAACATTATGAATCTTGCTGCCTTGGGGTAACTCCAACTCATACGCAACCTGTCCAATCTTGCGTATCACCCTGTATGGCCCATGAAAGCAGGGCTTGAGCTTCTCAGCCCCCTTTTACTTCAACGACGACTGTCGGTATGGCTGTAATCATAGGTAGACCAAGTCCCCTACCTCAAACTGTCTCTCCATCCAACCCTTGTCAACATACAACTTCTGCTGGTTCTGCACTGTAGCGATATTATCCTTGAGAGCTCGGTGAATATACTGACTCTCTTAGATCCAAATCTTGGCTCTCGGAGCCTTGCTAGCACCAAACATCACATGAACAAAAGATAAAGGATGATATCCATACAAAGCATAGAATGGTGACATACCAATGGACATGTGTTGTGTAGTGTTATAGCATTACTCCCCCAGATGCAGCCACTTCAACCATGCTCGCTCTTACCCATTGACATAGTTACGCAAGTAGCCCTCCAGCCACTTGTTAACTATCTCTGTTTGCCCGTCTGTCTCGGGGTGATAACTGGTACTTGATGTCAACTCTGTCCCCACCAACCGGAAAAGCTCCTGCCAAAACTTGCCCATGAAACGACTGTCCCTGTCACTGGTGATGGTCTTAGGAAGCCCATGTAGTCTAAAGACCTCTCTGAAGAATAGCTCGGCCACCTGTGCTGCTGTGTAGTGTGCGGATATGGAAAAAAAATGTGCGTACTTTGTCAGTCGATCAACGACGAAAAAGATACATCCTTGCTCTGTACCATGGGCAACCCTGTGATGAAGTCCATCAAAATACACTCCCATTTCCTCTCCGGAATGGGAAGAGGCTGCAATAATCCTATGGGATGGCTCATCTCCCCCTTGTTCCTCTAGAAAATATAGCACTCCTGATATGCTGGAGTACATCCTCCTTGAGGCCCTTCCATGAGAACCTCTCTCTAATGGCCCTGTAGTTTTTGGTAAACCCCTGATGGCCGGCCAATGGTGAATCATGTGATGCCTGAAGTGTCTTCTTCTTGAGTTGGGATCCCTCAGTCAAGAAGATTCGGTCCCTGTAGTAGATGATCCCATCGACCACCCTGTACCTGTCATCTGCCACCTGCCCATCCAGAACCTTACATGCAAATCTGTCCTTGGAGTACTCTACTGAAAGTTGAGCCCTCCAGTCTGTGTCTAAGCTCATAAGAGACAACGTGGCTAGTCTACGTGAAAGGGAATCTACTACCACGTTGTTCTTACCCTTGACATACTCAATGTCAAAGTCATACGCTTGGATCTTATTGATCCACTTCTGCTGCTTCTCCTGTAGCTGTTTCCGCTCCAAAAAGAACCTGAGGCTATTGTGATCAATCCGCTCCCTGAACCTGTTACCCACTAAATACTGTCGAAACTTGGTTAATGCATGCATAATGGCCATCATTTCCTTGTCATATATAGAATACAACCTCTCATGCGGAAGGAGCTTCCGGCTCTCAAAGGCTATAGGATGACCTCCCTACATCAACACTGCGCCGATCCCCTCTCCCGATGCATCACACTCCAAAGAAAATGGCTGCGAAAAAATTCGGCAATGCAAGCACTGGGCAGTTGCTCATAACCTCCTTGAGCATGTTAAACGATTGCTGCGCTATATCCGACCAACTGAATTGCCCCTTCCTCATCAGATCTGTTAGGGGTGCTGCAAGCTATGAGAAACTCTTGACGAACTTCTGGTAGTAAGTACAGGTGCCAATGAATCCCCGAAGTTCTGTCACATTGCTCGGCTCTGGCCAATCTTTGATAGCCCTGATCTTCTCCTTGTGGACTCTCACTCCGTCCACCCCTATGATGTATCCCAAGTACAACATCTCTGTCAGCCCAAACTCGCACTTGGAGAGCTTGGCATAGAACTGCTGCTCCTCCAAGATGCGCAACACTGTCTCAATGTGTTGGAGATGCTCCTCCCAAGTCCTGCTATAAATGAGGATATCATCAGAACACCAACATAAACTTCCTTAAGTGACTACGGAAGATGTGATTCATGCAGGATTGGAATGTAACTGGGGCGTTGGTTAGCCCGAAGGGCATCACTAAAATCTCAGAGTGCCCATAGTGACACCTGAAGGTGGTCTTGGGAATGTCTTGCTCCCTCACGCGAATCTTCGGGTCCTGGGTAAGGCATCCTGTAAGTCCCAGGTCCTCCTAATAGCATCCTGGAGTGTGGCTGGTCTAGTGGATCTGACTAGACCCTGAAGTGGCTCTTCTAACCCCTCAACAAACATGTAGATCATCCATGCCGCAGATAGATTTGGCACCATCACTGAAACCCTCAAGAAGTCTGCAATGTAGGTCTCTGGGCTCCCGGTCTGTTTGAGCCTCGTCAGCTCAACAAAGTGTTGTTCCGGATCCCTCCGGTCAAACCTCTCTATCAATCTCCTCATGAACTCGACATATGTCGTCACTGTGGAGTGTAACCATCCCATGGAACCACCAGTCCTGAGCCTCACCATCCAAGTGTAATGTCGCCACCTTGATGGCCTCTATCTCCGACATCTGGTTAAGTTGGAAATAGATGTCTAGCTTCTCCACCCAAGACTTTGCTGAACTGTTTGATGAACCATCAAACGTAGGCAAGTGGAATCTACTAGTTGTGCAGTGGGTGTCTCCATCATGATAATGCCAGTATCCCCTGTGATGGTCGCAGGGTCTATTATCCCGCTGGAGCTGAACAAAGTCTCTGAATGAGAGAGCATCCCTGAACTCCTGCCCATAGGCCTGGTACTCTGCAAAATAATCGCCCATATGACCAGGATATGCCTTCTACTGGGCTTCGACCCCTGTGTCTGCTCCTAAGAAAGTGGGCATGGTAAAGCGTGTAGGGGCATGTGAGGCCATCTGCTGAGTAGTATCATGCTGAGTGGCACCCTGCTCTGGAAAATGGTGGGATGTACCTGATCCCTCACCAACCTGGAAAACTCGTGGGTTCTCACACTGTCTAGCCTCCACCACCATGAATCTCTGCCCCATCACCTCGATCTGCCTTGATAGATCCTGCACTGCTTTGAGGAGCATGTCCACAAATCTCTTCCAGTCCTCATCTGCCATCAGATCCTCCTACTCTGCATCCACCACAGGCTCCTCCTATTTTGTGTTCACCACAGGCTCCTCCTGTTTTGTGTCCACCACCCGAACACAGTCTCCCTCCCCGTAGGTGTTCTCTAGCCTATGCTCAGTATCTCTGTATTTCCTACCTCTGTAACAGATGTAGGGCTTCTACCCGGTGTCATAGACTGCTAGCTCCACAGGCTGAGCCAAATCTATGCTCTGATACCACTGTAATATCCCTTTTCAGGGATATCCCTCAAACATAAGCAAACTCCAACTAGAGATGGACTGGGAGGGCATTTACCAGATATGTCACCTCTGAAAAGAGGACGAGATTTGGAGGCTACCTGGCCCTTTCCAGACTCTGTCTAAGAGTATAGGAGAAAACACACAAGTGATATAGTAGTCGGGAAGCTCAAAGGATAAAAATAACAGTAGTGCAACATAAAATAATGTATACATGGAATATAAGCAGATACTCAAGAAATGCAGAGAGAAATGCTAAGCCATTTTATTATATTGAGTAATGGAAAGAGTACAGGAGGTGATCAGAAAGATAGCACCTTGACTTGCACAAGGCAAGTGAAGAAATACACTAAGAATGGTAAGGAAATGGCTTCTCTCTGAACTACGTTCAAGCTGCCAGAGAACTGCTGTGCTGCTGCTACTGTTGGAATCAAGTGAGGATTTGGCGCTGTTCCCCTCCTCAGAAGATGCTGAAACTCTGGAATCAACCTCTGCTCAATAGACCCAGAAAATTCCAGAAAGCTTTTCTAAAATAGTTGACCCCCGAAAATCACCCCCTTGAGGATCTACGCTATCCCTCAAGGCTCTGCGCTGCCACTGAAGAGAATCCTCCAAAACTCTGCCCGAGACTCTGCCAAAATCCTCCAATATGCAAGGGTTGATCCCTTGCTCAACCTCCAAGCTCAAATCCTCCACATAAACCCAATCCGGAGCTCCTACCAAAAGAGATTGCGTCCTCCTCTCTTGAGACTATATATTCGTCAAAATGCTCAGTTCTTCCTCAACTCCAAAGATTGATCCTCCTGCAAAAGACTGATGAAACTACCTTGATCGAGTAGGCACTCAAAGTCCCCCAGGGCTAAGAGTGGGATCTCCGAATGGAGACACTTGATGCACTAAACAGTGCTGTAGACAAGCTAAATAACTAGCATGCTCTAAGTCGAAGTGACTAGCTCAAATGCAACATAATCGAATGCCAAAATGAGGAGGCTCCTTTGTCCTTTATAGCATTGGCCTCTATCAAAACCCTAAGGTCCACCTCCTCCAATATAGCCTCTCTCTTGCCACGTGCTCCTCTCCATCTGCGCAGTCCCTCCAAGTGTCTACGTGGGCCCCCTTCTCTACGTGGTCCTTTGGCCCCCTTGGCTCCCCTTTAAGTTACAATGTTGTGCTACTAGGGAGTGACTTTATTCAAAAAGTGAGTTATGTCCCCCTTTCCTCACCTTTTTATTTATAAATAACTATAGAAGGCAAAATTGAGCAAAATCGAATATTCCAATTAGCCATGGTTAATTAGGAATATTACACAGGAAAGGAGCATTGGACAACAGTGAAGTGGGTTTTCAGGGATTTGTGTGGCACTAGTGATTATGGTTTGTGCTACTAAGGAAGACCAGGATTGGACAAAGTGTTGGATATTCGTGGCTTTTTTGATGCAAACTGGGCTGGAGATCTGGATCAGAGAAGATCTACAAGTGGGTATGTGTTTAACCTATTTGGAGGTGCAGTTAGTTGGATGAGTAAGAAACAATCTGTAGTGGCACTATCAACTACAGAGGCAGAATACATGGCAGCCGCTCATGCAAGCAAGGAAGCAGTTTGGTTGCAGAGATTGTGTTTAAATATGGGGTTAGTACAAGAAGCTATAAGGCTAGACTGTGACAGCCAAAGTGCAATTTTCTTGGCAAAGAACGCTACATATCATTCAAAGACAAAGCACATTGATGTTCAATATCACTTTGTGAGGGATATGATAGAGACAAAAAGGTGTTGCTGGTAAAGGTGGGCATTTTGAAGAATACTGTAGATGGAATGAAAAAAATTTGTGAGCTCTGAGAAGTTCTCTTGGTGTAGAGAAAGAATGGGAGTTGCAGGGTTGGATAAATGACTAAGCTCTCTTGTGGTCCCTTGTGGAAAGAAAACAACAAGTGGGAGAATTTGGGTTGTGTTATATTCTTTCCATGACTAGCCCACATAGTTAACCGGGAGGTTAGAGGGGAGGCGGAGCCCCCCCCTTCGTTGTGCCGATTGCGCAGCGAGGGGGTCACAGGGGGTTTGAAGGGTGCAGGTAACTCCACTCTATGGGGTCTGGGGTAGTGCCTAGAAAATTTTGGTTTTGGAACCTATGTTAGGTTGGGTGGACCCACATATGGTTTTGTGCATTATTTTTGCACATGTTTTTGGACGCTATGGTTTTCGGTCCATGGTATTGGATGCTTTGGCATGTATAAATATGTATTGTAACATTGAAAGGAATATAATGAAAAATCAAGTTGGTAGTCCCGGTTTCGGGATCCAGGAGAAAATCTTTGTGTATATGTGTTTTATGTGTTATGCTCTCATATTGTTTATTTCATGTGTTTTAGAATTCGTATGCATGTAATTTCTGTACGGGGTTAAAACCTACATGCGCAAGAATCATTTCTCTTCTTTTGCCTTTATTCATTTATTTGAAGAGAACTGTGAATTGACACTTATTTATATTGGGGAAGAAGAGGGATATTGACTTATTGAGAGAAGAAGAGGTTGTTCCTTCAGAGAAGCATATAGAGACCTCTGATTTAGGTTTTCTCATTTATATTTTTCCCCTGCTCCATTTCTACTAGTTGGATAAGCTTGAGAACATCAAAGCAGAACAAAATCAGAATAGGCACGAGGTTTCCAGACTAGATGTGGGTTCATGGTTGGACCAAAACTCTCCTTACAGATGGGTCGTATTTTCTGTCGGAACTTCATTGCCCAAAAGATGTAACCGACACAAGGAAGATTGACAAAAGGCTAGCCAAATGCAAAAGTGTCACAAGACTCTTTAGACTTGAGGCACACACATACTAAGAAGCCAAAATAGGTCGAGGCATAACATTTATTCACATGATGCAAATAGAAAGTAATAATCAACAAGAGAGAAAGACAAAAGAAACACAACGAAAGGAAAGAAAACACACCACAAGGAATTAAAACCATAAATAAAGAAAACAAAATGCCTAAAGCAAAGAAGATGTAGAACCAGAATAAGGAAACGAGGGTAGACTATAGGGAGTGGGTTAAAAATGAGTGTATGAGAGGGAAAAATAGGATGCAACTAATCCTACTCCTAACCTAACAGCCAGAATGTCGGGGTCACGTATAATGAAATTTCAAGTGTAGCCATCATAGTTATTCTTGACCTTCATTCACACAGATACAAACAATTAAATAGATATAAAGAAATGTATGACAGAAAAGATAAGAACTTGAATAACTTGCAAAAGAAAGGGAAGGTCTTGCCTATGGGTAGACAGATCTGTGACAACCACTACCTTCATCCAATTTGCATTCTTACCTTCCCGACAAATGCTGTCTCTCAACAAACCTTGGAGGATTCTCGTTGAGGTGTCCCCATCTACACTGAACTATTTAACAAGCATGAGGGAAGACCAAAACTTCTTGTTCATGACAGGGGTTTCCAGGCAAGATTTTTCCAACCATTCAGTGATTGGATTGTAAAATTCGTGACAACCCTCTCAAAATCTTTGAAAAGATGAATTTTCAATTAGAAGCATGGGATTATGATAAGAACCTTGCAGGGGAAAATAGATCTGATCATTTTCAATAATCATGTCAAGACAGTGAGGACCTGACATAACTATCAACGAAGGTTGAAGCGTTTCAACTACTCGGCACAAATTTGAACAATGCGATATTGAATAATGAAGGTTAAGAGATGCAAAATCATTGTCCTTGGATGTGCTGATGGGAAGAGGATAAGTTGAATGACAGTAAACAATGACATAAGAATAATTAGATGAGTTGACTGAAGCATCAAATTCCGATTTTGCGATCAACAAAGATAAATCAATTTGAACATTTTTGTGAACGTTTTGAATAATAGAATCATCTTCTTTGCATGATGAATGTGACAGTCGATTTCTTCATAACTGGTGACACACTATGTTAGATTCATAATCATCAGTAAAAGTGGGATGGGATGTTAGCACACCAAGCACATGACACCAGTTATGGTGGAATGAACATAAATGAGATTGATTTGCACAATAACTCTTGCATACATTCACACTCAACGTAGTTTCAAGTGAAATAAAGAATAAAATTCATGATATGATATTCACAAGGAAAGCTAGGAGCTACTCATCGTGAAATACATATGATAGATATGATTCCTTTGGCCAAATTTGATATTTTGAATGATCAATTTCCACGAGAGGTACAAATTCCAAACCTGAATTTTCTGCAAGAGACTTGTGTGAAGACGAATGAGCTGGAAAATATTCTTGAGTCTAGTTAGAAGTGAAATCTTGAGAGTTTGAAAGAATCCATCCAAAATACCAAGCTTCTTTGTGAAAGAGATTTACATTGAATGGAACCATGCAAAAATAAGGAATTCGTGAGAGAAACCAAACATGACTTAGTTTGGGGACCTTACCAGAGTCGCAATATCCTGACACAACCATCAACAGAAGTTGAAGTTCCTCGACTCGCTGACAGTCCCAGAACTTCCCAGAATTGTAGAATCACATTTTGAAGCTTGAACCAGATCATGCATGGTTTAAGGATAACTGTTATTACTGGTTTAAATACTTCTCATTGGATGGTACCCATCTCTATCATGGGTTTCACCGAATTTTTCAACTTCAACAATTAGATTACTCAAATGAAAAGGCTCTTCTAATATCAAATTCAAAGATAAATGAATCAGGTAAATTTCATGAGCGAGCTGATTTGAAGAGTTGTCTTGATGCAGGAAAAGAGATAATGAGCGATGGGAAGGGTACTCTATCTTTTTATTATTTTCAATCTCATCATGGAAAACCTCATCATCTTGTGATAACTCATCGGATGAAGAAACTGACGAGCATGGAGTATCTTTGTTGCAAGTAGATGCATTGTAGTGGGAAGAACACAAGGGGTAGGGAGGCGAAGAGGAAGTTTTTATAAACACATATTCTTTAATCGAATCAGATTTTGGATCAAAAGTAAGAATATTAGATGATGCATTTGAGCATTCATTACTGCGTACACCAGTAAAATTATCTTCATCAAAATGATTGTTGCCCAAGGTTGTGGATTGAACAAAATAATTGATTATATTTGATTCACTACTGAGATTGGTAGATTGCTAATCATCCAAGAATGGAAGCACATCACTTTGACATGAAGGATCTTTAGAAACATAAGAAATATTGAAAGAACCTTCACCTTCCTACTCCTCTACTTGTGTAGAGTGATTTCCTTGTACCTGATCGCAATTTGAACCAGCAATGTGCAAACCAAAGGAGTGTGGAAAACTAGTTGGTGGAACAGATTTCTCAAGTGGTTCATGGTACAAAGAGTTAGGATATGTAGATGATAGAGGATAACATAAATATGGGTTAGCTTTAAGACTAGAGTTCTTAACGGTGATATAAGGTTGCAGAATCGAGGAGTGAGTCTTCACCGTAGGCTTCGTGTGCAAGTCTTGAATTTACTCCATTGAATATGAACCATGAAAAGTGGAAGAAGAATGAGAAGATAGACTGGAGATTTGATTTGCATATTTCCCAGTTTTACAACCACCGCAAGGAGGAACTCACATCGGGACTGAAAAGGGAGGAGGAAAAAGAATAAAAAGGGAAGTAATCTCCTCCTCTAAAATTTTATGTGTCTCATGATTCAAAAAAGTTGGGGGAATAAAAGAATTAGGGGTTTCAACTTCACCATGTTATGAAATAAGAACCAAACACTCAAACTCTTGTCGCAAGAAATCCCAATTCATATGCTTTTCAGGAATCTCATAACAAAGGTGAAGGAATCAATCGGAAAAACCTTGAACTGATTCATTTGGATCTATGCTTAAGATATTAATTCTTCCACAAACATTTTAGTAGTCATACTTATCAAAGGATTTATGAAGCTCCTTGGCAAGTTGGTCGAATGAATGGATATAAGCAATGGGTAATGTATGACACCATCAACTAATGCAACCTTTTAATGTGAGGGTGAGTAGTCTAGCCATGACATATTTGCAATATATTTCATTAATAAGGAAAAAATGAACAAATTGAAACAAATGTTCACGAAAAGTTGATTTACCCTCACCATCGAACTTCAATTGGGACAAGTTATGAAGAACTTCCACAGGGATGGTACAGTTAAGCTCTTTAGAAACACATCCTAGGATTATGATTTGGGAAAGAGACATTTTGAATAAGAGATTCAAGCCAAACTCAACAGCCACATCTTGTCTTCTAGCCCTCCTTCTAGCGCCATTTTGTTGATGGTGCTGGAAATCCATCAACCAAGGGGGTATCCTTGACATGAAGTCTGAATTAGACATCACACCATTTAGTGTAGGAGCCTCATCCAGAATGTTGGCATGGTTTCGATATATCTCAAAGATACTCCTTGGCTCTAATTGTCAACACGAGAGAGGGATAGAATGGTGTCTTCGAAAAATAAGGGAGATGTTCATGGTGAGTGTGCAGTTGCGGCTATGTCAAGGTTCTTCTACTACAAAGGGGGAAGAAAAGTGAGCCTCTAAGTGAGAGGTAATAGTACCACCTAGGAAGAGACACAAATGAACCAAATGATTCGTCTAACATCCAACAGAATATTCCATAGCAGCCACGACAGTCATTACAACCAAGAAACAATGAAAGATCTGTATAGCATCCCGCAAAATATTCCACAAGGATGGGACAACAATAACAACAATTAAAAATAATTATCAATAATATAACAACTAAAATGACCGAAATAGTTCAACTATATTAGTACATGTGAAAGAAAACATGAAATACAAAATTCCACATAATAGTCTTACAAACATTCATAGTCCATGCGTGAAGAACGTGTTGGCCTTAAACCTCTTGTGTTATTAAGAAAAAGTTCCAATACAGATGTTTACAATGTACATCACTAAACCCAATAGTGGGACATTAGAGCCCCTCATTGCTCCTTAAAGAACTAATGCCTTCCAGGAGGAGCCAAGGTAACAAGTCCTTTGCTCATACAATGAGGGGGTATGTATAACCAAGGGTTGATGCTTCCTCTTTGTGACTCTTGGACTACCCTCATGAATGCGAATCTTCCTATGACTTTTGAACTTACATGACTCTCCATATTCATGTGTGTCCTTTGTACTTCAACTTTACAATACATTTGAATATAATATACATGGTCCATAATAGTGACATGGCATATGACCACTCATGACATGACATGACATGACACTGCTAACATTGACTACTTGGTGATGTGGCAATATCAAGTCACTGTTGTTGTTGAGTGTTGGATTTCCTCTTGAGAATACTCTTGTCTTCCACCTCCTCATGGCTTGGTGACAAGAATCCTCAATGATCTCAAGTCTTAGGTTGTTTCCATGAGTTGGTGTCCTTTTGCCTTGATAGATCAGCTTGCATGCTCAGCTACAACAATTCCCTTTGCATGTATTCCTCCTTCATCTCCTTATTCATCAAATCTCTAGGTTCCTGTATTTCTAATTCATTCATGACGAGACGACATAAGCCATAAAATATCCTAGCCTAAGACGGTGCATTCTGGTCTAGAGATTGAGCTAGAAATAAGTTAGAAGTTATGAAGGGAGGCTTAGTGACTACACATTATGCAGTCCCAGTATATAGGGCTGAGACTTGAGGCCTCTAACTACGTAATGCACAGTTCAAGCTTGGTCGAGAGGCTCTCTTCTACGCAATTTTGGAGAGGAAGGTTAACTGAACTTTGCATAGTTTTGGGAGGCAGTGGGTCGGGATGAGGGGAGAACCAATGAAGGCATATTTTGCGCAGTTATGGAAATGAAGATAGGTTGATTTCTGCGCAATTCTGGGAAATCGTGAGCTGAACTGAGGGAGTGACTACTGTAATAAGACTCTGCATAGTTTTAAGACTGAAGATGTACTTGTCCATTGTGGGATTACACAGTTCGAGGTCACAAGGAAGTAGCTTGTTGCTTGTTCTTGCACGATGCACAGTTTGGGACATAATGACTGAAAGGATTGCGCAATTCTAGAAGGGAAGGCTGGGTCTTGGGCTCAAAAATTGCGCAATACAGAAATCTTGGGGGATAGGAACTGGACATTGCGCAGATCCAGGGGTCAAGGTCACAACCTGCTAACTGGAAATGTGCAATTCTTAATCTAGTCAGGCTGGGTGTAACCAGGTTGAATGGACGGGGAGGATCTTCAAAAAAGGCTAAGTGCTAGACCAGTGAGGCTGACAGGTGATGTGATGAAGCTTTGACTCTTTCCTAACACTTAAAATACTTGACGAATCAACAACATTGATCACCCATGAAACATGAACAACACTTTCACTTGTGTGTGACCTCTTCATGACCAACTACGATAAGTGCAACACCTAAGATAAACTTTACGATGACTGTGAAGACACATGTGAGACATTGCTCAAAACTTTGTTAATTAGTGTGATAGATGCTTATATGGTTAGGAAAACTTGTAAACACAAACATGGGCCCTTGAAATCACCAGAATGATCTTATGCATAAAGTGTGATAGCCATCATGTGAAAAGATGACATCTTTCCTATCTTGTGAATGGGAGCAAAGCACTTAAAGAAAAAACATGGAATGACTTTCAATGTTTGCGACCATAGATGTCATTGAAGACATAATGATATGCTAGCGATACGTTTTCCTGCATACTACATTAAGAGGTGCATTTGAACTTCATTAAAGATGTCCTTTGTTCTTTGTACCTACCCTCCAAAGGATTGTGAATCAGGTGGAGTCTTCATACGATCCTGATCTCTAATCTTCTATCATACCCCAGGTTTCCTTGGCCTTCTTATCTCATGATTATATTTTCTCCTCTTCTCCTCAAGTGTCATATAGAATGTCTACATTATTCATACCCTTCTTCATCATCTCGCCATAAGATGGTAGAATTTTTCTATCTGTAATCCACTCATGGTAAGACGACATCATTCTGATAAACCCCTAGTGTAATATGTTGCATGACAATCCATTGACTGAACCAGAACTAATAGTAGTTCAAGGAGGAATATTTAGTGACTGGGCTGGATTGAGGGATGAGATTACGCAGTGCTCACTGAGGGAAAAATTTGCACAATGCCCACTGAGGGAAAATTTTGCGTAGTGCCCGTTGAGGAAAAAAAATTACTTAGTTCAAGAAGGCAGTGGAGGCTATGGAGTGAGGCATGGGAGGGAAAACTGTGCATTTTTAGGAGGCAAAGGGGATTGGACAACTGAAACTGTGAAATACGCATCTCAAGGAGACTTGAAGGACAAAATTGTTCAGTTTCTGGAGGCAGTGGGGTCTGGCTCAGGGGAAGGATACTAGGAGAAGCATATGCGCAGTTTTGGGTGCTAAGGGAGGTTGGGATTCTACGCATTGAGGATGTGATATTTAAAGTTCTGGAAGGAAGAGACGAAGCATTTTGCAGTGCCAAGGAAAAATATTGTTTCTTAAGGGCTGAGACTGTGGAGTGCACATTTTAGGAAGGCTGGATGAGGCTAGGTTGCTAGGAATCCTTTGGAATTTGGATAATGCATGGGATTAGTGGAACGATGTGAATAGTGATAGAACTTGACTGTCACCTCATACTTGGACACTTGGAAACACAACGTAGATCATCCAGAACATGTGAAAACATACTTCCATTAACAGGACAACCTTTGTGGCAACTTATGACAAGTGCGACACCGAAGATAAACTTTGTCATGATAATGACAATGCTTGTGTAATAGTGCGTGAAACTTTGGAAATAAGTGCAAAAATGTCTATATGATGAGAACAACTCATTTTCACAAATATTTCCCCTTGAAGTAAACCATAACTCGACTTTGCATGATAAACGATAATTCCCACGCCTGAAGACGACACTTGCTATATAAAGATAAAAGTGTGAATGACACTTGAGATCCAATCAGGGAGCTTGAAATCATCAACTGAATAAGAAGTGACTAAGGAACAACCAATCACATAATCCACAATAGGCTCCAAAATTTAAGTGTAGGCCAAAATTTTGGAGGGTGTTGCAGTCGCTATAACGGGGTGCGATCTAGAGTAACAGATAGGGATTTTGCGAGGGGATTTCCTCGAAAATGTCTACTCCCTATGCGACCCTTCTGAAAAACAATAATATTGAGTGTCGACCTAGGGCTAATGACAAGAGACTTGTGAGCAACATCCTCCTTATAGATGGAGGACTTTTGGAGATCCATGATAGCATTTCTCGTGATGATATCTATATTGGTTCCCACCAAGTTATGAGTGGATGAATCAATAAAATATGCATCCGTTCGACCGGAAATATGAGAAGGAAAAGGCCTAGGTGCATCCAATGAGGTGGATTTCAGGAGAAGGGGTACACCCCAAATCTGAGGGGATAAGGAGGGGCCTTGGGGACCCTATTGAGTAAAATATGAGGGATCATGAGGTAGAGGAGCATTCGAGGGAAAATATGATGGATTGGATGACAAATTGAGTAAGGAATATGAGGGATATGTCGTGGGCTTGGTAATCAAGAGAGAGGTAGGAATACAATGCTGAAATGGGGGGGGGGATGTCATGTGAAACCATCAAAGTACAAGGGTCTCATTATTAGGGGGAAGACATACCATTGACTGTCACAATAGGGGGAGTCAGGTCAGCCAGAGGAGAAGGGGGCATATAAAAAGAGGACAAAGAGTGATCCAAGGAACCAAAATCTAAATTATAATCAAAAGAAATATTGGTACCTGCATGTGTCGCAGTTGAAATATGCACACGATCCTTGTCCACATGATGACCATGAGCCAAATTCCACTGTAGACCACTGCGCTGAAGCATATTCCGACGAGGACATCAAGACATGAGATGATGAGTGTGGTGACATAGGAGGAATCAAAAATAATCCCCTAGTAGTCAATTCATTGTCTAATTCTAGTAGCACCTGATTCGAAATCAATGCACTTAGGAATGCCCCCTCAGAAATTCACTTCCACCAGTATCCAGGTGATGTGCTTGTCCCTCGCCCCCAAGATATTGGCATCCAAATACACGAAGCAACCTATAGAATTTCCAATATCCACCAAAACCCTTTGCATCCAGAATTCAATCAACAACCTTAGGGGGTTGACCTAAACGTACTTCACATTCGGGATCTCTAAGAGAGGATTAAAGCTGATATACCATTTGTGAAGTTGCAAACAACTTTGCATGCGAACCCATCGAGCCTTTAGAATGCGCTTTGGATCATCCTCATGCAGGAAGTGAAACACAAACCATGAGTTTATCAAGAGGCTAACCTTTGGGGAATACCTTAGAATGGGAAACCATTTGAACCAAATCCACACCTGCATCTTAGCCTTTAACAAGTCTAGGAAGATCCACCACCCCACCATTGCGCAATTTTGTAAGCTCAACACTCCATCCAACAGGACATCATGCTAGAAACTAATCTTAGGCTCCAACATATACTTCACCACCTTCGTACACCACTTGGGGCGATGTCTTGCTAAAGGAAACATATGATGTTACCCTGTGTCCTGCCCATACACCTGATGTGTCACCAGAAGAGTAGTTTTACCATACTAGTCCCCATCCCCATCCTTCCTGGAAATAAAGGATTTTACATATACCACCTCAGTAGCCATCATGTCTTGTATTAGGGCCTATGGCACGATAGAGTCAACACCCGATGATGCCATTTCCAAAAAATATGATCCAAAGCCAATCCAAATGTGGCAAAAAACGAGGGGTAATAAAATTCCAAATCTGGCCAAGATCCGAAGTAGAATGAACAATTAAAGGACACAACCCTTCCCAATATAAAAATAAGAATATAATGGATCAAGGACGTTGACAAAAAGGATGTCAAACCACTAAAAAATGTTACACTGCAATGTTAAGCCTCGAGAGAAAAAAACCCAAGGGTCGGAGAATATATAAAAATTAAGCCCCCTCGAGAGAAATAAATGATCCCCACGATACCCAAGAAATATGAAACCAAATTTCAGCTAGGTGAATCAAAACAAACACATAATGCAATAAAAATCAACTCTCTCACATACGGGCCAACATTAATTCGCCCACCAACCTAATGACCCGAAACCACTCCTAAATAAAACTGCTCATACAACAACTGAGAAACCACCCCAATAGAGAATTTAAAAAATGACTTATGTCAAAAGCTCCTGTAAAAAAAGTGAGAGCACAAAATCCAGGGCAGCATGAACAATTTTCATTAACAACACCAGCAACACCAACAACTAGGAATGCACCACCAAAATTTCCCACAGTGCTAATTAACAACCTTGAAGGGTCTAGTATAGATCAAAGAGTAGGAACAAGCCTTCCAATTTTTTGAGACGATTGAATTATCATATTTCGCCACTTTAGGAGGAACCAACGATGATATGGGAAAGAAAACACCCTGAAAGATATTGAAAACCACTACTCTACCTTTTGAGTCCACAAAAAAATTGTCCCAATCCCCCAGAGGATTAATCTCATAGGCCACACTAGGAATAATAAACACATGACAAACTTAATGCCTTGTAGCCTTGTATGTATCTAGAATAAAGAGATATATGATATAAAGAGCACATAGGGAAAAAGTAACAATTGTAGAAGCTCCCAATCAAAGACTAAAGTCATATTATTAAGAAACCAGTCCGAATATGACATTAAAACTAAAACGATACACTTGCACATCAAACTCAAATAGGAACTCAGAAAAAAACTGGAACTCACTTCAACCTTGTTGATGAGAGTAAGACAATGTATACTAATACAAAAATGGATAAAATTAACCAAATACAGCCCATGAACAACCCACGACATTACATTGTAACCATGAGAGTGGAAGTGAGCGAAAATATATAACCAATACACCTTTCAAAATCCAAAAGTTGTAAAAATTAATAGGAGAGCCAAAGTCTAGCACAAGTCCAACCGCTACACCGCACTGGAGCACCTCAACACCCTACACCCTCTACCTATACAACAATGGCCTCAACACTCATTTGGGGTTTTGTACCATTAATCTGGCTGGTTGTTTGTCACTGTAATCATGTTCACATGTTCTATTATCTTATTGATTGCACCAAGGAAACTCTGAAAACCAAGGTAGGAATTTGAAACACCTGTTCGTTTTCGTTTGCAACTCTAATGTCTAATTCAATTATTTTAACACAAAAATATAGTGGATAATGTAGAGCATAGTTTGAGTAATAAGAAATCAACATGTAATTTCTAGTTGTTTAGTTCTTTAATGAATGTTTCACTAACTATGTAGGGGAAGAAATTATAGCACAAATCATAATGCAACACTCCACTATGTGGTTGGAGGCTACATCAACATTGTGGAGCATAATTTGAGTAATAGGAAATCAAGATAAAATATCTAGTTGATTAATTTTTTAATTAATGTGTCACTAACTCTCTAGGGGAAGAAAGTAGAGCACAAATCATAAAGCAACACTCCACTATATAGTTGGAGGCTACTAAACAAGCTATTGAGAGTTCCTACCCAAAAAAACTCTATTTTCCTTCTTCCTTTAAATCTATTAAAAACACACATTTCTTTTAATACACATAATACACTAAAAAAGTTAACGTTATGGTTACATATAAAATCATTATACTTCCTTTGATGGATTGTTATAGTTGTTAAGATTTTTTATTACTCAGAATTAATTTAGAAGAAAATAATGTTTTGATCAACTTTGTTAGAATGAATCAAATTCGATTGTTTTTTGAAAAAATAAAATTATTATTAGATGTAGAAGTATTATATTTTTTATGAGTTGCATTGATTGATTTTTATAGTTATTAAATTTTTTGTTACAAGGAATTGATTGTTACAAAGAAATAATAATGTGTTTATAAATCTTCATTTTCTTTTGTGTTAAGGATATTTATTTGAAAATATTTTTCTAGAGAGATTTGACTTTTTTCTAAGTATAAAAATGACACCAGAGATTTGATTTCTCTAGTCTCTTGGTAGATCTGGAGTTAAGTTGGATCTATGCAGGTTTTGAGTAACATACTAATAAATTTTTTTAACTATAATAAATCTTTTATTTATGTAATGCTTTGTTTTACCTTCACTATGAGACCAACACTTCTATCTTACTTGGAATTTTGAGACATAATCTATGGCTTCTACTTTAGTTTTTAGGACATTAGGGTTGATGATCCAATGGTGATTTCACTATTAGAAACCCAAATGTTGATGGTTTTGGCTTATTTATTTTGATTTTAATCTGCATTGTGTTGATGCTAATATTACATATGACTATTGATCAATTTGATGTTGTTCTATCAAGTTTATAAACTTGGATGGCTATTGTGTGACTAGATATTAATGATAATTATTTGGGTGCGACAGGAGATCACCTTGGCACACATGCATGTTGTAGTGCCCTACTATGGCTAATTGACCTTGATATTACATTTACCTAGATATATTCTTTGGGCTCACACATTATTCTTTGATGATCTCAAGTCAAGGATCTAGTTATTTGACTTTTACTATTAGTGGAGGTGATAATAATTGTGACATGCCAGTTTAATGCTATGATGATAATGATTATGATGGACTTATTTGAGGACTATGTCTAATCATGTGATGGTTTCATTATGTTGTCTCATTTAAATTAGATTCTTGTTTATAGTTAACAATGATTATGTCATGGTGATGATTTAACATACAAAATTAACTAACATTTTAAACAAATATTATTTATGGTTATTGAGTGTGGCAAGAGACCACATGGATGCATTTTCATGTGATGAGTAGATAATTTATGGTTTGGTTGAATTGTGTACCAATGACTCAAAAATTTGAAGTTTAATTTAATATTATGCTATGATTACTAATGGAATATTAGTGGTTGCATGAACAAGGTCAGTTACTTGGCTGAACTACTCACACATGGGGTGATGGGGCTATACAAATAGATGGAATTTCATGGGAGGGGTGGGATAACATCTTGGATTTCACCCACTAGCACTCCTATCATTCCGATTGTGACTTGGGCTATAAGGTGTTTCGATAACTTCATCTTAAATATCACGATGACGTGAGTGCAAACTCCAAAATGGGTCGCTCGTAATGATTTGCTAGGGGGTTTGCATCAAGATGGATCCCTCGATACCCAACACTATTACAATCACTTTAGATGATGAAATAGGAGATGACAATGGTATCCATTGTTGCACCCAACGTTTTCCCCTCATAGTCACAGGATGTGTGTGAAGGGAAAGTTTCATGGCTCCCTTGGAACTTCAAAGGGAAGTTCTTGAAGGAAAAGACTAACTTAGAACATTTGACATTAAGAATAAATATATTGGAATGACATACTTGAAACTTCAGAGGGAAGTTCTTGAAGGGTATGACTAACTTGAAAACCTTGGCATCAAGAGAAGAAGTTGAAATATAATTAAGATATGCTAATCATACATTTATGAGTCACAGGATGTGTGTGAAGGGAAAGTTTCATGGCACCCTTGGAACTTCAAAGGGAAGTTCTTGAAGGGCAAGACTAACTTAGAACCTTTGACATTAAGAATAAATAGATTGGAATGACATACTTGAAACTTTAGAGGGAAGTTCTTGAAGGGTATGACTAACTTGACAACCTTGGCATCAAGAGAAGAAGTTGAAATATAATTAAGATATGCTAATCATACATTTATGAGTACTATTTCACACCATTTATTAAGTGAGGTTTTAGAATCAAATTAATGAAATCAAGAGTAAACCTTAATATAAAGGGAGAATATGAAGAATTACAAAAAATGGACCAATCAACTCTGCCCTTTTCATGTTTGGCAAATCTTAGGTAGGTAATGTGCATTAAAATAACTCCAAAGCATATAAGTGTCCTAATAGAAAAAATGGGAAAGGGAAATATAATCTAATTAAAAACATCAATTCTAAGATAATTAAACCTCACTAAGAAAAGACAAATATGTGTGAAATAAACGAGTAATAATTTAAAATTAGAGAAATTTAGTTTGATGAGAGAACATGCTTGTGGCAAGAGCACAACACAACAATCTCCATCCAAGAGTTTTACTTGAGATAAATTAGGGTATAGTTGGAGAACTAACTTTGAGACCTATCATTTTACTTCAATAATGGAAACAAAATAAGGAGTATAAAAAGGGGATCAAGAGACAATTAAGAGAAGAAATAGGGAGTCATGCTGGGTGAGGAAAACTTTGTTTTTCAAATGAGAATTTAAGTAAATAATTTGGTAGATCCTTAGTGAGAGGGTAACACATGGATGGGTAAATAATCAAAGTTTTAAATACATAAAAATAATTATTTTTGCATTAAGTGACGAGTGTCACCTATGAAACCTCTTATAAAAGGAGAAATTTATGGGAGAGGGAGAACGTTTTTCCCTACTATTGGATGAATTGCATAATGCTATTGTGACAATGACTATTTAGTCTATAGTGATTTTGGATAGATTGGGTCTCTATAAAGTTCTCTCATATGTTTATTTATTCTATATAATTATAAGATTATATGTATAGTTGTTATTATCGACTATTGATATATGACCTTAAAATTATTATTTGGTTTTCAAGTTTGATGTGAATTTAATTGTTATGTGATTTTCATATTGGATGTTGCTTTTGGATGATTAGTCTTAAAAATGAATTTTTTATTTTCTTATTATTTGAATTACAATAAATTATACTCCACAACTTATTTGTTATTAAAATATGAGCATGTTTCCGTGTCTCTAATAACCTGTTACTATTATCTTGAATTTGGGTTGTTAAAAAATAAAATCAATATATACATACTTGTAAATGAGTTCATATGGAAGGTCCCTACAATTTTCACTTATTTGATATAATATATACATAGATGAAATTAAAATAATTTATTTATATTTCACATCCCACATTAAAATGTCAATACATGCCCCCATATTCAAAAATAGAAATTGAATTATCTGAATGTGCATTCCCAACACATGGTCCATACAAATCAATAATATTTGAACATCAAACCACAGTTCACGAAGACTTCATATCAAACATGGCCCATATGACTAATCAATGATATTTGAACATCAAACTCCACTTCACAAAGACTTCATATCAACAATCGCCAATCAAGTTCTTGATATCTAGGATTGGAGAGAACTTATTAATGTAACAAAACCATTATCTGTCTATATATAATGTTTTACACATGTATATTGAAATTTTAATTTATAACTCATATTGAACCTTCATATGTTATTATATTTTTTAAAATTTATATATCACCTCCATATAAATCAATGGAAAGTGAAAATATAAGAAAAATGAGAAAAAAATTAATTATAAATTACATTAATCTTCTCATTAAATAGTTAATAAAAACTATGTTATTTAATATGAACAATAAAATATTTTATTTCATTTTTAGTTATGATTCTAGAATGTTTTATTTTTTTCTTTGTTTGTCTAAATTGTTTGATTTCTCTAGAGATTACATCAAACTTGACCTATAGCTTGAGAAACCATGACCTATGGCTTGAAAAACTATGATCCATGGACATCTAAGCTCTCAAAATAACAGGGGCAACTTGCTAGGCCACAACATCCCTTAACATGGCTGAATTTGTGGACAATGTTTTGAACCAAGGACTATTTATTCCCTATTTTACCTTTTAAATAAATTAATTGCACCAAAAGACACTAGAAAACCCAACATGATAGTAATGTGATGTAATGTTTTGTTAACTCACTTAACATTAAAATAAGAAATAAATAGATTAATAATTATATATAAGATTACTGATGGTGGTTTAGAATTCCATGGTATTACATAACCCATTGTATATGTCAATAGTAAGTTTTATGGTAAAAACTTAAGAAAATCTATTATAGAATATAATGGGTACCATCATTAAATGGGAAGAAAATTAACAATTTTGGCTTTCTTAATAATAATAGCATAACTCTCCTAAAATAATTATAAATAATATTAATTAGACATCATAATGCAACACTCCATTCAATGAACATAGGATTAATAGAACATCATAATACAACACTCCACTATGATGGGAGGTTACTCAATGAACATTTAAAGTCCAAATTACTTTCTATATAAAACCTTATTTCTACGTTTCTTTTAAATTTATAAAAAACAAATCATTTTTCAATACAAAATAATATTAATATCATTTTACTTTAGCAATTTTTATTTTTATTTTTATTATATCATTTTATTTAAAACTTTGATTGAGAAACATTAAGCTAGTTTTGCTAACTAAAATGAGTAATATATAAACATTTTGATATCCTTATTATTTATGGGCTATGCCAATAATATTTTATGTATTTATGGTGTCTCTAATAACTTCTTGTTATTATCTTGAATTTGGGTTGTTAAAAAAAATCAATATATACATACACATAAATGAATTTATAGGGAAGATCCCTACAATTTTCACTTATTTGATATAATATATACATAGCTCAAATTAAAATATTTTATTTATAATTCACATTCTCCACATTAAAATGTCAATACATACCTCCATATTCAAAAATAGACATTGAATTATTTGAATGTGGGTTCCAACACATGATCCATACCACTATCCAATGATATTTGAACATCAAACCACACTTCACAAAGACTTCATATCAATAATCGTCAATCAAGTTTTTGATATCTAGAATTAGAGAGTACTTATTAATGTAATAAGCACATTATCTCACTTTATATATCAAGTTTTACACATGTATATTGAAATTTTAATTTATAACTCATATTGAACCTTTCTTATTTATATATTTTTAAATTTATATATCACCCTCATATAAATCAATGGCAAGTGAAAATATAAGAAAAATAAGAAAAAACTTAATTATAAATTACATTAATCTTCTCATTGTATAGTTAATAAAAACTATGCTATTTCATTTTTAGTTATGATTCTAGAATAATTTTTTGTGTCTTTGTTTTTCTAATTTGTTTTGAGTTAGATTACATCAAACTTGACCTATGGTTTGAGAAATCATGACCTATGGCTTAAAAAACGATGACCTATGAGCATCTAACCTCTCAAAATAACACGGTCACGTTGTCTAGCCCACACCATCCCTTAACATGGCTGAATTTTGTAGACAAAGTTTTGAACCAATGACCTTTTCATCACACGGAGTGACTTTATCTTTCTATATAAAATTGATGTAAAACAAAGTCAGAAATTGAAAATTCTATTTATAGTTGAAGTTGATTTTTTTGTTATTACTATTTTTTAATTTGTTAATGGAAATAATATTATTTTAAATCTAAACTATTTATTCCCTATTTTATCTTTTAAATAAATTAATTGTACCAAACAGCGCTAGAAAACCGAGTATGATATTAATGTGATCTAATGTTTTGTTGAGTTAATTAACATTAAAATACAAAAATACAAAAAAATAATAATTATATATAAGTTTACGAATGATGGTTTAAAAGTCCATGGTATTGTATAGCCCATAGTATTTTTATAATAAAAACATTTAAAAACTTAAAAAAAATCCATTAGCTATGGTATATTTCAATGGTAATTTTTTATAGTAAAAATTATTTACCAACATTAGATGGGGCTAAAAATAACAATTCACATTTTCTTAATAATAATAATAATGGCACAACTCTCCTAAAATAATTATGAATAGCATTAATAAGACATCATAATGCAATAATTTTAAGGAGTGTCTAAAAATAGGTATTTGTACATTTTATTATTAAATTTAGATTGATTATTAATTTTGATAATATTTTAGAATTTAATAAATAATAATTTTAATTGAGGAAAAAAGTTTATTCACCCAAAAAGGTTATTATAAAACTTAATATCATGTGTAAAAATGTCCATTAGTCATTAAATTTTATTCCAATTAAAAGAAAAAAACAAACCAACACTTTTGCCTAACCTAATTCCAACGCTGAACGATGGATCCACATTGACTCGTTCTACTAATCTAATTCCCGGAATTTAAAGATAAACTGACTAATTTATTATCTGATTACAGAATTGAAGAAAACGGTTTAATTTAAAAATATAAAACGAACTTCATAACCAGGAATTCCTGCAACACTTCTGGAGATACCTGTGCAAATATCCAATGCAAGTTGAGCAATTCTAGAGTGAACACATTCAAATATTTTGCATTCTTTCGTGGCGCAGAACAATGGACCAATGCTTTCATCGTCAGTTCCATCTTCACGAGTAAAATGTTTAAACATGTGAACGATCTCTTTTACTATATTCAAACCTTGTCTTCCGAAATTAGGAGCCCATGGGTCTTCTGTCATCAGTATATCTTTGACCAGATGATGGCCCTTTTCTAGGGCTTCAGAATTATGCCTCGCCTCTGCTTCTTCTGCTTCCAGTGGTCCCTCGCTAAAACCCGTAGTCTCTTCTAATCTATTAATTTCTCTCGCAATGCACATAATTATCGCATTAACCAGCAATTGTGAGCCATTTGGAGCATTTAAACATGACGATTTTGTTATCCAACGTTTCGATGTTCTTAGAATCAAATTGACAGTACAAGCGCAGTAGGTTAATTTGTTTCCAGATCGTCAAACACTCCTTTTGGGTTGTCACCCTTTTTGGCAGAGATTTATCCAAAATATCCAAATATTGCTTCATCTCTCCATTTCCCAAAATTTTTGTATATTCTTGGACTACTTCTAGCTTCGCACCTCTGCACGAAGGAAATTTATGAAGTGTAAGGTAGTCTTCCATTTCCAACCTCAATTCTCTTTGGGAAAGGGCACTTTTCGCATTGAACCATTATTTAGTAAACGGGTTTTTTGCATGGCGTTTGGTTTCCCAGATCGTCTCTAATGTTTTTCTGTTATACAGAGTCTGAGTGGGATCTTGAAACCGGATGGGATCGTAAACAAACTCAAAGCTAATAGCGTCCATATATTCCGAAGGCACCATTTCCATCTCAATTTCATTGCTGTCCCATAAATGATTGGATCCCATATCAATTTCATTGCTTTCTGGTGAGTGATCAGCTTCCATTCTGTTTTCAAAGCTAAACCTTTACTGATTTTCTAAATTTTGGTAACGGAAAATAAAATACCTCACAAAAATGGTGCCCAAAATCAAAGAAAATTGCTAGTCCAAAGTATTTGATCACGACGAAAGGCGTGTTGTTTGTAATTGTTGATGTTGTACTAATGATCCAGGGGGATGTTGGTGGCCACCCATCTATCCCATTTGGACCCCACAACTGTCTCTTTTTCCTTAATTATAGCACAATTTACTATTTTTAGCAGTTTTTCGGGTCCTAAACTTCTGGAGCCGTACGTTTTTTGGGAAATCCACCGCCAACAATTTTTTTACCTAAAAACTGTCTTTTCTATCGTAGTCCTCGGAGAGATCTTTCCAACGGCCTATCATGCGCGTCAAACGGAGATAGTACGACCAATTCGCGACCTCGAGAAGTTGATGTACCAACTTACCCAAAAATGGGGCCCACAATTTGGCGTTTCATTTTCTAGGGTTAGATTTTGGAATGTGAAGGGTTTTTCATTGTTTCTCAACAATAAATAGGCCCTCGAGCCTCATTGTAACACAGTTTTTGGAGAATAGTTCAGGCATGTAGTCACACATCTCTTCTCAGAGATAAGCTACCATCGCCCTAGCTGGTTTATTTCCATTTGTGGTTGTAAGCATATCTCAGTATTTTCCATTAATGAAATGAAGTATTAGTTCCGCTGCATATTTGTCTTTATGGTTATCTCTGTATTTTATTGCGTCCCTGTTTAAATCCAGATCAACTAATGAATATTTTACCTTCATGACTTACCTATATTAGTTAAATAGCCCTTTTTTTTTCTAATAGCACCGATAGGCAGGCCCACTCGAAGAGGGCCAACTGACCCCACGATTATATAGCTAAAAATATGTGTTTGATTAGTTAATTATCAACCATTTATTGATATAAATAAATTTTTTATAAAGTAATTAGCTTATATTTATTTTGACTCACGAAATATGGAGACATCATATTTCTTTTCAACCCAAAAAGAAAATTGCAATTCAAAATGGAGAGAAATTAATGAGAAATTAATTAAAATGGATTTAGGTGATTTAGTTATTAGTTATCATTCATTATAATTATTAATTTTATTTTATAATTTAAAGAAGTTTTAATTAATAATTATAATTAATAATTTTATTATTTTATTTTTGAATTTATTTTAATTTTGATGCAATATGACTAGTAAAATTGTTTACATAACAAGACAAGATAGGACAAGGCATTACAACAATTTCTTCCATATTGGGAAGGCCCAATAAACTTAGATGCATCTTATCTCTTGATGTATCAAGTGTGAGGGTGAGGGATCAAATCTTTTGAAACACAAACCTCTTTTAAAGTCCAAAGAGATTTGATCCTAGTGGAGGTTGACTAGATCTGTGCTTAAAATTCATCTAACCGTTTTGTTATTAGTTTTTAATAAAACTGTTATGATATATGCTCATAAATTACATATATATATATATATATATGCAGCTTCACTATCTCTTCTGAGCCTTATTTGTCTCGGCCCAACTCTGCCTGCAGCATATAAATATATAACAATATGGATAGGGATTCCTTCAACTACCTGTCATACCAACATATCTCTCTTGAGCTTTAATAAGTCCTTAGCGAGGCAGTACTCTCTCTCCCCCCCTCTCTCTCTCTCTCTATATATATATATATATATAAACTCTCATGACCTTAACATCAAGTATTGACCCTTGGTGTTTAATTCTTCTTAAGAAACCCTTTAAAAACTAACAAAGATCTAGTTGTTTCTTTTAGATCAATTAGGAAATTTCCAAGCTCATAACAACATAATAATTCCCCCGGATGCGGGTAATTAAATGTTCGAAGGACATTCGGGCGGCGTTTCATGTGGGCATCTGTCAGCTGGCATACGCCACGAGTAAGTTCACTTGGGAAGGGGAACGGGCCTGCATAACCACATTAATGCGGCCATTATGGTGTTCATCTTCCGTCATTATCGCCGCGTCTTGCTGCTCCTTAAACGCTCATCGCATTCCAGCTCCAATGCATTCCGCCGTCAAGGTTTCACCTTCAGTTCTGGGCGTTTCTCTGCATCCCGTTGCAGGGGTTCACAGCACTGTTAGTGTGCAGAGATTGTATGGTTATTGGGAGGTTCTGCAATTACCCAGCGCACAACAAGCCAACATGCGGCCTACTGAGCAGAAGGGGGGGCTCTGGTGGTCGAGCTGTCTCGTAGCGCTCCTCCGACACTCTGGAACCTGAATGGCGAAGTCCTCCGTCAACGAGGAGTGGCAGAGGAAGGGGTCGCGGTAGATCAGGAGAGGTGGTAAGTGAGCTTGCCGCTCACCAGACAACGCAGTATCGCTTCCCTTGCTCGTTTGACAACGCCATTTTTATTATTTCTGTCTCTATTGAAAAGCTTGAAGACAACAGCAATTTGGGAGCGGCCCAAGCTGTTGAACCTGTGGAGCAGAGAATTGCAAACCTGGAGGAGCGCCTGTGCTCAGTCTCGGAGGATGCTTCGTCGCCAATTCTGGCAAACCCCGCTGGCCCAGGTGTGTCCGTGCGTGGCGATCCCACCGGCTCGGTTGCTCCTCATTCGGACTCGGAGGACCTTCTTCGGTATGGGTCTCTGGTTGTTGAGGAGCCCTATACCACAGATGATGACTAGCCTAGCTTATTTTGGTTTTGTTGTTATGTTTTGGCTTCGGTTCTTGCAAGTTAATGTGTCGTTTCTACATATATCAGCTGTTTCTGTCTGTCTCTGGGCAGGGTCTGTCCATGTTTCTATCAGTCTCAGGGTGCTGTCTGTCAAAATGTACTGGTCTGGTCACTATGGATAACTGTAATGTGTCGGAGAACTGCACTGATCTTATGTGCTTTTGTAAAATGCCATCGTTAGGCTGAACTCTCAAGGCCACTGCCTCGCTGTAACTTTTTGTATCCATAATAGAATTAGTCTTATTGAGAAAAAAAAAACAACATAATAATTCATATACCATTTAGGATTAAGATTTAGCATGTAAATAAGTTCCTTTTCACATGCACAAAATTCATTCATTCATCCATGAGCCACATATAGAACCAATAATCCTTCCTTTTATAGGAAGCTTCATTTCTAATATTAAAAAGGCAATGTTAACTAGCCTATAATCGTGTGTAAACCCCTTGGTGGAAGTAACGGAATATTGGATATATCCTCCAATAGTATTCATTAAGGTGATTCAAGCCAAAATTTAGACTCACGAAAGAAATACTACATCACCCATTCCTTATATGTGACGCGAAAACCCAAAATTCCTACCTGTTATACACCATTTTTCACATTCGATCAGTGAGCCTCCTAATGGGACCAATCAACATTCTATTCCCCCTTGTCACCATCTTGCACAAATCCCTAAGCATACTCCCTTCATCCTCGAGAATTTTAGCCCTCAACTGTATCATTCAAGCTAAGTTTAGGACCAACACCCCATGTATGCCTATTGGGGTGTGATCACCTACAGGCTGCTCCTCTATGGCCTGCGTTGGTCACCAACAGGTTGCTCCCCTTTGTACCTGTGTTGGTTCTAGAAATCTCAAAGAATGATCGAGATTTTGAAAGTTTCCCCTTCTAGGAGTTTCCAGAAGTTGTTTTAAGTACTTACCTTTGATTAAACATTCAGATCCTATCCTACCCTACTTTGGAGTTTTCACCACTTATCCTTTGATTCTATCCCTCCATCAAAGGTGGAATTAAACCCTAGATTAGTAATTGGATAAGAACTCCCAACCTACCCAACTTGTTTATATATTTCCAACCTTCTATGTGGTTAGGGGTTGGATTTTGGAGAGTGATTATGCTCTTATGTTGCTGCAGTGAGTGGTTATTATCTCATGCATTTAGGGTTATTGGAGGTGCATATTGTGACAAAGAAAGGATAAGTCAACAACTTGGAAGAGCTCTTCAACAAGATCAACTGCTACTTATGGTTGTAATTACCTTCCATTTATATTAATGCAAAGAATTTATTGTTTTCCTATATGTGATGTTGTTATTTCATATATTTCAATACCATGTTAGTATATTGAATGAAGTATTTATATGATATTGCATAGATCTCATAGTTTCATGGCTTGTGCTATCTGACTGTGCAGGTTCTAATTTTGGCATTCAGAGCTAGAATTTGAGCTTCCAATCTAAAGAAGGAGCAAAGTGTGCAAAGGATTCCAGGTAGGCCTCACTCCGTCATCTATTTACTTTAAGGAAAATCACTGGGTTCCTTGTCTCTTTTTTTCTCTATGTTAGCCACAGACCTAGGGGAGATACTTTTGTCTGCAATCTTAAATCTCATATAACAAATTGGTGACCATACTAGGGAATCAAGTATTTCCGTGGTGGTTTCCTTGTCCATTGTCTTTGATTACCTCCTTGATAGAACTTTGTTGTATCATTCAACCAAGAACATACCTAGGAAGTGATTTCATTGAGACTTTTTGCAATTTTTGTATCAAAATCCTCTTTCTAAGGCCCAATGCCCCCCTAATACCTCTGATAGAGCGTTGTACCTCACTGAGTCCCACTTTGTACCAGTGTTGCAGTGCATTGGTGCCTCTTCTGCACCAATGTTGGTCCCTATTTTTGTACAAATTTTGCCTTGGTTCTTGAGCCTCTCTTTGGTCAGCCTACTTCCAACTGAACTTCCTGAGTCTTGAGTGCCTTGTGGTCTCTCTAAAGCTTCCATCTAGTTTTCATTTGTGTTGCTTTCCTTTGGTAAGAATTGGTTTTGATTTTTCTTTGTTTTAATCATTTGGTCGCTTGCAAACTGATTTCATTTTATTCTTAATAGTTTATCTGAATTGTTGTTTTAGTTCTCATTTTGAAAAGTGTAATTGATCAATAATTGAAACTTTTTATCTTAGTTTTTCTTCATTTCAAAAAATAATTATGGTGAAAAGAAAATTTTTCATTGCCATTTAGGGTTTTGCATGTGAATTAGCATAGTAATAGTTGCATCGAAAGGGAAATTTCATCTTTCATCTTGTTTATTGCATATTGTGTGTTGCAACTGGATTGTTCCTTCCTTTCCTCAACTAGATCTTCATTGAAAGATAAAATATTTATATTTTCTCATGCTAGATTTTAATTTTAGGATATTAAGGTGACATTCATGGTGAGCCCCAAAACTTAACCATAGTTAAAGATAAACAGTAACATTTATTGAATCAACCTAAGGAGCACTTATAACATTAATGGAAACATCTAGAGGTCTAGGCTAGAGACATTTTCCAATGTTGTTAGATGTAGGAGCTTTTGTTTTTTGCCAGCGTTGCATCCCGAGGGTGAAATATCGGTCCATGTATGTGAGTTGTAAAGGATCGTACTCAATGTACCTTTGGGTATATTGGTGGCCCTCCGTGCATGTAAAGTATATGGGAACACTCTCATTGAACAATTATGCATTAGACAACACTACTATGGATTGCACTCCTACGTACCGTCGAGAATATTTTGGGTTTCCCCAATGGGTTTGTATCCATCCATAGGTAATCATGTCTACTGCCTTGTATACTGTGATACACCAAACAAAACATTCAGGGGGATTGGTTGTCATACGTTAAGTCCTTGGTTCGCCAAGGTGTATTTTGTAGTTCATGGTTACTTGGTAATCCTTTATGCCTAGATTATCCTCTTTTTGATTTATTTATTTTTGTGTTAATAAAATTTGTTATCCAATGTGTAAGAACAAATTCCCCCTCCCTATCAATCTTGTAGAATTCCAAATAAGCCTCCTCTTCCTCTAGAGACTCCTCTTAATCGTCGTCCAAAGCATAAGAAAACAAAAACTGCTGAATCAGGAACATCATGAACTAATTATGGCCCCCCTCCCAATATTGATCAACGAAAATTATTTTTCCCTTTGAGTTTTGAACCTAAGATTACATCTATTCCTATTGGTGACACTCACATAATTGAAACAAAATTCCCTGAAACTTTATTACTTGAGGTCATTAAATATGACCTCCCTGAGTCAGAAACTTTGTTTCCTAAAGTTATTGAACCTTAGGATCGTCAACCATCTTCACCTGATTCTTTGGGACCCCCCTCTTCTCTTCCTTTGTCTCAAATAGAACCAATATATCTTGGGCCTGACGGTGAACCTCTTCCATATAGACTTGTGAGTGTTGAAGAGGTCCCTCAAGAAGAGCCTCATCCTTCTACTCTCGTCCATTGGAAATGACTTTATTTTTATGAAACTAGTCCTATTTCATTTCTTCAACCTTCGACACAAACTCCTTTACCTGATTCTTCATCAGGATTTTTAACCATGATTTGAATTGATTCAAACTCCCAACTCGTGTCCACCACTATGGTTGAGATATCAAGTGTTGCTTCCTCATATATGTTTGTGACATCACCAAAAACTCATTTGTATGGAGGCCCATATGTCCCGCCTCACTATCAGTCATTATTTGGTACCTTTTCTAGTGTGGCTTACAGTCCTTGGATGTCTCCCATGTCATCCAATTTAGGAATAATGTTTGGTTCTTCTCTTATAAATGCCACACACATTACTCCTCCCCCTCCACCTACGCTTGCTATAGAGCAGCAAGCTCGCCCTTATAACAGTGGGAAAAGATACACTCAACAACCTAACCCTCGATATGTTGGGTACCCTCCATCTAGATCACAGCTGCCTCCATCCTATGGTAGGGGGCCAACCTGTTGTTCATATACCTCAATATGGTATCTCACCTAATTATAGTCCTCATTATCATGGAATGACTGTTAGAGTTTGGAAACCTACTTTACTGGTTCAACTTGGTTCTTTTTCTAATCGATTGTTGAATCCTCAAATTGTACCATCTTCATCACAAATTCCTACCTATCCATAAGCACCTCAATAAGCTCAAATATATGTGAGCCAACCTTTACATCACATTTCCATGGTGTCTGGTTCTCCCTAGATCCCGATTAGTTAACTTATACAAGGTCCCTCACCTTCTCAATCACTTCTACAAGGTACTCCTCTAGTTTTAGTAGGTCAAATTCTTCAAAATTTGGCAGTCTCAATTGAACCCATACCAGGGGGAAATGCAAACCCCTATCGGGCAACGATATGGATCACATCAAGTACATTTTTAAGGCCAGAAAATCCAAACCCAACCATTCCAGTAGCTTTATCGTCATCCTGGTGCTAGGAAACAAACTCACTTGTATGTTGGTTATCAGAAGCCTCCATATTTTGGTAACCAGGTTCCTTATCATCAAAACCCTCCTTACATGGGAATGAAAGTGCCTATTTCTCTTTTAGATCAATTAGGTAATTGTCAAGCTCATAACAACATAATAATTCATATACCATTTAGGATTAAGATTTAGCATGTAAATAAGTTCCTTTTCACATGCACAAAATTCATTCATTCATCCATGAGCCACATACAGAACCAATAATCCTCCCTTTTATAGGAAGCTTCATTTCTAATATTAAAAAGGCAATGTTAACTAGCCTATAATCGTGTGTAAACCCCTTGGTGGAAGTAACAGAATATTGGATATATCCTCCAATATTATTCATTAAGGTGATTCAAGCCAAAATTTAGACTCACAAAAGAAATACTACATCACCCATTCCTTATATGTGACGCGAAAACCCAAAATTCCTACCTGTTATACGCCATTTTTTCACATTCGATCAGTAAGCCTCCTAATGGGACCAATCAACATTCTATTCTCCCTTGTCACCATCTTGCACAAATCCCTAAGCATACTCCCTTCATCCTTGAGAATTTTAGCCCTAAACTGTATCATTTGAGCTAAGTTTAGGACCAACACCCCATGTATGCCTATTGGGGTGTGATCACCTACAGGCTGCTCCTCTATGGCCTACGTTGGTCACCAACAGGTTGCTCCCCTTTGTACCTGTGTTGGTTCTAGAAATCTCAAAGAATGATCGAGATTTTGAAAGTTTCCCCTTCTAGGAGTTTCCAGAAGTTGCTTTAAGTACTTACCTTTGATTAAACATTCAGATCATATCCTACCCTACTTTGGAGTTTTCACCACTTATCTTTTGATTCTATCCCTCCATCAAAGGTGGAATTAAAGCCTAGATTAATAATTGGATAAGAACTCCCAACCTACCCAACTTGTTTATATATTTCCAACCTTCTATGTGGTTAGGGGTTGGATTTTGGAGAGTGATTATGCTCTTATGTTGCTGCAGCGAGTGGTTATTATCTCATGCATTTAGGGTTATTGGAGGTGCATATTGTGACAAAGAAAGGATAATTCAACAACTTGGAAGAGCTCTTCAACAAGGTCAACTGCTACTTATGGTTGTAATTACCTTCCATTTATATTAATGCAAAGAATTTATTGTTTTCCTATATGTGATGTTGTTATTTCATATATTTCAATACCATGTTAGTATATTGAATGAAGTATTTATATGATACTGCATAGATCTCATAGTTTCTTGGCTTGTGCTATCTGACTATGCAGGTTCTAATTTTGGCATTCAGAGCTAGAATTGGAGCTTCCAATCTAAAGAAGGAGCAAAGTGTGCAAAGGATTCTAGGTAGGCCTCACTCCGTCATCTATTTAATTTAAGGAAAATCACTAGGTTCCTTGTCTCTTTGTTTCTCTAGGTTAGCCACAGACCTAGGGGAGATACTTTTGTCCGCAATCTTAAATCTCATATAACAAATTGGTGACCATACTAGGGAATCGAGTATTTCCGTGGTGGTTTCCTTGTCCATTTTCTTTGATTACCTCCTTGATAGAACTTTGTTGTATCATTCAACCAAGAACATACCTAGGAAGTGATTTCATTGAGCCTTTTTGCAATTTTTGTATCGGAATCCTCTTTCTAAGGCCGAATGCCCCCCTAATACCTCTGATAGAGCGTTGTACCTCACTGAGTCCCACTTTGTACCAGCGTTGCAATGCATTGGAGCCTCTTCTGCACCAATGTTGGTCCCTATTTTTGTACAAATTTTGCCTTGGTTCTTGAGCCTCTCTTTTGTCAGCTTACTTCCAGCTGAACTTCCTGAGCCTTGAGTGTCTTGTGGTCTCTCTAAAGCTTCCATTTAGTTTTCATTTGTGTTGCTTTCCTTTGGTAAGAATTGGTTTTGATTTTTCTTTGTTATTATCATTTGGTCGCTTGCAAACTGATTTCATTTTATTCTTGATAGTTTATCTAAATTGTTGTTTTAGTTCTCATTCTGAAAATTGGAATTAATCAATAATTGAAACTTTTTATCTTAGTTTTCTTCATTTCAAAAAATAATTATGGTGAAAAGAAAATTTTTCATTGCCATTTAGGGTTTTGCATGTGAATTAGCATAGGAAGAGTTGCATCGAAAGGGAAATTTCATCTTTCATCTTGTTTATTGCATATTGTGTGTTGCAACTGGATTGTTCCTTCCCTTCCTCAACTAGATCTTCATTGAAAGATAAAATATTTATATTTTCTCATGCTAGATTTTAATTTTAGGATATTCAGGTGACATCCATGGTGAGCCCCAAAACTTAACCATAGTCAAATATAAACAGTAAAATTTATTGAATCAACCTAAGGAGCACTTATAACATTAATGCAAACATCTAGAGGTCTAGGCTAGAGACATGTTCCAATGTTGTTAGATGTAGGAGCTTTTGTTTTTTTGCCAGCCTTGCATCCCGAGGGTGAAATATCGGTCCATGTATGTGAGTGTAAAGGATCGTACTCAACGTACCTTTGGGTATATTGGTGGCGCTCCATGCATGTAAAGTATATGGGAACACTCTCATTGAACAATTATGCATTAGACAACACTACTATGGATTGCACTCCTACGTACCGTCGAGAATATTTTGGGTTTCCCCAATGGGTTTGTATCCATCCATAGGTAATCATGTCTACCGCCTTGTATATTGTGATACACCAAACAAAACAGTCAGGGGGATTGGTTGTCATACGTTAAGTCCTTGGTTCGCCAAGGTGTATTTTGTAGTTCATGGTTACTTGGTAATCCTTTATGCCTAGATTATCCTCTTTTTGATTTATTTATTTGTAGAAATTTTGAATAATATGACACATATTCACAGAGATTATCCTGATCATACAATTATAAGCAGAACATGTATAATACATAATCTCCTCTACGTTGATCATCAATTTACAGAAGCAGAAACATTCACAGGCGCACATAGAAGCATCAATCAAACTCATTAACACAATATGTATCCCGGGGAAAGCATCTCGCTAAAAACCCCACACTATCTGTATATTATATTGATTTAATCATGTAACATTACAAAGTACAATGCTTATCACAAGCAATCCAGTACCAACTCCACCTGTTACACACAATACAGCTCAGATCTGATCTCCAAATCTATTCCACTACTTGCCTGCCTCCATAGCTCAATACCTGCTCAAGAACTGATGAGAATTGGCTTCCCAAACTCGTATTTCACCTCAAAATAATCACTCACACTTTGTTGGATGTGAGCAAAGGATACAATACTGGGCAAATACGTGAGCAAAATCATTGGCATACTCAATCCCTTGATTGTGCAAGATCTGGTGCACAACTATAGTCACAACTGATAGCAATCTGATTCTCTACCACCTGTCCCTGTTGAACTGAACATGCACTGACATGCAACTGAGTTAACTGATGTATTTTGTAGTTGTATTATGAGTTAATAACTTGTGAATTAATTAATAACTAATTCACCCAACTCATCTCTAGTCTATTGATCAGTTAGACTAAATACAACCAGTTTAACAAAGCTAAACTGAACACAACTCCATCAACTGCACCTCCAGTCCACTAAACTCAACTCACTTGAGTTCTAACTGAAGTCCTGCATGCAAATATTAGTCATCCCATAGGTAACCACGTATTTCCCTCTGGGATCTTCATGTACCACATCCGTAGCTCATCCTGAAGTGCTCCAAGAGAATAAGATCAAGTTTATAGTCCAAATATTATTATGAGACAATAATATTTGACTTTTCTATTTTTGACAGCTAGTCTAAAAATAGACTTTGATCACTCACACTGTGATCACTCACACTTTCATCAAAAATAGAAGTCCATCTATTTTTCCCAACTTGACCAATCATCCATAAACAACAACCTGCAATCCATAGACATGATCCATATGTCTAAAAATAGACATAGTCTAAAAATAGACTTGCGCCAAAAATAGCCTGCGGGCCCACTTAGTGAAGGCGACTCTTTTCACTAAGCTCCATCATCTTGTTGCAATCTCAACAAGCATTTCTTGTTGCACACTTTTCAACACTCCCTCTCAACAAGAAAGGCTTCCTCTCAAACCCGATCCTGTAACTCTGGAATGTTCTCCATGTAACACATCTGGCCGGTCCACTTGCTCTGTCATCAAAGTCTCTGACTGCTATTGCCTTTGTCGACTGAAGACTCTGCATCTCTGTTCTCTTCAGTATCTGACTGCTCTAGCCTCTGTTACTTTGATCTCTGACTGCATCCGTGCTGCTGCTGGTTCTATCTCCCAGCATTGCATCCGCACTGCACCTCCCAACTGACCTCCCTGTTGGGATAGAAACATCCTCTGATGCTGAAGCTCTACCTGCTGCTGACAAGTGCTCCCTCTCTGACATCTACGCCACTACAACATCTCCATGCATCTCGCACCATTGCACACCTCTCTGTGCCACCTAGCACTGTGAAAAAAACTTGTGCCTCTCGCATTGCTACAGCCTGCTAGCTATGCGCTGTCCTGGGATTCCCTGCACTGTCGCTCTCTCTGCCGCTCCATCCGCATCTGTCTCTACCCAATCAGTCAGTTCCTGCTACTACACATCGGGGCTCCCGTAGCAAGGTCTCATCCAAGAGGTTGGGTACCTCAAGGATCCTACCCCTCCTCCTTGGGACAATCAATCCACATCACCCCACCTCCTACCTGGAGGTATGCCTGCATGCGATCCTTCAGCCCATCTGGCTCGAAGTTTCCCCCTACTGGAGGTCTCTAGATGAGTAGATGTCTCTACTCTATCTCCTCTCAGCTTCCCCTGTTGTGGCTCCTCCACAACCTCCTGAGCTGCTGCACCAATCGTGGCTCCTCCACAATCGTCTGAGACTTCTTCTGGCTCTGCATATTGAGAGGTAATATACGCTTCCTCTCAACCACCAAGTCTCCATCAGTTGCCTCACTGCTTAAGGCTTTGCATGCATCTTGAACCTGAAGAGCATACAGGTTCTTGACCCGTGAACCAATCTGCTTCACCTGTCTAGTGATGATGTGTCTAAGGAAAACCTTTCCCTTACTAAAGACCACATCATAGCCTCTGTCTTCCAACATCGCGATCGACACCAAGTTTCTCTTCAGTCCTGGTACATACTTGACATCGGTCAAGGTAAGGCGAGCTCCATGCTCCCTCTGAAAAATAACCGTGCCTACACCTGAGACACTATACTTCTCATCATTACCCATCCCTATGAGTATCTGGAGATCTTTCTCCTCCAAAGTACTGAACAAACTTTTTTCACCGGTCATGTGGAACGAAGCTCCACTGTCAAGAAACCAACCACTTCCCACCATGGATGAAACCATGCATGTGAAGAGTGTGAAGTCCAACTTAAACTGTGAAGCAAGTGAGGCTGCCTCACCTTCAGATCCTTCCCCGGATACCTTCTTGGACTTCTTCTTTGGGCAATTAGTAGCATAATGACCCAACTCATGACAACGAAAGCATCTCACCTTCGCCTTGTCAACCTTCTTCCCATCATTGGAAGAACTGGATTCGGAAAGAGAAACCTTCCCCTTCCCCTTCTTCGCCTTACTCGCTAAGGCACAGTTCTCCTCATCCTGCATGGATGAAGAACCGTCTCTGGTGCTCCGTCTAATCTCCTCTTGCACAAGATCTTACCACAGTCTTTCCCATCCTGGTAATTTCTCCCGACCATTGACAGAGTCCTGATAGGAATGCCAACTCTTCAGAAGACCAAGGAGAGCCAAGCTCACCAAATCCTCATCATCAACAGTAACCCCCACACTTCCCAGCTCATCTCGACACTGAGTGAACCTCGTGAGATACTTGGGCATACTGTCACCCTTCTCGCATTTGATGTTTCTAAGTTTATCTTTGAGCGCCAGCTTCCTCTGATCTCTCTTGCTTTGGAATAATTCTGTTAATGATTTCCACATCAAATATGGAGTAGCCTTTCTATGGAGGCTGGACACAATGTGATCCTTCACGCCCTCCAACAGAATCCTTCGACATTTTGCGATCTTCTTTTGCCAAGCATCAGCTTGAGTAGCATCAGTAGGCTTTGGGATATCCGTATCTATGAACTCCTTCAGCCCGTTATCATCCAATACTGCCTCCATCCTGTCCTTCCATGCAATATAGTTTGAGCTGCCCTCAAGAGCATACTCCAATCGCAATCCGTTGAAAGACATTGCTGCGTTGTCACCAAGAAAATACTGCTGCAAATTCGAATTCCACCAGCAACCAACTCAACCGCCTCGGATCTAAGATTCGTGAGAACAAAGTATTTCTTGTACAGAGATCGACTGTATGGGCATTCACCGGATATCTCACCTTCCAAAAGAAGGATGATTCCAGAAGCTACCTGGCCCAATTACAGACTCTGCCTGAAGAAATAAAATGTAAACACTTTCTGAATAATAGGTCCGATGATCAATCCTCGCTTGATATCTTGTAAAAATCTCTTCTACAAATCAAGCTGCTCTGATACCATGTAGAAATTTTGAATAATATGACACATAGTCACAGAGATTATCCCGATCATACAATTATAAGCAAAACATGTATAATACATAATTTCCTCTACGTTGATAATCAATTTACAGAAGCAGAAACATTCACAGGCGCACATAGAAGCATCAATCAAACTCATTAACACAATATGTATCCCGGGGAAAGCATCTCACTAAAAACCCCACACTATCTGTATATTATATTGATTGAATATGTAACATTACAAAGTACAATGCTTATCACAAGCAATCTAGTACCAGCTCCACCTTTTACACACAATACAGCTCAGATCTGATCTCCAAATCTATTCCACTGCTTGCCTGCCTCCATAGCTCAATACCTGCTCAAGAACTGATGAGAATTGGCTTCCCAAACTCGTATTTCACCTCAAAATAATCACTCACACTTTGTTGGACGTGAGCAAAGGCTACAATACTGGGCAAATACGTGAGCAAACTCATTGGCATACTCAATCCCTTGATTGTGCAAGATTTGGTGCACAACTATAGTCACAACTGATAGCAATATGATTCTCTACCACCTGTCCCTGTTGAACTAAACATGCACTGACATGCAACTGAGTTAACTGATGTATTCTGTAGTTGTATTATAAGTTAATAACTTGTGAATTAATTAATAACTAATTCACCCAACTCATCTCTAGTCTATTGATCAGTTAGACTAAATACAACCAGTTTAACAAAGCTAAACTGAACACAACTCCATCAACTGCACCTCCAGTCCACTAAACTCAACTCACTTGAGTTCTAACTGAAGTCCTGCATGCAAATATTAGTCATCCCATAAGTAACCACGTATTTCCCTCTGGGATCTACATGTACCACATCCGTAGCTCATCCTGAAGTGCTCCAAGAGAATAAGATCAAGTTTATAGTCCAAATATTATTATGAGACAATAATATTTGACTTTTCTATTTTTGACAGCTAGTCTAAAAATAGACTTTGATCACTCACACTTTCATCAAAAATAGAAGTCCATCTATTTTTCCCAACTTGACCAATCATCCATAAACAACAACCTGCAATCCATAGACATGATCCATATGTCTAAAAATAGACATAGTCTAAAAATAGACTTGCGCCAAAAATAGCCCGCGGGCCCACTTAGTGAAGGTGACTCTTTTCACTAAGCTCCATCATCTTGTTGCAAACTCAACAAGCATTTCTTGTTGCACACTTTTCAACATTATTTTTGTGTTAATAAAATTTGTTATCCAATGTGTAAGAACAAAATCCCCCTCCCTATCAATCTTGTAGAATTCCAAATAAGCCTCCTCTTCCTCTAGAGACTACTCTTAATCGTCGTCCAAAGCATAAGAAAACAAAAACTACTGAATCAGGAACATCATGAACTAATTATGGCCCTCCTCCCAATATTGATCAACAAAAATTATTTTTCCCTTTGAGTTTTGAACCTAAGATTACATCTATTCCTATTGGTGACACTCACATAATTGAAACAAAATTCCTTGAAACTTTATTACTTGAGGTCATTAAATATGACCTCCCTGAGTCAGAAACTTTGTTTCCTAAGGTTATTGAACCTTAAGATCCTCAACCATCTTCACCTGATTCTTTGGGACCTTCCTCTTCTCTGTTAGCGCTCGAATCTGCCTCAGGCTGAAGAAGGCGAGGTTCAAGGCAACATCAAACCAAGCTCAGCCTCGTAGCTAGCCCTACGAGGACAGGAGAGGGCTCTCTCCGGGTCTATCTCGGCAAAAGGTTTTCAAAGGGGCTGAGATGACCTATAGTGAATGCTGATCTTAGGCTAGTAAAGAGATATGAAATGAGGTTTTAAATAAATGTTTGGGTTTTCTGGGCTGCATGGAGCAAAGAACAGCTTGAACAGAGAAATATAATCAAAAACACAGATTATCTCTTGAGGCAAGATAGGCAAGAAATTAAACATCAAGTTTGAAATAATGTGGAGTGGGTGAACTGTTTGAGAGGTTGACAAGGGCATAGAAGATGAATCCTTGTCAAACAGAAGAAAACATTTAATATGAACACTTCCTCAAGACAGAGCAAATAATTTGAATTCTGCCTTTCTCACTTAAAAGTATTCATTTAGAAACGATTATGAAATGAAATGGAAACACAACAGGCTACATATGAAACAAAGGATGAGACAAATGTTAAATTTCATACCACAAGAATCTCAGGGGTCAGAGCTGCATTTTTTATTAAAATCCCTGTCAAAACTGTGCAATGAAACTCTGTATTTCTCCTCCACCAGCTTTCAGAACTACTCTCCTTTTACAAGTGATTTTTAAATACATTAAATAAAACTATCCTAGGAGAAAACAGATCGACCCAAAACAGGGGCGCTGTTTCACCTGAAGTTACAAAAATAGAGATAGAGTCATTTCTTTATTCTAAAATAGAAGATCGTTCCCCTTAAAATCCTCTGATGGCCAACAAACTGGAGCGCAGATCCCGTTGAATCATTAACTGAAGTCCTTAATAGGAGATCAGATCCTATTCTTCTGCTGTGATGAGTATCTTCGTTTCAAATTAGCCTTTCGATCTCTGACTGTCACATTACTTTTGTTATTTGAATAAAATGGATTTTAACAAAAATAGCCTTTAAACTAAAATCTTGCTAATTCCAGCTCATGATGACAACTGTGCCTGGAGGGGTTGAACTTCTTATAGTGTTCCAGGTTAGAAAGCAATTGGGTATACTGCATCCTTAAATTTTACCATCCATGTGCATGAGTCTTCAAGACAGTAGTCCACGTGACCAGAATATCTGCCCTGTAGAGCACCCTCTTCAAATGTATTACGACACAAATTTGTCCCCATAGATATTTCTTGTTGAGCAATAACCAGAGTATTCAATCAAAACTGGAACCACATCAGGTAAGTATTCCAGGTATTTCGAGCCAATTTCTTTAATAATTTTGGCTAAGAATTTGCAGATGGGACTGGAACGCTCGCCCTGAAGTTCTAGTAGATAAGGCACAAACTCCGGAAGCAAAGAAGGTTCCCTGTGTAATAGTATCTCCTTTAACTTCCTTAAGGACTCCATCTTAGAAGCCGTATCAACATTATACTTGTGTGTATTGAAGAGTTTCACTGCTTCTAGAATTATATTTTCCAACCCCTGCTTTGAGAATTTCTGATTCGGAATGCATTTTCTTGATATCAGAAATTGAATCTTTAATCAGGTTCAGCTGCTCTGAAATAAAATCCTCCACTACCAATAAAAACTGATCCTCAAACACTTGGAGACAAATAAACTGAATCGAATTGAGTTTTGATGGAGCGAAGATGAATTTTTGGCTTTGTCGCTATATGGGTAGCGCGCACCATACGCGTAGCGCCCTTGTCATTTTATACTGTCTGGGGAGATCATGTGCGTAGCGCGCCCTATATAGGTAGCACGCCTCCTCTGCATCCATGTTCAGTTAAGGGATCCTCCTGCTGGACTTGGGTTATAATTGGCAACAGGCCCAGGCTTTCAGAAATATATATCTATCTATCTATCTATATATATATATATATATATATATATATATATATATATATATATATATATATATATATATATATATATATATATATATATACACCAACGTCTGGCTGTAGGTACTTTATAAATTGATCATCGTGCTCGCAGCCCTGAAGTAGTCAAAGGGGCACTCTGTGTTCGATCACCACACTCACGGGCTTAAAGTAAGTTATCGGGTTGCAACTTGCTATGGCACAATCTGAGCCAAATCGTACTGCAGTTGTAGGAAATGAATTTGTAAATATATGTGTGTTTGCTGCAGTGGTTATCAATAATGCAAATAAATCCGACGTAAACGAACCCATAACTAGAATGAGAGCCCATTGACAAGTAACGAGGTGCATTGAATACCTAAACCCCGTGATTTTCCATCAATAAAAGAATGAACTTTAGACAATGTGTGAATTTTCGACGACTTAAAAGCTTCAGAGAATTAGATGTCTGAATATGGATCACCTGCGACAGTAATTTTAATACTAATTTTAAAACTGTCAGTGGGTGTTGATCCACAGTTGAGCTCCATGGAAAATTGAGCTATCTGTTTGTTGAAACTGGTGAAGATAATATGGTGACAGAGTTGCCTTTGAAGCTGAAACATGGCTGTCATTTGAAGAGTTGGAAACTTTGAAACATTTTGACACATCTGATGATTTCTTCTTCAAAACAGGGTTTTGAAGAAGAATCAATCTCACATTATTGACGATGACATCCCGGAAAAACTTACTGAACCTTCCTCTGGCCTGCACCAGACCAAACCCTGGACTCAAGAATTAAAATGACTCTTTGCCATCTATGACTATAAATGACGAGAAATGAACCTTAGTGAATTTGATTCTTACAAGGGACTGATAGGACCGAGTCTAACATTCTCTTCCTTTGTATTAAATAGAACCAATATATCTTGGGCCTGACGGTGAACCTCTTCCATATAGACTTGTGAGTGTTGAAGAGGTCCCTCAAGAAGAGCCTCATCCTTCTACTCTCGTCCATTGGAAATGACTTTATTTTTATGAAACTAGTCCTCTTTCATTTCTTCAACCTTCGACACAAAATCCTTTACCTGATTCTTCATCAGGATTTTTAACCATGATTTGAATTGATTCAAACTCCCAATTCGTGTCCACCACTATGGTTGAGATATCAAGTGTTGCTTCCTCATATATGTTTGTGACATCACCAAAAATTCATTTGTATGGTGGCCCATATGTCCCGCCTCACTATTAGTCATTATTTGGTACCTTTTCTAGTGTGGCTTATAGTCCTTGGACGTCTCCCATGTCATCCAATTTAGGAATAATGTTTGGTGCTTCTCCTATGAATGCCACACACATTACTCCTCCCCCTCCACCTACGCTTGCTATAGAGCAGCAAGCTCGCCCTTATTACAGTGGGAAAAGATACACTCAACAGCCTAACCCTCGATATGTTGGGTACCCTCCATCTAGATCACAGTTGCCTCCATCCTATGGTAGGGGGCCAACCTGTTGTTCGTATACCTCAATATGTTATCCCACCTAATTATAGTCCTCATTATCATTGAATGACTGTTAGAGTTTGGAAACCTACTTTACTGGTTCAACTTGGTTCTTTTTCTAATCGATTGTTGAATCCTCAAATTGTACCATCTTCATCACAAATTCCTACCTATCCATCAACACCTCAATAAGCTCAAATATATGTGAGCCAACCTTTACATCATATTTCCATGGTGTCTGGTTCTCCCTAGATCCCGATTAGTCAACTTGTACAAGGTCCCTCACCTTCTCAATCACTTCTACCAGATACTCCTCTAGTTTTAGTAGGTCAAATTCTTCAAAATTTGGCAGTCTCAATTGAACCTGTACCAGGGGGAAATGCAAACCCCTATCGGGCAACAGTATCGATCACATCAAGTACATTTTCAAGGCCAGAAAATCCAAACCCAACTATTCCAGTAGCTTTATCGTCATCCTGGCGCTAGGAAACAAACTCACTTGTATGTTGGTTATCAGAAACCTCCATATTTTGGTAACCAGGTTCCTTATCATCAAAACCCTCCTTACATGGGAATGAACGTGCCTATTTCCTAGACTATCCCTTCATATCTAGGTCATCCTCCTTTAGAATTTAGTTGACATTTTCTTTTTGTGGCTACTCTTGAATTATCAGATTTAACTTGGCTTACTAATGACCTCATTGCTCATTCACCATGGTGGTCGATTATTCCCACTAAGTTTCCTTCTAATATCCAAAAATTAAATGGGAATCCTGGAGAAGACTCATTGACACATGTTATGACGTATCAATTATGGTGTTCATCCAATTCCCTTAGTGTTACCTACAGCATCGTTTAACAACTTCAACACTTTAGCGACTACCTTCCTCGCACATTTCCAGTTACCCATCAGATATGAAAATGGAACAGAACTATTGACTAACTTCAAATAATCAGACTCTACTCAAATTTTGGATCACATTCATGACTGGAGGCACTGTCACCAGTTGGTCAAGACTTCTGTTCCCAATCAGTTGTTAATGAAATGGTTTGTCAAATCTCCATTAGCTCCCATAATAGAATATGTGGCTAAGGGTGGAGTTGTGAATGAAGAGAAAGTTATTTATCGTGCTCAATATTTAGATTTGGTTTATACCCAATTGGACATGCTCTATGATAAGATACTAAATGCCCTGAGCCCTTCAAATACTATTCCTCCTCCAACTAGTAAAGAATATCATGCTACCGATGGAATTATTGGTTATGCTAGTTCATAGTTAATGAGTAAACCATATGGTATTGCTCTTACTACTCCTTCAAAAAACCCTCAATCCCATCCTCCTGCAGCTTCTGCTTCTGAGATAAATTTCATTTCATCTGATAAAGGCAAGTATCAAGAAAAGCATGGAGGCAAGAAGAAAGGTAAAGGTAAGAAAAAGAAATATTACTCACCACAAGATAAACCCAAAAAATTATCTTCTGATGAGAAATGAAAGGCTCGATACCCAAGCTTGATTTGTAACGAATATCAACTTACATGTGATTTTCCACACCGTGCTTAAGTGAATCAATTTCTTAAATCATCCACTTCTCCCACTATGTTGAACGACCAGTTTCCCAATCAGGAGACTCATATGGTTTCCTGGGATGCTTCTTCCTCTAACACAGTTTTGATGTTTTCCTCCTCATTGTTGAAATATAATGTGACGGTGGCCAATCAGAATAAGGATTATGGTAATGTGAATCCACCAAACAGTCAAGCTATTGATAAACCTTCCTGTTCTGCACCTCCTTCATCTGATCTTATTCCACCTCTGATTCCTACATAATTGACTATCAAGCCTCTAAAGGGTGTTATCCATAAGTCTACTTTCAACCCTCGTTCGAGATCTACCCAAAATTATAACATAGTTGAAGACTTGGCTCAGTATTGATCAGTTATGTCGACTCTTGAAGTGTTTCAAAACATCCCCAACCAAAAGAAGGCATTGTTGTCAGCTATCATATGTGTGGATCCGTTGGATTCCAACCTAGTGGTTTTCTCTCATGGAAACTATACCCCTTAATTTTGAGCTCAGTTAGCTTTTATGATTTAGGTCATTGTCCATGGTAGGAATATTCATCATTCTATTGTTGATGAGGGAGCCTCGATTTGCATCATGTCTTTATCTTGTTGGAAGGTGATTGGTTCACCCAAACTTAGTCAATCGACCAGCACATTAAAATATTTTGATAGAAGGACGTATAAACCATGTGGGATTCTAAATTCCCTCCAAGTGGAACTAGGGGGAAAAAATGTCTCCGTTGAAGTAGAAGTTATTGACGAAGCTCTTGATTATAATATTCTACTCAGACATACATGGGTTTATGCTATGGCCATCATCGTTTCGACTTACTTCTGAATGATCGCCTTTCCTCATAAAGGCAAGATCATGGACATAGATCAATTCACCTTTTTTGCCTATGATTCCAATGTTACAGGAAGTGTCGCTCTTGTAGGGGAATCCCTACATTCGTATTAGCGTGTTAGAGTTAGATTGTTGAAGGATTCATCGGTTATGGGAACCTTTTCACTCCCTCATCCTCTCCTTCCCAACTCCTCCCCTTTGTTTCCTTATATCAATATGATATGATCCTCTACAATCCTAGCTTATCCATGGATTGTACTTGATGAAATTGACATCCAAAGTTTTGGCGACCGAATGTCTCTTAGCCTCATTGAGCAAGATTACAAAGCCATCTATTCATCTTGTGTAGCCCATTATTTTTATTCGATCAATTGGGTAAATAGTTTGTTGGATTATGCCACACCCTTTGATCCTTTCTCCTGCATATACTCTACCGATGAAAGCATCATGGAGATCATGATGTCAGACGACACATTGTGGGATGAACATCATCATCATTCCTCCTTACCAGATACCATTGAAGATAACCTCAGTGTTTTGTACCTACCTAGCTTTGTAGAACCCTTTATGAATTCTATCTCCATTCATGAGACCGCCTCTGAGAAGAAGCTTTTGAATATCGAAGAAACAATTCCTCTCAATATTTTGACTCAACTAGGAATAGTCAAAAAAATATACATCAGAGCATCTTGTTCGTAATCTGAAATTGAAATTTATCGACCCCTTTTTTGTGAGTTTAGAGATGTGTTTGCCTTGACATATGAAGAAATTCCAGGTATCGACCCAAACATACTGGTGCAAAAAATTAAGATGTATCCTAATGCCAAACCCTGTCTAACAGCACCTCCATCCGTCCATCCCAAGAAGGATGTTGAGATAAAGTTGAAATCGAAAAGCTTCCTCAGGTTGGTTTCATATGCTCTGTTCCTTTAACTGATTGGGTATCGAACATTGTCCCTGTCATGAAGAAACAAGGCATGATTCGAGTATGTGTCGATTATTGTGATGTAAATCATGCTTGTCCAAAAGACAACTACCCGATCGCATTTATTTACTAGATTGTTGATGAATGCGAATCTGCAAGATTTATTCATTCTTGAATGGATTCTCAGTCTATAATCAAATAAACATTCTCCCTACGGATCAACCTAAAACTGCGTTTATTTGTCGCATGGGTACTTTTTCTAATAGAAAGCTTCATTTCAGTTTAAATAACACAGGGGCCACATTTCAAAGTGTGATGGATTACGCTTTCCACGACATCAAGCATGTCATGCATCCCTATTTGGATGATTTCCCTGCTCACCCCAAGCATCAAGATGATCACCCCATGCATTTCTCATACTCTTCATCTAAAAATGTAGACATTGTTTTATGTTCTAGTAGCTTTGGCCACTACACGTGCCTCATGCTTTTATTTCACATCCTTTAGAATAGGAAAGGACATAATATCCCTAATCACATATTTTACTGACACTGAATATGATGTTTTTGAGTCCATCTACAAAGAACACATTCTTATCTTTTGCTTTTCCATTTACCGGGCTAACTATGGCCTTTTCCCATTATTTTCCCCAGACACTATTTCCAAAAGTGACATGCTTATTTTGTGCTCTTTTAAATATAATAATGTATTCCCGACACCTTCCATAGACTTTGAACACCCTCTGTCTACATACCAATGACTTGATTTTTGGCATACATCACAATGCCACATTTTTCATAACTTGCTTCCTTTTTTAACTACCATACCTTGCATTCTTATTTAGCTTTCTGGATCTTAGGAGTTAGGTTGAATTTTATGACATTACATTTAGTTTCCTTATGCCCATGATTATGGTGGTTGTAGCGTTAAATCACATGAAATAAAAGGGAAAAATAATTGTTGTCCTTGAAAAAATTTCTTTTTAAATTGGTAAATCTCGTATATGGATAATTTCTTATTTTCCCATTTCTAAATTATTGTTTAAACTTGTAGCTTTATGTCCATAATTTGTGCATGTAAAGTGATAATCATGAAATATATCCATACCTAGGAAGTTCATCTTTATTTTGATGCTTTTTTGGCTTCTTCTTTGAGGCACAAAATATCTTTTCTTATTTCGTACTTGAAATTGTATCTTTTCAAATCGATATAACTTGTGTTCCATTCTTGTTATTGATTTTTCTTTGCACCCATTTTTTCTTGCTTCAATTACTTTTGTTGTGTTTATTTGGTTGTTTGTGATGATTTTCTTTTGTTATCTCTATCTAGTCCCCTGAATGCATCAACAAAGATAATGAAATCCTTGTGTTCAAGTTCTTTTGAGTTTGTCTATCCTTCATATCCAAAACCAATCTTGATATTAGGGGATCTTTGGACACTTAAAATTTCATCCAACTTACTAGATCCTTTGATAAACTTATGATTTATGTAGATCCATGCCTTAGTCTTTTCTAACTCTTTTCTAAGGGATACTACCTTCTCCTTGACCTTCTCACATTCATTTCCTTTTTCTTTCAGTTGTTCTAACAAAGCATCTTCAATATTCTTTGCTTAATTTTTTGAAGAAGAGGTGCCAAATTTTTAGAGTTACCTTTTTATCTTGCAAATGTTTCCAACATCCTTTTTTTTCTTCTTATTTGTTTCCCTTAGCCTTTAAATTTCTTCTATAGAACTAATCATTTCACCTTCTAAATCTACTTTAGCCAATCCTTCATCATGATCTACATGTTCTTTTTATAGTGTCCAAACCCATGGGCATTAACTCTTTTTTACTTCCTTTAGAGTTGTCCGCGCAGTAGGATATTTCATCTTTATCTTATAAGGAACTTCTATCATGCTGAGCACAATTTTTTATTTTTTATTTTATTTTATTTTATTTTATTATTTTTTTTGTGGACATTTAGATGCTTAATGACATAACTTACCCTAGTTAAAAAAATTGAAAGGAAACTTACCTTTTTTTCTCCATATTCTCCCTTCAATTTTCTAACAAACTTTCCTCCTCTTCATCTAATCCATGGATTGAGTCATATTGATCATTTTTTTTTTTTTTTAGGTTTCATGGTTTCCTCCTTTGATGTAGTTATATCATTTTAAGTCCTCATTTGATAAGCAATCAATGTTCCATGTAATTTATTAAATGTTAGAGTGTTGAGATTTGGAATTTCCTCAATGGCTAATAATTTGGCATTGAATCTTGCAGTGAGTGGCCTTAACACTTTTTAAATTACAAATGAATAAAGCATTATTCCATGAAGTCCTATTATTTTATTCACTATTTCATCCACTCAAAGGAATAATTTATCTATTTCCTCATCTTCATGCATATTTTAGGATTCAAATTAGATTTTCTAGCCTTGAATTTTAACACTCTTTAATTTACTTTTTCCTTCATAGTTTCTAATCATCGTGTCCTATATTTCCTTAGATGCAGTGCATTGCATAGATTAGAACAAATTTAATTAGGAGTGCATTCATTTATTTAATGTTATATGTGAATTAAAGCTTATCCTCTTTTTCAATCATGAGAGGTGGTTTTGTATATCCATTTTGCACTGTGTCCTAGACATGTGTACTAAGAGACTATTAGTAAGTCTTCATCCTTACCTTCTAGAGTTCCTAGTTCATTCCAGTAAAGATAGGAGCCTTGTTTGTGTGACTTCCATCCTAGTTAGAAATTATTTGCTCAAAGTAAAAATACTTATCAAAATAGTAGTAAATAGCAACAAAACCAATCTTATAATGTTTGGACACAAGATATTAACGTGGAAACAGAAATGGGATAAAACATAATTAATTTTTTATTATGATGCAAAATAAATTTCTAACTTCAAATTATATGAATTTTTGTAGTAGAAAACCTATATAACACTCCAACCTCCTTTCTAGTTTGCAAGTATGAACTTGTTTATTTTTACAAGCACCAACTTGAAGAAAGCTCCACGATTCAAAAATGAGATGAAGGTATCACAGAATGAATTGCAAGTTAGTTTATGTATTCTTATTCCATGGATCAAAATTGCAAAAATTAATAAACTTGATAAAAATTTGTATCAAAAGAAAGAATGGAGACCAAAAATAGAGGCAAGAAAAGAAGATAGGCTGGTAACGAAGTTCACCCATCCCGGGCTACGTCTCTACGACAAGTTCGAGTGTGATCGCTTTATTAATATGCTCAAATGCTCCATTACATCTATTTACAAGCTTCAAATTGTCAAGAAAATGCTTCTAATGCATTCAGAAGGCCCAAAAACCCCTATTTAGGCTCTTGAAATTATCAATTTGGTCTCCATATGGCCATAATAGACCCAAAATTGTCTCGGCCTGCAACTTAAAAAGAAATGGTTATACAAAATATTCCACAAAAATTTCATAGGCGGACTTGTTGAGGGTGCTGGTTAAAAAGGTGGAGGTCGGGTGTTCAATCCACATTTGGCGCAATGTTTGTTGAGTGATATGAGGGGAGAGTTGATATATGATATATATTAAATGTGATATAGTGGCATGGTCCAAGGACCTACCACCATTTTTAACCCATTTCCATCTGTCGGTCAGTCTGTTAGGATATACCATGGGGATATGGATGAGTCACCAAATATGTTGGGCTCCCGCCATATCTCTTCCACCAAATTTGGCACAGACAATCTTCAAATAAAACATCTCTGCCAAAATATAATAATAATGTTGATTGGTATGTTGGTAAGCCATAGGTTTTGTTGCCAACAAGTCAAGAGTTTGAAATTCATCCTCTCCATTTCGGTTGGTAATAAATTTTGGATCCATCCACAGGGCCACGTGGTGGCTCGTAATTGAGCCATGTGTTGCCCTCTGATTGGGCCATGTGGATAAATTCCATTGGTCCACACCCACCAAACATATAATGACACTTGTCGAAACTTGAAGGTGCCACATGTTGATCAGAACTGTGAGCCTCGAAACCTTCCTGTCAGAACCTTGTTCATTAACCGTTTCCTGTGGAATGATGAGCATTCACTTTGACTTTACCTATTGACATTTTACCTTTTTTTTTTTTTTCTCATTTTGGACCTGAACTTTGACCTTGCATAAATTTTGCATATGATGTCCATTTTCACCCATTCAAGTTTTGTTTCATTTTGTTTCATGCATTATTGATTGAAACTTGTTCCCTTGATTAGTCCAGATTTCATCGAAATCGAAAGTTTTTCTGTTCTCATATAGTTGCATCTTTTGTGTTTAGGTGACATCACTTTGAGCCTTAAAATTGAAACATAATTCAAGATAAATTTAAAATTTACCTCAATTAACCTAAGGAACATTTGGAACTTAATGAAAAAATATAGAGGTCTAGGCTAGATATGTGTTCCAGTGTGGTTAAACATATGATTTGTCGTTATCTTCCAACATTGTATCTCGGGGGTGGAATCTCGTTTCATGTATGGAAGTGTATAAAACCATTCTCCTGTAATTTTGGGTATGTCATAGGTTCTCCATGCATGGTAAGTATATGGGAATGCTCTCATCAAACATTTACACATTAGAAAACACTACTACAGACTACACTCCCACGTACCATCACATATATATTGGGAGCCCCTTATAGGTTGCTATCCATCCATAGGTAACCGAGTCGGCTGCCTTGTAAACGTGATACACCGAACACAACATTCGGGGAGATTTCCTTCCCATACTTCTTGGTCTGCCAGGAGGTATTCTACTATTTACGGATACTTGGTACACCCTTTTTGCGTATCTTACCCCTTTTATTATTCTGTGTTGTTAATTTCTAAAATTAATTAATTGACCACGAAAAAAATCCTTCATCTAGAAATACTCCTTAGTAGATCTTAGGTTGAGACTAATTGCAACAGTTCTTAAGTTCACCAACCAAGGAAACTCCCCTGATGGGAATCCTAGTGCTTTTCCTTCTTTTGGAAATATTGGTGCTCCTTATATGGAAATGTTGTCCCTTCTTTGATTTACCATTGGTTTGTCGGTTTGGTTATTTTCGACCCCTATGGTTCTGAATGTCCAAACTGCTCCTCAACCGGTCTCTCCTCCACCTTAACCATCTCAACCTCCAGTTTATCTTAAAGTTGACCCTTTTTCTTCTTCACCTATTCAGTCTTCTCCCTCTTATTCTTCTTCATCTGGTGAAAACATGCAAGTTAGTAACCAGGTGGATAAGAATAAGAAGAAAAGGAAGATTAAGAAGAAGAAAGATAAGCAAGGGGCAACCAAGTAGTTGATTCTACTGATGCAATTGATGTTGAGAAACCTTCCAATCAACCTTGTAAACTGAAATTACCTTGCAATCTTTGTAAAGGTTACCACCTTCTTCGAGAATATCTTGGTATTCCCAAGGTATTAGAAGTGTGGTCCACAGGTTCACATCGACCTTTTTCATCAACCTCTGGAGATCATGATGGTGATAAAACTTCAACTAGTAATAGTAAAGCCCATGGGGAAAAGGAAAAAGTCAAATTTCCTTGTAGGTTATGTGAGGGGCATCATCGTATTTACCTTTGTCCTTATATGGGTGAAGCCTCTAATGTGTTGGATAACCTTATAGCTTCTTAACCTCATCTTCCGATAGGCTATCGAAAGAGTTCCCCTAATCCTCCAGTAGTTGACCAAGTGATTGATCAAAGTTCATCTCTAGTCAATCCCACTATATTTGAAAGTAAATCTCATGAGTTTGTTTCCGACCAACCATAGGTCGAAAAAATGGCCAACCCGATTCCACTTTTAGTTTATCGAAACCATCCTGTAGAGAGTGAAATTCGTACTACTCATGTTATTATTTTCTCATTATATTCCAATGAATTGGAGGGAAATCCTCTCATTCCCATGGTACAGGGGGGTGATCCTCCTGCTCCCATAACGCAAGGGGCCAATTCTCCTATTCTGATGGCACCCCTTCCAAGTAGTTTGTTAGGTCCCTATGATACTAGTTTATTCCCTTATTATTATTGTCATTGTATCCCATTATTTTTATTGTTGTGCCCATGTTGTCCCCATATTGTTATTATTGTACCCCATGGAAGCCCACTATTGTTATTTTTGTGCCCTTACAGTATTATTGTTATGTCGACTTGGACTATATTGTGACCCCTTAGACTCCTATATATAGAAAGGAGGTCTTGTCATTTGTATCATCCAAGAATTGTTCATTTGTGTAATGTAAAGGAGGTTTCTCCCTTGAAGGGATTGATTTTGAAGTCGTTGATCTATATTTTCTTCTATTTTGTGAGCTGGTTGCATAACAATTGGTATCAAAGCTTTGGATTCTAGGGGTTCGCTGCTTCAAACAGGTCATCGTGGAATTTTCACCATAACTTTGTTTATATGACATTTGAGAAGCTAAAATTAAAAACCATTTGACCTGAAATATTGATGAACCTCGAGTACAGATTTCAGATCTTGTCTCTCTATATTTTCGGAGATATGATCCAAGGAAATTAGGGTTTTTGCAGGCTCTCGAATTATATCTCAAACAAGTGAACTAGGGAAAATTGTCATAACTTTATCTCTAAGCATAAGATTGAAATTTCGTAAAAAGTTAAAGAAATATGAGAGACTATAGCTTTCTTTGTATTGATTTTAGGTCTGAAGGTTGAAACAGTGACATGTGGCACTTCGTACAAGTTCTCTCTATTGAACTAGTCTATAATCAAGTCATTGTGGGAGATTCAGAATAACTCTTTCTTAGAGAATACAATCTTGATCAAACTTGCTGGTTTGGAATGAGAACTCAGAGGGACAACACAGGACAAAATTTTAGACCTTGGAGATCCGAAATTACAAAGATACAACAAATTCAATATCGAGCTGCTACAAAGCCAAAAAATGTGTATTCTTTTTAAAGTTTTGCATAAGTTTTGTTTGAAAAATTAGTTTGAAGGAATTCAAAGGACATAGTGAAGCATAATTATCATTAATTGATGCCCTGAAGAAAGAAAATAGAAACACCTAGTAAGCAACCTGAAAGATATAGCATGATTCATGAAGAAGAGGAAGAAATGAAACATGATATACCAAAATTACGAGACCAAGTGCAACAAATTTCACTCTCACAAAAAGTAGCAGAAGGTAAGATGGATGGTTTAAAGAAAGGCATCGAAGCTAAGATGGATGGTTTAAAGAATGGTGTGGAAGCTAAGATGGATGGTTTAGAAGTAAACATTGAATATTTGAATAAATACATGGAAGGTTTGAAGGAGGTTTGGCAAAGTTGCTATAAGAAATGCTTCCTAATGGCGAAAAGGTAGTAGAGGAAACTCATAATGTGAACAATAGAAATGTTAGTCATGATTTCATTGACTCTAATGTTGGGTTTAGGACCCACCATGTTCCAAATATTGACATGAGGAAGTTTGACGAAAAGGATCCCGTAACATGGATAGTACAGATGGAATAATATTTCGATCTCCATAATGTGCACAACACAAAAGGTACGCATTACGACTTTATATTTGGAACCCAATCAATTTTTGTGGTATCGATGGCTTTGATCTCATAAAAAAATTGTCACTTGGATAATTTTTACAGAATAAATGATAACACATTATGAGGATACAAAAAGCAACACCTTTTTTAGCCAATTGATAGATCTCAAACAAAAAGGTTCAATGGTGAAGCACATTTAGGACTTCCATAAATTGAATATAAGGGTCAAAGATATATCAGAGGAGCATAGGATTGATGTGTTAATGGGGACATTAAAAGATAACATCCAACATGGGCTTCGCCTTTGGGAACCTGATTCAATAGAGAAGGCATTTAGGTTGGCAAGAAAAACTGAAAGCAAAATTATGGCAACAAGGAAGCCTATCAATCACAACTATAAAGATGGAAGTTTTGTTTCTCCTAGCCTTCCACAAACTGCAAGGTTGACACGAAAACAATTGGAAGAAAAAAGAGAAAAGGGCTTTGTTACAATTGTGATAGAAAATATGCTAAAGGTCATAAGTGTGTTGAGAAGAAATTATTTTACATAGATTTTGAAGAGGAAGAATAAAAGGAACAAGAAACATCAAAAGAAGAGCATACACACAAGGAACAAAGCCTAGAGAAAGAAGAAATGAATCTGACCATATCTTGTAATGAATTCGCCGGAATAACCACTCCTCAAACTATCAAGATAGAAGGACATATCAAGAAGAAAAAGGTAATAGTGTTGATTGATTTGGGCAGTACCCATAATTTTATTTATTGTAATATAGTGAAGGAATTGAATTGCTTCCTATATCCATCACCAAAGTGTTAAGTGTGTTGTATCTCTGAGATGATAATGGTCAGCTATCATGCCAGAGCATATAAGATAATTGTTTTGGGGGTTTTGTTTTAATTTGGAGGACCAATGTATGAAACATATGTAACACTGTAATGCCTACCCTTGTGAATAACATTAATATCAAAATAGAGGGCTACTATAAAATTTCACACAATGAAATAGCTTGTATGGTGGTGAGTAGAAACAAGGAAATAAAATGATTATCATAGTTTTCAAACTGAAAATTAAATAATCATAAGTGGGAAAACCTTTAAATGATGTTTAGAAGGTTTAAGAGAATATGCTTAAGCTTACAAAAGACGCTGATGATTTATCGATTCAGAGGGAATTAATTAAACAAATAGTCCATTAGTTCATTCTCTTTATAGATTATCACTTCAGAAGCTTATAGGAATAGGTTGAAACTCAATTATTCCTACCTGGTTATCTATGTAAGACATAAGAATATGAAGAAAAACATAATGAGTAATACTGGAAAAACTTACAGGAAACACAAACTGTGTAAAACAGAATTCAGAATCTTTTGCTTTGTATTAATGATCTAGAAAAGTCAAGTACATCAAATGTTTAGGAATGTTTCTTCAAGGGTGCAACCCTTTAATAACTCGTGAAGGGAGTTATTTATACAACAGTAGAACTAAGAAAATATCCTAAACTATTTTTACAAAAATAGATTATTATGAAATCAAAATAAAGACTACTAGTTGATCTGACACTATTTTGATGTTTCTCTATTGGTGACTATCACTGAAAAAAACTGAATATTTGTTTGAAGCTGGCTGACTGTTCCTCCAAAAGCTTAATGTTGTTTGATTTTCATTCGGGATGTCATATTTGCTTATGACCTTTCATCTGATACACTTTCATCTAATACACTTTCATCTAATACTTTTTGACCTTGTTGACCCATCAATATCCTTTACTGTGCTTTTTACTTTTATTGTACATTTCAAGTTTTTACTGTGTATTTCAACAGTAAGTCATTTAGTTTTTTACATGTCTCAGCATATGGTAGTTGAATATTGAGCATCTTTCTGTATATTTCATTTGTTTGTCTTTTAATTGTATGTCTTTGTTTGCCTCCTCTGTTTTAACATTTACTGTCTCTATGTAAAGGATTTATTCTTTGTTTTAACCATTATTGTGTATATTGTTTCCTTATGCTCTATGATAATTGTCTCTTTCTTTTGAATAAAGGATTTTGAATTCATTTCTTGAGAGAATGTGGAACAAAGAGGTTTTATATGATCACCTACAAGAATAAACCAATAGTTAATAAAAACAGAGGTTTGCAGGGAGGAGATAATGGTTTGAGGGAACAGGGAAGTGTATGGATGGAGTCCTGGCAGTGTTTGGATGGTAATTGGAGGTCAAAATGGGTTGCAGAGGCTTAGGGTGGCGTAGGAAGGGTTATGCGGGTTTTACTGTGTAAACGGGCGAAAAGAGCGAAAATGAGGGTTTTGGCGTTTTAACGAGAAATTTTAACTTTGGTGTGGAAATTCATAATGTGAATAGTGGGCGGGTTCATCGCATATTTTTTCTCATCGCATTGCTTTTGAGTGAAGGAAGGTATTTCCCCAAGGGCACGCGAGTTAACGTAGAGCTGCCACGTAACCGCAAGGGGCCCTAGCAAAACCATGAATCTCGCGTGCTCTCGGGCCTTTAAAGGTCAGAGATCGGGAGCGCGTGATATGGCTACACACCGTTAGATCTAGAAGTAGATGATCGGAGGCTGTTGCGCAATGGAGTTGCACGGAGGTGAATCAGCGGAGATTAGCCCAACATGGGGGATAATTACAAAGGATTTGTAATTATTTAATAATAAAGCGATGATTAGACATATGCGAGTTTATGGAGTGGGACCAGGGTTAACTGCTGCGGGGTTTATTTAACCCCACCAAGGGTGGTGGGTTAAAATAGTTTTTATATCGGGAAAATGGTGATTTGCGCAGTTAATTTAAATAAAGTGGGGATAAAAAAACTTAGGCTAAAAGGGGTTTTATGGTTTTTTTGGAAAAATATGGTATGGCGGAGTTAATAAATTAATACGGGGGTAAAGTGAGGTAGTAAGTAGTTTCGGGATTTAAAGTCCCAAAACACTAAAAAGCAGATAAGGCTGTTTAAGTGGGAGGTATAGAAAACTACCTATTTCGGACCCCACCTTGGCGATAAAGTTCGGACAACGAATGAGGGCCGAAAAGGACCGTGGGCCATCAAATGATGGAAGGGTGTGCAGGATGAGAGGTGAGGTGGTGGGTGTTTAACACATGAGCAGAGGGGGGAATACAAGTTAGGATAAAGGGTTTTTATGGGTTTTTAGGGAAATTAATAAGGGGAAAGTGATTTCTTCAAAGGGGAATGGCTTTCACACTAGGGAAAAGGGGTTTTTGGGTAGGGGAATGAGTTTGGAGGGTAAATTGCTAGGAAAATGTGTGAAACCAAGGGGAAAAGGTGAACATGAAGGGAAAAGGGTATATTATTAAGAAATGATGGGATAATGAGGAAATTAGTAAGTATGTAGTGGGGGGTGAAATGAAATGAGGGGAGGTTAACCAAATCAACTTGTGAACATTTTTTCACTTTCATAAATGCTCTTGCACACTAAAACACATGATCACGAATGATAAATGTGCTTATGCTTCAATCAACTTTGTACTTCTACAACCTTTCTTCTACCTACCCTTTACTTATCCTAACATTTTTTCTTCACTTAATTGGGTGCATTTAGGCTAGCAAACCCTTTTCTTTCCTTTTTCTTTTTAAAATAAAACTATCTAATTCTAACCTTACAACATCCAAGGGCTTAGATTAAACTGATGAGCTCCTCATTATTCTTTACCTAACTACTAATAAGATTAAACGGTTTGGCTAGATCTTTATTCTTTAACTATAAACATGAAATTTAAAACATGAACTAGTCAAGATTAAACTATTCGACTATCATGGGTTTTGGCATTTATGAAAAGTTGTACACAACCTATATTTTGCATAATAAAGTAAAAAGCAGTGGCACTTGGACTTGCACACTTTCATGATCTGTTTTTTGCTTTTCTCTCTAACCTAACATTTTATTTTTGCCTTCATTTTTAGGGCATCTATTCTAACATTTTATTTGATATGGACATATTTATCAAAATATTTCCTAACATTTTTTATTCAATATTCTTTTTGTCCATATCCTAGCTTAACATTTTTTGAAAAATATTTTCATTTTTGGACTAATTGATTCTAACTTACCAAAACCAAAAAAATGCTACAACATTGGCTCTAACCGGGGACTGCTTTCTCCTTTAGAATGCAGAGAACCTGCAGATCCATCCGCCTTCTCCTCGGGCTATGGAGTCTTTTGCTGTAAAAAATCACACTGATAGCTTGAAAGGTAAAAGAAACCAGATTTTTGCCAATGGTAGTAATGAATTCTACTTCAACTTCTCAGTACTGAATGTAATGTTTGAGAAACCTTCCATTTATAGGATAAGTGGAATATAGCCCCTCAAGATTTTGTAGCACAAAAGGGTTATTTCCCTTCACTTCAGCAATTGCTAAAGGTCTAAACCACAGGTTGTCAAACTTGCCATGTTTTCCCTTTTCTTCTCTCATTGAATCCCATCTTAGAACTAGATCACCTTCCCTGAAGTCCCTTTCCCTGGTACTTCTGTCAAACATGATCTTCATCTTATTCTGGTACTTTTTCAATTTGTATTGAACTTCATCTCTGTTTTCATTTAGTTCAATAATTTGATTTATTCTCCTTGAAAAATCATCAGGTTCATCTATTAAATCATGCAGGAATTTTAAAACAGGGAAGGCAAAATTGACAGGGAAGATTGCATCTTTCCCATAAAATAACTGGAAAGGAGATTTTCCAGTAGATCTCTTTGGAGTAATTCTATTGGTTGATACTGCATAAACTAAATGAGAATCCCAACTCTTTTTATGATCTACTAGTGTCTTTTTGATTACCTTTACCAGACTTTTATTTGAGGATTTTGCAAGGCCATTACCTTGTAGGTAATATGGAGTTAAATGATGTAACAAAATCTGTTATTCCTAGCAAAACTCAATCATTTTAGCGCTGGAAAAAGCTGCTGCATTATCAGTGACAATTTGAGTTGGGCAACCAAATCTAGATAAGATGTTTTCTTCAATAAATTTGATTACTACTAAATTAGTAGCATTTTTCATTGGAATTGATTCCACCCATTTAGTGAAGTAGTCTATTGCAGTGAGGATCCATCTATGTTGATTACTTGAAGTGGGATGAATCTCTCCAATAAAATCTAATCCCCATTGGCTAAAAGGTTCTGAGACTATTGATGGAACCAGTGGAAGAGCTGCTATTTTTTTCTTACTAGCAAACATTTGACAAGGAACACAACCTCTGACCTTTGCTCCTACTTGAAAAAACAATGTTGGCCAATAAAATCCTCCCCTTAATATCTTATATGTTGTTGCTCTCCAAGCATAATGTCCTCCACAAAATCTTGTATGAAACTGGTCAATGATTCCTTCAGTTTCTGATTCTGTTAAACATAATAACAAAATATTTAGTGGGTCTTTCCAGTACAAATTTTCCTTTATGATACAGTACTTGACTACTTTCAGTTCAAGATTTTTACACTGGCTTTTGGAGAATGATGTTGGACATTCAAAATGGATCAAGAAATTTACAATGTCTTGGTACCAATCTGACAACAAAAATTTGTCATCAATGTATAAAGGGCTGATCTGATCTGAAGGTAAAGGTTCTTGTGGATTCTTTTCTTCAGGATGAAGGGAAGGTTCTTGTGGATTCTCCCCTCCTACAAGGACATAATGTTCTTGTGTATTCTTCTTATTTGAAGTTTGAGAAGGTTCTTGTGGATTCTTCCCTTGTATCTCTAAAAAAGAATTGATTCCGAGCACAATACAGTTGGATTCAGCTAAAAGCTTAGCTAATCCTTGGCCTTTTACTAGCTTGGTAGTTTTCGTAGTTAGATCAAACTCCAGTATTTGAGTGATCTATCTACCTCTCTTTCCCTCAGTGTTTGATTGAGTTTAAACGATTTTCACAACACTGTTAGGAACATAAGAAGTAATAGGAGAATGTAGGACATACATTCCGAATGATTTTAGGGCTTGAATAAGGGCATACACTTGCTTCTCAATTATGCCATACTTAAGCTCGATATCTCTCATAACCTTACTGAAAAAGGATATGGGTTGGTCATGGGAATCTTCATTATTTTGTAGTAGAACAACAACAAAGGTTGTTTATGAGGCAAAGGAAAAGATACTGAATGGTTTAGTGTAATCAGGGCTGGCGAAGGTGGGAGCTTCAGGGATAGATTTCTTGATCTGATCAAATGCATGCCTGGAAGAGACAGTCCATTTAAATTCATGATCTTTTCGAAGCATGTCATTTATATCTTTTACAATCTCAACATAATTTGGGATGAATCTTCTTAAAAAATTAATCTTGCCTAGAAAAGCTTGAATCTCCTTCTTGTTTCTAGGTAAGGTCAACGTTTTAATGGCAGAAACACGCTTGGGATCAATCATCACTCCTTATTTTGAAATTATATGGCCCAATAGTTTTCCTTCTTTGATAGCAAACAGAGACCTTTTAGGATTCAATGATATTCCAAATTTTCTACACCTGTTAAAAATATTCATCAAGTGCTTTAGATGTTTCTGATCATATTTAGAAAAAACAGTTATGTCATCAAGATAAATGACCAAAAATTTATTTAATTGATCCACAAAAGCTATGTCTATAGCTCTCTGAAATGTTGCTTCAACATTGGATAGGCCAAATGGCATTCTAGCATACATGAATGTACCCCAGGTGTAGTAAAGGTTGTCTTCTCTCTATCTGCTGAATCAACAGTTACCTGAACATAGCCTGAAAAACCATCAAGCATAGAAATTATTTGTGCTCCTGAAACCATTTGAAGTAACTGATCCATTTTGGGCAAAGGAACGTTATCCTTTAATGATGCTTTGTTCAAATTTTTAAAGTCCACGCAGAGTCTAATTTCTCCATTCTTTTTTTGAACAGGAACTAAATTTGCAACCCAATTAGAATATCTAAGAGGGAGAATGATCTAGGCATCTAGCATTTTCTTAATTTCCTTTTCTATAGTTGGTAGAAGAGCTGGATTGATCCTCTTAAGTTTCTGTTGATAAGGAACTGCTTATGGCTTTAATGAAATCTTATGTTGTATTAATGAAGTATCATAGGTTTTTAGATCATCATAGGTCCATGCAAACACATCCTTATAATTTTGGAGTAACTTAAGATATTGAGCTTTGATCTCAGGATCTAGAGATGCACAGATTTTGATATTTTTAATATCACCATTTGTTCCAATATTAATTTCTTCTATGTCATCGTGTGAAGAAATGGACTGAGGGTTTTGGAGGACATCATTTTGATCAAACAATTTTTCTAAAGGAATGAGGCCTTTGGGAATAAAATTGTTAGACAATTGAATGATGTCATGATCAACAATTTTTGAATTGAAATTTGAAGTATCATTTCTATTTATATTTTCATCAATTTGTAGAACTAAAAATTCATCTGTATCCTGCAGAAAAGATTTCAAATGTTCATCATCTTCAAATATCTGCCAGTGTTTTAGATTGTCTGGGATGGATGGTCTATACTTGACTTTTATTTGATAGAGTACATTGGTCTGATCAGGAATTTTAAATGAACTATTAGAAATAGTGAAGGCATCTGCATGAATATTCCGATTTCTTGGAATATAAGTCAAATTAAAAGCATCAAAGAAGTTTTTGACTGAATCCAAAACTTCATTTCGATAAAACCTATATCTAGGATGCCTAGTCTGGAAAATATTTCTCACTTTTTTGACAATAAGTTCTGAATCAGTAAAAATACTTAAGTTTTGAACCTTTAAAATTTGGGCTAATTGCAGAGCCAAAAGGAACGCTTCATATTCAACCACATTATTTGTAACTTCGAAGTCGAGTTTGCATGATTGGGTGATATTTTCTTTTTTCTGGTGAAATTCTAGCTCCTGCTCTATCTTTTGTACAAGAACCATCAAAAAATATTTTCCATACATCAGTTTGATTTGGTACAAGACTTTCATTTACATCTTCTATTTTAACTTGAGTTTCATGTATTTGGTTTGAAGAGAGTTGAAAGCAACCAAAATCTTGATCAATTGCATAAATGGGATGGTTCCTTGGCTGGTCTATTGTGCAAACAATGTGCACAAATATTACCTCTATATATAACCTTATTTGTTCTCCCCCATAAACTGGAATAGTGGCATAAGACATATCCATCTGAAGAGTTCCCCCTAATTTGGCACAACAAGACCTAGAAAGGAGCATTCCAAATTTGGGAGGAATATCTGTGACAACTATATCAAGCACTACACTTTTTACTGGAATTTGGGCAAGGGTGACTACTAAATCCTTAATCAATCCTAAGCAGGGCACCCTTTTAGAATCAAAGGTGTACAATTCAGGATAGGATCTAGTTATGTCATGTTTCAAATGGTCCATGATAGTTTTTGGCATGAGGTTATGTGATGCTCTAGAATCAAGCATACAATTATATAACATGGAATCATTTGTCTTAAGAGTTACATAGAAATGAGGCACTATTTCATCTATCATATCTGAGCTAGGACCAAAGACAACTGCTGGTTTTTCATCTTGAAGACTAATGATATCACTTTCAGCATCAACTGAGGTGTTTTGTATCCATTTGGAGACTTGATTTTTATACCCAGGGTTTTTGGAAAGTTCTGAAAGTGGAATTGGGATTTTAACTCTTTCTAACTCTTTTTCAACATTAAATGTAGTCAAAACATTTTTATCATTTTTAGTTGTATCAGTTGACTCATTTAATGGTTGAATAACAGTTGTTTGAGTTTCAGTAGTTTTGGTACGAGGTTCAATTATTGGAGTCTCCTTAGGAGGTCTTCCAGGGCCAGGTCTAGGCCTAAGATCATATCTCTTGTTCAACTCTACAATTAAAAATTTAGAGAAGGCATGGTATTTAGAAACCTGTGAGGATTCTTGATCTTCTTGAATCCGATTTGTTGTGAAAGAGGAATAATAACTGTTTGATTAGAAGAAGTATCCATGTTATTGATATCTTCATTAATAGTCATAGTATTTTCATCCGGTTGTTTGTCATCTATCAGTAAAGCAGTGGGAACCTGCTGATCATTACTAGGCCTCTAAAGAATTTGTAATTGTAGATTCCTTTTATATTGACCTTGATTTTGATTTTGGGTCTAGTAACTATTTGTTGAACTATCCTAGGTTGAGTCTCAATCTTCGAAATTCTATTAGATAGATTTCTAAGAAGGGAAGTTATTTCATCGATTTTAGAATCTTCTGTTTTAGTCTAAGAAGAACTAGAGGAACTAGAGGCCTCTTCAATAGATTTGAGTTTCCTTTCGGCCTTTTCCTCTTTAGCTTTCAAGGAAGTCGAAGCAACCCTATTTGCTTCCACCACTATAGCATTTGTTTGCATATCTTCAAGAGTTATTGAAGTTTTTTCTCTTAGCATTACAACAAAATCATTGTCAAAGGCTTTAGAAAACCTAGACTTAGGTGCTGCTACTGGGGGCTTAAAATCAGGGGGCATCTTATGATAAAGTTTATTGAACCTTTTGATAAAATCTGATACAGGTTCACCAAAGTTTCTTTTAAGTTCTTCAAACTCAGTCAGAAAGTAAAGAGGATCTTTCTTTACACCCCATTGATTTTTAAATATGTTTGTAAGCTCTTCCCAATTTCTAATGGAATTTACAGGTAATTGCCTAAACCAGATTCTTACATTTCCTTCAAGTGACTGTACAAACAATCTCATGTAAACATTTTCTTGTTCAATATTCATGTTGTCTGCAAAGTCTAGAAAAGCTTGAAGATGGTCCTCAACTGAGGGACTAGTTTCTCCATTATACTTGGGAAGGTATTTCAAGTACCCAGCTGGGAATGCATTGAGGTTAGCAGGTAAGACTAAAGCTGCATATCTAGCCTGTACAATAGGTCGGAATGCCATAGTAGAAGGTGGTGTATGAGGTGTTTTTGTGGATGAAGAAGAAGAAGATGAAGAAGAGGTAGAAGAAGGTGATTGAGGGGGTGTGTGACTATGTGGAGGTGAAGAAGGAGGGGGTCTCCTAAATAACTTTAAAGGAGTCTTAAGAACTAACTTTGGGACCTATGAATGAATACCTTATTTTGTTTCAAAGAGTGGATTTGAATATACAGAGAGGGTCTCTTCAGGTTGTTCAGAAGTAGAAGCTTCAGGTCGTTCAAAAGTGGAAGGAAATGAATAAGTGGTAGGGGATATCATATCTATGGGTTTGTATTAAGGTAAATGAACACCAAAGCTAGAATCAGTTTTAGGTGATCCTGGTGGTAGAGGGGGTTCTTGATGCATTTCAAAAGAATGAATGAGGAAAGCTGAATCTAAATCAACTCCCCTATCTAATAGTTTAGAAACCCTAGGAGGTATTTGTGTCAAATCAGGATCAGATGGAATATCACTAAAATGATCAAATGATACTAAATATTCAAACTGCAAGGCTGAAGAAGAAGAAGAACATGATTGATGTCTCCTTTTAGAATTGGATTTTCTCAGAAGTTTTTCAGGATCTGACAGAGGATTAACTAAGTCAGATTTCGAATGAGATCTGGTGTGCTTAAAAGGTGCAAGTTTGGGCTAGTGGAGTCACAGGTGAAGAAATTTAACCTTTCTAGACCTTTAATCACCTTAAAGGAATAGATTGAATATCATTGCCCCAGGAAAACTTAATGGAATTCGAATCCTCGACAACGACGCCAGATTGATGTTGTATCTATGAGATGATAATGGTCAACTATAATGCCAGAGCATATATAAGATAATTTCTTTGGGGGTTTTGTTTTAATTTGGAGGGCTAATGTATGAAACAAATGTAACACTATAATGCCCAACCTTGTGAATAATTTTAACATCAAAACATAGGGCTGCTATAAAATTTCACACAGTGAAATAGCTTGTATGGTGGTGAGCAGAAACAAAGAAATACTATGATTATCACAGTTTTCAAACTGAAAGTTAAATAATCACAAGTGGGAAAACCTTTAAAAGATGTTTAGAAGGTTTAAGAAAATATGCTTAAGCTTACAAAATATGCTGATTATTTATTAATTTCAGAGGGAATTAATTAAACAGACAGTCCATTAATTCATTCTCTTTATAGATTATCACTTTAGAAGCTTATAGGAATAGATTGAAACCCAATTATTCCTACCTGGTTATCTATGTAAGACATAAGAATATGAAGAAAAACATAATGAGTAATACTGGAAAAAATTATAGGAAACACAAACTGTGTAAAATAGAATTCAGAATCCTTTGCTTGTATTAATGATCCAGAAAAGTCAAGTACGTCAAATGTTTAGAAATGCTTCTTCATGGGTTGCAACCGTGCAACCGTTTATACAACATTAGAACTAAGAAAACATCATAAACTGTTTTTACAAAAATAGATTATTGTGAAATCAAAATAAAGATTGCGAGTTGATTTGACACTATTTTGATGCTGCTCTGTTGGTCACTATCAGTGAAAAAATTGAAGATTTGTTTGAAGTTGGCTGATTGTTCCTCCAAAAGCTTAATGATGTTTGATTTTCACACTGGATGTCATATTTTCTTATGACCTTTCATCTGATACTTTTTGACCTTGTTGACCTGTCGATATCCTTTACTCTGCTTTTTACTTTTACTGTACATTTCAAGTTTTTACTGTGTATTTCAACAATAAATCATTTAGTTTTTTACATGTCTCAGCATATGGTAGTTGGATATTGATCATCTTTTTGTATATTTCATTTGTTTGTCTTTTAATTGTATGTATTTATCTACCTCCTCTGTTTTAACATTTACTGTCTTTGTGTAAAGGATTTCTTCTTTGTTTTAACCATTACTGTGTAGATTGTTTCATTCTGCTGTGTAATAATTGTCTTTTTTTTTTTCTTGAATAAAGGCTTTTGAATTCATTTCTTGAGAGAATGTGGAACAAAGAGGTTTTATATGATCACCTGCAAGAATAAACCAATAGTTAATAAAAACAGAGGTTTGCAGGGAGGAGATAATGGTTTGAGGGAACATGAAACTGTATGGACGGAGTCCTGGCAGTGTTTGGATGGTAATCGGAGGTCAAATTGGGTCGCAGAGGCTCAAGGTGGTGCAGGAAGGGTTATGCAAGTTTTACTGTGTAAATGAGTGAAAATGAGGGTTTTGGCGTTTTAACGGGAAACTTTAACTTTGGGGCGGAAATTCATAATGTGAACAATGGGCGATTTCATCGTATGCGAGGAGGGCGGTATTTTTTCTTATTGCACTGCTTTGGAGTGAAGGGCAGTATTTCCACGAGGGCATGCGTGCTAACGTAGAGCTGCCACCTAACCGTAAGGGGCCCGAGAAAAACCACGAATCTCGCGTGCTCTTGGGCCTTTAAAGGTCGGAAATCAGGAGTGCGCGATATGGCTGCGCGCCATTAGATCTAGAAGCGGATGGTCAGAGGGATGTTTTGTGGTGGAGTTGCATGGAGGTGAATCAACGGAGATTAGTGGCACCCGGGGGATAATTACAAAGGATTTCTAATTATTTAATAATAAAGCGAAAATTAAACATATGCAATTTTATGGAGTGGGACCAGGGTTAACTGTGATGAGGTTTATTTAACCCCACCAAGGGTGGTGGGTTAAAAGAGTTTTTATATCGGAAAAATGGTGATTTGCGTAGTTAATTTAGATAAAGCGGGGATAAACAAAACTTAGGCTAAAAGGAGTTTTATGGGTTTTTAGGAAAAATATGGTATGGTGGATTTAATAAAGTAATGCGGGGGTAAAGTGAGGCAGTAAGTAGTTTCAAGATTTTAAGTCTCGAAACACTAAAAAGCAGATAAGGCTGTTTAAGTGGGCGGTACAGAAAATTGCCTATTTCGGACCTTCCCCCCCAACCCCGTCAATAAAGTTCGGATGGTGAATGAGGGCCGAAAAGGACTGTGGGCCATTAGATGATAAAAGGGTATGCAGGATGAGAGGTGAGGTGGTTGGTGTTTAACACATGAGCGAAGGGGGGAATAAAAGTTAGGATAAAGGGTTTTCATGGGTTTTTAGGGAAATTAATAAGGGGAAAGTGATTTCTTCAAAGGGGAATGGGTTTCACACTAGGGAAAAGGGGTTTTTGGGTAGGGGAATGAGTTTGGAGGGTAAATTTCTAGGAAAATGTGTGAAACCAAGGGGAAAAGGTGAAAATGAAGGGAAAAGGGTATATTCTTAGGAAACGATGGGATAACGAGGAAATAAGTAAGTATGTAGTGGGGGGTGAAATGAAATGAGGGGAAGTTAAACAAATCAACTTGTGAACATATTTTCACTTTCATAACTGCTCCAACACACTGAAACACATGATCAAACATGATAAATGTGATTATGCTTCAATCAACTTTGTACTTCTACAACCTTTCTTCGACCTACCCGTTACTTATCCTAACATTTTTTCTTCACTTAATTGGGTGCATTTAGTCTAGCAGACCCTTTTCTTTCATGTTTCTTTTTAAAAGCAAACTATCTAATTCTAACCTTATAACATCCAAGGGCCGAGATAAAACTAATGATATCCATATTATTCTCTACCTAACTACTGATCTGCGAAGATTAAATAGTTTGGCTAGATCTTTATTCTCTAACTATAAACATGATATTTAAAGCATGAACTAGTCAAGATTAAACTATTTGACTATCATGGGTTGCGACATTTATGACAAGCTACACACAACCAATATTTTTCATAATAAAGTAAAAAGTAGTGGCACTTGGATTTGCACACTTTCATGAACTGTTTTTTTCTTTTCTCTCTAACCTAACATTTTATTTTTGGCTTCATTTTTTAGGGCATCTATTCTAACATTTGCTTTGACATGGACATATTTATAAAAATATTTCCTAATATTTTTTATTCAATATTCTATTTGTCCATATCCTAGCTTAACATTTTTTGAAAAATATTTTCATTTTTTGACTAATTGATTCTAACTTACCAAAACCAAAAAATGCTACAACAAAGTGATGGTTGCAAATGGAATAACCATAAATTTCTCAGGAAAGTGCCATAATATCAAACTATCCATGGGAGAATATGTTTTGAATAGTCCAATGCTTTCCATTCCAGTGGGTGGTGATGATGTTGTACTAGGAGTCCAATGGCTACAATATTTGAGGATGATAGCTTTTCATTTTCAAGAACTTTTCTTGAATATTTTTTTAGAAGGAAAGGAAGTTGAATTAAGGGGTATCACAGGGAAACCGAGAAAGATAATCATATCTAATGGCATAATAAATCTTCTAAATAAAGAACAACGTGGTGTAATTTCACAATTATGTTCGCTATAGGTTCCCAAGTCGAAATCATCTATTTCTTTGGATCTCAAAAAATTCTTTGACAATCATTCCAAGGTATTTGGGACTCCCAAAGGCCTCCCACCTATTCATGAGCATGATCATGATCATGCTATTCACTTGATTCCAGGAAGTGTTCCCCCAAACATTAGGCCTTATAGATATCCCTATGCCCAAAAGAGAGAAATTGAACGTATGGTTGTAGAAATTATAGAGGCAGGTATAATTAAACCTATTCAAAGTTCTTTCTCTTCTCTAGTAGTATTGGTTCACAGGAAGGATGGCTCATTGCACATGTGTCTGTATTATAGGGAGCTCAATAAGCTCACTATTAATGATAAATTCCGATTACTGTCATTGATGAATTATTGGATGAATTGCATGGAGAAATTTGTTTCACCAAGTTGGACCTTTGTTCGGGATATCATCAAATCAGAATGAAGACTGAAGACATTCTGAAAAACACATTTATAAATCATGAGGGTCATTATGAATTTTTGGTCATGCCTTTTGGCCTTACCAATGCACCTTCTACATTTCAAGGTTTCATGAATTCCATTTTCAAACCCTTCCTTAGAAATTTTGCGTTAGTATTTTTTGATGATATACTAATCTACAACAAGTGTCGGAAGGGTCATGTTCAACATGTTGATAAAGTGCTCAAACTATTGGAGGAAAAAAAATTATACGAAAAAAAACTCCAAATGTGTCTTTGGAGTACAAGATGTGGAATATTTGCGTCATATTATCTCATGAAGGTGTTAAGGTAGACCCTAGCAAAATTAAATCCATTAAGGAATGAAAAATCCCCACATCCGTAAATAATATTCAAGGTTTTCTTGGGTTGACAGGGTATTATTGCAAATTTATTAAGAATTATGGGAGAATAATAGCATCTCTAACAACATTACTGAAGAAAGATGCATTTTCTTGGACTCTAGAAGCAACGAAAGCCTTTGAACATCTTAAAGAGGCAATGTGCCAAGCACTAGTCTTAGCTATGCTAGACTTCACAAAAACCTTTTTTATGGAATGTAATGCCCCAAGAAATGGAATTGGTGTTGTTTTAATGCAGAAGAAATACCCATTTCTTTCGAAAGTCATCCAATCAAAGGAAAGTATTTACACAAAGCTATTTATGATAAGGAAATGTTGGCAATACTACACGCACTTAAGAAATGGTGACCTTACCCAATGAGAAGACACTTCAAGGTAAAAATAGATCATGATAGCCTTAAATAATTTTTAGTACAAAGATTATATTTAGAAGAGAAGCAAAAATGGTTCACAAAGATGTTGGGTTATGACTTTTAAATCATCTACAAAAAAGGGAAGAAAAATGTTGTTGCAGATGCACTCTCAAGAAAGGATGAGGATGTGAAAGCATTGCTTTTCGCCATTTCTATTATCCAGCTAGATTGGATAGACGAAGCAAGAGATGAATGGAAGAATGATGAAGAAGTGTAGGCGCTCATTCAAAAGTTACAACAAGACCCCAGTACATCTGATACATTTAGTTGGAAAAATGATTCATTATGGTACAAAGATCACTTATACCTCTGTAAGAATTCCCAACTCAAACAAAAGATTCTTATGGAATTGCACACCTCTCCCTTAGGATGTCACTAAGGATCTTTTTAAACTTACCACAGGGTTAAGAAGGAATTTTTTTGGGATGGCCTTATATCTGATATTCAAAAGTTTGTGGTGGAATTTTTGGTTTGCCAACAAAATAAAGTTGAAAAAATTAAGGCCCCAGGTCTATTACAACCTTTATCCATTCTAAGTTAACATTGGGAGGAGGTTTCAATGGATTTTATTACAAGTTTACCCAAGTCTGAAGGAAAGAGTGTCATCATGGTGGTAGTTGATATACTTACCAAGTATGCACACTTTTGTGCATTATATTATCCCTTTAAATCCAGTACAACTGCTACTTAATTGATGGAAACAATTCAAAAGCTTGTATATGGAAACCCAAAGATTATTGTAAGCGACAAAGATCCCATTTTCACTGGAAATTTTTGGAAAGAATTATTTCTTATGTGGGTACTAAGTTAGATCATAGCTCATCTTATCATCCTCAATCTGATGGGAAAACTAAGATGGTGAACAAATGTTTCTAAGGATATCTTCGTTGCTTTGTATCTAATAAATAGACACAATGGGTCAAATGGTTGCCTCTGGCTGAATGGTGGTATAACACTTCCTTCCATACTACAGAAAAAATTACCCCATTGATGACACTTTATGGATATCATCCACCGTCCATCACATAATATTTAAGAGAAAATTCTAAGGTTCAAGCAATGGAAGATCACATCGAGCATCAACAACAAGTTCTCCAACTCTTAAAGGATAACCTCATTTTGGCACATAATAGAATGAAACAATAGGCAGATCAACATCATAGTGAAAGAAGTTTTGATGTAGGTGACTAGGTATTTCTATGGCTACAATCATACAAACAAATCTCCCTCAAGAAAGCTAAGAAGGATAATAAATTATCACCAAAGTATTATGGTCCGTACTATGTGTTGCAAAATATTGGTACTATGGGATACAAATTGGAGCTTCCTGTTAGAAAATTATATATTACGGAGCAATGGAACACATAAAATATTGCAGAAATATAAACACAGAAAACACACAAAACAAGAGAGACACAGATATACGTGGTTCACCCAGTTTGGGCTACGTCCACCCCGAACATCCAGTCCTTCCTTTCTATTATCCAGCAAAATGAAGAGACACAACCTACATCAAATCTGTTGTAATATCCTCTGTTTTCTCTCACAGTCTCACCTCTTTGTTTCTCGCTCACCCTGAATACACATCTATCACACAGCCTCAAATACAATACCCTCATACAAAGAGAGGGGTTGCCTTCTAGGGCAAAAAACCCTAAACAAACATAAGTTCTACCGTCAGATCATCCGCCTAATGAACGGCCCAGATTGACTAGAAATTACTATACTTTTACAAGGCAACTTTACATTTATTTTTGGCTTCGGGGGCGCTGCCCCCTAGCCCCCGTCGGGGGACCGCTGGCCCCCGGACCCCCTAGCCCGGGGGGATGGGCCCCCCTGGACCCCCGCGTGGAGGGGTGTACAAAACATCCTGGGGTATACATCCGGCTGAAAAAAAGACCTCTGAACAGTCATGCTCCACACACAACACTTCCTACAGCTTCCTGAGTGCACCAATTTTTCCATGTTTCATGCTTAAAGAATGTTATAGGTGACAATCTCCCAGTTCAAAAAATATTTCTAGAACTTGACGAGGAAGGATAAATCATATTGGAACTTGAAGCAGTCATAGAAACAATAACTCGATAGCTACGAAATCGATCAATTTCAGAGTATCTCATCAAGTGGAAGAACTTACCTGCTAAATATTGCACATGGGAGGATGAACATTTTATACAGAAGCATCCATAAGTACTTAAGCATTGAGGATAACACTTTTTTGAAGGAGAGGGGCATGTTAGGTCCCTATAATACTAGTGTATTCCCTTATTATTATTTTCATTGTATCCCCTTATTGTTATTGTTGTGCCCATGTTGTCTCCATATTGTTATTATTGTGCCCCATAGAAGCCCACTATTGTTATTGTCGTGCCCTTACAATATTATTGTTATGTCGGCTTGGACTATATTGTGACCCCTTACTCCTATATATAGAAAGGAGGTCTGGTCATTTGTATCATCCAAGAATTGTTCATTTGTGTAATGTAAAGAAGGTTTCTCCCTCGAAGAGGCTGATTTTGAAGTCGTTATCTATCTTTTCTTCTATTTTGTGAGTTGGTGGCCTAACATAGTCTAGTCATTTTCTTTGATTGGAGTCAACTGGAAGGATATCGTCTTCATTCTTATGCGCCCTTCTAGATCACGACACAGACTTATAATATGGTTTTACCTAGTAGAGTTATAGATGAAGGTGCATTTGTTAGTATTCTATCCTCCACTGCTTGTCAAGCTTTTGGTTCTCCGCATCTTGTGCTCATTACCCAGAATTTGTTAGCTTTTAATAGAGGAACCAATTAACGCTTAGGGATCCTTCCAAAGTTTCCTATTAATTTGAGAGGAAAAATTGTCTATCTTGATGTGATGGTTATCCAAGTCCCTTTGGATTTTAATTTACTCCTCGACCGTGACTACATTTATGACATGGTAGCTCTTGTCTCTTCTCTTTTTCATGTCATATGTTTCCTACATGAAGGAAGAATTGGGGCCATTGATAATATTTCGTTCATTGGTCCTAATTTGACTCTTGATCAACCATCTTCCTGAAATGGTCATTCTATGCAAGTGGTATCACCCTCACCGCAAGTTAATTATGTGGCCACCCATTTTGTGCCCGCCTCTACTGATGATCTAGTTAGTGATATAGTGTGTCATGTACTGGGGTCATTGGAACCTGGTATTTCTATTAGATCCCTTGACATGTATCCCTTCTAGAGTGTTTTTTCTCCCATATTATGAGAACCTTTTGGAATAAATGACCTCTTATAGGCCGTAATCAATGTTTCATGAGGATAGTTCTTTTACTATGCAAACCTCATTTAAAAATGAAATAGGTTCCCATGAGGATAGTTCTTTTACTATGTCAACCTCTTTAAAAAATGAAATAGGTGTCATGAGGATAGTTCTTTTACTATGTCGACCTTGTTAAAAAATGAAATAGGTTTGCATGAGTAGAGTTCTTTTACTTGTGTGAAGCTCATTAAAAAATGAAACAAGGTGTTGGAGCAAAGTTCGTTTACTTGTGTCAAGCTCTTTAAACAATGAAACAGAGTGTCATGAGCATGGTCCTTTTCCTATGTCAAGCTCATTAAAAAAGGAAACAAAACCCTTACAATTTTATTCTTTGATTAGATCTCGTAAAATCCTGGTAGAGTGTTTCACTTGATCTCGTAAGTGAACCTTCATTCTATCCACCTATTAGTAACCAGTAGTATTCTTAAGAGAATGAAATGAAGCTTGTGTGGCATGTATATTGAATGGAGTCATAATGCTAAGGGCATGCAAACTCATCTCAAGCATAGTTTATCTTTGTTTCAAGATTGTGTAAAAATGAAACCAAAACCAAGAATAGTTTGTTTCCATTTCAATCTTGTGTAAAAATGAAACCAAATCCAAGCATAGTATGTTTATGTTTCAAGATTATGTAAAAATGAAACCAAATCCAAGCATAGCTTTTTTTGTTTCAAGCTTGTGTAAAAATGAAACCAAATCCAAGCAAAATTTCTTCTCATGTTTCAAGCTTGTGAAAAAACGAAACTATCTTCAAGTATAATCAAGCATAGTTTCCCATGTTTCAATCTTGTGTAAAAACAAAAGCATTCCCACTTTACCTCTTATGATTTCCATCTCTATTGGCCTCTTTTTTGCTAGATTAGCATTGGTCTTTTAATTTCATCGTCACCATCTCTTTGGCTGATCATATGCTTTCACTTGGTTGTTTTACCCTTGCTCAAGGAACATCTGTGATGAGTGATCATATTAGAGAGCCTTTTGACCTTTACATGTTTTGAGAAGTTCCATCATGACTAACTAGTTTTCATCGTTTTATACCACTTGTTCCTTGATTAGGAGTCCTCTTTTAGCTCTTTTGAGACTCCAAAAATATGAAAAGATTTCTGAGCACTTGTCTTTTCTAACTCGTAAAAGTAAATGAAAATACATCTACTCAGTATAAGTTTAACCATTTTGCGAACTCAGATGGAGTAGCTACAAAAAAGGAATACCTTAGTAGAACATGGCTAAGAGGTTCCCTTGAATATTGTTTTCTACCTTTTCAGGTTCAAGAGACTATCTATGAAAAGGGACCTTAGCAGTTTCTTTTTTCCCCCTTTTGAAAACTCTCTAAAAATGAAAAATATGTTGAGTTACCCCTCCGTCAAACTCGTAAAACTTAAATGACGCAGGATTTGTCACCATGAAGAGACCGAGTTATTCCCTTCTAGGGCTCGTTAAACTTACTAGGATGGAATATCTGAAGGATGAACTTATACGACAAGCATATGGTATCCTAGTCAAGCTTGTTATTAAAAATAAAGAGGTACTTGCTCGCAATAGTGGGGAAAAATTGAAGTAAACATGTCCTATATTTTGTTTAAAGGCAACATGTCACTCTTGAACATGACACTCATCTGCATGTCGTGTTGGGTTTGGGATATCCTCTATTCACCACTTGCCTTCTGGGGTTTGGGAAATCCATTTTCCTCTGATTCAATCACCCTTGTTGTCATCATGACCTTTGATTCCATTTTGAGTCAAGTGTTGCTAAGCTCTAGAGTGATGTGGCCAATATGTTCAAGAGAAGTCCTATCTAAAAAATTCAAACCTCTTATACCGATGTGAGTGTTGGATGTGTTATTGAGAATACCCTTGTCTTCCAACTCCTCATGGCTTGGCGACTTGAGTCTTCAATGATTTCAAGTCATGGGTTGTGGTCATGAGTTGATTTCCTTTTTCCTTCATATATCATCTTACATTCTCAGCTACAACAATGTCCTTTGCATGTCTTCCTCCTTCATCTCCTTCTTCATCATCCCTCCAGGTTCCTGTATCTGCAATTCACTCATGACAAGATGACATCAGCCTGAAAAACTCCTAGACTAAGATGGTGCATTCTGCTCCAAAGACTAAACCATAAATGAATTACAAGTTGGGAAGGGAGGGTTAGTGCCCAGTCCTAACATCGAGGGTCGAGGCTTGAGGCTTGGAATTTCCAAATGCGTAGTTAAGGTTGGGTTGAGAGGTTGTCTTTTGTGAAGTTTTGGAGAGGAATATTGAGTAATATATGCACATTTTTGGGAGACAGTGGGCCGAGATGAGGGGAGGACCGCAAAAGGAATCTTCTACACAGTTTCAGAAACAAAGGGAGGTTTATCTTTGCACAATTATAGGGAATAGTGTGTCAGACTGAGGGAACGACCACTGTAAGAAGACTTTGCGAAGTTTTGAAAATAGAGGGAGATAGGTTTGGTGTGGGATTTCACAGTTTAGGGGCACAGGGAGGCAACTTATTTATTGTGCTTGTGTAATGTGTAGTTTGGGACATGCTGACTAAAAGGATTGTGCAATTCTGGAAGGGAAGTCTAGGTATTGGCCCTAGGAATTACACAATGCAACAGTCCTAGGGGAAAGGAATTACACATCCAGGGTCAAGGTAATAACATGCTGACTATAACTTTGTAATGCACAGTCTAGGGTGAAACCAAATTGAATGGTCAGGGAGCTTCTTCGGAAAATGCTAAGTGCTAGACCAATGAGATTGACAGGTGAAGTGATGAAGCTTCGATTGTGTCATAACACTTACAATACTTGATGACTTAACAACATTAATCACCCATGACACATGGTCAACACTTTCACTTGTGTGTGACCGCTTCATGACCAACTATGACAAATACGACAACTAAGATAGACTTTACGACGACTGTGACAACACTTGTGCAACAGTGCTCAAAACTTTGTGAATGGTTGTGAAAGATATTTATATGGTTAGAAAAACTTGTAACCACAAATATGGGCCCTTGAAACCACCATAATGATATTATGCATAAATTGTGACAACCATCATGCGAAAAGATGACATCTTACCTATCTTATGAAAGGGAGTAAAACACTTAGAGAAAACACATGGAATGACTTTCAGTGTTTGTGACCATACATGTCATTGAATACATAATGATATGAAAATGATAAGTTTTCCTTCATGCTACACTAAGAGGCGCATTTCAACTTCATGAAATATGTGCTTTGTTCTATGTACCTACCCTCCAAAGGGTTGCAAATTAGATGGAGTCTTCATGCGGTCCTTATCTATGATCTTCTACCATACCCCAGGGTTCCTTGGTCTTCTTATTAGATGATTATTTTTTCTCCTCAGCTCCTTAAATTTCATCTAGCATGTCTTCCATCTTTATTTCCTTCTTCATCATCTTTCCATAGCATGCTAGAATTTCTATATCTGCAATCCACTCATGACATGATGACATGAGTCTGATAAACCCCTAGTCTAAAATGTTGGATGACAATCCATTGATTGAGTCGTAATTGGTAGTAGGTCAAGGGGGAAGGCTCACCTACTGAGATACATTGAGAGATGATATTGCGTAGTTTCAACTAACGGAAATTTTTTTGTAGTGCCCACTGAGTGAAAAATTTGCATAGTGCCCGCTGAGGGAAAATTTTTTGTAGTTCAAGAAGGCAGTGGAGGCTGTGGGATGGGGCCCTGGGAGAAAAAAATGCACAGTTTTAGGAGGAAAAGGGGAATGAGAAATTGATACTACAAAATTTTCCGCTCATGGAGACTTGGATGACATAAATGCACAATTTATGGAGGCAATGAGGTCTGGGTGAGGGGAAGAATACTTGGAGAAAGATTTGCGCAGTTTTGGGTGCCAAGTGAGGTTGGAATTTCGTGCACTGAGGTTATGAAATGCACAATTATGGTAGGAAGTGACTTATCATTATGTAATGCCAATGAGAAATATTTTTGCTTGAGGTGTGAGACTTCAGAGTGTGTAATTTAGGAAGGCTAGATGAGTCTAGGTTTTTAGGAATCCTTCATAATTTGGCTAATGTGTGGGATCAATGGAACTGATTTGAAAAGTGATAGAACTTGATTGTGACCACACACTTGGAAACTCGGTGACACAATGTAGATCATCTAGAACATGTGAATTTACATCTTCCCTTAATGCAACAACCTTTGTGGCAACTTACGACAAGTGTGGCACCGAAGATAGACTTTGTGATGATAATGATGACACTTGTGCAATAGTGTGTGAAACTTTGGAAATAAGTGTGAACCATGTCTATATTATGGGAACAACTCATTTTCACAAAGACTGGCCGTTGAAGAAAGCCAACACTCCCCTTTGCATGATAAGTGATAATTCCCATGCCCAAAGACGACACTTTCTATATAAAGATAAAAGTTTGAACAACACTTGATGTGTAAGAAAGGAGATTGAAATCATCAACTGACCAATAAATGGCCAAGGAACGACTGATCATAGGATACACAGTAGGCTCCAAAATTTGAGTGCAGGTTTTTGGAGGGTCTTGCAGTTGCTACAACACTTGGAAACACACTAGTAGAATCCAACTTCTCTATTTTGGTTAACTCTTTCATGCCAAGCCTTACTTGTTTGGGGACTATTGATTCATCGTGTAGATCACTTTGGCCTTTTCCACTTACCCCATGACTTGAAATGGTCCCCTCTGTACCTTATCGGTTGAACACAACATAATATTCAACATAATCACAATAACTCGAGTTGGAAAGGGCAGTGTAGTTCACGAGATTAAGATTTTCAGAGCATAATTTTTCATCTCTAGTGTTGCTTCGCTGCTAACATGCCTATACAGTACCCCAGTGAAGTAACGTAGGAATACAAACATTCCGCCACTGCGAGGGAGCCTGGAAAATACCCGAGAGGAGTTGCTTGCTTTGACTCTCTGCACAGGAATCATTTCTCTTCTTTCGCCTTTATTCATTTATTTGATGGGAACTGTGAATTGAAACTTATTTATGTTGGGGCAGAAGAGGGATATTGACTTATTGAGAGAAGAAAAGGTTATTCCTTCAGAGAAGCATATAGAGACCTCTGATTTAGGTTTTCTCATTTATATTTCTCCCATGCTCCGTTCATACTAGTTAGATAAGCTTGAGAAAATCAAAGCAGGACAAAATCACAATAGGCATGAGGTTTCCAGACTAGATGTGGGTTCATGGTTGGAACAAAACTCTCCTTATAGATGGGTCATATTTTTCGTAGGAACTTCATCGGCTAAAAGATGTAACGAACACAAGGAAGATCGACCAAAGGCTAGCTAAATGCATAAGTGTCACACGACTCTTCAGACTGGAGGCACACACATAATAAGAAGCGAAAATAGGTCGAGGCATAACATTTATTCACATGATGCAAACAAAGGGGAATAATCAACAAGAGAGAAAGACAAAAGAAACAAAACGAAAGGAAAGAATACACACCACAAGGAATTAAAACCATAAATAAAGAAAACAAAATGGCTAAAGCAAAGAAGATGTAGAACCAAAATAAGGAAACGAGAGTAGACTATAGGGAGCGAGTTAAAAATGAGTGTAAGAGAGGGAAAAATAGGGAAAATTAGGATGCAACTAATCCTACTCCTAACCTAACAGCTAGAATGCCGGGGTCACGTATAATGAAATTTCGAGTGTAGCCATCATAGTTATTCTTGACCTTCATTCACACAGATACGAACAATTAAAATAGATATAAAGAAGTGTATGACAGAAAAGATAAGAACTTGAATAAATTGCAAAAGAAAAGGAAGGTACAAAGATGTGTGACAACCACTACCTTCATCCAATTTGCATTCTTACCTTCCCAATGAATACTGTCTTTCGACAAACCTTGGAGGCTTCTCATTGAGGTGTCCCAATCTACACTGAACTCTTTAACAAGCATGAGGGAAGACCAAAACTTGTTGTTCGTGAGAGAGCTTTCTAGGAAATATTTTTCCAACCATTTAGCGATTGGATTGTACAATTCGTGACAACCCTCTCAAAATCCTTGAAAAGATGAATTTTCAATTAGAAGCATGGGATTATGATAAGAGCCTTGCAGGGGAAAATAGATCTGATAATTTTCAACAATCACATCGAGACAGTGAGGACCTGACATAACTATCAATGAAGGTTGAAGCATTTCAACTACTCGGGACAAATTTGAACAATGCGATATTGAATAATGAAGGTTAAGAGATGCAAAACCACTCTCCTTGGTTGTGCTGATGGGAAGATGACAAATTGAATGACAGTCATCAAGGATGAGTTGACTGAAGCATCAAATTCCCATTTTGCGATCAACAAAGATAAATCAATTTGAACATTTTTGTGAACGTTTTGAATAATAAAATCATCTTCTTTGCATGATGAATGTGACAATTGATTTCTTTGTAACTGGTGACACACTATGCTAGATTCATAGTCATCAGTAGAAGTGGGATGGGATGTTATCACACCAAGCACATGACACCAGCTAGGGTGGAATGAATAGAAATGAGATTGATTTGCACAATAACTCTTGCATACATTCGCACTCAAGATAGTTTCAAATGAAATAAAGAATAAGATTCATGATATGATATTCACAAGGAAATCTAGGAGCTACTCATCATGAAATACATATGATAGATATGATTATCATACAATGAGGGTGTATATATAACCAAGGGTTGATGCTTCCTCTTCGTGACTCTTTGACTACCCTCATGAATGTTAATCTTCCTATGAATTTTGAACTTACATGACTCTCCATATTCATGTGTGTCCTTTCGACTTCAAATTTACAATACATTTGAATATAATATACATGGTCCATAATAGTGACGTGGCATATGACCACTCATGACATGACATGACATGACACTGCTAACATTGACTGCTTGGTGACGTGGCAATATCAAGTCACTGTTGTTGTTGAGTGTTGGATGTCTTCTTGAGAATACTCTTGTCTTCCACCTCCTCATGGATTAGTGACAAGAATCCTCAATGATCTCAAGTTTTGGGTTGTGGTCATGAGTTGGTGTCCTTTTGCCTTGATAGATCAGCTTGCATGCTCAGCTACAACAATTCCCTTTGCATGTCTTCCTCCTTCATCTCCTTATTCATCAAATCTCTAGGTTCCTGTATTTCTAACTCATTCAAGACGAGACGACATAAGCCCGAAAATATCCTAGCCTAAGATGGTGCATTCTAGTCCAGGGATTGAGCTAGAAATAGGTTAGAAGTTAGGAAGGGAGGCTTAGTGACTACACATTATGTAGTCCCAATAGCTAGGACTGAGGCTTGATGCCTCTAACTGTGCAATGCCCAGTTCAAGCTGGGTTGAGAGGCTCTATTCTACGCAATTTTGGAGAGGAAGGTTGATTGAGCTTTGCATAGTTTTGGGAGGCAGTGGGTTGGGATGAGGGGAGAACCACTGAAGGCATCTTTTGCGCAATTTTGGAAATGAAGATAGGTTGATCTCTGTTAGGCCCCTATAATACTAGTGATTCCCCCATTACTAGTGTTGTTGTATCCCTTATTATTAGTGTTGTGCCCCTATTGTCCCCATAGTGTTATTATTGTGCCCCATAGAATCCCACTATTGTTATTTTTGTGCCTTTATATTATTATTGTTAGGTCGGCTTGGTTATATTATGATCCCTTAGACTCCTATATATAGAAAGGAGGTTTTGTCATTTGAATCATCCAAGAATTGTTCATTTGTGTAATGTTCTTTTAGTAGTAGAAGGGTTAAGCCAGCTGATTCAAAAGGCCAAAAGGGAAGGCAAGGTAAAAGGTCTCGAAGTAGCTATCAACTTGTACATTTCTCATCTCCTTTTTGTTGATGACATTTTGGTTTTCACAAATGGAGAGTCTAATGAAATAAAGGAATTAAAAAACATTCTTGATCTATTCTTGAAAGCAACTGGAATGCAGATAAACTCCAGGAAATCTCAGTTAATAGTGGAAGGACTAGACAGACAAGAAAATGCACAGATGCATTTGTTCTTTCCTTATCAAACGAGTAATATGGAATCCCCTTTCAAGTATCTAGGTTTCTGGCTTAAACCAAATGCATATAAGAAAGAGGATTGGAACTGGTTGATCGCCAAAATAGAAGCCAGAATCTCTCATTGGAGCTACAAATGGCTGTCCAGAGCTGGGAGATTGACTCTAATCAAATCAGTGCTACAGGCCATCCCAATCTACTGGACAACATTAACATGGGTTCCTAAAGGTATCTTGGAGAAAATAAGGAGAATTTGTAGTAGATTTTTATGGGCTGGCTCAAAGGAGAACTCTGTCCTTCCATGGGTTGCCTGGGAGAAAGTGGCAAGGCCAAAAGATTGGGGAGGATGGGGGATAAAAAGTCTTCCTGACTTCAGCCTCTCACTGGCTGCAAAATCTGGCTGGAGACTTATAAAGATGGAAAATTTATGGACAAGAGTAGTGAAAAGGAAATATATAGACCCAACTCCTTTAGAAGAATGGATTAGAAACCCAGCAAAGAATAAGAAGAATGTCTCGGTGATATGGAAAGCAACTGTGGAGTCCTTCAAAGTAATCGAACAAGGATTGGCATGGAAGATCGGGAATGGAAGGAATTTGAAGATAGGGAAGGACCCGTGGGTAGGATGCAATGAAAATTATGCTTTATCCCCCGGGTTAATCAGGCACTTAGAAATCAAAGGCATACTCTTCTTAAATCAGGTGGAAAAAGTTGGTCACTCAACTATGTGGGGACAAGCTTGGAAAAATGGAGAAGATTTAGAACTAGAGCAAAGATGGTGGAATGAATGGAATTCATATACTCAAGAACTCTCTAGATCAAACATCAGAATAAAAGACAGCATGGATCAACTGATTTGGGCCCATGCATAAACTGGAGGGTACTCTCCAAAAAGCGGATATAAATTCATCATGTCTAGGAAAGGATGGGGAACCTCGGAATGGTGGCCGAAGCACTTATGGAAGCTCAAATGTCCGGCAAAGGCTAGACTTTTCTTTTGGTGTACTTTAAAAAGAAAAATCCCAACTTGGGACATCCTTCAGTCAAGATACATGCATGGTCCAGGGAGATGTACCTTATGCAAGTCTGAAGCGGAATCCATCAACCATCTTTTCCTAACTTGTTCAGAAACCAAAAAGATATGGGGGGAGGCAGAGAAATTGATGAACAAAAGGTTTGAATGGGGAGGTGAAAATATAACAGAGGTTTGGGCAAAATGGTGGCAACAATACCCCGAAGGGAATATGTGAAACCTACCCCTCATTATCTGTTGGGGGGTTTGGATTGCTAGAAACAGGAGTATTTTTCAGGATAAGGAAACTCCGGCAGCTGTCACAGCAATCCAAAGTGTCTCTATCTACTCGAGTATCCCAGAACCAGAGGAGAACAAATCTCAAAGACAAAACAAAGCTGTACACATTAAAGAGGGCACTCCCTGGGCTTTTTTTGATGGTGCCTCACAGAACAATAGGGCAGGAGCTGGAATAGTCATCCATGTAAATGCAAACCATATCCTCAAAGCCTCAGTTGGACTAGGGACAGGATCAAACAACTTTGCAGAAATGTCAGCTTTGAAGCTACTTCTCTGTTGGCTCATTCAAAGGAACATCTTCACAATTCAGATCTTTGGAGACTCACTTAACGTTATCAATTGGGTCAATGGGAAAAGTACATGCAAAAATCAAATTCTGAAACCATTGCTGGAAGAAATGCAGGTATTAAAAACTTTCTTTAACAGTTTCTCTTTATGTCATATTTACAGGGACAAAAACGATTCAGCCGACAAACTTTCTAAGGAAGGTTTGCAGCAGAATCTGGGCAGCTGGAAAATCGTAGAAGAAAACCAGGGATAGACTCAAACATCGGATCAGCTGTCTCATACATGTTCTCGGTGACAATTTTACATCATTTTTGATTTCATGTCATACTTATTACACAGACTTTATTATGGAAATTTTGGTACAAAAAATGCATGTTTGGACACCTCAGAACTTATCTATTTTTGTAAGGGTTGTTTTCCTCGTCTGAGGAGACTCGCTTTTATGATGTTTTTTGCTGCCCTCTTTTTGAAAGGGTTGTTATGGTACATGGCTGGACAGTCTAAAGCAGCTGGTCTATATTGTTTTCAGCTGTCTTTTTTTGAGATCAGATGGTCCCTCCTGAAGGTAGGACGTTTTTTGATTGCATGAGCAGTCAAACAGCAACAAGAGAAATGCACAAGCATATGCAATGTAACTTTTTATTTCCTTAATAAAAAGTTCACTTTTTCTTTGGAAAAAAAAAGAGGTTTCCCCCTCAAAGAGGCTGAATTCTAAGGCATTGATCTATTTTTTCTATCTTTTTGTGAGCTGGTTTCATAACATTTGGTATCAAAGCTTTGGATTCTAAGGTTTCATTGCTCTAAACAGGTCACCATGGAATTTTCTCTATAACTTTTTTCTATGAGGTTTCAGAAGCGAAAAAAAGAACCCATTTGAGACAAAATCTCACTAAACATCGAGTCCAAATTTCATATCTTGTCTTGCTATAGTTTTGGAGATATGATCTGAGGAAGTTAGGGTTTTTGTAAGCTCATAATTTCATCTAAAACAGGTCATCATGGAATTTTCGCTATAAATCTTTCGCTACAAAGTTTCAGAAGCTACAAAAAAACCCATTTGAGAGAAAATCGGTCTGAACCTCGGCTCTGAATTTTAGATCTTATCTCACTATATTTATGGAGATATAATCTGAGGAAATTAGGGTTTTTACAGACCCTCGAATTACATTCCAAACAGGTCAGCTTGGGAAAATCATCATAACTTTCTTTCTGAGCATCAGTTTGAATTTTCATAACTAGTTGTAGAAAGAGGACGGATTGTAGTTTTTTGGGTACCATTTTGAAAACCTAAGGCTGAAACAATGACCTGCGGCACGTCGTACAATTTCGCTATACTGAACAAGTCTATACTCAGGTCAGTGTGGGAGATTTGGCATAACTCTTCATTGGAAAATCCAATCTTGTTAAGACTTGCGGAGTTAGAAATATTACTTACAGGGTTACAATAGGAAGAAATTTCAGACCTGGGAGATCCAAAATTATAGAGATACATTAGATTCAATATAGAGCTCCTACAAAGTGAAAAAAGGTGTGTAGTTTTTTTTCAAATTTTTGCATAATCTTGGTTTGAAAAATTAGTTTGAAGGAATTCAAAGGGCATAGTGAAGCATTATTATTGGTAATTGATGCCCCGAAAAAAGAAAATGTAAACACCTAGTAAGCAACTTGAAAGCTTTACCATGACTCATGAAGAAGAGGACGAAATGCAACATGATATATCAAAATTATGAGACCAAGTGAAAAAAATTTCACTCACACAAAAAGTAACAGAATCTAAGATGGATGGTTTAAAGAAAGACGTAGAAGCTAAGATGTATGGCATGGAAGCTAAGATGGATAGTTTAAAGAGAGGCATGGAAGCTAAGATGGATGGTTTAAAGAAAGGTGTAAAAGCTAAGATGGGCGGCGTGGAAGCTAATATGGATGGCATGGAAGCTAAAGTGGTTGATTTAAAGAAAGGCATGGAAGATTTGAAGACAGATTTGAAGACAAATTTGACAAAGTTTCTACAAGAAATGCTTACTAATGGCGAAAGGGTAGTAAAGGAAACTCATGATGAGAACAAAGTAAATGTTAATCATTATTTCCTAGACTCTAACATTGGATCAAAGAATCCACATGTTCCAGAGATCAATATGAGGAAGTTTGATGGCAAGGATCCTATAACATGGATACTATAGATGGAGCAATTTTTCGATCTCCATAATGTGCAAAACACACAAAAGGTACGCATTGCAACTTTATATTTGGAACCAAATCAGTTTGTATGGTATCGATGGCTTTTCTATAGTAAACAAATGGTCACTTGGGCTAATTTTATGGATGAAATGATAACACATTATGAGGATACAAAAAGCAACACTTTTTTTAGCCAATTGATAATCTCAAACAAAAGGTTTCAATGATGGAGCACGTTGAGGACTTCCAAAAATTGAATATAAGGGTAAACTATATTCCAAAGGAGCATGGGATTGATGTGTTCATAGGGAATTTAAAAGATAACATCCAACATGAGGTTCACCTTTGGGAACCAGATTCATTGGATAAGGCATTCAGGTTGGCAAGAAAAATGGAAAGCAAAATTATGGCAACAAGGAAGCCTACCACTCACAATCATAAAGATAGAAGCGTTGCTACCCCTAGCCATCCACAACCTACAAGTTCGACACCACAATAATTGGAAGAAAAAAGAGCAAAAGGGCTTTGTTATAGTTGTGATAGAAAATACACTAAAGGTCATAAGTGTGCAGAGAAGAAATTATTTTACATAGATTGTGAAGAGGAGGAAGAAAAGGAACAAGAACCGTCAAAAGAAGTGGATATCCACTAGGAACAAACCCTAGAAAAAGAAGAAATGAATCTGACCATATCTCGTAATGCATTGGCTAGAATTACCACTCCTCAAACGATCAAGATCAAAGGGAATATCAAGAAGAAAAAGGCAATAATGTTGATTGATTCGGGAAGTACCCATAATTTTATTCATTGTAAGATAGCCAAGGAATTGAATTGCTTCCTATATCTAGCACCCGAGTGTCAAGTGATGGTTGCAAGTGGAGGAACCATAAATTGCTCAGGAAAGTGCCATAATATCAAGCTATCCATGGGAAAATATGTATTGAATAACCCAATGCTTTCCATTCTAATGGGTGGTGCTGATGTTGTACTAAGAGTCCAATGGCTACAATCCTTGGGTACAATAACTTTTAATTTTCAAAAACTTTTCATGAAATTCTCTTCATAAGGAAAGGAAGTTGAATTAAGGGGTATCACATGGAAACCAATAAATATAATCAGCTCTAATGGAATGACAAATCTTCTAAAGAAAGAAAAACGAGGCATAATTGCACAATTATGTTCACTAGAGGTTCCCACATCGAAATCATCCATTTCTCCAGATCTCCAAAAAGTCCTGGGCAATCATTCCAAGGTATTTGAGACTCCCAAAGGTCTCCCACCTATTTGTGATCATGATTATGCTATTAATTTGATTCCAGGAAGTGTTCCTCCAAACATCAGGCCTTACAAATATCCCTATGTCCAAAAGAGTGAAATTGAACGTATGGTTACAAAAATGCTAGAGGCCAAAGTTCTTTCTCCGCTCCAGTAGTATTGGTTCACAAGAAGGATGGATCATGGCGCATGTGTCCAGATTATTGGGAGCTCAACAAGCTCACTATTAAAGATAAATTTCCCATTCTTGTCATTGATGAATTATTGGATGAATTGCATGGATCAATTTACTTCACCAATTTGGATCTTCGTTCAGGATATCATCAAATCAGAATGAATACTGAAGACATTCCAAAAACAACATTTAGAACTCATGAGGGTCATTATGAATTTTTGGTCATGCCTTTTGGCCTTACTAATGCACCTTCTACATTTCAAGGTTTGATGAATTCCATTTTCAAACCCTTCCTTAGAAAATTTGTGTTAGTATTTTTTGATGATATAGTAATCTACAACAAGTCTTGGAAGGATCATGTCCAACATGTTGACATGGTTCTCAAACTATTGGAGGAGAAACAATTATATGCAAAAATATCAAAATGTTTCTTTGGAGTACAAGAGGTGGAATATTTGGGTCATATTGTATCTCATGAAGGTGTTAAGGTAGACCCTAGCAAAATTAAAACCATTAAGGAATGGAAAATCCCCACATCCATAAAGCATCTACGAGGATTTCTCGGGTTGATGGGGTATTATCGCAAGTTTTTTAAGAATTATGGGAGAATAGCAGCACCTCTAACAACATTATTGAAGAAAGATGCATTCTCATGGACTCCAGAAGCAACGAAGGCCTTTGAACATCTTAAAGAGGCAATGTGCCAAGCACCAGTCTTAGCTACAATGGACTTCACAAAAACCTTTATTATGGAGTGATGCCTCAAGAAATAGAATTGGTGCTGTTTTAATGCAATAAGAAAGACCCATTGCTTTCGAAAGTTGTCCAATCAAAGGAAAGTATTTACATAAAGCTATTTATGAGAAGGAAATGTCGGCAATACTACATGCACTTAAGAAATGGCAACCCTAACTAATGGGAAGATACTTCAAGGTAAAAACAGATCATGATAGTCTTAAATGCTTTTCAGAACAAATATTATCTTCAGAAGATTAGCAAAAATGGGTTACAAAGATGTTAGGCTATGACTTTGAAATCATTTACAAAAAAGGAAAGCAAAATGTTGTGGCAGATGCACTCTCAAGAAAGGATGAGGATGTGGAAGCATTTCTTTCCGCCATTTCTATTATCCAACTAGATTAGATAAACGAAGCAAGGGATGAATGGAAGAATGGCGAGGAATTGTGGGCACTCATTCAAAAGATACAACAAGATCCCAGTACATCTGATACATTTAGCTGGAAAAATGATTCGTTATGGTACAAGGATCGGTTATACCTATTTAAGAATTCCCAACTCAAACAAAAGATTCTTAGGGAATTGCACACCTCTCCCTTAGGAGGGCACTAAGGATTTCTAAAAACCTACCATAGGGTTAAGAAGGATTTTTTTGGGATGGCCTTAAATCGGATATTCAAAAGTTTGCAGTGGAATGTTTGGTTTGCCAAGAAAATAAATTTGAAACAATTAAGACCTCAGGACTATTACAACCTTTATCTATTCCAAGCGAACATTGGGAGGAGGTTTCAATGGATTTTATCACAAGTTTACCCAAGTCCGAAGGAAAGAGTGTTATCATGGTGGTAGTTGACAGACTTACCAAGTATGCACACTTTTGTGCATTATCTCATCCATTTAAAGCAAGTATAGTTTCTACTACATTTATGAAGACAAATCAAAAGCTACATAGAAACCCAAAGATTATTGTAAGTGACAGAGATCCCATTTTCACTGGAAATTTTTGGACAAAATTATTTTCTTGTCTTGGTACTCAGTTAGCTCATAGCTCATCTTATCATCCTCAATCCGATATGCTCTAATAGGGAAGATAATGTGATCAGATAAAGAAAAGGTAGGTATCTATGAAGATCAGATCAATGAGGTCGTCATCATGACCTTACTCCTGTCTATCTCTATCCCTAGGGGACAAACAAAGGAAGCAAAGGTACCACTACCAAAAATATAGTAAGCCCTCTCATCACCTCACCTCTCATCGCCTCACCACCGAACTGAAAACCGGATCACCTGGAGCCCCAGAACCCCTCTCGCACGCCTGCAACCCTCGCCTTGTACACCTACCTGTCCCATATCTATGTAGTCCCCCGTTCCTGCCGCCCTAGCTTGGAGGACTAGCTATTATTTATTTAGACTAGCTATTGAAATGTATTCCCCTCCATCCTCATCCCCTCGGAGGACAAGCTTCAACTATCATTCTCCTGCCACACCCCTGCCCGATGGGAGGCAAGAATCAGATGGGAAAACTGAGATAGTAAAAAAATGTTTGGAAGGATATCTTCATTGCTTTGTATATGATAAACACACACAAAGGTTCAAATGGTTGCCTTTGGCTAAATGGTGGTATAACACTTCCTTCCATACTGCAACAAAAATGACCCCATTTGTGGCACTTGATGGATGTCATCCACTATCCATCACATCATATTTAAGAGAAAATTCTAAGGTTCAAGCAGTGAAAGATAACATCGAGCATCAACAACAAGTTCTCTAACTCTTAAAGGATAACCTCACCTTGGCGCAGAATAGAATGAAACAACAGGTAGATCAACATCGCAGTGAAAGAAGTTTTGATGTAGGTGATTGGGTATTCCTACGGCTACAACCATATAAACAAATGTACCTCAAGCAAGCTAAGAAGGATAATAAATTATCACCAAAGTATTATGGTCCGTACAAGGTGTTGCAAAAGATAGGTACTATGGCATAAAAATTGGAGCTTCCTGTAGCTTCCCAAGTGCACCAAATTTTCCATGTTTCATGCTTAAAGAAGGTTATAGGTGACAAGCTTCCAGTTCAAACAATATTGCCAGAACTTGATGAGGAAGGAAAAATCATATTGGAACCAGAAGCAGTCAAAGAAACAAGAACTCGATAGCTACGAAATCGTTCAATTTCAGAGTATCTCATGAAGTGGAAGAACTTACCTGTTGAAGATTCCACATGGGAGGATGAGAATTTTATATAGAAGCATCTAAAACTACTCAAGCGTTGAGGACAACACTTTTTTGAAGGAGAGGGGCATGTTAGGTCCCTATAATACTAGTGATTCCTCCATTACTATTGTCGTTGTATCCCTTATTGTTATTGTTGTGCCCCTATTGTCCCCATAGTGTTATTATTGTGCCCCATAGAATCCCACTATTGTTATTTTTGTGCCTTGATATTAATATTTTTAGGTCAGCTTGGCTATATTGTGACCCCTTAGACTCCTATATATAGAAAGGAGGTTTTGTCATTTGAATCATCCAAGAATTTTTCATTTGTGTAATGTAAAGGAGGTTTCCCCCTCGAAGAGGCTGAATTCTAAGGCGTTGATCTATCTTTTCTATCTTTTTGTGAGCTGGTTTCATAACAATCTCTGCGCAATTCTGGGAAATATTGAAGCGAACTGAGGGAGTGACTACTGTAATAAGACTCTACGCAGTTCTGAGACTGAAGGGGTACTTGTTCATTGTGGGATTACATAGTTCAAGGTCACAAGGAAGTAGCTTGCTTCTTGTTCTTGCACGATGCATAGTTTGGGACAGAATGATTGAAAGGATTGCACAATTTTGGAAGGGAAGGCTAGGTCTTGGGCTCAGTAATTGTGCAATGCAGAAATCTTGGGGGATAGGAACTGGACATTGGCGCAGATCCAAGGGTCAAGGTCATAACCTACTGACTGGAAATGTGCAATGCGCAATCTAGTCAGGTTGGGTGAAACTAGGTTGAATGGATGGGGAAGTTCTTTAGAAAAGGCTAAGTGCTAGACCAGTGAGGCTGACAGGTGATGTGATGAAGGTGTGTGACTGCTTCATGACCAACTATGACAAGTGCGACACCTAAGATAAACTTTATGATGACCATGAAGACACTTGTGAGACAGTGCTCAAAACTTTGTTAATGAGTGTGATAGATGTTTATATGGTTAGGAAAAATCGTAAACACAATCATGGGCCCTTGAAATCACTAGAAAAATCTTATGCATAAAGTGTGATAGCCATCATGTGAAAATATGACATCTTTCCTATCTTGTGAATGGGAGCAAAACAATTAAAGAAAACACATGGAATGACTTTCAATGTTTGCGACCATACATGTCATTGAAGGCATAATGATATGATAGTGATATGTTTTCCTACATACGTCATTAAGAAGTGCATTTGAACTTTATGAAATATGTCCTTTGTTCTTTGTACCTACCCTCCAAATGGTTGTGAATTAGGTGGAGTCTTCATGCTGTCCTGATATCTAATCTTCTATCATACCCTAGGTTTCCTTGGCCTTCTTATCTGATGATTATATTTTCTCCTCTTCTCCTTAAGTGTCATATAGAATGCTTACATTATTCATATCCTTCATCATCATCTTGCCATAAGATGGTAGAAATTTTCTATCTGTAATCCACTCATGGTAAGACGACATCAGTTTGATAAACCCCTAGTGTAAGATGTTGCATGACAATCCATTGACTATACCAGAACTAGTAGTAGTTCAAGGAGGAAGGTTTAGTGACTGCGTTGGACTGAGGGATGAGATTGTGCAGTCCCCACTAAGGGAAAAATTTGCACAGTGCCCACTGAGGGAAAAATTTGCACAGTGCCCGCTGAGGAAAAAAAATGCTCAGTTAAAGAAGGCAGTGGAGGCTATGGAGTGAGGCCATGGGAGGGAAAACTATCCAGTTTCAAGAGGAAAAGGGCATTGGGAAACTAAAACTATGTAATACACATATCAGGGAGACTTGAAGGACAGAACTGCTCAGTTTCTGGAGGCAGTGGGGTTTGGCTCAGGGGAAGGACACTAGGAGAAGCATCTGCACAGTTTGGGTGCTAAGGGAGGTTGGGCTTCTGCGCATTGAGGTTGTGATATTTAGAGTTATGGAAGGAAGATACTAAACATTGTGCAGTTCCAAGGAACAAGATTGTTTCTTGAGGGCTGAGACTATGGAGTGCAATTTTAAGAAGGTTAGATGAGGCTAGGTTGCTAGGAATCCTTTGGATTTTGGATAATGTGTGGGATCAGTGGAACCGATGTGAATAGTGATAAAACTTGACTGTCACCACATACTTGGACACTTGGTGACACAACGTAGATCATCCAGAACATGTGAAAACATAGTTCCATTAACGAGACAACCTTTGTGGCAACTTATGACAAGTGCGGCACCGAAGATAAACTTTGTCATGATAATGACAATGCTTCTGTAGTAGTGCGTGAAACTTTGGAAATAAGTCCAAAAATGTCTATATGATGAGAGCAAATCATTTTCACAAATATTTCCCCTTGAATTAAACCATAACTCCCCTTTGCATGATAAGCGATAATTCCCACGCCTGAAGACGACACTAGCTATATAAAGATAAAAGTGTGAATCACACTTGAGATCCAATCAGGGAGCTTGAAACCATCAGCTAAACAAGAAGTGACTAAGGAACAACCAATCACAGGATCCACAATAGGCTCCAAAATTTAAGTGTAGGCCAAAATTTTGCAGGGTGTTGCAGCCGCTACAACAAGGTGTTATCTAGAGTAACAGACAGGGATTTTATGAGTGGATTTCCTCGAAAATGTCTACTCCCTATGCGACCCTTCTGAAAAACAGTAATATTGAGTGTCGACCCAGGCCTAATGGCAAGAGATTTGTGGGCAACATCTTTCTTATAGATGGAGAACGATTGGAGATCGATGACAACATTTCTCATGAGGATATCTATATCGGTTCCCACCAAGTTATGAGGGGATGAATCAATAAAATATGCATTCGTCCGATAGGAAATCTGGGAAGGACAAGGCCTAGGTGCATCCAACGAGGTGAATTTTAAGAGAAGGGGTAGACCCCAAATCTGAGGGGATGAGGAGGGGCCTCGGGGACCCTATTGAGTAAAATATGAGGGCTCATGAGGTAGAGGAGCACTCAATGAAAAATATGATGGATTGGATGACAAATTGAGTCAAGAATATGAGTGATATGTCATGGGATTGGTAATCAAGAGAGAGGTAGGAGTACAATGCTGAAATTGGGGGGGATGTCATGTGAAACCATAAAAGTACAAGAGTCTCATTATTAGGGGGGAAGACATACCATTGGCCGTCACAACAGGGGGAGTCAGGTCAGCTAGAGGCGAAGGGGGCATATAAAAAGAGGACAAAGAGTGATCCAAGGAACCAAAATCTAAATTAGAATCAAAATAAATATTGGTACCTGCATGTGTCATAGTTGAAGGATGCACAAGATCCTTTTCCACACAATGACCATGAGCCAAATTCCACTATAGACCACCGCATTGAAGCCTATTCTGACGAGGATATCGAGACATGATATGATGAGTGTGGTGATGCAGGAGGAATTGAAAATAATCCCCTAGTAGTCAATTCATTGTCTAATTCTAGTAGCACCTAATTCCAAATCAATGCACTTAGGAAGGCTCCCCGAGAAATTCGCTTCCACCAGTATCCAGGTCATGTGCTTGTCCCTTGCCCTTAAGATATTGGCACCCAAATACATGAAGCAACCTATAGAATTTCCAATATCCCCCAAAACCCTTTGCATCTAGAATTCCATCAGCAGTCTTAGGAGGTTGACCCAAACATACTTCACATTCAGGATCTCTGAGAGAGCATTAAAGCTGATATACCATTTTTGAAGTTGCAAAAAACTTTCTATGCGAACCCATCGAGCCTTTTAATGTGCTTTGGATCATCCTCATGCAGGAAGTGAAAACCGAACCATGATTTTATCAAGAGGCTAACCTTTGGGGAATACCTCAAAATGGGAAGCCATTTGAACTGAATCCATGCCTGCATCTTAGCCTTTGACATGTCTAGGAAGATCCATCACCCCACCAATGCACAATTTTGTAAGCTCAACACTCCATCCAATAGGACATCATGACAGAAACTAATCTTAGGCTCTGGCATAATACTTCAGCACCTTTGTACGCCACTTGGGGTGATGTCTGGCTAAAGGAAATAGATGATGTTACCTTGTGTCCTACCCATACACCTGATGTGTCACCAAAATAGTAGTTTTACCATACTAGTCCCCATCCCCATCCTTCTTGGAAATAAAGGATTGTACGTATACCACCTTAGTAGCCATCATGTCTTATATTAGGGTCTCTAGCGCGATAGAGTCACTACCCGACGATGCCATTTCCAAAAAGTATGATCCAAAGTCAATCCAAATGTGGAAAAAAACAGGGTGACCTTAGGCTCCAAGAAATCTGACATGGTGACCTTAGGCTCCAAGAACTTATGAAGGAAAGGGTGCGATTAAGGGAGAAAAGCACTCTAGGCGAAGCAGAAGTCAAGAAGCTCGAGGACGAGATATAGGCATATTTTCTCAATAGGGAGACCAGGGTGATAAAATAGGGTGCACACGATTACCTTGAAAAATTTGGGGACTATCACCGAGAATTGATCGACCTGATGCCTTGGATTAGACTGTATATTACTAAACGGATCAACCATGGTGGCGCGATGCCGATGATAAAGTGCACGATGTAGCTAGTAACAATAAAAGGTGGGTATTTTCTAGGAAAAGTGATCGATGACTGGATGAAACCCTATATAGGTGGTGCGGCCACTTGACTAGCTGTGGGAAGTACAATTTCAGCGCTCCAAGCAGTTGAAAGGAGGTGCGGAACTATAAACTACTATGCTCAGGAGCTACGCGATGTTGGAGCTGCGCGCAGAAGCAAAGTGTCACAAGGTCTGGGACCGTACAAGGGGGGCTATGCTGCCGCGCGGGTTGGCTGGAAAGTGACTGTTGGAGTCACTATTCATGATGTGATGCTCGACTTGAGACCAAAGGGAGCGGGCGGTAGGCATTTAAGACATGATTTATGGGCAAGATTTGGGAAAATTTGTCGTTAAGGGAGCATCAATGAACTAGATTTGGGGGGAACGATTGAATTAAAATTCAAAAGGTGCCATAAATTACAAAGAGCTGCCCAAGAAACAACACTTGGTCATTTGTGAATTGAGCTGTTGAATGCCTCATGTATTATGAGCTGAGATCTATTTACCCTGTGCTGAGCTTTGATTAAGCCCTTGATTACGTGATTGAAATATTTCTGGACCAACAAGATGGCAACATCATAAGAATTTAGGGAAATCGTAGAGATGACTGCTGAAGAGGCCGTGCAAGCCTTGGCTGTGGGGGATGCCCTTGAAGGCGCCGAGATTGTGGCAGAAATCCATAAATCACTATGCACACTGAGGCCGAAGAAAGAAAAACAACTGATCATTCCTGTACGTGTGTCCCCTCGAAACCCGCTACGCACCAGGTTAACGATGGAGGAGAAATGGAAAGCAGTTAACTTGGAAACCGACAAGGAGGAGGAAGACCTGGAGGACCTTATAATTGAAGAAGACGAGGACGAAGGTATGGAGGAAGAAAGTGAGCCTGCGCACCTCCAAAAAAGCTGCCCGCCTATATCCCCCTGCGAAAGGGGAAGGAAAAAGTGCCTAAGGATCTCGACGAGAGAAAGAAATCTCTCCAGAATTCACTCCTCTCGGACGAAATCATCTTTGAGGGTACACACCTGCGACGGGTGCCTAACTTGAAATTTGAATATTGGGATCTTGTTGACCACAAGAAGTTCCCTCATCTAGAGACCTTGCAACTCATGAAGCCCAAGCCGAACACTGTGATGGGGGTTATCGAATTGGAGCTACAGAAGTGGTTACGCGGAGTGGAAAAGGCAAGGTTATTAAATCTTCTCTGGGTGCCACATTTCCACTGTGCCCTAGTAACAATATTCATCATCAGGCAGCTGCTCTGTCTAGTGCATGGTGGGTGTTTGTGGCTGGAGGAGCCCATCCCCATCATAGACCACTTAATCCTCCACATTACTCGGCTTCCATGCAAAGGAGAGGACCCCACAGACATCTTGGAGGGGAAGAGCAGTGACTTGGCCATCACAGAGGCCATGAAGAAGAAATACAAGCTAGAAAAGAAGAAAAGGGGATTCACCATATCTAGCATCAACAAAAAATCCGTTAAAGTGGCAACCCAGATACTGGTGAGTAAAGTTATGCACAAGTGCCGCACGGATGAGGTATCTGCACCGGTGGTGGCACTTGCTAATTAGTGTGTGGAGGGGGTCTAGTTCAATTGGTTTGAGTTCTTATGTAAAGAGTTCTTGGAAAATTGTCGTGAGGCCTAGGAATAAGGAAAAACATTCCACTATGCATGGCTTCTACTATCCATAGTGCTTGTGGCAGGGGAATTTCCGAAGGATAGTTCTTCCCCACAGTTGACAGGGATCCGCTGGAGGCCGTGAAGTACACATTGCTATGGGCCATGAAGGACATGAACCAGATCCGCGACAATAAGATATTCTGGGTGTTCATGGAAATGAAAATCAGAATGGGGATTAACCGCAAGCCGCGGTTATCACCCACTGTCTACAACAACTTGCAAAGTTTTGCAAAATTTAAAGCATACCTCCACATCATATATATTAGAGCGTGCAAGGACCAGGCCAAGCAATGGAGAGAGCTACCATTTGTCGCCACGAATGACGTAATTTTTGATGTATTGGAGACATGGCCGCTGGAGTGGCATGCCCCAAACATCGTGGCAATGGAGAAGTCTACGGCGCAGAAGAAGAAAGAGGAGTCCAAACTGCACATGGCGCAGTTGGCAGAAAAGAGAAGGCAAGAAGCAGCGGCAGCAAAAGCGAAGGAGGCACGAGACATTGCACAAACACTAGTAGAACATAAAAAGGCCACAGTAGTAGCAACAACACAGGAGGTAGCCGAGAATGCATGCAAGGGCCAGGAGTCACCTTCGCATGGGCAAGAAAAAGAAATGGAAACAAAGGAAGAGGAGGGTGGCGTGGACCCGCAAACTGTGTCAACACAACTGAAGCACCAGTGCTCGAGCGAGTGGATGGGGCTGCGCAAGAAGGTCAAGGCATCAAAATTGTCTATCGACCCAATCACCCTTACTGAGGGTGATATGCATGAAATCGGCGAGATGGTGCACGACGTCACCTCCGAGGCCCTCCAGAATTTCATGGAGGAGAATCAAATTGTATTGGTGGCCCTCAGAGCGCAGATTCAGGAGTTGCAGGTGCGCACTACCTAGGCTGGTACCCTTTCAACCAACCTCGTAGTAGGGACAACTGTAGGTGAGCAAATGCTACGCGCCCAGACAACCAACACCATAGTGCTACCAGAGGGGGCATTGGTTACAACAAATGAGGCCGAAAGGCCTACAGTTAGTGCACTAAAAGGGATGGGTATCAACATGGATGCACTCTCGCGGGAGACACTATATGTTCTACATGATGGGACTACTGTAGAACTATGGGCTAGGGAGAGCCGCGTGCTGAAAGTGCTGAGCAAGCAAAAGATTAACATGGAGCAGTTGAGCTTGCAGTGCGACGAAGTGGTGTCGTAGAACAAGCAAATGGCATAGTACTAGAAGAAGCCTATCAGATGGTCCCTGAGCTGGCCATCCTAGTAGACGCACCAGTAGAGGCGTGCATCCACTGACTAACAGCAAGGGTCTGCGAGGTGCGAGAAGAAATGACTAAGGTTCAGCTAGAGCTGAACCTTCAGATAGCAGAGCTGCGGTTGAAGGCACAACCGTCCACCCCTCCAGAGGTAAGAGAACAACACGCCAATGCTATTACATCGGGGATGGAAGAGATCAGCAGTGCAGTAAGGGACTGCACCAAAATGTTAGAGGATTCATTTGAGGTCCTCACTAATCTGGAGGAGTAACCTAACATCCAGCGCTTAGAGACAGAGGTGTGTGAGATCCAGTAGCAGTACGACAACGTCAAAGGGACCGAGCAAATGGTGACCCTCACTTAGAGGCTCGCGCGAATGAAATAGGCAAAAGCGTTGAAAGAGTAGGTGGACATAGCATGGCATAGGGAAGCAGTCTTGAAGGCGCACGTTCAGCCTTGGATCGATGAGGCCTTTGTCATAATAGCAATAATTGAAGGCAATATTGCACAAATTCAAGGGACGTAGGAACAGGTCCAGGGAAGCAGTTCCGACAATGCGGTCTCGAAACAATGGGTACAAGAGATTCAACAGGCATCTGCTTAGTGCGTTGCCGACCTTGCAATGGTTCGATGGTTTGAGTAGAGTTGGAGGGACTCTGCGTGAAGATCTTCACACCGGCAGAGTGACTTGAGGGTGAGTCACAATGTTTGTGTTGGGGGCTTGTTAGGTGTGGAATCCCCTCCAAGGCATGTTTTGGGGCTTAAAGCCCAAGTTTTGACCAAGTCCATTGTAAAGACTCCACAATTTGTGGGCGCAAAGCACAAATTCATAAAAGATTCATAGGGTTGTCCGCCCTTTTTTTCGTAATCTTAGGTCGGTTTGAAATATCCATCCATGGTTCGCGGACCATGGTATTGTATAAATAGAGCGAGGCTCTAAGTGTAGGAAAGGGAGAAGTTAATCTAATAGAAGCATGATGAGTCTAAGGAATTGATTGAGTCGAAGTGTAAGTTGTGTCTTTGGGTCGTAGAGTAGGAGAAGGCTCTGCAGCTGAGTGTACAAAGGCCTAGTAGTCCGCAGCTGAGTGCATGGACCCCTGCAGCTAAGTGCGAAGGGTAGGTTGAGTCTGTAACCTTGGGAAGAATTAAATAAAGAGAAGTTTCATCATCTTTCTATGTATCTTTTCCTGGTTTATGAATTATTGGGTATAAATTGAAAGTTTATTGTTTATTTGTTGTGCGAACTCATATGAATGTGCTGTATAAATAAATATAACATACGACATCCATTTACGCGAAGATAACTAACTGGTGTAAGAAGATAAGTAAGATCCTGGGGGTGACTTAGGGGAATAGTGTAGAGCGCTGCTCCAACAACGCGGAAGCCCCACAACCCTGGTTAGGGCTGTGTGAAGACGAATATATTAGGACGCGAAGGCCAGGTAAGTGTGTGAAGTAATTTGCGTGAAGGAACTAACAGTTGGACCGAATCAACCCCTCAGACATCTCAAGGGTGTGGAAACCTAGTTCCGACACCCCCCCATACTACTTCAGGTGAGACCTTAGTCTGCACTCCATAGACTGTTGCTGAAAGGGCTAGTAGTATAGGGATTTGTTTGGCTAATTAGCTCTGAACCTGGGTCAGGCCCCAACAAACCAACAACATGATGGAGTCTTCCCGAGTTGTGCAAGTGGAAAGAAAACAACAAGACGGTTCCCCTCCAGTAATAACAAAACTTATGGCATTATTCATCTCACTCATTCTAATATATGTGGTCTGATGGATTTGTATTCATTGGTGGTCATCTCTACTACATTACCTTTATTGACGACTTCTCAAGAAATACATCGATATACTATCTTAAGCACAATGATGAAGCCTTCGAAACTTTCAAGGAGTTCAAAGCATTGATCGCAAATAAATCATGTGAGAGAATCAAAGTCTTCAGGTCTGACAATGGAGGAGAATACATGTCAAAAGAATTCATAGCATTCTACAAGAAAGATGGAATCAAATCGGAAATGATTGTGCCATATACTCTTGAACATAATGGTCTCGCGGAAATAAAGAATAGATCTATATCAGAAGTTGCCCATGCTATGCTCCATGATCAAAATATGTCAAAATTCCTTTGGGCCGAAGCTACAATTATTGCGTTATATGTTCAAAATAGTGTTCCTCATTAAGCATTGGAAATCAAGGCTCCTGAAGAAATATTCACAAGGATAAAGTGTGATATCATCCAATTTTGTGTATTTGGATGCTCACTATATTTTCACGTGCCAAAAGACAAAAGAAACAAACTATAAGCTACATGAAGAAAAGGTACGCGTGTGGGTTATTGTGAAAATTCTAAAGCTTATAGAATTTATATTTGTAGTCAGAGAAAGGTCAAAATTAGCAGGAATGTAACATTTGATGAAGATGCAGCTCTTGGAAAAGCAAGATATATTCCTCCACCTCCTCCTTCCAAGGAATATAATGATGACAAGGATATTTTGGATGGTCTGACTACACCTAAACCTAATATGTTTGATGATCCCATAGAGCCTGTGGATCCGTTAGATCCTCCTTCAAGTGATCCTCCCTCTAAGAAGAGATCAATGTGGCTCCACGACACTTTACAGGATACTGAAAGGAATGTCCCCATTTATAGATCATTCAAAGAAAGGAAAAAACCATCCAAGTATTAGGGATATTTTGTTGCAATGAGTACTATGATTCATGATGAACCATCCTCATTTGAAGAAGCAGCAATAGAAAAAGTTTGGAAGGATGTTATGGCTAAAGAATATGAATCAATTATGAAAAATAATATTGTACCTAGGCTGAAAAGGAAGTCCGTTGTGACTTCAAAATGGTTGTTTAAAATCAAGCATGGAAGTGATGGAATCATCAAGAAATATAAAGAAAGGTTCGTGGCTCATGGATTCTATTAGAAAGATGGAGAATATTATGATGACATATTTTCGCCAGTAGTTCGATATACAACCATACTCTCTATAATTTCCCTTGCTGCAAGTCAGAGATGGACCCTTCGTCAGATGGATGTAAAGATTTCCTTCCTCCATGGCATTTTACAGGAAGAGGTATATGTTGAAAAACCACAAGGATTTGAAGTGGAAGACTGAAAAACACATGTGTGCAGGTTGAAGAATGCATTGTATGGTTTTCAACAAGCTCACTGAGCTTGGTATGCACGTATTGACAACTACTTAGTAAAGTTGGGACTTTAGTTGAATCTCGGAGCACCCATAGTAATAATCATACTTGTCAATGCGTGCACTTCTTCTATCATCATTCAATAATTTTCCTGATGATGGATCCCCATTAGAATTTGAAACGTTGACAAGTATGATTATTATTGTGGGTACTCCGAGATTCAACTAAAAGAAAATGAACCACAGATGCCTGAAATCCAAAGCAGGGATTCACAAGAATAAATGCTGATCCCAACCTCTACTTGAAGGTAATCCAAGGTATGCCATTGATTTTGTTTTTGTATGTTGACAATCTATTTTTGACAGGTAGTGATCCTCTCATGATCGAATGTAAGAGGAAGATAGCCTCTGAGTTTGAAATGAAAAACCTTGGTCTTATACACTACTTTTTGGGTCTTGAAGTGTGGCAAAAGTATTGTGAAATTTTCCTCTCGCAAGGGAAATACATTGTAAAGTTACTAGAAATATTTGGAATGACTGAATGTAAATCCATGGTCACTCCTATGGAAATAAATTTCAAGAAATTATGTGGAGATGTTACAGGACCAGACTTAGAAAATCCATCTCAGTATAGACAACTGATTGGGGATCTGATGTTCCTTGTGAAAAACCATCTAGATATATGTTATGTAGTAAACACTCTGAGTCAGTTTATGACCAAGCCCCACTACCCACATTGGATAGCTTTGAGAGACATATTGAGATAATTGCATGGGTTAATTACACTTGGCCTAAGATATTCTGCAGAAAATGTTCAGCTTCATGGATACATTGATGGTGATTGGGTCGGAAATACATTTGAAAATAAAAGGGCATATGGATGTTATTTTAACCTTGGATCTGCCATGATATCCTGGATGAGAAGGAAACAAAAGTATGTAGCATTGAGCACAACTAAAGAAAAATATATTGTTGCTAGCATGGCTAGTTGCAAGGTAGTATGGTTAAGAAATCTCTTTGGAGAGTTGTTTGAGCAGGTCCTAGACACCACAGTAATATACTGTGACAACAAGAGTGGGATCCATTTGGTAGAAAATCACGTGTTCCATGACAAGTCCAAGCATATTGAAATTCGATATCACTTCATTTGAGATATGGTGCAGAGAGGAGCTGTCAAGCTCCATCACATATCAACAGATGATCAGATTGCAGATATTCTCATGAAGGCATTACCAAAGAGAAAGTTCTCATTCTTCATAGAACAACTTGGACAGATGGATGTAGCCCCTTCGGATAAAGGGTGACATTGATTGAGGATACTAAGCATACTCTTCCCACCTTGCCTGAGCTCCTAGGGTGAGGAATTGAGATAGAGGTCTTGTAGGGTTGAGGGGACTCTGGACAATAGGGCGGTACCCTATCTGTTATGCAGGGTTGAAGAATGTTACTCCCCTATATTTATAGGGTCAGATAATGTTGCTCCGCTCTTGGTCTTTGCAGAGTATACCCCAGTTGGAATCATACCCTCAAGCAGGCCAACTTGATGGGAATATCTCTCCTTATTTTAGTCAACGTGTTGAGAGTGTACTTGGGGTGTACAACCCAAGTTGATTGTGATGTAGGTGTTCTACCATCGATGGGAAGATCAATAGGCAATAACATGGGTTAAGATAACCCAATATGATTTCGGGTAGAGAGTAAGCTCCCCGATGAGATTTCAGTGTTGACGGTGTACTCTCCTGTGACGAGAGATATCTTATTTCTCAATATGGGTGGAAGATATTGCTCCCCAATATGCTTCCAAGTTGAGATGTGCTCCTTGATGATATACTCTCCGATGACGATTGATGATGCTATTCTGGGTAGAAACCAGATAGAAGAGATTCCAGACAACAACTTGATAGATAGAGGGTGGTAGACTAAGCTACCCTCTAGTAACAAATTATTCTTCTCTTAGATCAGAGTAAGTTTCAACAGTTAGAGTTGAGCACAGATAGTCAAGCATTACAACAACTTGACAAGATTATGCAAAGACATGGATAAGTGGAATTATCCCTAGTTGAGAGGGAGTGTTAATTTTTGTCACTATGGTAAAATTCCACATTGGACAGCTTAGATGACCAAGATAATTCTCACATTAAATTCCTCTTTTCAAGAGGACCAAAATGGACCTAAATATCACTTGATTTGATCGAGTGGAAGTTAAGTTTTAAATTAATTCATTAAGGAATAGGTTGGCCCTAACCACCTGGGTAACTGCTTGGGTCATTCTTGACCGCAATTAAATCCTCAAGACAATCTATAAAAGGACGCAACCTCAAGCTCCTTTGGACACACTCATGTTATGTTTTTATTCGTCTATTTTGTCTTGGCTCACACAGGTTCATTGGAAAAACTCCTCATTAGGGTTTCTGGATCTCGATCACTAACACTGATTTAAAATATTTCACCCTAGTCGTTGACACAAAGTGGGAAAGGGAGCGAATTTGACACCCTGGTCACTCGGAGGCGGTTTAGAGGGATCGAATTTGGGTTCAGAGGCATATCGAAAGATTTTGATCCTTGGTCACTTGCTTCAGGTAGCCTAGGGAGTGACTTTGCCATTACAAAAGAATTTGAAATAGAATTAAGAAATGATAATCATACAATTATGAGTGCTATTTCACACCATTTATTAAGTGAGGTTTTAGAATCAAATTAATGAAATCAAGAGTAAATCTTCAGATAAAGGGAGAATATGAAGAATTATAAAAATGGACTAATTAACTCTACCTTTCTCATGGTTGGAAAATCTTAGGTAGATAATGTGAATTAAAATAACTCCAAAGCATATAAGTATTCTAATAGAAAAAAGGAGAAAGGGAAATATACTCTAATTACAAAAATTAATCCTAAGATAATTAAACCTCGCTAATAAAAGAGGGGAATGTGTGAAATTAACGAGTAATAATTTAGCATTAGAGAAATTTAGTTTGATGAGAGAACCTGTGTGTGGCAAGTACACAACACAATGATATCCATCGAAGAGTTTTACTTGAGATAAGTTAAGGTCTAGTTGGAGAACCAAATTTAAGACCTATCAGTTGACTTCAATAATGAACCCAAAATAAGGAGTATAAAAGGGGGATCAATAGACAATTAGGAGAAGAAATAGGGAGTCATGTTGGGGTTGGAAAATTATGTTTTTCAAATAATAATTTAGTAGATCCTTAGTGAGAGGGTAACACATGGATGTGTAAATAATACATTTTTTAAACAACTAAAAATAATTGATTTTGCATTATGTGACAAGTGTCACCTATGAAACCTCTTATAAGAGGAGAAAGTTATGGGAGAGGGGGAAAATTTTTCCCTACTACTGAATGTATTTCATAATGCTACTGTGACAATGACTAATGAGTCTATAGTGATTTTGGTGTAGCGGAGGCCATTACAGAGGAAAATTTTGAGCCAGGAGTTTTCCCGTCCACTTGTTAGTACTTTTCCTCTACTTTACAATCTCTTTGCATCTCAAAGGGTCCATGGCGAAGAAGTGTTCCCAAGGAGTAGGTTGGGAGGTCAACTGATGAGTCAACAATGTTCGGTTGGGGCACAACATCCTTCACATGTGTATGTAGACAACATCAAGGAAGTACAATAACCAACGAAGCTAAGGTTGATGCTTCACACCTTTCATGCAAGATAGATTGGGTCTCTATAAATCAATCACGTGTTCATTTATTCTATATAATTATGATACTATGTGTATAATTGTGATTATGGACTATTGACATATGTTATTTAAAATTATTATGTGGTTTTCATGTTTAATGTGAATTTAATTATTATGTGATTCTCATATTGGATGTTGCTATTGGATGATTAGTCTTTAAAATGAATATTTTATTTTCTTATTATTTGAATTACAATAAATTAGACTCCATAACTTCTTTGTTATTAAAATATGAGCATGCTTTCCTATCTCTAATAACTTCTTGTTATTATCTTAAATTTGGTTTGTTAAAAAAAATAAATATATACATATGGGTAAATGACATCATAGGGAAGGTTCTTACAATTTTCACTTATTTGATATAATATATACATAGTTGAAATTAAAATATTTTATTTATAATTCACATTCTCCACATTAAAATGTTAATACATGTCCCCCATTTTCGAAAATAGACATTGAATTATTTGATTATGCATTCCCAACACATGACCCATACGACTAATTAATGATATTTGAACATCAATCCACACTTCACAAAGACTTCATATCAATAATCACCAATCAAGTGCTTGATACCTAGAATTGGAGAGAGCTTATTAATGTAAATAAAACCATTATCTCTCTCTATATATTATGTTTTACAGATGTATATTGAAATTTTAATTTATAACTCATATTGAACCTTCCTATGTTATTTATATTTTTTTAAATTTATATATCACCTTCATATAAATATTTAATATTTTTTATATCACCTTTTAAATAAATTAATTGCACCAAAAAACACTAGAAAACCCAGTATGATAGTAATATGATGCAATTCTTTGTTGACTCACTTAACATTAAAATAAATCATAATAATAATAATAACAATAATAATTATATATAAGTTTACTAATGGTAGTTTAGAAATCCATAATATTACATAATCCATGATATTATATAACCCATAGTATATGTCAATAATATTTTTTATGATAAGAACTATTAAAAAATTAAAAAAAACCATTATAAAATATAATAAGTACTAACAACATTAAATCAGAAAAAAGATAACAATTCAACGTTTCTTAATAATAATAATAATGGCACAACTCTCCTAAAATGGTTATGAATAGTATTAATAAAACATCATAATGCAACACTCCATTCAATGAACATAGGATTAATAGAACATTATAATGCAACACTTCACGGTGATTGGATGTTACTCAATGAACATTTAAAGCACAAATTACTTTCTATATAAAACCTTGTTTCCACCCTTCTTTTAAATCTATAAAAAATAAATCATTTTTCAATACAAAATAATCTCATTTTGCTTTAACAATTTTTATTTTTTATTTTAATTATATCATTTTATTTAAAACTTCGATTGAGAAACATTAAGTTAATTTTCCTAATTAGTAATATATAAAAAATTTGATATCCATATTATTTATTGGCTATGCCAATAATATTTTATGTATTAGATTATGAACCTGTTGTGGCCAGCAACAACCCCCCTTCTTATTTAGTGTTATTCCTAATACTAAATAAGTGGGGACCTTTAGCAAAAAATTTAAAAAATCAAAGTAGTGTTTAAATTTCCTTTTTTGAATAAACTTACCATCATAAACTTAGGAAGCCCCCCTTCTAAAATTCATAAAAAATCTAAGTTTGATGATAAGGTAAGACATAAAACCTTTCCTTAGGAAAATCGCATCGGAAAAAGAAAACGGGATACACCTTACAAGCCGAACTCCAACATTTGCGAGATCCTGATACGCGATAATATCGCATCGCATACAGTGCAATTTACATTGAAAAACTTTAATTTGCTGATATGCGATGACACCGATCGCAAAATCGCATATAGCAGAAAATGAGTTAACAAAGATGGTCATATGTAATGTTTCTGTGATTTGCGATATTGCGATTTGCAATATTGCGATATAGCAATTTTCGATATTATGATATAGCGATACAATGATATTGCGATAATGTGATGTCACGAGCGATCAATTTTGCGATTTTATGATTTTGCGATCGCGAGCACTGGTGCCATGCAGAGGCGATCTTTGAACTCTATGAATGCCTTCTGTTGAGATTCAAACCAAAATAATTTTTCCTTCGCTCCTCCCTTGGTGACTTGACTCAAAGGCCAAGTGATATGAGAAAACCCCAACACGAACCTGCGGTAGAAGTTGGCAAGACCTAGAAAGCTGTGGAGCTCTGTCAGAGTGGTTGGAGATGGCCAATCCTGAATGACTTTGATCTTGGCTGGATCCAAATGTACCCCCTGTTCATCAATAATGTATCCCAGATATTGAACCTAGGTCATGCCAAAAGTGCATTTCTCCAAATTGGCACATAGCTTGTGTTGCCGCAGTATTTGGAGAACCTGTCAGATGTGGTGGAGGTGCTCTTCCCAACTCTGGCTGAAGATCAGAATGTCATCCAAGTATATCACTACAAATGAGTTGGTGAATGGCCGCAGGATGTCATCCATTAGCCTCATGAAGGTTGCAGGAGCATTCGTCAACCCGAAAGGCATAACCAGCCATTAGAAAAGGCCCTCCTTAGCTTTGAAGGCAGTCTTCCACACATCAGAGGGTTCGATTGGTACCTAGTGATATCCTTACTTCAGATCAATCTTGCTGAAATATTTTGCCCCATTTAGTTGGTCCAGGAGGTCATCAATCCACGGGATCGGGTACCTATTATGAACAATGATCTTATTCAGCGCCCGATAGTCAATACAGAGTCTCCAAGTCCCATCCTTCTTCTGTACCAACACAATTGGGCTCCCGCAAGGTGATGAACTCGGACGGATGTGGCCTTTCTGCAGCAGCTCTTGAATCTGCCTCTTGATTTCATCGTTCTCCAGAACGGAGCACCGATAAATTGGTCCATTGGGTAGCGGCGCACCTGGGGTCAGATCGATGGAGTGCTTGACCTGACAGTACTGAGGAACCCCTACGGGGGAGGTGAAGATGTCCTCGTACTCCTCCACGACCTTGTCCATCTGTAGTTGTCGTGCAGAGGGACCCTGTCTGGAGGTTGTGGCCACCGTCTTCTTCTTTCCTTGAGGGCATATCATCAAGAATTTTTTTTTCTAGTTTTGGAATGAGCTTACTACATTGTTTTGCAGTAATCAAAGAGATGGCAGTAGGCGGTGCTACCTCTCGTATCCTGTACAACTGATTTCCCAATGTAATAATAATAGCACGGGGCCTTGATTCATACACAACATGTCGCTTCCACAAGTATGGTTGTCCTAATAATACATCACAAACTTCAAGCGGAGAAATGTCACAAATACCTCATCTGTGAAGGGCTTGATGTTGTATGGAAGGCGACACTGTTGGCTCACGCGAAGATCCCGTCCTTGGTGTAGCCACCTGATGGTGTACGGTTGTGGATGTGATGTGGTCGGTAAGCCCAACCGCTTCACGACCTTTGCTGAAATGAGGTTCTTTTGGCTCCCGCTATCGGAAATGAACTATAGGGAGGAGCCCCTTACCCACATCTAGGAGTGGAAGAGACGCTCCTCCTCCTCTGGATCTTCGGGTTCATTTTTCTGGATCTTGGCAGTAGCAACAGTGGCGTTGGGATCCGCATCAATGATCTGCTTCCCTTTGTCATTCCCCTTGTTGAGTTCTGACTTAGAGTCAGAACATGCATCTGATTCTAAAACCTTTAGCTCAGCCACCAGTGACTGCTTGGCCCGATACTCACTTGTGTTGTGAGTGGAGCTCTTATGGAACTCACACCATTTTCCCGTGTCCTTTTTCGGCTTTGTGGAACTGTTCTTTGCTTGTAGCTTTCGTGGGTTGTCTTGGGCTGCCCTGCCTTGGCTTTGTCCTTTGTTCTGTGGTTTAGGGGCACCTTTCCCTTGCTTTGGATTCGCAGATCCAAAGTCTCGCTTCTTTTGTTTAAACTTTTTCTCGATCTGGACGGCATATCGGTATGCTATGTCGAGCGATGAGATGTTCAGGAATTGCATTTCTTCCTGGATGTACTTGTGTAGGCAGCCACGATATTTGAGTATCAAATGCTGCTCCGAATCCTTGATACCCAACTTCGTGCAAAGGGTATGGAAAAGATTAGTGAACTTCGGCACATCTTGATCCCTTTCCTTCCACAGTGTGGTCCACTTTATGTATTCGTCCTCATAGCTTCCAACAGGGTAGTATTGCTCCTTAATGGCATCCCGGAATGAATTCCAGGTGGGTGCGGCTGAAAATAGCGACCCTGTAGTTTCATCCTTCTGCTCGTAGTAGGTTTCCCACCAGTCCTTGACGTGGGGGGCTGCTTTGAGAAGAGCGAAAATAATATTTTCTCAACTCGAAAATTCATGAACAAAAAAATAACCCTCTAGCAGATTTAACCATTTATCTACGACATCTGCGACTATCTAACCCTCGAATATGGGGATTTCAAAATTAACTTGTACCTTAAAGGGCGTGCCATTTCCAGAGTAGTTACTGGAAGCCGATGCGTCACTTTTGGGTAGCCGCTGAAGGATTTGGGCAAAGTTGTCCATCATTGCATTCCGTTGTTGCTCGAGGGCTTCTTCAAGCAAGATTTTGATAGGATCTCCTGCTCCCTCGTCTTTCTTCTCATCCGCCATGGGAGGTCGCCGGGATTTGCGAGGCTGGTCTTGCAAAGGTTCGACCAGCTCAAGCCCTAACTCCTTATATCCCGACCTCGTTGGGGACATGCAAAGAAAAACAGAGAAAAAGCAGATCGCTCTGATACCACTGATCCAGACTTAAACATGAATGAAACAAATTACAGAGATAACCATATACACAAAGATGCAGCGGAAATAATATTTCATTTCATTAATGGAGAATACTGAAATATGCTTACAACCAGAAATGGAAATAAACCAGCTAGGGCGATGGTGGGTTATCTCTGAGAAGAGATGTGTGGCTACATGCCTTTGAACTATGTTACAATGAGGCTCGAAGGCCTATTTATTGTTGAGAAACAATGGAAAACCATTCACATTCCAAAACCTAACCCTAGAAGATGAAATGCCAAATTGTGGGCCCCGTTTTTGGGTAAGTTGGTACATCAACTTCCCGGGGTCACGAATTGGTCGTATTATCTCCGTTTAACGCGCAAGATAGCCCATTGGAAAGATCTCTCTGAGGACTATGACGAAAAAGATGATTTTTAGACAAAAAAATCGCTAGCTGTAGATTTCCCAAAAAACGTCGTTTAGGGCCTCAAAACGGCTCCGGAAGTTTAGGACCTGAAAAACTGCTAAAAATAGTAAACTGTGCTATAATTAAGGAAACTGAAAAAACTGAAAGAAGCACTAGAGGGGATCTAAGTGGAATTAGTGGGTGCCCACCAATATCCACCTGGATCAATGTGTATTTGTGGCATACCAATGTACTTCAACACTTGTAACATCCTCATTTTATGTAAAGACCTTTATAACTTTAGCAACCCAGAATGGATAGCCATTGGGATCTCCATTTGCTAGCACTGCGATTATGCAACCCTCCTTAATATTCTGTACTGAACCCCTATAAAGGTCTTCCATGGCTTCACGTTGTGCACGAGATCTTCTGGAACGAATATACATCTCTCTTTCCTCTGCTTATGAAGAATTAATAATACCTTGAGATTGTTGTTGTTCAACAATGTTTATTTCCTCATGTTCATTCGACACGTTTTGTGGCCAAATAAATGGATTTTTCAAAGGTATATCTTCATTTGTTGTTGTTGAAATGATATCACTTTGATTATTGAAAAATGACTCCCGCCAAACTGAATCAACAATGTCAAAGTACTCATATGTATATCTAATACATTTTTTAATTTCTTCCAGGCAATCAGAATAATTTATATCTCTATTTTGTCTGCGTGCATTATGAACTTCACCAATTGATTGTAATGACAATATTTTTGATGCAAATATTGGATGATCTCGAATGAATTTTAAAACTTGCAAACCTGATGATGGTGCCCATTCTGTAGTAGTTGAATACTTCTTTCCCCATATTAGTGTTTTCCCATCAATTTTTTTGATACGAAATTGATGTTGGAAGCTAATGTCATTATGTTGTTCAATGCATTTCCCCTCACCATATGATCCCAAAATAAACCTTCGCATGTCAACAATTTCTTCCAACACATCAAAAGTAGGCTCTGGCATGTATGATTTCTTAATACATTCAATTAGTGATGGAAAGCTCCCAACTTCCTCCATCCTCAATGTGACTGAAAAACGACTGAACATCTGATCAATATGGTCATGAGTGTGCCCAACAAGAAGGAAACCAACCTTTACCTTTTGAAAAATTCTCAATTCAACAAGCATGTTTAGATATCCAAAAACAACCTGATTTTTGTTTTCACGGCAAGTGTTGTCCAATTGTAAATACAAAACTTTAGAAAGATTACCAGACCAATGAGAAAGCACATCATGAATTATGGTTATGGTCAGATTTTCATCATTATGAATATTTGGAGCTGTGAAGTACACCCTTGGCAACATTTTCCCATTGAAGACCATACAACTGACCAAGTGAAACTGTATAAAATTTTCTTCCTGTAAATTTTTGGGTGTGCGAACAAAATGTGGTAAAAGTGTTTTCTTCTGGTCCATACCATCAATTATCAAACCCAAATATTTATTCGGATTATCATAACACTTCTTTCGATGCTTGTACATCTTCTTCGTTTCGTTTGTTTGTTGTTCGTGATGCTCCTGAAGTTCCTTGACAATTGAATCTACACAACATAAAAGAAAGCCATTAAGAAATATGTTTTCATAGTTGATGACTATACAATTTTAAAAGTTAAAGTTATGAATGTTTACCTCTTTCTGACCCTTCACATTTATCCCTTTTTGATTTAAGAGAAGATCATGTACTGCAAATCCCCATCCTTGTCTTCTTAGGAATACGGACATTATTGAATTCTTTCTTCCATACCTTCACAAAATATGATATGTAATAAATTGGCCATGTCCCTCAGCACCTTATGCATATTCTTTGTATAAGTTGTAGATTTCTCATTTTGAAAAATTATCTGGAATATATATTGTCTCTCTATTTGGCATACACTCTCCATGCTTTGAAAAGAAATCTTTCATCCATGACATTGCAATATTTGATAATCGCCCAAAATGTCTTTTATGACGTACTTCTAAATAAAATGTGGGATCCTTTTCCAAATTTTCTTGAATTCTTGAGAGACAAAATTCCCAATCGAATGAAACATTTTGAAAGATTTTCTATAGATAAATAAAGTCCTAATATGATAATCATAACCTGACAATGTAGATTGCATGCACCCAACTAAATATGAATTTTGCATGCTTCTATTCATTGACAAATATATTTTCATGCTCTCTAATGCAAATTTGAAATCCATATGTTTCAAGCAATCTTTTTGGCAGCATTCAATTGAAATGAGAGTGCTGATAGAACTTCTTCTCGTCAAATATTCTGCTCTACCCATTGTATAACTAGAACAACTTGTATTGTTATGAAAAGGTATACTCCTACTCCTCGATACAATATTTCTTGGCAACATCTCCATCATTGGATCATCATTTTTATAAGGATTTTCATCATCATTAAAAGGAATGTTATCCACACTATGATCAGCTGCACTTTTCAAATATTGACTTGGAGGATATTCTTCATCTTCCCTTCTTCAGTGCTACTTTCATAGTCCTTAGAATTCAGACTGAATGGAAAATTTGACTCGATGTTTAATGGATATTATTCCTCATGTGCATTTTCAATGCTGCTCTCATAGTCCATAGAATTAGGACTACGTCGAAAATGTGACTGTTTACTTATTTAATATACTACATCCTGTCATTTGTCACTGCTACCTCTATACTCATTAGAATTAGGACTAAGTGCATCATCCTATCCTTCATCATTGCTGCTCTCATAGTCCTTAGAATTAGGACTAAGAGGACACTGTGCCACTCCATTATTTTGAAATTCATCATCACGCTCTTCATCATTGTTTCTCTCATAGTCCTTAGAATTAGGACTAAATGAACACCGGGACACTCCAATCTTTTGAAATTCATCATCCCGCTCTTCATCACTACTACTCTCATAGCCCTTAGAATTAGGACTAACTGGACACTGTGGCACTCCATACTTTTTAAACTCATCATCATGCTCTTCATCACTACTACTCTCATAGTCCTTAGAATTAGGACTAAGTGGACACTTTGACACTCTATTCTTTTGAAATTCGTTATCATGCTCTTCATCACTGTTGCTTTCATAGTCCTCAGAATTAGGACTAATTGGACACCGCGACACTCCATTCTTTTGAAATTTGCCATCATGCTCTTCAACACTGCTGCTCTAATAGTCCTCAAAATTAGGACTAAGTGGACACCATGACACTCCATTCTTTTGAACTTCACCATCATGCTCTTCATCACTGTTGCTCTCATAGTCCATAGAATTAGGATTAAGTGGACACCGTGACACTCCATTCTTTTGAAATTTGTCATCAAGCTCATCATCACTACTACTTTCATAGTCCTTAGAATTAGAACTAAGTGGAATCTATGACTCTTTATTTATTTGATGAATTTAGGATCAGGACTAAGTGGAAGAATTGACTTTCTATTCAGAGTAGAAGAATTCCCGCTATATTCATCAATATGAATAGAGTTGTTATGCGATGAAAATGTTGATGGTGTATAAATTGAAACTTCACTATTAGGACAATCCATCCCTTTCAAATAGAATATGTTGAATGATACAAATGGAGAGTCTCCTAAAGATATTATATAGCTTAGAGAATGAAATTTTCCTGCAAAAATTTTCCCTCCAAAAAGTTTCGTGTAAATACTTCCCTCCAAAAAGTTTGTTAGATTTATTTCCCTTCATTATTTTATTTGACAATTTATTGAAAAACGTAAACAATTTTTTTTTTTTTTTATGAAATAAATCATTAAAGTTAAAATTGTAAACTACAACTTCTACATTAATTATTTTAATAGTTAAAGTATATAATATTTATTAAACAATTGAATGTTTTTTTTAATTTTTATAATACATTCTAAAACAAATTAATCCCACATTCACCCCATTGTAATACAATTATATAGTATTCGCTTTATCATATTTTAAAACAAATTATCCCACATTGACTGTATGGTAAAACATCTTTGTAATTTCACTTATATACTAAATTCCATTATCACTATTACTGACATCACATCAAGGTTTTCTAAAGTTCGTTGAAAGACTTGTAAATTTGTTGAGTAGCTACATTTCTATCAACAACATATTCAACAAAGAATTCTCGCAATGAAAGGTAAGCTAAATTTTTTTCCTTGAAAATTTTCATATTAAATTAGTTTAATGAAGTGGATTTTAATTTTTAATTAATACTTTTTCTAAGCCAAATTAACCAATACGTCTGTCATGAGCATGGTGGGCCCGACAAAACTCAATCGCCCAACAGCCGTGGGTAGGTCGCCGTGGTGCCACAGGGTGGGCCGGTGGGTGGGCGGAGTATGAGGGTTTGGTGTGAGGGGGTTAGGGGGACGGGTGGGGTGGGAGGGGTTGTGGGGGCGGGTGGGGCTGTGGTGCCCACCCCAGCGGCCTGCCCGCCCACCACAGGGGTTGGGCAATTCTCAGAATCGCCACCCCGTCCGCAACCCCACACGCACCACCCCGTCCGCAGCCCCACACGCACCACCCCGTCCGTAGCCCCACTCACCTGCCCGCCTCACCCGCCCCACCTCGCGGCCGGGCAGGCGGGTCGTTGGGGTGGCGCGGGGTGGGCGCTGCAGCCCCACACACCCACCCGGTCTGTCCCTCCATGCCCATCCACCATGCCCCTTCGTACACACCCGCCCGCCCCCGCCCGCCCGCCCGCCCGCCTGCCCTCGCTTGCCCCCCCTGCCCACCCCTACCCACCCACCCCTGCCCTTGCCTGCCCACCCTGGCCCTCACCCACCCAACCCGCCCGTCTGCCTGCCCTCACTCGCCCTCAACCACTCGCCCACCCACCCACCCACACCACCTGCTCGCCCACGTGCCCTCACCCGACCACCCTCACCCGCCCCGCCCATCCCGCCCTCACCCGCCCCACCCCGCTCACCCACTTGCCCTCCCTCACCTGCCTGCCCTCAACCACCCTCACTCAGCCGCCCTCCCCACCGCCCTCCCCCTGCCAGCCCCCCCCGGCTCGCCCTCACCTGCGCCCCCCCCCACTCGCCCACACCTGCCACATCATTTGTCTTATAGTTCCACATGTTGAGGTCAGTAAAGGATAACATTGATCATCAACAACTCAAGGGTGTGTACAAGATTGATTGCTCTTGTGGCAAGAGTTATATTGGGGAAACAGGTCGATCTCTGAAAATAAGACTAAAAGAGCACGCCGTTGATATAAAGAATGAGAGATCCCGTACATCAGCCCTTGCAGAACACTCTTCCAAAACAAAACATCATATGTGTTTGGAAGACGCTAAAATAATTGCAAGAGAGGATAATTATCATAAAAGAAAAATCAGAGAGGCCATCGAAATTATGAAATTTCCTCAGAACCTCAACAGGGACAATGGGAGTGAAATTAGTGGAAATTGGCTTCCCCTGATCAGACAAATAAACCCCTCCAGTCCTTTGGAAGCATAGTATCAGGGTTTTCATTTTAATTAATTAATTAATTTTAAATAATTTTTTTTAATTAAATAAAAGTAAAAATAAAATAAAATAATTAATAAAAACCAAAAATAAAGATTAATTAATTAATTGGAAAATTATGGTTAAACCTTGAAAAATGGTAAAATGATTAATAACATTAACAAAATAAATAAAAAACAATAATAAAATAAAATAGATTAAAAAACAATAATAAAATTAATTAAAATTAATTAATTAATCAATTAGATTTAAATTTATTAATTAAATAAAAAATTTTAAGTGATTAATTAAATAATAATAAAAAATTTAAAAAACAATAGAAAGAATTATAATTAATTAATCAAATAAAATTAAATTGATTAATTAAATAAATAAAAGCAATAGAAAGAACTATAAATTGATTACTTAATTAAAAATTAAATTTAATTAGATTTATTAAATCAAAATTAATTAATTTAATCTAATTTAATTACATCAATTTTAATTAATTCTAATTAAAATTAAATATAATTAGTCAATTACTTAAACTAAAATAATTAATAATAACCAGATATTTGATTAATAAATAAAATAAAGATTATAAATGAATTAATTAGAAAAAAAAAGAAAAAGAAGAAAAAAGAAAAGAAAAAAAAAGGATTAACAATGAAAAATATGGTAAATAACAATAAATAAAATTATGGATCAAATTGAACTAATTAATTAAATTATAAACTAATAAATTAAATTATAAACTAATAAATTAAACTTATTTATGAATTAAAATAAATTTTTAGGTTCCAGAAAAAACTATGGGAATAATCAAGGCTAAATAATTAATTTAATTAAATAAAAATTTTATAAATAAAATAATAATAAATTAAAATAAATTAGAAATCATACATATAAGTGTCGGCTTCTTTAAAAATTAGGGATCTAGGTTTATTTATTCCCAGGTCGATAGACTCTTCTCTCAATAAGATTTCATTCATATTCTATCTGAATTAGTCCTAATGATGGACCCTCTTTGGGGTTTGAAACGTCGACAGAATGAACACAAAACTGCAGATAATTTGGATCATGCCACTGCAAAAAATTCCACAGAAGCCTAAAATTTAACATTGTTTACATAATTACAAAATCTCCCAAGTCACATGAAAGGATTAAATACTGACTATCATATTCATTGTATGACACGAGAGAGGCATCTACAAAGTTGTGTAGACAAATCATAAATGAGATGAAACAAAACATCATAAGTATTATTATTTATATTTGTATTTTGCGTTCTTGAGAGTGTCTCGCTATATTTTTTTAACTTTATTTTTATTGACATATGATATTTTGTTTGGCAAAATTTTGTTCAAAGTTTTTCAATTAGGTTGGGAGGCATTCATTTCATAGAGCATGATATCATGAAAGTTGTTAGTAGTTTTTACTCAGTGTCAGAAGAAGATATGGAAAACAAACAAAATGGAGTAATTGATGATGCTACAAAACTACATCCAAAGGAGTAGACAAAAGGCTTCTGGTGGATAAATCTAGCAAGGGTAGACAGGTTACTTTTGAGGACGATGAAGTTGAAACTGACAGTGAAGCATATGTTGTCGTTACTGAAGATGACATTGAAATTGAGAAGAGCCATAAAAGACCAAAAGTAACAATGCTCAAGAAAAAATCTGTTGAGAATGTTATGACGAAGAAAAGTAAAGTTGAAGATTTTGAAGCAGTCATTACCAGCAGTCAAGAACCTAGTGAAACTTCAAAAGAAAGCAGAGAAATCATTACACCAGGAGCTGATTTAGAGGATGGCATTATCAAAACAAAACAAAATGACATTCGACAGAATTTTACAAAGAGAAACTTAATTGATGGTGGTCGTACATTTTAGCGTAATGTCAGAAAAACCTATAAAGCAAGTGAAGGAAAATGTCAATATCAAGTCAGAAAGCCACATCATCTGCATGTTCACAACTTGAAGACATTGATGAGGTACAATCCATATGCTCATGTGGTTAGTTATGTGCTTCTTGTTGATCCACTTCAAGTTCCCAATAAAGAAGCATTTGATAAGTCAAAATGTTTTGAATACAATTATTATGTACTTGGGGGGAACCATTTTGTAGAATCTCAAAGACAATTGATGGAGGAATATCCTAATAAACCCTATTTTGAAACAATGAAATGTATCATTTATGCTTGTGTATCAGATACAAAAGCAAAGTTAGTGGCATGGGATCATAATTCAGATAATGAATATAGGATGTCTATGACTTTCATCCAAAGCGTTAGATTTATTCATAATGAATTTCAAGAAAAATGTGGCGGGGATAGGATAAATGTTACTGCAAATTTCCAAAAGGAATGTTGTATGGAAATAGGCTATCAAATTGAAGAGAAAACCAATTCAAAAGGTGGAAAAGGCAAAAAAATTAGTGATTTATTCATAGGTGTTGATAACATTTTTCAATTGGCATTTAGAACTGGAGATGTTTGGAAGTTGATTGATGAGATTTTTACCATGTGGGAAGACATTGGCATTAAAAACTAGAGGGTCAAAAAGTCTAAGCCATTTATATGTAGCAGCAGTAAATCAACTCCTGAAATGAAGCAACTTCCAAATGATATGACTATCACACCTTGGAGAGCAATGCAAGGAGTGAAAGATGAAAAAATTGGGAAAACAATATTATCTCATATGAGGTCAAGGGAATTATCATTGGAGGAAATGTTTGAAAAATTTCAAAAGTAAGTTTGTTGAATTATTTTTATTCATTTCTAGATTATAATTTTATTTTAAATAAAACATGTTGTTCTTGGTAGTATTTGTTATACATATCATTATATTAACTTTTTGTTACTTTATCTATGCAGTCACAAAGTTTACATGAAAATTCAAGAACAAATGGTTAGATTGTTGAATGAAGATAGTTGGGATGATGTTGTACGCAACTATCCAGATTCAAGTTCTACATCAACATTAAAAGCTTTTTATTTTGCATTTAAAAAGGTATCTTGATTTATACATTCATTTTTATTCATATGTGTACTATTTTTAATTTATAACTTACACATATATTTGTTTATTTTATAAAATATGAGGAAGGATGATAATGGAGCACCAGATAGTTTCAAAACCTTTATTGAAAAAATAAAGATTGAAAGATTGAGGAAGCAAAGTATTAAGAATGTTGAACTTGATCCAACTCTTAATCATTTCACTTGGAATGGGCTAGATGCTATTCAATATCAAGTAATACAAGGTGACTGTGAAGACATTGCTAAACTCATACCTAAAAGGGATTATGCCCTAGTTATTATAGATATTCCCCATGGTTTCAATATTCAAAACATTGACTATGATAGTGACCCTTATACTTATCAAGCTCTTAGTAAAGTGGTTGTGGGATTTGTAGAAGTCACATCATCACCATTATGGAGATTTGTGACATTTCATTCAAACACACAATTGACAATGATATTGTCAAGCTTCAAGGGGAAAACAAATTCAAGGATGTAGCTTACATGGTAAGACGTTTAAAATGTATATTTCATTAATGTTGAAAAATTCATTTATGTACAAGTTAATTTAACTTTTACTATTTCATGTTACATGAAAAAGTCAAATCTTCTTAACCATGAAGATCAACAATTTATAAATGATTGTGAGTTCATTCATATTGATAGTTGGGCAAAAGATGATAGCCATATGTCTATGATTTTTAATCGGGTAGATGAAAAGAGTCATAGCCAAATACTGACTTATGATGCTGTTGTGAGAAAACTAACATATGAAGACAAAGAAGAAAAAGGAGAGATAGTTAACATTTATCAAAAACCACAATTATTGATTAACTATCTTATAGACATATGTTAAAATGAAGGAGATTGGGTTCTGGATTTATTTTTTGGCTCAGGTAAGTTTTATTATATGGAATTGAATTTCAATATGTTATTTTTTAATTAATATGTCATTATACTAATTTATTTCATTATTTCTTTTGTGCTTGATAATTAGGTACAACACTAGCATGTTGCCTTCAAAAATGAAGAAATTACATTGCAATTGAAAAAGATCCAATACAATGCAATTTCATTCAACAAATAATTAATGCTCTTTAATTTCTTCCAGATGCAATGCAAGAAATTGGGTTGAAGAAAGGGAACTTTAGTGAATCACGTGTGGCAAAAAAGGCAAAGGAACCCCAACCGCCATTACATGGAATGTTTGGAAAAACATACATTGGGAGATTCATAGACATCAAAGATCCATTAGAAGAGGAAAATGAGCAAATGAAGCAGAAAATATTGTGGAAGAAGACAATGATGAAACTCTAAAGGACAAAGAATTTGGATTACGTGACATTGTTGATTAAATTTAAGTTATGCTTGGAAATCAAGCTCATTTTTTGTAACTATTAAGTAGTTATACTTCTAATTTATTGACTTTGACATTTTATGAGAAGAATAAACACTCAATTAAGGTTGTTATGCATTCAATATTTGTAATATGTGATTTTCGCATTAATTTTTAAGTTAATCATTATTTTTTGAAAAAAAAAGTGATTATTATTTTTTTTGACGTGAAATTTTTTAAAAAACTTTTATTTAACCATTTTTAGTTAAAATTTTTGTATAAATATTGTGATTTTGACATGTCAATTCTAGCAAAAAATTATCAAAACGTGTAGTTTTTTAGTTATATTTATGTTAAAAATGGTTATTTTTATGTCCATTGTTAAAAAATATTGTTTTTTAGAAACAATTATTTCATTTGGATTGAAAATTTAATTAAGGATGTATAAGTATGTAGAATATCTAAAATTCAAAATATCGACCTTCTAATTTAAAAATGCAAAACAATAAAAACCTCAATACAAAAAAATTAAACAAGAAAATATGAAGAAAACAACCACTTCAAAAATTATTAAATTTACAAAATAATTATTTAAATTTCATACATTAGAAAATTTAAAGTCAAAAAATAGGTCTTTTAAAAAAGGGTCTGATGCAGAATTACCACTTTTTAAAATCAGCATGAAAATCACTACCATTCTAAAATGCAATGTATATAAAAAAATTAAAGTGCAAAAAACTATGCTCTAAAAAAAACATGTGTGTTCTACATCACCCCTTTTCAAAATCATGTCACTTTTTTGCTATCTCTACGAAACGGGTAACAGTATCAGTTCTTGTTTCGAAGTTTACATTTTTTATATTAAGAAGTGTAAGTTTCAGTCATACAATACATTCATGTCCAGCCACTAGTTCCGATAGCGGAACGTTATAGCCATAACTGCCTCCTCCTCCAAAGAGATATACTAGCTCTACATAGTGGAGAAGCCAAGGCACTTTACAATATTGTCCAAGATTTCTCTAAGATACTCATATTGAAGCTTGGGTGACCAAAAGCCTATACAATGAGTTATGAGGTACTATTTATAGCAAAGGGTGGGGTGACCCTTGACATTCCCCTTTGAGACTAGTGATCTATCCTCATGACTCTTCAACTACTCTATGACTGTTACATTCAACTATAGACACTTGAACTTCCACGTGACAAGATGTTACATTACAATGCACATGTGCCCATGTGAGACAAAAATGCCTTGAGCAATCCATGCAAGACATCGCTGACACTTGGACCGTTGTGGTGAGACCAACTCTTTGACATGCTTGTGATGGTCAAAGGTGGTGAGCTGATGCCAAGCTTGGTTGTCCGTGATGGTGTCCAAGCACTCAATGGTGACATCTTTCTGAAGTGAACTCTTGCCTTTGTTGCATTCGGGTGCACTGATATGGCTCCTCTGTCCAAATCGTTTGATAGCATGCACATGGTCATCTTGGTGTGACTGGACCAGCAACATGTTGATGGATAGTGTCTATGCTACTCTCCAAGAATGTGCTAGTGGCTATGTGCATCAACTTTTCAAAGTACATGTTCAGCTCCAGTCAAACTTGCTTCTTGTCTTTGTCTCGGTGAGTGTCGAATCGGTGGGATCACATGCGTGTGCACAATGAAATGTATGTTGATGCATTCACTTGCATGCGATCCCACCCATGTTGGGATGGATCTATAATTTGTGCGGGCACAATTTCATCCGTGAGTGCATGTTACACCCCCTACTATACCTATTCTTACTACAACTCATTCTCTTATCTATGCAACTCCTGTTCTTCTTTGAGTTTCTGCTTCAACACATGAAACTCCTTCTCTGTTTCATTCTTTGCTTTCACGCAATCTTCATGTCGTGCCGTCACCTCATATCCTAAGTCTCCAAAGTTGCTTTCATCACAAGTGGATCTACTTGAGCTTGCAACTTTGTTTCGCCTCTGTGTTGTCAACAACCTTCCTCTTGCATTCATTGCATCTGATATGCTGGCTTTAGCTGTTGTTGATGGTGTTGCTTGCTATGATGTTGCTGCCATCATATCTTTATGTCCTTGTCTATGAAAAACTTGATGTCTTCATGGGTAGGAAAGTTCATAGACACTTAATTGAATTCATCCCCAAGTGTGCTCTGAACGGTGTCTTCGACTCTGCTCTCCTGGAAACCATTGTACTTGTGCTGCTGAGAGGTAGATTTTTATGAAACTAGCTCACAAAAAGATAGAAAAGATAGATCAATGCCTTATAAATAAGCCTCTTCGATGGGGAAACCTCCTTTACATTACACAAATGAACAATTCTTGGATGATACAAATGACAAGACCTCCTTTCTATATATAAGAGTCTAAGGGGTCATAATATAATCAGAGCCAACATAATAATATTAATGTAAGGGCACAATAATAACAATATGGGGACTGCATGGGCACAAGAATAGTAGTATAAGGACCTAACATGCCCCTCTCCTTCAAAACGTGTTGTCCTAAACACTTGAGTAGTTCTTAATGCTTCTGTATAAAATTCTTGTCCTCCCATGGGTAAGTTATTCCACTTGATGAGAAACTATGAAATTGATTGACTTTGTGGCTATCGAGTTCTGGTTTCTATGACTACTCCAGGCTCCAATATGATTTTTCCTTCCTCGTCAACTTATAACAATATTGTTTGAACTAGGATCGTCTGCAACTTTTGAATGAGTGGCCACACTTCTTCATCCTTCTTCCATTCATCCCTTGCTTCGTTTATCCAATCTGGTTGGATAATAGAAATAGCACAAAACAATGCTTCCACATCCTCATCCTTTCTTGAGAGTGCATCTGCAACAACATTTTTCTTCCCTTTTTCGTAGATGATTTCAAAATCATAACCCAACATATTTGTGACCCATTTTTATTGTTCTTCAGAGGATAATATTTGTTCTAAAAAGTATGTAAGACTATCATGATCTGTTTTTACCTTGAAGTGTCTTTCCATTAGGTAGAGTCACCATTTCTTAAGTTCATGTAGTATTGCCAACATTTCCTTCTCATAAATAGCTTTGTGTAAATACTTTCCTTTGATTGGACGACTTTTGAAAGCAATGAGTCTTTCATCTTGCATTAAAACAGCACCAATTCCATTTCTTGAAGCATCACATTCCACAATAAAGGTTTTTGTGAAGTTTGGCATAGCTAAGAGCGGTGCTTGGCACATTGCCTCTTTAAGATGTTCGAAGGCCTTTGTTTCTTCTGGAGTCCATGAAAATGAATTTTCCTTCAATAATGTTGTTAGAGGTGCTGTTATTCTCCCATAATTCTTAATAAACTTGCAATAATACCTTATCAACTCGAGAAATATTCATAGATGCTTTCTGGATGTGAGGATTTTCCATTCCTTAATGGCTTTAATTTTGATAGGGTCTACCTTAACACATTCATGAGATACAATATGACCCAGATATTCCATCTCTTGTACTCCAAAGAAACATTTGGAGCTTTTTGCATATAATTGTTTCTCCTCCAATAGTTTGAGCACCCTGTCAACATGTTGAACATGATCCTTCCAAGACTTGTTGTAGATTAATATATCATCAAAAAATAGTAACACAAATTTTCTAAGGAAGGGTTTGAAAATGGAATTCATCAAACCTTGAAATGTAAAAGGTGCATTGGTAAGGCCAAAGGCATGACCAAAAATTCGTAATGACCCTCATGAGTTCTAAATGCTGTTTTCGGAATGTCTTCAGTTTTCATTCTGATTTGAAGATACACTGAATGAAGATCCAACTTGGTGAAGTAAATTAATCCATGCAATTCATCCAATAATTCATCAATGACAGGAATAGGAAATTTATCTTTAATAGTGAGCTTATTAAGCTCCCTATAATCTGGACACCTGCCCCATGATCCATCCTTCTTGTGAACCAATACTACTAGAGCAAAGAAAGAACTTTGACTAGGTTGAATTATACCAGCCTCTAGCATTTCTTCAACCATACGTTCAATTTCACTCTTTTGGGCATAGGGATATTTGTACGGCCTAATGTTTTGAGGAACACTCCTGGAATCAAATGAATAGAATGATCATGATCACGAATAGGTGGGAGGTCTTTGGGAGTCTCAAATACCTTGGAATGATTGTCCAAGAATTTTTGAATATCTCGAGAAATAGATGATTTCGATGTGGGAACCTCTAGCGAACATAATTATGCAATTACGCCTCATTGTTCCTTCATTAGAAGCTTTTTCATACTGTTAGAGATGAATATATTTCTCGGTTTCCCTGTAATACCCCTTAATTCAACTTCCTTTCCTTCCGCACAAAATTTGATGAAAAGTTCTTGAAGATTAAAAGCTATTGTACCCAAGGATTGTAGCCATTGGACTCCTAGTACAACATCGACATCACCCATTGGAATGGAAAGCATTGGGCTATTCAATACATATTCTCCCATAGATAGATTGATATTATGGCACTTTCCAGATAAATTGGTGGTTCCTCCACTTGAAACCATCACTTGACACTCTGGTGCTAGATATAGGAAGCAATTCAATTCCTTGGCTATCTTACAATGAATAAAATTATGGGTACTTCCTGAATCAATCAACACTATTACCTTTTTCTTCTTGATATTTCCTTCTATCTTGATAGTTTAAGGAGTGGTAATTTCAGCCAATGCATTACAAGATATGGCCAGATTCATTTCTTCTTTATCTAGGGTTTGTTCCTGGAGTATATCCTTTTCTTTTGAAATTTCTTGTTCCTTTTCTTCATCCTCTTCACAGTCTATGTAGAATAATTTCTTCTCAGCACACTTATGCCCTTTAGTGTATTTGCTATCACAAATGTAACAAAGCCCCTTTTCTCTTATTTCTTCCAATTGTTGTGGTGTCAACCTTGTAGGTTGTGGAAGGCTAGGGGCAACAACACTTCCATGTTTATATTTGTGAGTGGTAGGCTTCCTGGTTTCCATAATTTTGCTTTCCATTTTTCTTGCTAACCTGAATGCATTCTCCAACGAATCAAGTTCCCAAAGGTGAACCTCATGTTGGATATTATCCTTTAAAGTCACTATGAACACATCAATCCCATGCTCCTCTAGAATATATTTTACCCTTATGTTCAATTTTTGGAAATACTCAATGTGTCCCATCATTGAACCCTTTTGTTTGAGATTTATCAATTGGTTAAAAAAGGTGTTGCTTTTTGTATCCTCATAATGTGCTATCATTTCTTCCATAAAAATTTCCCAGGTGAAAATTTGTTTATGAGAGCAAAGCCATCGATACCATACAAACTGATTTGGTTCCAAATATAAAGTTCTAATACATACCTTTTGTGTGTTTTGCACATTATGGAGATCAAAAAATTGCTCCATCTGTAGTATCCATGTTTCGGGATCCTTTCCATCAAACTTCCTCATATCGATTTTTGGAACATGGTGGGTCTTAAATCCAACATTAGAGTATATGGAATCATTATTAACATTTATTTTGTTCTCATCATGAGTTTCCCTTACTATCCTTTCACCATTAGCAACCATTTCTTGTAGCAACTTGTTCAAATTTATCTTCAATTCTTCCATCTTAGCGTCCATGCCATTCATCTTAGCTTCCATGCCATCCATCTTAGCTTCCACGACATCCATCTTAAGTTGCATGCCATTCATATTAGCTTCAATGCCATTCATCTTGGCTTTAGTTACCTTTTTTCAGAGTGAAATTTGTTGTACTTGGTCTTGTAATTTTGATACATCATGTTGCATTTTTTCCTCTTCTTCACGAGTCATGCTAGAGATTTTAGGTTGCTTACTAGGTGTTTTCATTTTCTTTCCTCAGGGCATTAATTAATGCTAATAGTTCTTCACTATTCCCTTGGAATTCCTTCAAACTAATTTTTCAAACCAATCTTATGCAAAATTTAAAAAAAATACACACCTTTTTTTTTCACTTTGTAAGCACTTGATATTGAATCTGCTATATCTCTATAACAGTGGATCTCGAATATCTAAAATTTCATCCAGAAGTATCCCTTTGAGTCCTCTTTCTAACCCCACAAGTCTGATCAAGATTGGATTCTCCAAGGAAGAGTTATGCCAAATCTCCCATGGTGACCTGATTATAGACTAGTTTAGTAGAGCGAACTTGTACGAAGTTCCACATGTCACTGTTTCGACCTTAGTACCTAAAACTGATATACAGAAAACTACATGCCATCTCTTTCTAAACTTCTTATGAAATTTAAATCTGATACTCAGAAAAAAAGTTATGATGATTTTCCCCAGGTCACCTGTTTGGAATGTAAGTTGGTAGTCTGCAAAAACCCTAACTTCCTCAGATCATATCTCCAAAAATATAGGGACACAAGCTCTGAAATTCAGACCCAAAGTTCAGAACAATTTCGGTTCAAATGGGTTTTTATTTTAGCTTCTGAAACATCGCAGAAAAAAGTTATAGGGAAAATTCCATGATGGCCTATTTGGAGCACCGAAACCCTAGAATCCAAAGCTCTGATACCAAATGTTATGAAACCAGCTCACAAAAAGATGGAAAAGATAGATCAACACCTTAGAAATAAGCCTCTTCGAGGAGGAAACCTCTACATTACACAAATGAACAATTCTTGGATGATACAAATGACAAGATCTCCTTTCTATACATAGGAGTCTAAGGGGTCATAATATAATCAGAGCTGGCATAACAATAATAATGTAAGGGCACAATAATAACAATAGTGGGCTTCTAAGGGGCACAATAATAAAAATATGGGGACTACATGGGCACAATAATATAATAATGGGGTTGTACTAATAACAATAAGGGGTTACACTAGTAGTATAGGGACCTAACACAGATGAACACTTGCAATACCTAGAGACATAGCAACACTCATGGCAAGAAATCTGTCAGTGGAAAACCAAAACGAACTTGAGAACTGATTTGCAACATACATGTGTGACTGATCATGAAGGTTGTGAAATTTATGCCGGGAGGTTGAGAGATTGACCACCAAAACTGCACAAGGCATAGTCTGGGCTGTCAGGAGGCTAATTGACTACTAGAACAGTTCAATGCATAGTCCATCTTGGCTCGCTGAGGACTAAAACTGCGCAATGCGCAATTTCAATCAATAGTGACATGCAACTAGCAAAATTCATTGTGCAATTTATGGGGCCAACAGGACACTGCCTCCAAGAATTGTGCAATGCAAGCCTAGAGGTCAGTGCCTCACTACAAGTGTGCAATTTTTGGAGGGAAATCAAAACCTTTGCTTCCGAAAGTGTATAGTGCTAGTCGTGTAAGGCACAGTCTGGGCCAAGGCAACCTAGTCCAGTCGACGGGCAACTGAAAACATGAGAAGTGTGAATGCATGATGAGATGAGTGAAAACTAGAGTGAATGATCATTCATGTAAACAACAAGCATAGGATTTAGAAAACAGGGAAAGCATGCATGTGTGTGAAGCAAGTTGCTGCAACGACGATCGTCTGTGCAAAATAGTGTCATGCATGCGACAACAGTGAGATGCGAATGAAAACTAAAATGAAGATTCTACAAGCTAACATACATCAAAACAATATCCAACACTCACCGAAATCAAGAAGACAACACTCGCACGAAGAGAAACACAAAAAGTGACAGAAATGTAAAGCAAGACATGAAAAGCGAGCTTACCCCAAAACAATTGAGTTGAATGTGCCGACGACTCCTAGATACAATGTGGGATGTCAGATATGCAAGGTCATTATGAGGAATGAGCTCTGCAGCATCCGTTTGATGAGTTTTGATAAAACCAAGGTTGTGACACGTATGCCACAAATATAGGAAAAGTGACACTTGGTGGGAGGTTTCTGAAATAATCCTTGCATGTAACCTCCAACTGCTAAAAATATATCCCTGAATCGAGGGATGCCTTTGAATTCTGCCTTGGGAAAAGTAGTCCATGCATGAAAATCAGTTTTGCTCGGTCCGAGAGGGAACTGGTCAACTCAACTGCACATGCAACAATCTGCTCAGCTGGGAGGAACAATGTGCATTTCTGCGAGGGAGATGGGTTGGCTGCCCAAAAGATTTGCACAATTTCTTGGTAGAGTAGATGAATACTGCCTATGATTGCGCAATTTTTGGGCTCAGTAGCCCTGCTGGGAGGAATTGTACAAATTTTCCAGTGAACAATGACAGGAAGATTTGCGCAATTATGGAGCCCAACGAGTTGCTAGATAGAATTGCGCAAGTTTTGGAGGGAAGGCTAGTTCCCCTTCAGAATTACGTAATTTCTTGAGGGATCTACTTAGCCTGCAACTGGACCAAGTTCGGAGAAACAACCTATGAGGTGGATGCAACAAGCTCTCATAGACAAGTTGTCATTCTGAAAGAAAAGTATTGAAGCTTGTGTACTTGACAAGGCAAGACATGCTGCTGTGAAAGGTTGGTAGGGAGGCTCTAAAATGAAGCTAAGAAAAAATTTTGGAGGGTGGTTGTAGCCGCTACAAAAAAAATATAAAAAAAAGGGGGTGAGCGCTCTCTCCAAGGTTTGATGGAAAGAAATGCACTGAGAAGGAAAATTAGTTGACTTGTTTTGGAAGGGGTATGGATGGGTGAATGGAGAACCGTACAAACCAGGTTTAATAGGGGTTAGATCTCTCTCTCCAAGGTTTGATGGAAATAAATTCACCCAAAAGTACAATTAGGAGGTTGGTAGTGGAAGCGTCTTGATTTGTGTATGAAATGAAGGGACACAAAGAAACACATCTTTAATCAGGTATTTTTTTGCTACAAGGTATTACAACACACCTCTACTGGGAAATATAAATACTGAATCTTTGGCTAACATAGATTGCATATTAGATCAATTCATGTCATAGTTTTGAATGAAGATGCTAGCTTGAGGAGCTACATTGAATGTAGAAAAAATCAAATATTTGACCAGGAACAAGGGATTTCCATAAATTGTAAGAAGAGCCCCTATTTTAGATAGACCCAAAATAAGTCCATACAATCGTTGAACTAAGAGCTTGTTGTTCTTCATTGTTTTCTTGGATTTTTTTGCTATCAATGTAGAATATATATAGTAAGTTTGACCCCAAGAACTCTAGGATGATATCACCGATTGTGATACAATGATTGGAGAGTAATCTTCAGGTTCTAGTGGAGGAGAGGCATGGAATGGAGTAGGAGATGGTTTGGGTTTACTTACATGTATCTGAACAAAAACTGGAAGAAGATGGTTTAAGATGCCACCAACATGAAGCCTAGACATGACACCCACAAAAATTCCATTGTTGTAGGTAGATGGTTTCGTCTGTTCATATTTTCCTCTCTCATCTACAAACTTGTCATTCTGATCAAGCCCTCCAACAAGAGTACCATGCAAAACATTGGGATCACTTCTCTTGCTCCTAAACCAAGTGGCATAGCCCCCTCTGCAGGCCATGAAGGACGAATTTACTTTGTAAGATATGATAGATGAAGCTCAGTGGTGTACTGTATGAGGTCAGTTGCTACCATAGCAAACTATATAACTTATGGCTCTTGGATTGTCTCCGAGGATGTAATCTATCTGAGATTGAGCAAAGGACAAAAGCTCTAAGAGCTGCAACACTTCACTTGAGAACTGAAGTTTCTTGCAAGAAATAATGAGGTAATAAGATTAAATTATGAGGAGACAAACTAGATGTTGTTCCATTTATTTCAAAATAGGAGGCCACTTAAAGTTTTCTATACAATCCTACTACCTCTCAAAAAGCATGCACACATGAAAAAATTTGCTTTTTCCTGGTAGTTATATAGAATAATATTACTCTACCCACCTCTACCTTGCACGAGGGACTTTGAGGTCAGGACCTAAACTCTCGCATACTTGACATCCCAACTAAATTTAGTCATTTTCCATCCCATTCCACTAAGAGAAGTGGCATTTTCAATCACATAGTTCATGTAAGATAGATCTCTAGTAGCCTCATAAAGCCATGTCACTACCCAAAGAAGCTCATCCGCATATCCACTCTTTGAGGAATAATACTTCTGTGCAGCAGTAATGTTGTTGTGATATTTGCCTCTGTACTTGTCAAAAAATGTAAAAATCTACTTGGCATGGTTGAGAAGCTCATTAAAGTAGGTGGGATCAGAGTGCCTAAAAACAATTGAAGAAGTAGCCATTGCAGCTTCTATTTCTCCTACAATATTTGAGCCAGGATTGTTTGCATCAATTCTATATGTCTATCAAGGTGTGGTCATGTCTTGTGGTATTTACCAACAATAATGGTTTGAGTCGCCATCACCCACCTTTCCATATAGCACATCAAGATCTATTTGTGCATTGAGAAAATAATTAGTCCCCCATCTAATAACCTCCATCGAATGACCCAACTCACCACTACTGGACAGTTTCTTACCGTATGTAATAACACTCCATGAGAGCATGGTGACTATGAATTCCATTGGGAGGCCAAATTTAACATTGTCACAAGTGTCAGAGTATCCCCTCCTACTAGATCCAACCCATTGGTCGATCCATCACGCAAACTAGAATCAACCCTCCAGGTGACTCTCTGATTTCTAGGAAGATTTCTAGATCTCCGAGTCTTGTAAAACATGATACTCTTTCTCAATGATGCACCATAGTTATGACCAATTGTTGCAGCTCCAATGCAGAGTGGAAAACACAAAACATACACATATGAAGCCATGGAGAAACTCAATTGAAAAAAAACTAGATGGACCCACGTTAGATAAGGCCCCTTTGTGAGAACCTAGGGTTAGTTATTTCTGATATGATAACATGCAATGGACAAGGAGGAGACAATCATTGAAATAATTATGCAACAAAATATGTGAAAGTTGGGAATCAATCTCAATGCGAATCAAGTACAGATATATGAAGCCAAAATGTCTTGTCTCAAATCAAGCATATGAGAAGACGTACTCAAAACGAATATTTTAGAGGACTAATGCAATTCACTACAAAAAAAAAAACCCAAATGACCATATATGAATGTGAGAAAGATGAGAAATATAACCTCCACTACTATCTATTATGATTAAGATTAAAACAGTTTACCATATATATCTATATTCCTCGACACATCAAAATTGTATTCATTAAAATGAACCTCAATAAAATCAAATATGAGAGACTTCCAACAAAAAAAACCGACAACAATGGACAATATAGCCACAGTGAAATAGGATCAACACCCAAAACAATCTACAAAACACAACCTATGCATTATAAATATGCAAAGCATTCTGTAGATCCAAGTGAGAGCATTTCTTACTTCTCCAACGACCTACACCAAAACATACAACATTATCTTCTATTACTGCTTAGAGATCACAAAGCCACAATGCTCATCAACAGAAGCACTAGGGAAAGGATGACATACACACAATGGCTATGGATTATGGGCTCTTTTTCTTCATAAAATTAAGAAATATGGCATGAGGGATAATAGCAACTAAGATGAGGAGTGAAGAAAGGATAGAGAAGTGAAGACAATATATGCACAACGTTGGAGGAAATTTCCCAATATCTAATAATTAACAAAATGTTATATTATTTTATGAAAATATAGTAACTATTTTTCTTTAATGCCATTGACAAACTAGTTCCAAGTTCCCACTGATCTTCCTTCTAACATCTCTTCACACTCATTGTCATACCAGTTTCTACACATTAAATTCCCAAATTTACTTCAATCCCATTGATCCCTTGACCTTAATTCATCTATACCCAACTATATAAAACAACCATTTCATTTTCTCTGCTAATTTTTCCATTTTTACCATTAGAAACCTAGATGAAGACAAATAGTGAGATCGTGAACTGTTGACCTCTAACAAAAAATAACAAGAAATCCCCTACATATATCTCAATCCCCTCTGCCCATTACCCATGATCACAAATAGATTAAAAAATTCCCTTTTTTCCAACAACCTTCTATTTTTTTTTCCCTTTGCCAACAATGGTTGTTTATGCTATGTAGGCTATGTATAAGTGCCCTATTAAACACTTATGCTTACAATGAATTTGATATTCATTCTGTTAGGTCGCTATAATACTAGTGACTACCCCATTACTATTGTAGTTGTATCCCTTATTAATATTGTTGTGCCCCTATTGTCCCCATATTATTATTACTGTGCCCCATAGAATCCTTCTACTGTTATTTTTGTGGCTTTATATTATTATTGTTAGGTCGGCTGGGTTATATTGTGACTCCTTAGACTCCTTTATATAGAAAGGAGGTTTTGTCATTTGTATCATCCAAGAATTGTTCATTTATGTAATGTAAAGGAGGTTGCCCCCTCGAAGAGGCTGAATTCTAAGGCGTTGATCTATCTTTTCTATCTTTTTTTTGAGCTGGTTTCATAACATTTGGTATTAGAGCTTTGGATTCTAGGGTTTCGCTGCTCCAAATAGGTGATCGTGGAATTTTCGATATAACTTTTTCTCTGCGACATTTCAGAAGCTAAAAAAAAAACCCATTTGAGAAGCAATTGTACTAAACTTTGGATCCAAATTTCAGAGCTTTTCACGCTATATTTGCAGAGATATGATTTGAGGAAGTTGGTCTTTTTGCAGATTCCTGAATTACATTCCAAACAAGTGACCTGGGGAAAATCGTCATAACTTTCTCTCTGAGCATCAGATTGAAATTTCGTAAGAAGGTACATAAAGAGGATGGACTTTAGTTTCTTTTATATATATTTTCAGAGAAAAATGTTGAAACAATGACTCGTGGCACGTCATACAAGTTCGCTCTACTGAACTAGTCTATACTCAGGTCACTGTGAGAGATTTGGCATAAATCTTCCTTGGGGAATCCAATTTGGATAAAACTGGTGGCATTGGAAAGAGGACATAGAGGGATACTGTAGGTCACAATTTCAGAACTAGATGATCCGAAATTACAGAGATACATCAGAGGCAATATCGAGCTCCTACAAAGTGAAAAAAGGTGTGTAGTTTTTTTATTTATTTTATTTTTTCTTAAGCTTGGTTTGAAAAATTATTTTGAAGAATTCAAAGGGCATAGTAGAGCATTATAATCAGTAACTGATGCCCCGAGGAAATAAAATGCAAACACTTAGTAAGCAACCTGAAAGCGCTAGCATGACTCATGAAGAAGAGGAAGAAATGCTACATGATATATTAAAATTACAAGACCAAGTGCAACAAATGTCACTCTCACAAAAGCTAACAGAAGCTAACATAAAGGGCGTGGAATCTAAGATAAATGGTGTGGAATCTAAGATAAAGGGCGTGGAAGCTAAGATGATTGGCATGTAAGCTAAGACAGACAATTTGAAGATAGATTTGAAGATAGGCATGGAATATTTGAAGACAGATTTGACAAAGTTTCTACAAGAAATGGTTACTAATGGTGAAAGGGTAGTAAAGGAAACTCATGATGAGAAAAAAAGAAATGTTAATCATGATTTCATAGACTCTACTATTGGACTGAAGACCCACCATATTCCAAAAATCGATATGAGGAAGTTTGATGGCAAGGATCCCTCAACATGGATATTACAAATGGAGCAATTTTTCGATCTCAATAATGTGCAAAACACACAAAAGGTACGTTTGCAACTTTATATTTGGAACCAAATATATTTGTATGGTATCAATGGATTTGCTTTCATAAAAAAATTATCACTTGGGCAATTTTTATGAAAGAATTGATAGCACATTATGAGGATACAAAAATCAACACTTTTTCCGTTTCCCGGTTAAATCTAGTTGTTGTCATTTTAGCCGTTATCTTGTCTGGAAAATTGGGTCATGGGATATTCTGCCCTGTCTATTTAATGTGCAAAATGAGATCTGCTCATTTAACTTGTCCTGATGATGAACCACACTGGTTGGTTCGAAACGCGCCGACAAATGTTTCTCTATGTGATTTTCACCGAAGAATCTTCAAAAATTTGATATGGATCACAAAAGCCTTAATTCAACAATTGATAAGTCTCAAACAAAAGGGTTCAATAATGGAGCACATTGAGGAGTTCCAAAAATTGAACATAAGGGTAAAAAATATTCCAGAGGAGCATAGGATTGATGTGTTCATAGGGACTTTAAAGGATAATATCCAACATGATGTTCGCCTTTGGGAACCTGATTCATTAGAGAAGGCATTCAGGTTAGCAAGAAAAATGGAAAGCAAAATTATGGCAACCAGGAAGCATACCACTCACAACTATATAGATGGAAGTGTTGTTGCCCCTAGTCTTCCACAACCTATAAGGTTGACACCACAACAATTGGAAGAAAAAAGAGCAAAAGGGCTTTGTTACAGTTGTGATAGAAAATACACTAAAGGTCATAAGTGTGCTAAGAAGAAATTATTCTACATCGATTGTGAAGAGGGAGAAGAAAATGAGAAAGAAAGGTCAAAAGAAGAGGATATACTCCAGGAAAAAGCCTAGATAAAGAAGAAATGAATCTGACCATATCTTGTAATGCATTGGCTAGAATTACCACTCCTCAAACCATCAAGATAGAAGGACAAATCAAGAAGAAAAAGGTAATAGTGTTGAGTGATTCAGGAAGTACCCATAATTTTATTCATTGTAAGATAGCAAAAGAATTGAATTGCTTCCTATATCCAACACGAGAGTGTCAAGTGATGGTTGCAAATGGAGGAATGATAAATTGCTCTGGAAAGTGCCATAATATCAAGCTATCCATGGGAGAATATGTATTGACTAGCCCAAAGCTTTCCATTCCAATGGGAGGTGCTGATGTTACTAGGAGTCCAATGGCTACAATCCTTGGGTACAATAGCTTTTAATTTTCAAGAAATTTTCATGAAATTTTTTGTGGAAGGAAAGGAAGTTGAATTAAGGGGTATTGCAGGGAAACAAGGAAAGATAATCAGCTCTAACGGTATGAAAAAGCTTCTAAAAAAGGAACAAAGAGGTGTAATTGCACAATTATGTTCACTAGATGTTTCAACATTGGAATAATCTATTTATCCAAAACTCCAAAAAGTCTTGGACAATCATTCCAAGGTATTTGAGACTCCTAAAGGTCTGCCACCTATTCATGATCATGATCATGCTATTCATCTGATTCCAGGAAGTGTTCCTCCAAACATAAGGCTGTACAGATATCCCTATGCCCAAAAGAGTGAAATTGAAAGTATGGTTGCAGAAATGCTAGAAGCTGGTATAATTCAACCTAGTCAAAGTTCTTTCTCTGCTCCAGTACTATTGGTGCACAAGAAGGATGGATCATGGCGCATGTGTCTGGATTATAGGGAGCTCAACAAGCCCACTATTAAAGATAGGTTTCACATTCATGTCATTGATGAATTACTGGATGAATTACATGGATCAATTTACTTCACCAAGTTGGATCTTCGTTCAGGATATCATCAAATCAAAATGAAGACTGAAGACATTCAGAAAATAACATTTAGAACTCATGAGGGTCATTATGAATTTTTGGTCATGCCTTTTGGCCTTACCAATGCACCTTCTACATTTCAAGGTTTGATGAATTCCATTTTTAAACCCTTCCTTAGAAAATTTGTGTTAGTATTTTTTGATGATATACTAATCTACAACAAGTTTTGGAAGGATCATGCTAAACATGTTGACAGGGTGCTGCAACTATTGGACGAGAAAGAATTACATGCAAAAAGATCCAAATGCTTCTTTGGAGTACAAGAGGTGGAATATCTGGGTCATATTGTATCTCATGAAGGAGTTAAGGTAGACCCTAACAAAATTAAAGCCATTAAGGAATGGGAAATCCCCACATCTATAAAGCATCTGTGAGGATTTCTCGGGTTGGTAGGGTATTATCGGAAGTTTGTTAAGAATTATGGGAGAATAGCGGCACCTATAACAACATTATTGAAGAAAGATGCATTTTCATGGACTCCAGAAGCAATAAAGGCCTTTGAACATCTTAAAGAGACAATGTGCCAAGCACTGGCCTTAGCTACACTGGACTTCACAAAAACCTTTATTGTGGAATGTGATGCTTCAGGAAATGGAATTGGTGCTATTTTAATGCAAGATGAAAGACCCATTGCTTTTGAAAGTCATCTAATCAAGGGAAAGTTTTCACATAAAACTATTTATGAGAAGGAAATGTTGGCAATACTCCATGCACTTAAGAATGGCGACCCTACCTAATGGGAAGACACTTCAAGGTAAAAACGGATCATGATATCCTTAAACACTTTTTAGAACAAAGATTATCCTCTGAAGAGCAACAAAAGTGGGTCACAAAGATGTTGGGTTATGACTTTGAAATCATCTAAAAAAAGGGAAGAAAAATGTGGTGGCAGATGCACTTTCAAGAAAGGATGAGGATGTGGAAGCATGGTTGTGCACCATTTCTATTATCCAACCAGATTGTATAAACGAAGCAAGGGAGGAATGGAAGAATGATGAAGAAGTGTGGGAACTTATTCGGAAGTTACAACAAGATTCCAGTACATCTAATACATTTACCTGGCAAAATGATTCGTTATGGTGTAAAGATCGCTTATACCTCTGTAAGAATTCCCAACTAAAACAAAAGATTCTTAGGAGGGCACTCAGGATTTTTAAAAACTTACCATAGGGTTAAGAAGGAATTTTTTTTGGATGGCCTTAAATCGGATATTCAAAAGTTTGTGGCAAAATTCTTGGTTTGCCAACAAAATAAAGTTGAAACAATTAAGACACCGGGTCTATTACAACCTTTATCCATTCCAATCCAACGTTGGGAGGAGGTTTCAATGAATTTTATCACAGGTTTACCCAAGTCTGAGAGAAAGAGTGTCATCATGGTGGTAGTTGACAAACTTACCAAGTATGCGCACTTTTGTGCATTATCACATCCATTTAAAGTCAGCACAGTTTCTACTGCATTTATGGAAACAATTCAAAAGCTACATGGAAACCCAAAGATTATTGTAAGTGACAGAGATCCCATTTTCATTGGAAATTTTTGTACAAAATTATTTTCTTGTCTTGGTACTCATTTAGTTCATAGCTCATCTTATCATCCTCAATCTGATGGGAAAACTGAGATAGTAAACAAATGTTTGTAAGGATATCTTCATTTCCTTGTATCTGATAAGTAGACACAATGGGTCAAATGGTTGCCTCTAGCTGAATGGTGGAATAACACTTCCTTCCATACAACAACAAAACTAAACCCATTTATGGCACTTTATGGATATTAGCCACCATCCATCACATCATATTTAAGAGAAAATTCTAAGGTTCAAGTAGTGGAACATCACATAGAACATCAACAACAAGTCCTCCAACTCTTAAAGGATAACCTCGCGTTGGCACAGAATAGAATGAAACAATAAGCATATCAACATCATAGCGAAAGAAGTTTTGATGTAGGTGATTGGGTATTCCTATGGCTACAACCATATAAGAAAATTTACCTCAAACAAGTTAAGAAGGATAATAAATTATCACCAAAGTATTATGGTCCGTACAAGGTGTTGCAAAAGATTGGTACTATGGCATACAAATTGGAGCTTCCTGCAGCTTCTCGATTGCACCCAGTTTTCCATGTTTCATGTTTAAAGAAGGTTATATGTGACAAGCTCCTAGTTCAAACAATATTGCCAAAACTTGACAAGGAAGGAAAAATTATATTGGAACTGGAAGCAGTCACAGAAACAAGAACTCGACAGCTATGAAATCGATCAATTTCGAAGTATCTTATCAAGTGGAAGAACTTATCCACTGAAGGTTCCACATGGGAGGATGAAAATTTTATACAGAAGCATCCAAAACTACTCAAGCATTGAGGACAACACTTTTTTGAAGGAGAGGGGCATGTTAGGTCCCTATAATACTAGTGATTACCCCATTACTATTGTAGTTGTATGCCTTATTAATATTGTTGTGCCCCTATTGTCCCCGTATTGTTATTACTATGCTCCATAGAATCCCTCTATTGTTATTTTTGTGGCTTTATATTATTATCGTTAGGTCAGTTGGGTTATATTGTGACTCCTTAGACTCCTATTTATATAAAGGAGGTTTTGTCATTTGTATCATCCAAGAATTGTTCATTTATGTAATGTAAAGGAGGTTGCCCCCTCGAAGAGGCTGAATTCTAGGGCGTTGATCTATCTTTTCTATCTTTTTTTTGAGCTGGTTTCATAACACATTCTTCCAACCTTTTAATTTTACTTATTGTGTTTTTCAAATTAGATGTCTAGTTATAAAAATATGTCTTAGATGGTTCGTTATTTTAAAATAGGTTATTAATCTATAAATTGTTCTTGATGCCATTCCTTGACAATGGATTGTTGTTAATCTGTTACCTATAATTGTGTCTCTCACAAGGATTTCGGGCCATGAATTTACTCCACACATCATCACCATTGAAGATGAGGAGGTATGTATCTTTCAATTTCCCTTGCATGGTTATGCAATTTCTTCTTTTGGAACTCATCTATGTTGTATTTTGGTATAATGGGCCTCTTTTTAATTGAACTCACATGAAACAATGAATGTATATTGAATTTGCATACTTGAATGAATCTATGAATTAAGTAATTCAATGAGGTTAATATAGGGAATTCATACTCATTTATCTTTGTCATTATCAATGACATCAGAGGATGACTTGCCAACTTGCCTTGGGTTGGTGCTCTTCACCTTTAGTTGTGATTGCATATCCAATAATGTTTGGGAAAGAATATATTGAATGGTGAAATTAAGTATTGAAAAGATGGCCTTTCCAGTGATCATAACTCCCACAAAATTTGTCTTAAATCAGAAAATAAGTCATCAAAGGTTTTTACGTAGGCCCACACTCCATGATATGGATCATCAATTTGACTTGCACATATATATGTTCTCCTTCTTTGATAATGAAGATGAATTTTGATTTGAGCCACCACTGAGTTAACTCAGAGTGCTGAAGCTCTTGGGTTAGGGCCCAACCCTAGCAGCCAAAGCTCCTTTTTTTTGTATTGTTAATTAGCTTAGCTTCATGCTTTCTATTCATTTGTTTCAGCAGTTCATCTCCATTATAGTAGTAGCATAGATGCATGTTTGATTGCTCATTTGGTTAAGTATATGCATGTTCATTCTAGTGGTTCAACAAAAATTCATGGCTTCCTATTCATTTACCGAAGTGGTTTCTTGTTTACTCTTCATTTGCTGAGTAGTTGAAGTTTCAGTGTAGTAATGCAGGGCAGAGTAGTTGTGTTTTAGTTTGTTTCATTAATGATTTTATCTAATTAGTAGGTTTGCAAGGAAAAATATGCACAAGGTTTCTCACAGGTGTCTTGGCCTCACCTTGTCCCTCTGGGACCATGATGTGAGGAAGAAACCCTATGGCAACCCCAAAAACACAGGGTTTTGTTTTTTACAGAGAGTTTGTTGTTTAACCCAGTCACCAAGTCATTTCATAGGTGCTCTACCCCTTTAATAGTCCTCAGCTTGTTCACTCACTCCTTGTCAGTCGCCCTCTCACATTCCTCGTTCATTTTTCGGCAGCTTGAAAGGCTCAGCAGAAGTTGTTCATTCACGTTCAAATGGTTTTTAACCGTCGATCATATTTCACAAGACAAATCATTCAATCACCGCTCAAATCCACTTTTCACATTTGAATTTTCCCTTTTTAAATCCCCACCATCGACCTACCTTTCCAGATTCGACGGTTGTCAAACGCCCACACACCAACCTGCTTGGTCACATCTCCTGCGTAGATCTGCCTTTCCAGATCCAACGGTCCTCATGCCATATTGCATGGAATTTCGCCAAAATATTATCGAGCTGAGGGCATGTGATATGGGTGGTTTCCTCGCGTTACATGTCAGCCAAGGAGGCTAATCGCATGAAATTCCTCAAAACCATTTACGGCTTTGAGGGCGCGAAATATCTCGCTTACCACCCTCCAAACCTACTTGTCACTTTTTTCATGTTTCTTTTAACGCTCCAACCTCCATCGTCGATCTACCCTGCCATATCTAAAGGTTGTCGCTTGACCCGATACTATTTCCGCACATTTTCTCTTGCTGCGAGATATAATCCTAGACATCCATCCTGTTAGGCCACCATGTTTTCCCATCCGCTTGTGTACCCTCCTGCGATCTGATCTGAGCCGTCCGTTTGCCTTCACCCACCTGATCCAATGGTAATCATGCTCTTTTTCTCCCCCACGTCCTCCTTTTGCCATTTTGGCCTCCAACCATTCTCCTGCTTAGACACAAGCTTAGTCTAGTTCCATTTTGTACCCCTTAGCATAGTTTTGATACTTTTTGCTTCTACAACTTAGATAGCAGTAGTAGGTTAGTGTTAATTTCTGATTCTGCTTAGCATAGTTATGTAATTGGTTAGCTAGGGTTTGGTGTGAGTTAGGCTTTCATGTTGCTTTCTTCATTTTTGCAGTAGAGTAGCCCTCCTTTAGAATATATCTGCCTCCCTTCCATCAAGATCAAGCTTCTTATGACCCTATAGAAGTCTACCTTGGAACCCCCAAGGTCTCTTACCAGATGAGCAGTGACAACAAGCAGTACCTTCACTCCTACTTGTGTATATAGCACAATCACCTCCAAGTTTGTACAAACCCCAAGTTGATAAGTAAAGCTGGTAGCCCTGGGAGTTGCAGCATTCTTGCTACAATACCTAGGCTCATCAAACCATGGTCCCCATCCCCCATGCGTAAACCATGTCAACGTTAAATATGTCTTCCTCCCCAATATGGTTAAGAACCAATAGTTAGGTAGAGTGGTAAGGTTCTGTGTTGTGTGTTGAGAGGTGCCAGTTTCGATTCCGATGGCCTTCAGCTTGGTCATTGAAACAAATTTTAGTGGCCTCTCAGGCTGCCATGTGCCGGTCTTCGACTGGGCCACGTGTCAGCCCGTGGTTGGAAACTGTACAAACCAACAAAATCACCCCATTTCCAACAAATACCAACGTGCCACTTGGAACGATTTGATTTTCTTGAGAAAATACTGACCAGTCAACTGCCACATAACTTGTTTAGTCAACACCACATCAGCAGTACGGATTGCTGACTGGGCTGTCTATTTTTTTTTAAATTACATATTTGACAAAGTGAATAAAAGGTGTTTCTTGGAGCATACTGTATCTGTTTCACGCAAAACGAGTTGCATTAGATTCAGGATGACTAGCACTAAGTGGCCATTTAGCTTCCACACCATTCTGATGACTTTTATTTTTGAGCATAAGTTTGAGCACTTGATCATTCCTCCCCACTGGAAGCCTTTTAGACCCAAAAAGATCACTTTCAGTTGTCCAGCAGGTGAGGGTATAGTTCTTTCACCTTTCCAATCTCTATCCATTTGGATTTTGAAGGATTTGTTCCCTTGTGCCCCACTTGAAGATAATCAACACTTCCCCTTTTCGATGTCCTTGTTCTTCTGTCAAGTATAGTGTCTTGCTGAAGCTCATTAAGGAATTCTGGAGAAAAGTCTTCAATAATTGGAATTTTAACATTCTCTCCTTGATCTTCAATCAAGGGAGGCTCATACAACCTTAATTTATCAACATTAAAAACAACATAAATTTTCATATATGAAGGCCAATCCAACCTGAAGGCATTGTTATCAATCTTTTCCAAAATTATGAATGGACCATATCTAATTGGTTTTATCTTTTTATCTTCTCGTTGGAGCCTCTCTTTGCTAAAGTGAAGCCAATCTTCATCACCGACTTGGAACTTGTGATCTACATGATGCTTTTCGTGCCTTGATTTGTACTTGCCTTGGCTCTTTTCAATTTGTTCTTGAACTTTTTGGGGGTACCAATTAGATTTGTTCAATGAACTTTCTTACTTTGTCTATGTTGTTATGACCATAAATAGAAACATATTTGCGAAAAATGAAATCCAAAGGATATTTAGGCAAGTATCCCAAACATGCCTCAAATGGTGATGTTCGAGTTGAAGAATGCTTGGCCTAGTTGTAAGCATGTTGAATATAATGCAACTGTTCATCCCACTTAGGATGCTTGTTTGATCCGATTTGGCTCAACTTTCTGATTTAACCAAGATCTTTTACTCCCGTGATGTCATTATAATTGCCTTTTAACAGAGCATAAATGAATATATATGCATGCTTAAGAAAATGGAAACATATTGGCAATTAGCAAATCATAGACATGAGAAATTGATAATGGAGTTCGTCCAGGGTGGAACAGGACCGGTGTCAAGATGGTGTTGACTGCTTCATTCAATGCTGGAAATGGTGAAGATGTACATGTACTATGTTTTCTGTCATACAAGGACATGCTCCCTCTACATGAGTGGTAAAGTATCTCCACGAGACATTCTACTACAATAACTATCACTCACAATAGACCTCCTATCAGCATGGCATAATCTTACACATGGTGACAATGAGTATCCCGCCATCATGGCATCAAAGGGATATCAACCAAAAAACCCATGGTGAGAATGATTATCCCACCATCATGGCAACAAAAGGATATCAATCAAAACATACATAACAATCCATGATGAATACATCTCACATGAAACAGACACAAAGATTCTACATCATACATCAAGCAAGAATCGAAACAACATAATACAGCTCACAATAAATGATCAAAGAATTACATGACAACAAAACTTCATATACCTCAACTCTGATGCTGGTTGAAGAATAGAATACTCGGCTGCTGGATCTGAATGCAACATCAAAATTGAAGTGAAAACTTCTTGATAAACAGAATTATATGTATAAATATTTTATTGAAAAGATGAATTTACAGATGATGATTGTTTACAATGGGGTTCCTGGCTTATATACTGCCATGAGCACCCTTTGGGAAAGGGTATCATCTTATGATCGTGCCCTTTAGTCTAATTAAACCTAAAATTAAATAATAAACCTAAAATTAACTAATTTTTTTACATAACATTGCCTTCCTCTTGAAAGGATGCTTTGTCCTCAAAGCATACATAGTGATGGATGTTGTTGATAAAATGCTTCATTTTCCAAAGAAGCTTCTTCTTTGGGTAAGTCCTTCCACTTGATCAGATATTCCTTAATAGTACGATATCGAAGCTTTCTTTCTCTAGTAGAAAAAATACCTTCTAGTTCTAGAATTACTCTTCCCTCATCATCTAAGGATGGAAGAGTTGTTTGCGTTGTTTGATTGTTACCTAGTGCCCTTTTAAGTCAAGAAACGTGGAAGACGTTGTGAACACGACTTGTCTCTGGAAGGCTTAAACCATACGCAACTTGGCTAATCTTTTTGTTGATCTGATAAGGTCCATAAAACTTTGGTGCCAATTTTTTTTTCCTTTCTGTTTTAAGGATAATTGTTTGTACGGTTGGAGCTTAACAAATACCCATTCTCCAACTTCAAACTCTCTTTCGGTTCTATTACAATCTGCTTGTTACTTCATATGATTCCTTGCATTATTCAAGTTTTCTTTTAATATTTGGACAATTTTTTGGGTTTCTTCTAGTTGATATTTAACAGCAGGTAGATTTGTCTGGACAATAGCTAGCTCCTTCCATTTCGGGGGTTCATACCCATATAAAGCTTGAAATGGCGTCATTTTTGCTGATGTATGATAAGTGGAATTATACCACCACTCAGCAAGATGTAACCATTGAGCCCACTTATTTTGTTTTTTTGTAGCATAGAAACGTAGGTAGGCCTCCAAACATTTATTGACAACCTTTGTTTGGTCATCTATTTGAGGGTGATAAGCGGAAGTCATATTTAGGTAGGTTCCTATATGGCTGAACAATTCCTTCCAGAAATTACCTTTGAACTTGGCATCTCTATCACTCACAATGACTTTTGGAAAACCGTGTAACTTATATATAATTTTGAAAAATATTTCATCGATTTCTTTTGCTGAGTATGACTTCTTTATTGCCATAAAGTGAGCATATTTGGTGAGTCTGTCGACTACTACGAAAATCTTGTCCTTGCCTTCAGATACTGGTAATCCTTTGATAAAGTCCATCGATATTTCTTCCCATTTCTAATTTGGAATGTTTAAAGGGTGAAGTAATCCTGGTGTCGTAATATTTTCACTTTTATTCCTTTGACATGTGTCAAATTCTGCTACATACTTTTGAATATCATGATTCATTCCCTTCCAAAAGAAGGATTGACGTGCATTGTAGTAAGTCTTAAAGAATCCTACATTTCCAGCTGACGGTGAGTCATGTGATTCCTTGAATATCTTAAACTTAAACTTGGAATTTGTATTTAGATAGATTATTCCCTTATACCATAGGATATCATTCTTCCACTCAAATTTTGAGTTGTTGGGAAGGTTATTTCTTATTTCCGTTATTTTTGGATCCTTGGCATACTCACTTCGAATTTCGTCAAGCCACTCAGGGACAACAACCAAAATTGCAAGTAGTGTTGGTTCTTCATCTTTCCTGGATAGGGCATCTGCTACCACATTGTCTTTACCTCTTTTATGTAGTATTTCCAAGTCAAAAGTGGCAATTTTTTCAATCCATTTTTGTTTTTCTTTAGAAAATGTATTTTGTTGAAGGATATGCTGGAGACTGTTGTGGTCTGTTCGAATAGAAAAATTACCTCCAAAAAGATATTGCCTCCACTTAGCTAGTGCATGCATGATAGCGAGCATTTCTTTGTTGTATGTGGATTTGACGCATTCTCTTTTGTTGAACTTCCTACTTTCAAAAGCTATTGGATGTCCTTGTTGCATTAATACTGCACCTATACCGAATCCGGAAGCATGACACTCAATGATATGGTTTAGAAGAATCTTGTGTTGCTAATACGGGAGCATTAGACATAATTTCCTTTAATTTTTCAAAACACCTTCCTGCTTCCTCATCCCATAGAAACAAATTCTTCTTTAAAAGATTTGTTAGAGGTGCAGTTATATGTGCATAGTTTTTAATAAATCTTCGGTAATATCCAGTCAAACCTAAGAACCCTCTTAGCTTGGATATATTAGCAGGTTTAGTCCATTCTTTTATAGCTTTGATTTTATTAGGGTCCACCTTTACACCTTCATGGGATATAATGTGTCCAAGGTATTCTACTTCTTCCTTTCCGAAGGTGCATTTGGATTTTTTTGCGTAAAATTGGTGTTCTTTAAGTAGTGTAAGAACTTTGTCCAAATGTTGCAAGTGCTCCTTCCAAGTTTTACTGTAAATTAGAATATCGTCAAAGAATACTAATACAAACTTCCTAAGATGTGGACAAAATAATTCGTTCATGGTTGCTTGAAACATTGCTGGTGCATTGGTTAATCCAAATGGCATTACTTTAAATTCATAGTGACCTGCGTGTGTTCGGGATGTTGTTTTTGGTATGTCCTCTAATATGATTCTAATTTGATAGTAGCCTGATCTTAAGTCCAATTTTGAGAAATAATTTGCGCCATGTAACTCATCCAACATTTCATCGATAAATGGGATTGGGAACTTGTTTTTGATTGTTATTTTGTTTAATCCTCTATAATCAATGCATAGCCTGAATGAACCATCTTTCCTCCTTACCAACACTACTGGAGCAACATAAGGACTTTTACTTTTCGAGATGATCCCACACTTTAAGAGGTCTTGGATTAATCACTCGATTTCTATTTTTTGGTGATGTGGATATTGGTATGACTTGATGTTGACAGGGTCTGATCCTACCTTGACTTCTATTGTATGCTCGATTTCCCTATTAGGCGGCATCTTCATAGGTAGGTCTTGAAATACTTTTTCATGCTTCTGAATTAGATCTTGTATCTCCGATGACTCTTCACTGGTCATATTTGTAGATAACATTTCTAACTGATGACATTGTACTACATAAGTGGGTGCTCCCTTTCGAATCATCTTCATCATCTAAGATGATGATACAATTTGATTTTCTGGTGCTTGGAATCCGTGTAATTTGTACTTCTGACCTCCCCATTTGAATTTTATAAATTGTACTTGGTGGTCGACAGCATAAGTACCTAAAGTTCATAACCACTGGATACCTAAGACTACATCTACTCCTCCTAATGGTACTATGAAAACTGGAGACTCTAAACGGAATTCTTGAATCTGCAATTTAACCTTATGGCATTTCCCCACCTTTTCAATCTTCTTACTGTCAGCTACCATCACTTTCATGTTTGGTAAGGGAAATGAAAAAATATTGAGTCTCTTTGCCATGGTTGCATCTAAAAAATTGTGTGTGCTACCAGAGTTGATGAGAACCACCACGCTGTTCTTCTTTATGTGTCATTTTAACTTTAGGGTCTGAGGTTGTGATATACCTGTCATGGCTGATAATGACACTTGCGGAACACTTTCGTCATCTAATTCTGGTGAGAATTCTGGGGCGTCTTCTGTGTCTTCTATGTCAGAATCTTCACTGTTTGGATCATTGGTTGCTTCACAATTATATAGGTTCTTTGGTTCTTTTCCTTTAGCACACCTATGTTTGCGGTCCCACTTCTCACCACAGTGCTTGCATTTACCCTCTTTTGTCTTTTGTGTTTCCACAATAGATTTTTCATCTTCATGTCGATGTGGTGGAACATACCTTGTATTTTTTGCGTCCGCATATTGAGGTGTTCTTCATCTTGAATATGTTTTTTTCGATTTTGACCAAAATATTTGTTCGAATTTCTTTTCGTCTGTTTTTGCTTTTCATCTTGCTACTTCTATTGATGAAATGTCATGCATCTCAAGTTCTACTTGTAAATGGGTTTTGAGTCCTGAGACGTATGATTGAATTAGACGAGATTCTGATAACCCAGGTGCTCGTGTTACTGAGGTCTCCCATTCCTGAGTGTACTCGTCCACACTTCCTTTTTGTCGTAACTTGATGAGTTTTGAAAAGAACTCTTCTTCCGTTACAACTTGGAATCTTTTAAAGAATACATCCTTAAATTTTCTCCAGCTAATGATGTGTGTTGTCTTTTTCCACCACATATACCAATTATATGCTTCTCCTTCCATTCTCATGGATGCGTGCCCGAGATTTTCGTCATCGTCATTGATGTCATATATCTCAAAGTATTCTTCTGCTTTATTTATCCATGCAACATTGTTTTTTTCGTTTCCATCGAATTTAGGCATCTCGACTTTTGCCCTTCGCTAGTATGTTGCTAATGGTTGAGTGAAAAAAGGGTGTTGATTGGTAAGGGTACCCCAGAGTTGCTTGTTTGTAAGGGTCGTGTTACTCACTCCTTGGGGGGTGTCGCTGATTTTTTTGGGGATTCAACATTTTCATGAGAGTCTATTGACTTTGTTGAATCTGATGAGATGTGCTCTTGATTCTCTTCATTTTCTTTTAGTAGTTGTGCGGGTGTACAATTCGCCTTTTTACACAAAAGTTTCAGCATTGTTAAGGCCTCACTAATTTCTACTTCAGTTTGGATATGTTGATTTTCCATCATTATTTCTATTCGATTTGTCGTATCCTGAAGATTTTTTATTTTGTCAGCCTGATTTTTGATATCGTTAGCCTGCCTCTTAAGATTGATATGGAATTCATCTAATCTTTTACTGACCTCATCGTGGTTGTTATTTATCTTATGCTCCGAGTCCAACAATTTTTTTTTGGAAATTCGCCATTGTCATTGTTGACATTGAGTGGGTTTACGGGGGTGTGCATTTATCTGCCAGCTTAAATACTTTTTTTATTATTATTATTTTTAAATAATTAAATTAAATTAATTAAATTAGCTATATATATATATATATATATATATATATATAACTTATATTATATATATGTGTGTGTGTGTGTATTATATATCATACAGATAGTTACGTCCCCCTGCCACAGTCACGTCTTTTGACTGTTCAGAAAAACTTATCGTTTTTTTTTTATTATTAGCTGCTATATGTGATAACCGAGCAAGTGAGGGACGACATTAAGGTGGAAAGCGTGACTGTTGTGAAACTCGGCATTCAACAGGGACAATGGCGGCTGTAATAAGGATGACTAGCAGAAGGGCAGAACTACGTGGATAGTGTAAGTTTGGATAGGGGACGAAATGTAGACAAATTTAATCGGAATGGGAATATCAACAGCGGAAAAGAGCGGCAGGGACATGGACAGCGGAAGAGAGTGGATAGGGTTTGGTGGCTAATGTAGCGGACATAATGGTGATAGTATAGTGAGTATGGCAGCAGACAGGTGCGTGAAACCTGCACAGGCGAGAAGATCCGATGGCTCCGATACCAGATGAAGTGAAAACTTCTTGATAAACAGAATTATATGTATAAATATTTTGTTAAAAAGATGAATTGACAGATGATGATTGTTTACAATGGGATTCCTGGATTATATTCTGCCATGGGAACCCTTTGGGAAAGGGCATGATCTTATGATCATTCCCTTTCATCTAATTAAACCTAAATTAACTAATTTTTTTATATAACAAAAATCGTGGCATCGAATGACATAGAATCAATTGTCCATGATTTGAATCTCACACCGTCGCTCTAATCTAGAAAATGGCCGAAAAATAGAAGTCTAAGCTACAAAAACTGACTACACCACTGAATTCGTGTTGTCGAGAGGTGTAAAATTGACTATCCATTTGTCGAATTTTACACCCGCAAAATATGGGCCTGTAGGAATCTTTTAGATTCCCTCGTGATTCTCCAAAGATTCCTTCCTCTGGGTTGATTGGAGGTATGCAACTCAAATCAGAAAATTAATATCGCCATTGAGATCCTTGTGAAATTCTGAGAATAATGAGTGCAAAGTTGGTTGCATTTTGGGTTTGGGTAATTTCAGCCTCTAAGGAGTCTAGAAGATTCCCTCAAGATTCTTGAAGATTCTCCTATGCTAGGAATCTTCAAATTTGCTACTCAAAAGGAGAATCCAATCTCACCATTGCATTACCGGTGAAAATCTGAGAAAAATGACTGTAAACTTTATTACATTCTGACGCTGAGAAAAATTACCTCCTAAGGAATCTTCAACATTAAGAGAATATTCCGTTTCTCGAAAAAAATGTCGTGGTTCTGCCACTTGGAACTACGTCAAGGTTCCATAACATCGTGATTCTGCCTATTTTCTCCCTCCTGGCCTCACAATTCTGCTTATAAAACACTTATTGGTTCTCAAACCCGCTCGACCTCCCGTCGCACTGCAGAAAGTTGGGTTTAAGTATCGTTTGTTGAGCGGAGCCACCAAGGACTGAGCCCATGGCCCATTAGTGGCAGAGGCGGCTAGGAAGGCAGAGGTTGAGGGGAGGTCAGGGGATCAAATCCTACCCCTCCTTAATATGACGTGGTTACTTTTTTTATGTACACAGTTTGGTTGTCGTTTGTTATGATTTGTGTTTGGATATGGGATGGGGCCACCACATGGTGGCGGGCCGGCCCACGTGGCCAACAAAGGTTCAATACCTACTCACCTTCTATTTAATACATTCTGCCTTTGAAATGGCTAGCCCATTTGGGATTTGTACTAATGTGTTGTGCTGTTGGGTTAGGCTGGGGGTGGTGGGGTTTGGCCCCTTGCCACCCCATTTGGACCGATGAAGGTGACGGGGGTCATGGCCCACCACCTATTTTATATATATTTTTTATTTTAATAAATACAATACATTTTTAATTTGGCCAATTTTAAGAGTCACTGGGCATTTTAAAGAGGCAACAATTTCACCTGCTCTGGGGACAGATTCCAGTGAGTGCTGCCGGTGAAATTTGTAGCACCATTAAACCTAGCCCACTGTCCAACTTTGAACGCAAATTTTACTAGATCTATCTCCCTCATAGGAGCTCAGATTTGAGAGTCGTTCACACCATTGGAATCAGGGCTACGAGCACTTTGATCTGGTGCTGATTCGAGAGAAATATGAACACTTTGAATTTTGACCATTTCTGAGCCCTTTGGACTTCTGCATGTGTCTGGAGCCACCTAGATCAATCGTCCCCACTGAGGAGCTTTTGGTCCTCCAAAAGCATGAAAATAATCTGCAACTTCTTTGTACCTTGTATGCACTACAAGTTTCCTGACAGGTCACCCTTCTTCTTCGCCTTTGTCCTTCGGACATAAGCGATGAGCCGACACCTACACCCTTTGTAAAACCGTAGTACAATTCTACAAATTACATGCTTAATTTAGATGACCAACTAATGCCCCAAGCATCCCATACTTTCCATGAGTTTATAACACATACTATGTGGTTAAGCTTACATCAAAATGGAAACAAATCCCAAGCTATCAAAACAAGGCCAAAATATCCATGTATCTTAAAAAAGTGATGGAAAACACATCATCACTTTTACAATGTAAATTGCAACAAATGATTTACAAAATGGGGCCATTATAAGCTACGCAATCTAGAAAAACCATTTCTTACTCAACAAAGTGAACCACGATGAATGTGGCAGGTTTACAAGTTGAACATTTTCACTGACTCGTTTCTACATGAGCGCTTTTGCCGTAGGGTACTGCTCTGGATGGAGCTTCCAACACGTGGCTCTTTAATAACCACTTCTGTTGCAATGACTACAATAAGTCTTCTTCATCCAGATCTACTTAACGTGTTTCTTCCTTTGTGGTGGAGAAGGCCTTTCATGCCTCATCCTCTTTCATGCTACCATTCTCTTCCAGCACTCAACAAATATATGGTTATGTAAACCACAAAAGTACATGTTTTTTGATGCCATGATTTATTTCCATCATTAAAAACAGGATTGTAATTGAAATGAACATTTGAATATTAAGACTTGTTATACCTCTCTCGGTTATCTCTGGTGAAATTATGGCGATGAGAGCTTGCCTCAACTCTTTCTTTGCAATGTGCACTATCATAGGATGATGGTGATGAGCTCCTGTCATTCTCTTTCCTTGGCGCTTTCAACAATATCATGGAAGCAAATGAAACCTTTGATCTCTCTCCTTCGATGTATCCCAATCCTGTGAGTTGAGGTCTCTGCACAACCTCCAATGGCTGAGTAATGCCTTGGCCATTAACACCAAGTCCTCCTCCTTTGTGACCCACCTTGGTAAGAATTCTCATGCTAGTTCCTGGAATTGAAACCTCTAAATTTCCAACAAAAAGAGTTTCATGTGAAGATGAAACTGAAGAAAAATCACAACTGTTTACCTCAATTGTCATGTTGGGAAGAACTGATGAGGGCTTATCATCATCTGTTGTTGATGGTTCACTGGCTATCATGGCACATTCCCCAAATTCCTTCCCTACATACCCAAGTCCTACATGACAGGGTGATTCCTCTACTTTGATGGGGTTGACAAAGCCTTGGCCATTAATACCCAAGACTTTTCCTTGATACCCCATTCTCTTCAACAGTTTGGAGCCAATTCCTGTGGTATGATTTTCAAAAGTAGCAAAATCATAATCAAGTAACATACATGAAGTCAAAGAATTACTTTTTACCTCACAGGGGTCACGCTGCAGCTTTTCCAGGGCCTCGTCCTTAGTTTTCTTCTGTTGTAGCAACCTCTATTTCTCTTCTCATATAAGCATATTCAATTTAGCATTATCTGCTTGAAGACTCTAGTTGCACTGCTTTAGTTCTTCCAGGGCCTCTTCCGTGACTCAAAACTGAAGCTCTAATCACTTCTTTTCCTCTGTCTCTTCTTGTAGAGCTTCATACATTATGTCCATCTTTTTGGACACTATGAACATGGCCTCGCACATCTCTTTGTCATCCTCCATTGTTGCACGTTCCATTGTTCACACTCGCAATTCACATCCACGCAAAGACCACTCTGATACCAAACTTGATCCCAGTTGATTCTACTTCTAGATTTAACCAATATATTTTACTCTCGTGATGTGGTTAGAATTTCCTTTTAACAGAGCATAAATGAGCATATATGCATGCTTAAGAAAATTGAAACATAATGACAATTAGAAAATCATAGACATGAGACGCTGATAACAAAGTTCATCCAGGGTGGACTACGTCTCTGGGCCCAGTGTCAACATGGTGTTGGCCACTTTATTCAGTGTTGGAAATAAGATGTACATGGACTATGTTTTTTGTTATACAAGGACATGTGCCCTCTACATGAGTGGAAAAGTATCTCCACATGACGTTATGCCACAGGAACTATCACTCACAATAGACCTCCTATCATTATGACATAATCTTACACATGGTGACAATGAGTATCCTGCCATCATGGCATCCAAGGGATCTCAACCAAAACACCCATGGTGACAATGAGTATCCGACCATCATGGCAACAAAGGGATCTCAATCAAAACATACATAACAATACATGATGAATACATCTCACATTAAATAGACATAAAGATTCTGTATCATACATCAAGCAGGAATCAAAACAACATAGTACATCTCACAACAAATGATCAAAGAAGTACATGAAAACAACACTTCATATACCTCAAATATGATGTTGGTTGAAGACTAGAATACTTAGCTGCTGGATCTAAATGCACCATTGAAATCGTGGCGTCGAATGGCATATAATCGACTTTCCATGCTTTAAAATCTGACACCGTCGCTCCAATATGGAAAATGGCCAAAAAATAGACGTTTCAGCTGCAAAACTTGACTGCACCACTAAATTTGTGTGGTCGAGAGGTGCAAAATCGACTATCCGTTTGACTAATTCTGATATCGGAAAAATATGGGCCTGTAGGAATCTTTTAGATTCCCCCATGCTTCTCCAAAGATTCCCTCCTCTGGGTTGACTGGAGATTTGCAACTCAAATAAGAAAACTGATCTCACCATTGGGATCCTTGCGAAATTATGAGAAGAATGAGTATAAAGTTGGCTACATTTTGGGTCTGGGAAATTTAAGCCTCCAAGGAATCTAGAAGATTTCGTCAAGATTCTCAAATATTCTCCTATACTGGGAATCTGCAAATCCATTGCTCAAAAGGAAAATTCGACCTCGCCATTGCATTCTCTGCAAAAATCTGAGAAAAATGATTGTAAACTTGATTACATTCCGAGAATAATAAAAATTACCTCCCAAGGAATCTTTAGCATCAAGAGAATATTCCTCGTCTTGAAAAATGTGTTAAGGTTCTGACTCTTGGAACTGCATTAAGGTTCCATGACATTGTGGTTCCACTTATCTACTCCCTCTTGGGCTCACAGTTCTACCTACAAAACACTGGTTGGTTCTCAAATCCGCTTGGCTTCTTGTCGCACTGTGGAAAGTTGGGTTTAAGTAACATTTCTTGGATGGAGCCACCAAGGACTGAGCCTGTGGTGAAGGCAGCTTGGAAGGCGGAGGTTGAGGAGAGGGCAGGGGATCAATTCCCACCCTTCCTTAATATGCCACGGTTACGTTTTTTATGTATGTGGTTTAGTTGTTGTTTGTTTTGATTTGTGTTTGGATATGGGATGGGGTCGCCGCATGGTGGCGGGCCAACCCACGTCGTCAACACGGGTTCGATACCCACCGAACTCCTATCTAATACATTCCTCCATTGAAACATCCAACCCATTTGGGCTTTGTACTGATATGTTGTGTCATTGGGTTGGGCCGGGGGTGGCAAGGTTTGGCCACCTGCCACCCCATTTTAATAAAATGTGGACCGACGGAGGTGGCGGGTTTCATGGCCCACCACGTATTTTATATTTTTTTTGTCTTTTAATAAAAAACAATACATTTTTAATTTGGCTTATTTTAAGATTCACTGGGCATTTTAAAGAGGCAACAATTTCGCCCACTCCGGGGGTTTAGATTTCTGTGACCACTGTCGGTGCAATTTGTAGGACCATTAAACGTGGCCTACTGCCCAACTTTGACTGCAACTTTGACTGGATCTATCTCCCTCATACGAGCTCCTATTTGAATGTTGTTCACACCATTGGAATCAGGGCAACGAGCACTTTGATCTAGTGTTGGTTCGAGAGCAATATGACCACTTTGATTTTGACCATTTCTGAGCCCTTTTAGACTTTTGCATGTGTCTGGAGCCACCTAGATCATTGTTGCAATACCCACAAAGAAGATGTATCACTATTATGTTCACCACCTCTGTTCGAAAATCTATTTGTGGATGAAAAGATGTACTCTTTTTCAGTTTGGTGTCCATGAATCCCCACAAGCTTGACAAAAAATTCCCAACAAGGCGAGAATCTCAATCACTAACAATGGATGTGTGCAATAAAAAATGCACCCATACATTCTAAAAGAATAACTAAGCAGTCTATTCAGCTGTAAATTTATTTTTATATGGCATCAAAATACACATTTTTTTGAACCTATTCACAACTACACACAAATAATCATGACCCCTTTTTGACAATGGAAGACCTCCTCAAAAATCCATAGAAACACTCTCCCATGACCGTGAAAGAATCAGAAGTGGTGTGTAAAATCATAACTTCCTATTGCTAGGCTTACTGACTGCACATAATTAACATCCTTTAATAAAACGTGACACACTTTTAGGCATATGAGGCCAATAAAAATACCTCTGTAGATGTGCCATTGTCTTACTTACACTGAAATGACCAGCAATAAGGGAAGTATGTGCCTCTCTTATGATGTTAACTCTTTCTCCCTGTGGAATACAAAGCTTTCCAAGATGGTACAACAATTTATCATGCAAATTATAATTCAATTCCTCTACTTTGTTACCTTGACTCAAGCTTGCATAAACATCTTGAAAGTCATTGTTTAATGCCTATTACTCAATATAACTTTCATGCAAAACAGAATTATACTTAAGTAAAGTAGCTACACTAACAATAGGCCTATAAATCATATCAACAACTTTATTGTAGATACCTTTCTTATACCTGATTACCAAGTGGAATTGTTGAAGATAACCCGTCCATCAGAAGTGCCTTGATTGCTGCAACTTTGATTGAGATTTCAAGTGTTGTAATGGTTGATGATCAGTGTGAATGATTGTTTCCTTACCCATCAAGTAGTGTTTCCACTTTTTCATACTTTGCACCAATGCATACAATTCATTGTCATATTTAAGATAGTATATCACTGCACCATTAAAATTTTCCTAATGAAAACATATAGGCTTACCATGTTGCATGAGGACTTCACCCTTGGTGTAGTCACTAGTATCAGTATGAATCTCAAATGATAGTCTCAATTCTGGAAGTGCAAGTACTGGATTTGAACTGATCTTTTCCTTCAATTCATCAAATGCCTTTTGTTGTTTGCCTCCCCACTAAAAAACCTTTTTCACACTTGTCAATGCATGAAAAGGAGCTTCTATAGAAGAAAAATTAGCAATAAATTTCCTCCATATTGGGCTGCTCCCAAAAAAATTCTTACCTCAGTAACTGTCTTGGGCCTTAGCCAATTCAAAATGACATCAATCTTGGAGGGATCTATTTTCAACTCACCTCCTCCAACAATATGACCCAAGTAAACTAAATAAGTTTTTCCAAACTCACACTTTGACATCTTAAGATACAATTGTCCTTTCTTCAAGACATCAAGTACTTTTCTTACATGCATGACACATTCATCACGAGATTTACTGAAAATTAAGATGTCATCTAAGTAGACTATAACAAAATAATCAAGAAATGGTCTCAACACATCATTCATCACACACATGAATGCAGCAGGAGAATTACATAAACCAAAAGGCATAACTAGTCATTCAAACAAACCTTGTTTTGTTTTGGATGCTATCTTCCAAATGTCTCCTTTAGTTATTCTAATTTGATGGTAGCCACTCCTTAAGTCAAACTTAGTAAAATACTTTAAATATTTAAGTAAATCATCTATTCTAGGAAGTGGGTAATGGTTCTTTATTGTAATTTTGTTCAATGCACAGAAGCCCACACACATGCACCATGTTCCATCCTTCTTTGGCACTAAGACAATGGTGAACCACATGGCGAGGAAGATGGCCTAATGATCCCTTTATCCAACAACTCTTGAATTTTCTTCTTAATTTCTACACTTTCCATCACTAATATCCTGTACATGCCAATGTTAGGAAGAGGACAATCTTGCTACAACTGTATCTCATGTTGGATTCCTCTCTTGGGAGGTAATCTCTTTGGTTCCTGAAACATCTTGTCCTGAAGATGAACCACATTGGCTACTTCGAAACACGTCGACCAAATAGTGGCAATGTGATTTTTTCTAAAAATCTTCATTAATTAATAAGTTATGGATCACAAAATCTTGAATTCGAACATCTCATCATATTGGTTAACTACATCAACCAATTCAGATTTCAATTTTGAATCACAACCTTTAAAATCTTCATTATCAACATCATTCTTGGGTTTGATCATTAGAAGCACAAAATTATTGCTTGAATTCACTAGTCATTTCATCTACCCTGCATTAACAAGTGAAAGATTTAGTTTCTTGCTATGAGCTCTCACAATATATTCTACTCCATATTTTAACAAATTGTATTTGTTTTCATATCTATGGAAGATAGCTTTTCTGTCATAGAGGTATAGGCTTCCCAAAACTATGCCACATATATCTAATGGCACAACATCAAGCTCCACTTCATTTATGAAATTTGTAGTAATGGCGAATTTCAGTTTACACTTTCTAGTAACCTATAATTGTGCATTGTCACACACCCATCCATGTGGATATGGTTTATGATGTGGAATGGTTTCCGAATTTAAACTTTTGACAATGTTTTCATAGATAATATTTTCTTGAGAGCCACTGTCGAAAAGTGTATCAATCTTGCTATGTTTTGAGATCACCTTTATGTGAAAAAGTTCTATCCTCCTCTTATCATTTGGAGTTTCATTTTGTGAATTTGAAGAACCAGTGCTAGTAATGGATTATTTTCCTTTTATACCTATGGCTGTAATTTTAGTTTCACCACCCGAATTGGATCCCAAATCCTATTGAGTGGTTGTAGTTGTCTTTTATTTTCCCTTGTTGTTGACTTTTTTTGGTTTCATTTCGGGATGAAGCTTCCAACAATGAGCTTCATCATGACCCTCTTTGGAACAATTTTTGCATCTTAATTTCTTTCCTTTTTTGATAGATGAATTTTTCTTTCCCTTCCTTTTGAAACCATTTTCTTGTCCTTTACTCTTAAATGGGTTTTTACTACCTTCTTCTAGAGTGTTTTTCCCTCTTGCCTCAAGATGAGTGGCTTGCACACACACATCATATAGATAATTGGGGTTAAACATTAAGATAGTATGCCTAAATTAACAGTGTAAAACACCTATGTACTTCAACAACATGTCTTGTGATTACAAATCTACACTTAACATTAAAGACATTTTTCTGAATTCTTGGGTGTAATCTTGCATATTTGACCTTTAAGCTGTCTAAAGTTTTGCCAATTCATGATGGATTTCTGCATATAAGCTAGAGGGTAGAGTTGTCTTTTAATTGCAACAGTGAAACCAGACCTAGAAATTGAGATCTTACCGTGTTTTTTTATCTCCTCTTGTGTCTTTGATTCCCACCATACTCGTGTTGCACCCTCCATTCTCAAGGAAGCTAACTGAATCTTTATGTCACCATCTTGAAGGTTTTGAATTCTGCAATAGACCTCCAACCGACGAATCCAATTATCAAGCTTCTCTGCATTCATTTCACCATTATACATGGGCAGCTAAAATTTAACATCAAGTTTTAAAAAGGGTGATTTACCAGTTCCTTTTAAGGTATGTTGATGAGTATCAGTAAGGGTTGTGTTAGTGGAAGAGGGTGAAGATGCTTGTGAAGAAGATGGTGTAGAAGATGGAGGTTGTCTGCATTTCCATTACATCCTTTTCCATTACCTCCTCCTAAAGAACCTTCTCCTTTGGGAGGTTTGGAACTTTCACCTTGTAGCTTGGTATTCCTCTCATCATAGAGGACCTTCACCATCTCTGTCATATCAAAGAAAGCCTTTCTAAAGACCTTCTCACCTTCTGTCATGTTTTAGGTTCTCCTTCATGAGACATTCTCTCCAGAGTTTCAATTGCAACTTGAGCAAGAACTGGTGTTGGAGATTGTGGCGACCTTGCCCTCTTTCCCCTTGACCCAACTTCAGGGCTTCCAACCAACTTCCCTTCTCCTCTTTTGAGTTTTAACCTTTTAAGCATGAAATAAACTTGAAAACAGTTAAATTCTTCTTACACAAAGAAAACCTAGTGCTCTAATACCAAAATTATCTTATTAAGAATATTAGTTTTCCCTGCTAAGATTCTCCTCAAATTAGAAAAAAAATGATTTTCATGTGCTTAAGGATTCATGAGTTTTGGAAGTATAAAATGAGTTTTTTTTTATGTTAATTTTAGGAGCAATTTTAACATAAATAAGAGACTGAACAACAACATAAAAATTTACAGAACACCACCAAAAACACATCACAATAGGAACTTGATGAAGGAGTTCACCCCTCCTGGGCTACGTCTCCTTAGTCCAACTTCCAATGTCTTGTGCCTCTGTATTATGCTTAAATGTGTAAACAAATGTGTTTACAATGCTTGAATGCTTATGAAACCTACTCCAGTGAGTCTAGACTATCCAAAAATGGCTACCTAGCCTCTTTCTGCATCCAATTTGGTCGAAAACTAAAGAAGTTATGACCTCTCCTAGTTTTCCCACTATTTTCTCTACATTTTCCCCAAAATCCGGCATCATCCTACAATTTTTCCCACCAAGCGCTCTAACAGAGCAAAATTTTTGCCAAAAAGCAAGCGAAATTGTCGGATCATTAAAACATCCTCTAACACTTAAGTTTCGAAAATTCTGGCCATGTGGGGGGCCACGTGCCTGGGGGCTAAGGCCAATGGCTCGCCCCCACTAGCGTACCCCCCACTCCACCTCCTACATTCTTGTTCACATGGGTAGTTAATGTTTTGGTTATCAACGACGGTTAATGTTTGGGGCTGTGGTTAGCCCCTATCCATGGTCTGTAGACTAGGGTTGGGGGTTAACCATGGTCCCCATCCCCCATGCGTAAAACATATCAACGTTAAATATGTTTGCCTACCCAATATGGTTAAGAACCAACAGTTAGGCATAGTGGTAAGGTTCTGTGTTGTGTGTTGAGAGGTGCTAGATTCGATTCCTGTGGTCTTCGGCTCAGTTGTTGAACCAACTTTTAGTGGCCTCCCGGGAAGCAATGTGGCGGCCTCCAACTAGTCCACATGTCATCTTATGGTTGGCCACTGTACCAACCAATAAAGACACCCCATTTCCTACCAATACCAAAGTGCTACTTGGCAAGATTTGATTTCCTTGAGAAAATATTGACTAGTCAACTGCCACATAACCTGCCTAGTCAGAACCACTTTAGAAGTACGGACTACTGACCGTTTGAAAAAGTGAACAGAACGCGTTTCTGGGAGTATACGGTGTCTGTTTCACACAAAAATAGTTGCACCAGATTTAGGATGATGAGCCCTACGCGATCACTCAGGTTCCACACCATTTTGACGAATTTTTATTTTTGAGCATAATTTTGAACACATGATCTAAGTACTGTTCTAACTCACTCAACTAAAAATATATTCTCCCAAACCCTTAAAGTAGTCTTACAAAATTAATACTTATTCCACTGAAGGAAAAGTCCAGGGATGTAAGAAATCAATTTTAAATAGAATTTCATCGTCACAAAAAGTTTTGAAGTAGAACACAAAAAAATTTGTAGTCCTTCATATGCAACATAAATAACCATGGAAAATAAACAAAATTAATGAATTACCTTAAACAAGGATTAGATTTGGATGAATTATATTTGACTTCATTACATTTCTTGTGTAAATGTAAAAAGTGTTGTAGTCTTGGATAATCCTTTACATGCCTCAGGGACATGTGGACCCAATATTTAGGAAGTGTTCTCACATTTACAACATTGCATTTGTCAACAATGGAAGTGAGATGCTATGCCTAGGAAACATAACAATATGATCATAGAAAGGATTAGAACACTTCCATTGTAGCCTGATCGATGAAATATATCCAACACTTGATCCTCATGATATGACTATTGTTGGCAATATGATTAAGCACCAGGAATAAGAAGACAAAACCAGAAACAAACATTCAAGTGAATCAAACTACATAGGATAGAAAATATGGAATTAAATGGGAACATGTCAAAGTATATACACATAATTTAGGCTCGTGGGGGGTAGCTAATATCATGGGATTGGGACTAGTGCAATGAAACTGTTATCATTCAGGGAAAACTTTGCTTGCAGGGAAAAACCCTAAGGTAACCTTAGAACCTATTTTAGGTTGAAGCTGGCCCTTCAACCCAAAGAGGGATCTCTCCATAAAAACTCAACTACCATATGGTCACTGTAGTAGAAGGTTTTGTGCAATTGAGTTTAGGTGACTAGATTTAGGTCTAGGAATAAATTGATTAGATGATCTTCAAAACCATTGGGCATGAAGTCTAGTGATTAAACAAATTAGATTGCAAATCCAATGAGAAGGTTGTACAAAGCATTAAAGTCACAAGTCCTTTGACTGTTTGGGAGATTTGGAAGAAAGATGACTGAAGGAAAACAAATTTTATAGATGACTAAAAAAACAAATATTAATGAATGATAATTTCAGGAGAGGAGCATCAAAGAAATCCAATCTCATAAACCAACATTCTTAGACATTGAAGAAAAAAATTATATAATAGACAAAAAAAAAAAAAAACTGACAAAGAAAAGTAACAGATGAATTTCCTACTAACTGCTCATTAAACACTGTGAATACATTCAAGATTGCTCAAATATATTTAGACTACAACGATTTTTCCAATAAAATCCATCCTCGTTTCAATATTCATAAAATGTCTATATAGTGCTTAAATAACAATTTGCAAAATAATAGTCATCACATAATTACAGAAACTAAGATATTTTAAATATCTTTCAAGTTCATGTATGCAAAAGATAAACTTAAAAATATTCTGTCTTTCCTAGAATAATTATAGGAAAATATGCTTGTGTTTAGAAAAAAATAAATTTGGGCAACTTCCTCCCTTGAAAGTAGTACATGTCCCTTAACTATAGTTTAGCATCTCTTCTATCATAATAGGTCCCTTTGCAACAATCCATAAAAAATTCTCCTTTGTTTTTCTTGTTCTTCTTCAATTCTGCTGGAAAATCTTTAACCTTCAAATCTAGAAATTGGTTCATTAATGTTGATCCTTTGCCCTGGAATTTGGAGTGGTTGAATTTGTTTTTACAAAACTTGTTAGCTGCCCTTTCAAACTACCAACTCCTCTGTTCTTGCACTTAATCTCGCAGTTGCTGACCCATACATCTTTAATTCTATGTACTATCTTATCAGATAAATTCCACGTTGTTGCAATGCTCCGATACTTTTCAGTCCCTTAGCACTTAACTCCTTTGGAATTTGCTTTCTCATATGATTGGGCCAGTGGCCATTGAATTAATGCCATATCAAAGACCCCTTTGTATTATAAATTCTACGAGTTTATGATTTCATCTAGGTTCCTTCTGCTTAGCCCTCCCCACATTTCTCTTCATAGGACCAAGAGCTGTGACCAACCACTTAGCTTTTAAGGCGCTAGAGCATTTTGCTCCTATCGGAGGCCATTTTCCTTTGTTAAGTGCTTAACACCCTTGGTTCTTTAAGTTCTTCTTGACCATGTGCAATCCCAATATCAGAGCCCCCTTATCGGAAGTTTCCAATTACCAACTTTTATAAAGTGTCAACATCCTCAACCTCCGATATGTCGTCCTTTGATATGACGTCATCACTCCACGTGGAACCCCATGAGTGGTGACACATGTCACCTAGATTTGTTCCCTTAGGCCCCTCAAAATGCCAAAACTTCCTGACTCGTGTCCCATCATACAGCCACATCATGCTAACGTCATATTTCATTGTAGATTTATCAAAATCAATCATATGTTGCCATGTGTATTTATCGAAGCCAATCATATGCTACCATGTGTCTCACTAGAGGAGAGAGAAAAGGGCCTATCCACCTTTGATTTTGCGATTAAATCATTTTTTAACCTTTATGAGTGTCCCTCGATGGTTTTTAACACTATCAAAACATTATGCATATGATCCGGATTTAAATAGGAACACAATAAAATATAGAGATAACCATAAAGACAAATATGCAGCAGAAATAATACTTCATTTCATTAATGGAAAATACTGAAAGATGCTTACAAACAGAAATAGAAATAACCCAGCTAGGGCGATGGTAGCTTATCTCTGAGAAGAGATGTGTCGGCTACATGCCTCTGAACTGTTCTGAGCTGTGTTTACAATGAGGCTCGAAGGCCTATTTATTATTGAGAAACAACGGAAAATCCTTCACATTCCAAAACCTAACCCTAGAAGATGAAACACCAAATTGTGGGCCCCGTTTTGGGGTGAGTTGGATAGCCAACTTCCCGGGGTCTCGAATTGGTCATATTATCTCCGTTTGACGCGCATGATAGCCCGTTGGAAAGATCTCTTCGAGGACTACGACGAGAAAGACAAATTTTATCCCAAAAATCGCTGGCGGTAGATTTCCCAAAAAATGTCGTTTAGGGCCTCAAAACGGCTCCCGAAGTTTAGGACCCGAAAAACTGCTAAAAATAGTAAGTTGTGCTACAATTAAGGAAACTGAAAATGCTGAGAGAAACAATGGCGGGGGTCCAAGTGGACTTGGCAGGTGGCCACCAAGATCCACCTGGATTATTCCTCCCCCCTTAGGAAGCAATGGTCCCCATTGCGTTGAGTTCCTCCATGAGATGAGGAAACTTTTGCTGAACTTGGTCCCTGGTGAGCCACATGCCCTGGTGAAGGAGTTGGCCTGCTTTGACAACTCAATACAGTTGGATATTCTGTTGGCGAGTGTTCTTGACCTGTGTGTCCATGATCCGATCAATTGTAGCTTGTTCCATGCAATACGCATTTAATTCTGTGGGTGTGAGCTGTTCTGCAATGTCGGATGTGTCTAGCAATGGTGGAAAGTATGGCCGAAGGCGGTCCACACTGAACACTGGGTGTAGGCCAAAGAATGGGGGAATGATGAGCTCAAATGCATTGTCTCCCACAGCCTTAATAATGGTGTAAGGACCATATCGGAGTGGTCTCAGTTTCCGATAGGCTCCAGTAAGGTGTTCCTTTTGCAAATGCAAACAGACTTTGTCGCCCACTTGAAACTTGTGTGGCACCCGATGTTGATCATGTCGCTGCTTGTACTTGGCATTTGATTTTTCCAGAATGTCATGGACCTGCTGGAAAATATGTTGGATGTGCTCAATGAAGCTGGTTGCCTTATCTGTTTCGGACTGGACATGAGGTGAATCTGTGTGAGTAGCTGCAAGTGGCATGGCCACATCAATGGGGCATAGTGGCTGGAATCCGAGGCCCACCTGAAAAGGGCTGTGGCCCGTCGAGCTATGAAGAGCTCTGTTGTAGCTGTGCTGAACATAGGGGAGGCTCTCGTCCCATGTGCGTGGATGCTTTGAGTTGTACATGCGCAAAATGTGTACAATCATCTGATTGAAAACCTCTGTCTGGCCATCAGTTTGAGGATGGAAGGCTGTGGACTTAGTGAGTTTGGTGTCCAGCATTGACCAGAGACTGGACCAAAATGTACTGAGGAACCGACTGTCCTGATCTGAGATGATAGACTGTGGGATCCCAAAGTGCACCCAAACTCGTTCAAAGAAGAGTTTAGTAGTGGCTTCTGCTGTGATATTCTTCTTGCAGGCCGCCATAATGGCCATCTTCGAGAACCTGTCGACGACCAGAAGACACAATCATTTCCATGCTTAGTGGAAGGAAGGCCTGACATGTAATCCATGGAGATGGATTCCTAAGGTCGACTAGGGGTAGGTAGCGGGGTATAGAGGCCTTGCTTCTTGATGGTTGGTTTGGCAATGGCACAGGCAGTACATGATCTGATGTATTTCCCAACATCTTGTCGAAGATTTGGCCAATAGAAATACTTTTGCAGTACTGCCACCGTTTTCTCGACCCCAAAATGCCCAGCAGCCCGACTGTAGTGTGCTTCCCAAATCATCTTGGTACGCTCGCTTGAAGGAACACAAAGGTGACCCAGGTGGCATAACAGGGCATCTTGGAGATGAAAATCTGGAACATGCCGAGCCCCCAAGAGTGTCTGGTATGTGTGGCCAAATTCAGGGTCGCTTTTGTAAAGAAGTGGCCAATCAGAAGTCTCGTGCCCACAAGAGTTGAGCATGGTGGTTAACGCCATGATTGGTGGTCGACTGAGGCAATCTGCAACATTATTGGCACTGCCCTTCTTATACTTGATATTCAAATGGAACTGTTGTAGATATGTAGACCACTTCTGATGGCGATCATTCTGAAATTTCCCTTGGGTCTGTATGAACTGCAGGGGTCGGTGGTCTATGTGGATGACCGTTTCCTTCCCCAAAATGTAATGCTTCCATTATCGGCAGGCATGCACAATGGAATACATCTCTTTATCATAAGTGGGATACTTCCGAACTGTGTCTGAAAGTGTTTCACTGTGATATGCCACTGGATGCTCATGTTGAGTAAGGACTGCCCCAATAGCATAGTCAGAGGCATCTGTCTCGACCTCAAATGGTTGTTGTAAATCTGGTAACGCGAGCACCGGTGCCGTGTAGAGGCAATCTTTCAACTCTCTGAATGCCTTATGTTAAGATGCAGACCAGAAGAATTTCACTTTCGCTCCTCCCTTGGTGACTTGACTCAAGGGCCAAGTGATATGAGAAAATCCCAACACGAACCTACGGTAGAAGTTGGCAAGACCTAGAAAGCTGCGGAGCTCCATCAGAGTGGTTGGAGATGGCCAATCCCGAATGACTTGGATCTTGGCCGGATCTACATGCACCCCCTGTTCATCAATAATGTATCCCAAATACTGAACCTGGGTCATGCCAAAAGTGCATTTCTCCAAATTGGCACATAGCTTGTGTTGCCGCAGTGTTTGAAGAACCTGTCGGAAGTGGTGGAGGTGCTCTTCCCAACTCTGGCTGAAGATCAGAATGTCATCCAAGTATACAATTACAAATGAGTTGGTGAATGGCCGCAAGATGTCATCCATTAGCCTCATGAAGGTTGCAGGAGCATTCGTGAATCCGAAAGGCATAAACAACCATTCGAAGAGGCCCTCCTTGGCTTTGAAGGTAGTCTTCCACACATCAGAGGGTTCGATTGGTACCTGGTGATATCCTGACTTCAGATCGATCTTGCTGAAATATTTTCCCCCCTTTAGTTGGTCCAAGAGGTCATCAATCCGCGGGATCGGGTACCTATTACGGACAATGATCTTGTTCAGCGCCCGATAGTCAATACAGAGTCTCCAAGTCCCATCCTTCTTCTGTACCAACACGATCGAGCTCCCACAAGGTGATGAACTCGGACGGATGTGACCTTTCTGCAACAGCTCCTGAATCTGCCTCTTGATTTCATCGTTCTCCAGAACGGAGCACCGATAAATTGGTCCATTGGGTAGCAGCGCACATGGGGTCAGATCGATGGAGTGCTTGACTTGACAGTGCAGAGGAACCCCTGCGGGGAGGTGAAGATGTCCTCGTACTCCTTCACGACCTTATCCATCTGTAGTTGTCGTGCGGAGGGGTCTTGTCTGGAGGCCATGGCTACTGTCTTATTCTTTCCTTGCGAGCGTATCATCAAGAAAAAAAATTTCCCAGTCTTGGAAATGGGCTTACTGCATTGTTTTGCAGTAATCAAAGAGATGGTGGTAGGCGGTGCTACCTCTGGTATCCTGTACAACTTATTTCCCAATGTAACAATAACAGCACGGGGCCTTGATTCATACACATCATGTCGCTTCCACAAGTATGGTTGCCCTAATAATACATCACAAATTTCAAGGGGAGCAATGTCACACAATACCTCATCCGTGAAGGGCTTGATGTTGTACGAAAGGCGACACTGCTGGCTCACGCGAAGATCCCGTCCTTGGTGAAGCCACCCGATGGTGTATGGTTGTGGATGTGCTGTGGTCGGCAAGCCCAATCGCTTCACGACCTCTGCCGAAATGAGGTTCTTTTGGATCCTGCTATCGACAATGAACTGTAGCGGGGATCCCTTTACCCACATCTGGGAGTGGAAGAGACACTCCTCCTCTTCTGGATCTTCGAGTTCATTTTTCTAGATCTTTGCGGTAGCAACAATGGCATTGGGATCCGCGTCAATGATCTGCTTCCCTTTGTCATCCCCCTTGTTGGGTTCTGACTCAGAGTCGGAACATGCATCTGATTCTGGAACCTTTAGTTTAGCCACCAGTGACTGCTTGGCTCGACACTCACTAGTGTTGTGGGTGGAGCTCTTATGGAACTCACACCATTTTCCCGTGTCCTTTTTTGTCTTCGTGGCGCTGTTCTTTGCCTGCAGCTTTGGCGGGTTGTCTTGGGCTGCCCCGCCTTGGCTTTGTCCTTTGTTCTATGTTTTAGGGGCACCTTTCCCTTGCTTCAGATTCACAGATCCAAAGTCTCGCTTCTTTTGTTTAAACTTCTGCTCGACCTTGACGGCATATCGGTACGCTGTGCCGAGCGAGGAGATGTTTAGGAATTGTATTTCTTCCTGGATGTACTTATGCAGGCAGCCACGATATTTGAGTATCAAATGCTGCTCCGTATCCTTGATACCCAACTTTGTGCGAAGGGTATGGAAAAGATTGGTGAACTTCGGCACATCTTGGTCCCATCCCTGCCGCAACGTGGTCCATTTTATGTATTCATCCTCATAGCTTCCGGCAGAGTAGTACTGCTCCTTGATGGCATCCCGGAATGAATTCCATGTGGGTGCAGCTGAAAATAGCGAGCCAGTATTTTCATCCTTCTGCTCGCAGTAGGTTTCCCACCAGTCCTTGACGTGGGGGGATGCTTTGAGAAGAGCGAAAACAATCTTTTCCCGACTTGAAAATTCATGAACAGGAAAATAACCCTCCAGCAGATTTAACCATTTATCTACACCATCTGCGTCTATCTGACCCTCAAATATGGGGATTTCAAAATTAACTTGTACCTTAAAGGGCGTGGCATTTCCAGAGTAGCTGCTGGAAGCCGATGCGTCGCTTCTGGGTAGCCGCTGAAGGATTTGGGCAAAACAGTCCATCATCGCGTTCCATTGTTGCTCGAGGGCTTCTTCGAGCAAGATTTTGATAGGATCTCCTACCCCCTCGTCTTTCTTCTCATCTGCCATAGGAGGCCGTCGGGATTTGCGAGGCTGGTCTCACAAAGGTTCGACCAGTTCAAGCCCTAACTCCTTATATCCCGACCTCGTTGGGGACATGCAAAGAAAAGCAGAGAAAAAGCAGACCGCTCTGATACCACTGATCCAGATTTAAATAACAACGCAATAAAATATAGAGATAACCATAAAGACAGATATGCAGCGAAAATAATACTTCATTTCATTAATGGAAAATACTGAAAGATGCTTACAAACAGAAATAGAAATAACCCAGCTAGGGCGATGGTAGCTTATCTCTGAGAAGAGATGTGTCGGCTACATGCCTCTGAACTGTTCCGAACCGTGTTTACAATGAGGCTCGAAGGCCTATTTATTATTGAGAAACAATGGAAAACCCTTCACATTCCAAAACCTAACCCTAGAAGATGAAACGCCAAATTGTCGGCCCCGTTTTGGGGTGAGTTGGATAGCCAACTTCCCGGGGTCGCGATTTGGTCGTATTATCTCGTTTGACGCGCATGATAGCCCGTTGGGAAGATCTCTCCGAGGAATACGACAAAAAATACAATTTTTATCAAAAAATTGTTGGCGGTAGATTTCCCAAAAAACGTCGTTTAGGGCCTCAAAACGGCTCCAGAAGTTCAAGACCAGAAAAACTGCTAAAAATAGTAAGTTGTGCTACAATTAAGGAAACTGAAAATGCTGAGAGAAACAATGGTGGGGGTCCAAGTGGACTTGGCAGGTGGCCACCAAGATCCACCTGGATCAACATATCACAACATTTTAAAGGTTTCCACCTTAAGAAGTTCTGATTCTCTGATTTGAATACCTTTCAATGTGTCGATGCTCTGATATGCAGGATCTTTGATATGCGATTATCGATATGCTGGACCTTTGATATGTGACCGCTGATATCTCTAGACCTCTGATATGCGATTTACAATATAGTAAACCTTTGATATGCAATTTACAATATGCAAGACCTCCGATATGTGATTGTTGATATCTTTTTCCTTTCTAAGGATTCAATCCTTGAAACTTCAGCAGATCATATCTTTTGATCCAAGAGTCCATTTTTGGACTTCCACATATCGTTGGAAATCTTCTTCAAATCACTTTCCAATGGATTGGGTCCAATGTAGGATTTGAATCCTTATGCTGCTTGGAAGATGAATAAAAAATTCTCTGCTTATTTATTCAGATTTCCAAAAAATGTTGACAAGCCTACTATCAAGAAATTTTCACTATTTATTACAATTTTCAATGTTAACACTGCAACTGTCAGCATTTTCCAAAAACCAATTTAAAATGTGAAACGTTTACTATGATAACAAATAGCTCCATGACAATGTTATAAATCAATGATGGCAACAAGAACCCCCCGTAGGGCAGTCGCCTCATCCATTATAAAATTTAGCTAAAAGAAAAACTGGCTGAGAACATCATCTTTTTGAGAGATGATTTTATAGACTCTAAACTTGGAATTAGAAAATACAAATCTTTCTAAAAAGATTCTTATTTTTCTAATGAATATCAACAAAAGCTTAGGGCCTTCGCTTCAGGCTTCAACTCCTTTAGAAAATTCATCTGCACCTACAAGATGCTTTTCAAAATATATGGATATGCACAATGAAACTTGAAAATCATCATGTGTTTAAGAAATATAATACTTCAGGAAACGTTCATTGAATAGACCTCCTAGTAAATATTATCCATGTGGACCTTCTAAGATGAAACTGTTTTTCCCCGAAAAGTTGCAATTCTATATGGCCCTTTCCAAATGTTCTCAAACTTTCTGTTTTGACCTTTATCCTCAATGCAGGAATCCCATTTTAGAACTAGGTCTTGGAATTTGAAGTCATCCTCTATGGTTTTTTTTGTCAGAAACCTTCTTGATTTGATCTTGTATTTCCTTAGATTTTTCATACACCCTTTCTTTGATTTCCTGCACTTCAATTAGTTGATTTATCCTTCTTTGTAGTTGATTTGGTTCTTCTGCCAAGTCTTGCAAATATTTCATAATAGGTATTCCAATCGAAACAGGAAACAATGTGTCAACGCCATATAACGACTAGAAAGGAGAAGTATTGATTGACCTTTTAGTGCTAACTCTATTTGCCCATAAGGAAAGTTTAAGCTTTGTGTGCCAAGCCTTTTTGTTATCTTCTAACAATTTTTTAATAGTTTTGACTAAACTCTTATTGGAGGATTATGCAAGTCCATTATCTTGAGGGTAACAGGCTATGGAATGGCTGAGTATCGTATGGTAGCCTTCACAAAATTTTCCTAATTTCTTAGACTTGAAACACTGTACATTATCGATAATTATCCTCTTTGGGCAACCAAACCTAGAAAGAATATTTTCTAAGAATTGAATAACCACAATATCAGTATCTTTCCTACTTGGAAGTGCCTCAATCCATTTTGTAAATTAATTTATCCCTATCAAGATCCATCGATGTTGTGCCAAGGAAGCCAGATGGATTTCACCTATAAAGTCAAGGTCCCATTACTGGAAAGGTGCCTCTACAAAGATATGTTTGAAAGGCAAAGACATTAGTTTTGACTTACCCTCAACAACTAAAATTTGTGATAAGCTACTACTTCTTTTTTAACATCAAAAAATAAAGTAGGCCACTAAAAACCAACTCTTAATATTTCATATGTTGTGGCCTTCCAGTCATGATTTCCTCCACATGCTCCTTGATGGAACTTTTTACCCATTTTCTTAACTTCGTCTTCTAGCAGGTAGTTCAACAAAATACCCTGAGGATCTTTCTAGCATAGATAACCAATCAAAAGAAAATACTTAATGGATTTCGATCTAAAAAATCTAGCATGTTTCTTATCTATTCCTAGTGACACTTGTAAATTTTGTAAAATGTAAACAACATCAACATACCATGAACATTTGTTTAAAACAATCTTCTGCTTCAACCACTGATTCTTCATCTGGAAACTCTGAAAATTCAAAAATAGAATTTATACCATTGACATTAATATTTCACTTAGTCATTAATCTGGCTAGACCTTGTCCTTTAATCAACTTGGTAGGTTTGATTTCCATGTCATTCTCCAAAATTTTTAGCAATCCACGTCCCTCTTCAGCACTCACTGTCTTGCTATACTAAAATACTCTTTATTGCAGCATCTTGTACATACACAATCACATGAGAATGCGAAATAAACACTCTAAAATATTTTAGTACTTTGATCAATGGATATGCATGTTTGTCTAGAATATTGTACTTTAGTTCAACATCCCTCAATGACTTGCTCTTGTCCCACATCATTATTCTAAAGAAACACACCTAAAATAGTGTGTTTGGAAGCAAAAGTAAAAATCATGAAATCTTTTGAAAAATCTATACTAATGAGTAGAGGCACTTGGCCTAAGGTTCTCTTTATATCATGAAAATAATTCTTCGCTTGTTCAGTCCACTGAATTTCGCTCCCTTTCTCAAGAATTCCTGTTATTATTTTTAGGATTTCTGCAAAATTTGGAGTAAAACGTCGCAGAAAGTTTACTTTACTTAAGAAATATTGCACTTCCTTTTTACTTCTTGGCTATTCAATTTTTTGGATTATTGTCACCCTGCTAGGGTCTATCTTGATGCCACCTTTTTACATTATATGTCCCAACAAATTTCCCTCTCTCATGGTGTTATCGGGAAAACTAGTGTCCATTTAGAGCTGCTAGTCACACTAAGACGGGTAGCTCTCTTAGAAACAAACAATTTAAAGTCACTTGTGTTTTCCTTTATGAGAGATAGATGAGAGAGAAGTAGAGAATAACAAACTCAATCTTTTGCTAGTCTCCTTGCTTGTTTCCTCTCTCCCTTGATAGAGCTTTCGCCACTCCTTTCTCACTTGTACCACTTCAAAGAACACCTATAGAGTGCAAAATACCATCAAAGCATAGAGATCTATAACCATAAACAATATAGGATCAGATGTATATTAACCATACAAATGCATACACAAATACAAGATTCAGAGATATACAAGTATATGGAGGAAAACTCAAATAGCTTTATTGATAGAAGTAGTAGAAGAGAGGATTACAACCAAGCTGTCTGATCCAGCGCCATCCTCCCAGCATGAAAGCCCTCTTCACCTCATGAAAATCTTAGATCACCCAACAATACAATGTTTCATAGAGAAACCAACAACACTTCCTTACAAAATACAAAATTCCAGCCTCTGGATCTCTAGGATGAGGGATCCATATATAGATATTTGCAAGTGGGTGAGTTAGCTTCTTTGATTTTGATTAGTGTCATTTCACTAATAGTTCTTGGTTCCACTTGGAGATTTCATGATATCTTACTCATCCCTGGGCGAATTCAGAGAGGAAAGTGTTAAATGAGCAGTTTCTAGAAGATTCTCTGGGTTTCCACCTACCAAACTACCTCTGCCATTTGTCTGCTCTCACTCATTGCACCCTACAGAAGGGCTTTTCAGTATGCATCACACCTTCTATGTGTAATAGGTGAGATGCATCACACCCTCAACTTGGAGATTTCATGATATCTTACTCATCCCTGGGCGAATTCAGAGAGGCAAGTGTTAAATGAGCAGTTTCTAGAAGATTCTCTGGGTTTCCACCTACCAAACTACCTCTGCCATTTGTCTGCTCTCACTCATTGCACCCTACAGAAGGGCTTTTCTGTATGCATCGCACCTTCTATGTGTAATAGGTGAGATGCATCACACCCTCAACATGGAGCAGTCTATATGGTCTAGTTTTGACCAGTTCTGAGCAGTTTTTCAGGGAGAACTTCTGGAAAATGATGTAATCAGTTGACCTTCTTCCTTTAGGGTATGAAACAACAATTTTAGGGGTTTGTTTATGGACATATATGATTGGGGTTGTAGTGCCCAAATATGTCTATAACAATTACCGCCTAAAGCATGAGGTCGTAAATCTTCTGATGTCGAGTGAAATGCTTTATCATGAGGATCCGAGGTTTTTCAAACTGGAAGGTGACCTGTAGTAAGATACAATACAATACATTATCTTCATAATATTTTCATGATCTAGCTGAGGTGGGCATTCCCATGCTCAACTTTATAAATTCATTTTAATGTACATAGGACAGACAATCGTCTGTGCGGTAGACTGATGATTCTAGTAGAGCCATCATCCCTTAGCTTGGATGATTATTTGTGTAGCTATGATGTACATTTGATATCTTTATTTTCCTGAATATATCGCAGCTCGGATGGATGAAACTAGATCCGGGGTATTCAAAATCATTCAATATTCGCCCGAAGTACAAGTCAATGCATGTGAAAAGATGTTCTGGTGTCGAACATGGAAAGGCATTGCCTGATTACCAGCCAATGATGTAAGTTGTTAACAGGCGCGAGAGGAATCACCGATAATGATAATGACCCTCAAGGTACTACAGTACAATTAACGTAGTGTGAATACATGAGTCGATGTCGAACACCACGCAAAATCTTTCAGTCGAAGGTCATTAATGTAAACCTGTCGCCGGAAGTGAGAAACTTTCCATTGAGGCATGCAAGCTTCAAAGTACTGAAGGGGTTGTTCCTAAGTCAACTTCTTGGATAATGAGCTGATGTTGACAAGAAGTGACCCATCATAGGAGGGCCTTAATGAATCCCACATCTACGACGCGAAACGGAGCAAATGATTTTGTGGAGGTGAAAACAATCTGATGTTACAAGGTTCAGGGTGGCGGTCATGAAAGAATGAAGCGTGAAGGTATTGCAGTGGATGAGATGTTAGCTGGGTTGGTGAATTCTTTGAGCAACTTCTCTTGAACATATCAGTGACACTAAAATGGATTGGTAGCATTAACCCCAAAAATGGATGGTACGGAGGACCAATGGTGATATGACAGGTGAATGCAATAACCCAACCCGACTCAATCATGGTGATGGAGTGAAATTGTCATGTTCAAGAGCGACCTGCTACCAATGAAGTTCTTCAAGTTTTCTTCCCAATTTTTCCCCAGTCATTGTAGACCAATACCTATTTATTTTTTTCAAGCTTGAGGAGGATAACATATGCTTCTTCTATAATTTTCCCTTCGGGCAAACCTGTCGCTATGTTTTAGTGAGCCTAGCAACAATGAAACTCGCTCTTGTCTGTAATGGACAAGTTTGTTGCTATAGTTTTAATGAGTTTAACGACAAGGAAAACTCGGTCCTTTTCAGTTTTAGAGAGTCTGAAAAGAGACAGAAAGGAAACTCCAATAGTCCTTTTTCATAGTATAATCCCTTAAGTCCAAAAAAGTATAAAATAATATGAAAGGGATGAATTTTCTAATCACTTTAGCGAGCCGAAAAAGACAAGCGCTCGATATTTTCATGTAATGATCCCTCAGGTCCAAAAAGATTAAAATACAAGAGGGATGACACTTCCAATCACTTTAACAAGCTGGAGGGGCCAATTGCTCGGCAATATTTTTATATTTTATGAGTCTAAAAAGAGGAGACTCATTTTTGAGGAACGAGTGATAAATTCAGGTAGAAGCTGGTCCCATGTGAGGTTTGGAACTTTTCAATCATGGCTGTGTAAAGAAGGTGGCTAACAGAATCACTCGTTGCAGCTGTTCCTCAAAAGGGGTAAATAATCAAGTGGAGGCGTATGATCGACTAAAAAGTGGAGGTGATGGTAAGAACATGACCAAGGCTCAAAAAGCTGATAGTAATGTGATCATAAAGGTTATTTACCAAAAGGTGGGTTCATTTTTTAATGAGCTTGAACTCTGGGGGAACATATGCTCATTGCTAGGTTTATTTTTTAACGAGCTTGAACTTCACGTAAACCTGCTCATGCCAATCATATAATAAGAATGTCTCTCATTAGTAGGTTCATTTTTTAGGGAGCTTGTCCCATGCACAACTTTACTCCAGAGCCTGTTGTATGCAAGCTAGAAATGACTGACCTACGAGGTTAAAGGGTTGAGAGCCTACAAACTAAGAAAATAAGCCTATAAAATACAAAAATAAAAGGTTGATTTTCACTCGCAAGAAAAAGGTTTGCATGCCCCCATGTATAAAGAAAAGTAGGGTTTCCAGGTTACCATATGGAAGTTCTTGCATTAAAGCAAGGTTGTTCGTCCACATTTGTAGACAAAACACTTCCTTAGCTCTGTGTTAGAAAATTATATATTACGGAGCAATGCAACACATAAAATATTGTAGAAATATAAACACAGAAAACACACAAAACAAGAGAGACACAGATATACGTGGTTCACCTAGTTTGGGCTACGTCCACCCCGAACAACCAATCCTTCCTTTCTATTATCCAGCAAAATGAAGAGACACAACCTACAACAAATCCACTATAATATCCTTTGTTTTCTCTCACAGTCTCACCTCTCCGTTTCTCGCTCACCGAATACACATCTATTTTCACAGCCTCAAATACAATACCCTCATGCAAAGAGAGGGGTTTCCTTCTAGGGAAAAAAACCCTAAACTAAACATAAGTTCTACTGTCAGATCATCCGCCTAATGAATGGCCCAGATTGACTAGAAATTACTATACTTTTACAAGGCAATTTTACATTTGTTTTTAGCTTCGGGGGCACTGCCCCCGAGCCCCCGCCGGGGGACCGCTGGCCCCCGGACCCCCGCGGGGGGGACAAGTCCCCCCCGCACCTCCCCGCGTGGAGGGGTGTATAAGACTTCCTGGGGTATACATCCAGCTGAAACAAAGACCTTTGAACAATCATGCTCCACACACAACAATCTCCCACTTGGAGAATGATTGTAGTAACTCCACCGCTGCTTCATTTGCTGGACAATGACTCCTCTTTGGACCTGGCTATTTTTCATCTTCATCATCATCCTTGAAGACCAATTGAAACTGGGCATGTTCTCAGTTTCTTCCTGGTTACAACTTCTGTCAGCACATCTGCAAGATTCTTGCTAGTGTGTATCTTTTCCAGCTTCAACTCTCCATCTTCCAATACTGATCGTATGAAATGGTACTTGAGCTGTATGTGTTTAGTCCTGGAATGAAATGCTGAGTTCTTTGCAAGATGAATGGCACTTTGACTATCACTGTATAACGTGCCCATATCATTCTCCTTACCCAATTCACCCATAAACCTTTGTAACCAAATCCTTTCTTTACTAGCCTCTGTAGCAGCAACATACTCTGCTTCTGTTGTTGAAAGTGCAACAACACTTTGGATTTTTGAAACCCAACTGGCAGCTGTTCCTCCAACAGTAAATACATATCCTGTAGTGCTCCTCCTGTTATCTCTGTCACCTGCCATATCTGCATCAACATATCCTTGTAGGGAGATGTTTGAACCACCAAAGCATAATGCTTGATTTGTGGTACCTTTCAAATATCTGAGAATCCATTTCACTGCCATCCAATGTTCCTTTCCTGGATTGTTCATGTACCTACTTACAACTCCCACTGCATGTGCAATATCAGGCCTTGTGCAGACCATTGCATACATTAAGCTTCCAACTGCTGATGCATATGGAACTTTAGACATATAATCCATGTCTTCTTGGGTCTTTGGGCACATTTCCTTGCTAAGTTTGAAATGGCTAGCAAAAGGTGTACTAACTGGTTTTGCATTATGCATGTTAAATCTTTTCAACACCTTTTGTATGTACTCATTTTGAGACAATGTTAATTTACGATTTTTCCTGTCTCTAGTTATTCTCATACCAAGGATTTGTTTTGCAGCTCCCAAATCCTTCATTGCAAATGAATTTGCCAATTTTCTTTTGAGAACATTTATTTCCTGCATGTTAGATCCTGCAACAAGCATGTCATCTACATTCAATAACAATATAATATAGCTGCCATCATTTTGCCTTTTCAAATAAACACAATGATCAGAGTGACGTCTAGTATAACCTTGTTCAGACATAAACTTGTCAAATTTTAGATACCACTGCCTTGGAGCCTGTTTTAAGCCATACAAGCTCTTCTTCAACCTGCACACTAGTTTCTCCTTCCCTTTCACCTCATATCCTTGTGGTTGCTGCATATATATCTCTTCCTCCAAATCCCCATGGAGAAAGGCTGTCTTTACATCTAACTGCTCAAGATGCAAATCTTCAGGTGCTACAAGACTTAAAATGGTTCTGATTGAAGTCATTTTAACAACAAGAGAAAATATTTCATCAAAATCAATACCTTATTTCTGTGCAAACCCCTTCACCACAAGTCTAGCTTTATATCTCTGTTTTCCTCCATCTTCTTCCTTCAGCCTGTAAACCCATTTATTCTTCAATGTAGTTTTTCCTACAGGCAACCTGACTAAATCCCAAGTCTGGTTATGCATTAAGGAGTCCATATCTTCTTCCATGGCTACCTCCCACTTCTTCCTGCTTTCAACCTGCATTGCTTCTTCATAACATTCGGGTTCACCAGAATCAGTCAACAATAAATAATATAATGAAGGAGAGTATCGTTCAGGGGGTCTACTTATCCTGGTAGATCTTCTAACACCACTTTCAGGTGTTTGGGGTGCCTGTTGTTGTTGTGGTGGTTGCTGTTGTTGTGGTTGTTGATTATTATTATTTTCAGGCACCTTTCATTTTTCAGTGATTTCATCAAGAACTGCGTATTCCTTGTTTCCTTTTCCTGTTTCTTTTCCTGCAACTGATTCTTATACAAGACCTTTTCATTGAATATTACATCTATGCTCCTAATGATTTTGTGATTTTCGTAATCATATAAGCGATAACCAAAATCATTAACACCATATCCAATAAAGGTACATTTCTTTGACTTTGCCTCAAGCTTTGTTCTATTTTCTTTATCAATATGGACATAGGCCTCACAACCAAAAGGCTTTAAAAAGGAGTAGTTTACCTTTTTACCTGTCCATGCTTCCTCTGGAACACCACCATACAAAGAACTTGAAGGCCCTCTATTTATTAGATAAACAACAGTATCCATAGCATCTGCCCAAAACTGTAAAGGCAATCCTGCATGCAATCTCATGCACCTTGCACGCTCCATGATTGTTCTGTTCATCCTTTCTGACACACCATTTTCTTGTGGTGTTCTTAGAACTGTCTTCTCTCTACGAATTCCATGCTCTGAACAGTACCTATCAAACTCTTTGCTGCAATATTCACTTCCATTGTCTGATCTAAGACACTTCAATTTATTTCCTATCTCAATCTCAACCAAAGCTTTCTATTTCTTGAAAGTATCAAATACATCAGATTTATTCTTAATACAATAAATCCAAGTTTTTCTAGTTGCATCATCAATAAAAGTAACATAATAATGAGAGCCACCGAGAGATGATACTTGAGCAGGTCCCCATACATCTGTATGCACAAGCTCTAATTTTTCATTCTTCTTTTCTTTCCCAACTCTGAGAAATCTGACTCTCTTCTGTTTTCCATAAATGCAATTCTCACAGAAGTCCAAATCAACATTCTTCAAACCTGGCAACAAATTCCTTGAGTGAAGAATCTTCATCCCCTTTTCACTCATGTTTCCGAGCCTATGATGCCATAATGCTGCATCTGCTCCTTTGGAAGTTAAAGCATTAACAACGTTAGAAATACCATTGCATAAATACAATGTACCAACCTTTTCGCCTTTTGCTATTACCAGGGCTCCTTTGGTGAACTTCCAAGCTTTATCTGTGAAAGTTGTCACACAACCTTCACCGCCTAACTGCCCTGTTGAAATCAGATTTTTCTTTAGATCTGGAACATGCCTTACCTCCTTTAATAGCCATTGGTTTCCATTCTACTGTTTTACAAGAACCTTACCCATTCCAACGATTTTACAGGGTTTATCATCACCCATACGAACTTGTCCAAAATCTCCTTGAACATAGTCATGAAAGTATTTCTTATTAGGTGTGGCATGGAATGAAGCACCTTAATCTACCACCCAGGAATCAGTAATATTTTCGAAAGAAAGAATCAAAGCATCTTGTAACACCTCACCTGTCACATTTGCTTCATGATTGTTTTCTTGCTGTGCATCTCCTTCTTTTCCCTTCCAAGATCTACAGTCTTTCTTTAGGTGTCCTTTCTTTCCACATTTCCAGCACACTATCCCCGATCTGGACTTGGATCTGCCTTTCCTTGATTTACTGCGATATCCTAAGCTCTTTCCTCTTTCCATTTTTCTTCCTCTAGACTCTGCACTCAAAGCATTTTCTGATGTCTCACCGGAGCTTTTCCATCGCATTTCCTCGCTAAGGATAGCACCAACAACATCATCAAACTTTAAAGTACTAGATCCAGAAACGGAGTTACTAATGGCCATTACCAAACCATTCCAACTTTCTGGTAATGAGCACAAGAATAATAGAGCACTAACTTCATCATCAAAGTTTACCCCTACAGAACTTAACTGACTTGTAACTGTATTAAAATCATTTAAATGGTTTGCAACAGATCCACCTTCCGACATATTCATATTAAATAACCGTTTCATAAGAAATACCTTGTTTGAGGCCGAGGGTTTTTCATATAGTTTCAACAACGTTTGCATCAAACCCTCTGTCGTGGTTTCCTTCGAAATGTTGAAGGCGACTGACGCAGCAAGGCACAACTGTATTGTTCCGAGTGCCTTTCTATCGAGAAGGTTCCATTCTTCGTCTTTCATACCCGTCGGCATCTTTGTTTTTCCGCCCAGTGGTAGGTATAGATATTTCTGATACAGATAATCTCCCATCTGCATCTTCCACAGCGAGAAGTTTTGGTCGTTAAATTTCTCGACCCTAAACTTACCATCTTCCACCATTGCTCCCACTCGAACCAGGAACCCTTCTTTCCTGCGAGTTTTTCAGCCAAATAGACCTTCGGCTCTGATACCAGTTGTTAGAAAATTATATATTACGGAGCAATGGAACACATAAAATATTGCAGAAATATAAACACAGAAAACGCACAAAACAAGAGAGACACAGATATACGTGATTCACCCAGTTTGGGCTACGTCCACCCCGAACAGCCAGTCCTTCCTTTCTATTATCCAACAAAATGAAGAGACACAACCTACATCAAATCCGCTGTAATATCCTCTGTTTTCTCTCACAGTCTCACCTCTCTGTTTCTCGCTCACCGAATACACATATATTTTCATAGCCTCAAATACAATACCCTCATACAAAGGGAGGGGTTGCCTTATAGGGCAAAAAACCCTAAACTAAACATAAGTTCTACCGTCAGATCATCCGCCTAATGAACGGCCCAGATTGACTAGAAATTACTATACTTTTACAAGGCATTTTTACATTTGTTTTTAGCTTCGGGGGCGCTGCCCCCGAGCCCCCACCAGGGGACCGCTGGCCCCCGGACCCCCACGGGGGGGACAAGTCCCCCCCGCACCCCCCCACGTGGAGGGGTGTACAAGACTTCCTGGGGCATACATCCGGTTGAAAACAAAGACCTTTGAACAATCATGTTCCACACACAACACTCTGTCCATTGAAACAGACAAAGGTGAAAGGGATGAATCCACTTCCAATCACATAACCTTTGACGAGGGATTCTTATTCTAGTCTAATTCCATTTCCCTAAATGGACGGGTGTGTCAGACTAGTCATATATCCTATGCAGAAACCTACCTTATATCTTGGGTTTTCCCACTGTAGCAGGCCAAGGCGCATGCCCCCTGGGTTTATTCACATTCACCGAATCACTCGTGCTCATCAAGTGGACGAAATGAAGGTTGATGAGACATTCCTTGTGCAAAAAGACCAGTTAGGGATGGCACTTGACTAGTAGCTGTGTTTGAACTGGGGAATGAAAGTTGGTTTACGAGCTGGACCATTTCGCCTTCATACGGAAATACATCACTCGAAAGAGTGAGGAAACAATAGCTCCCAGCTATAAATGTAGTCACGCCCAAGGAGTAGATTGTAATCTAATGGCCCTTGGACTACCATCACATTCAGATAAACAGTTTTCCTTCTCAAAGTTATAGGAAAATTTGGAAGGATCCCTAATGGTCGACTGGTTCCTTTGTTGAAGCTTGACAGATTTCGAATCTCAAATAGAAGTGATGGTGAACCAAGTGCTTTGCAAGTAGTTGATGAAAGGATACTCATGTAAGCCCCTTCATCTATGATAGTGCCAACCATGACCATTCTATAAGCTTGTACTATGATCCAGAATGGCACATTAGACGGTAGGCGGGGTCTCCCTAGTAGATTCCAATCGAAGGAATTGACTAGATTGCTTGGAGGAGGGACCGAATAAATGACCGGATGAATCTCTGACGAACTTCCTTCCTGTGGTAAAGGAACGGGTAGATTTCCCCCATGTTCATCGGATTCTGTGTTAACAAAAAGAATTTGAACAATGTTGTTCTCATTCTCTTTGGAAACTATATCATCCGAAGATGGACCTTCTGAAGACAAGACTGGGTCGACTGCCATCTTGACCTGTTGACTTTGGTCCGGTGTGGACTCAGAGGGTTTATCTTCAATGATAGATGCTTTGACTAACAATAGAGGCGTGTCAATCAGATTTTCAACTAGCGATGGGTTTGGAAAGAGTTTCTTGTATACAGGAGGAAGTCGTTGTGGTGGAGCAGTATGATTATCCAAGACTATTTTAGCTTCATCCAAGAAGGGACAACGGTGGAGGGCATGATCACCTTCACAGAGTCTACAAGGAAATCTAGATCTTCCTTTTTGTCCATTAACTTCATTTTCACTAGTTGACGGTGTACTCTCAACATGATCGTCAGAGGTTGAAGACACCAGATTGTGCAAATAGGGAGACCAGTCCCTTAGGATCCACGTGATGCAAGGACAATCTCGATGATAGTGGTATCCTTTTCAAATGACACATGGAGATTTAGGTTTGGATGGTGTAGTGTGTGGATTTTCGCTAGACAGTGCATGGTTGCCCCCTTTCACCGTTGGCTTCTTCTTCTTCTTCTCCTTCCATTTCTTCCTCTTCTCAGTTACTTGGTTTTTAGTGTTACTAGTTTCACCAAGTGAAGAGGAAGAAGGAGAGGGAGAAACAAACAAAGTCGAAGGTGGGGGAGCAACTCTAGTATCATCTGGTTGATGATTTGATTGCTCAGGAATTACGGTGTTTTGAACAATAGAGGTCGAGAAAATCCATACTAGCAGGCCAATTGTAAGTCTTGGAAGGGACAATGTAGCCATATGTGGAGCACCAACATCTCCCCAAGAAGAGAAAGAACTAGGATTTCCGCTGAGGGGAAATCCTTGATTGGTGGACTCCATTTTCTCAACCTAAGACCAACAAAGGAATAGTGATGTTATTCCGATTAAAATAAATTTTATGACGCTTTGACATAAGTTTCTTTTTTAATTTTAAAGAGTCGAGAAAAAGCTAAAGATGACTCTAGTCGCCTTCGATTTTTAATGAGTCTGAAGTGACAAGTGCTCAAGTGGAACTTTTCTTTTAAGGAGTCTAAAAAGGAACGAAAGTGACTACTCTGGAAATCTAGACAGAGGGATTACTAAACCAATTGAAAAACTATAGAATACATTTTACGTACGACAGTCAATCTTCCCGAATGTTGTGTTCAGTGCATTGCGATCGATAGCGCGACAGAATCGACTTCCTAAGGATAAATGATATAGCCTATCATGGTCTCCCAATATATACTCGATAGTACGTGGGAGCACAAGTCCATACTGGCACTTGTCGTATCAAAGAGGAGGAATCACCCAACCTATAATGAAAACGATAGTTACCAGGCTTTACGACACCAGAATATGTCTCTAGCCTAGACTTCTATATGTTGTACATTAGGTTCCAAAGCGTTTTTATGTTCATTGAGGTGTATTTTACAGTTGATCTTTCTTAAGAAGTTTGCCTTTAAGGTTCACCACGTGATGTAGATATACAATTCCTAAATATGCAATTTAAGATGATAAACAGTCGTTTACTTTCTTTTAGCAATGAAAACCCTAGCTACTAAGGAAAGAGAAGTAAAATTCTTTCAACATAAAGCAGAGAGCACACACTAAGATGCACTGTCCTAAATCAATTTCTGCATGCAGTCTAAATGCAAATGCACATCCATGTATTTGTTTTTCAGTTTCCTTAATGTGTGAATGACAAAAAGAAAACTAAGTACAGATTTGAGTTACTTTTCTTCAAAGCGACACTTTAGCAATTTCTTTTCAAAACAAAAGGAAGACTACGACGACACTTTCAATTTCGACTTGAAAACTGCTTTTGACACTTCAAAGAATTGATGATTCAAATCAAATACAACGGCAAAAGTGTAATCGACTATCTAAAAGAGGAAGACTTTATGAAACTCTTTTCTTTGACCGAAAATGACACTTGCGACACTTTCAAATCAAAAGACGACAGTTTGATTAAGCTACTTTTTGCAAAGGAAGACTGTAAATGATAAAAAATACATAAAAAACATTTACAATTCCTTATCAATGGAGGCTGAATAATGAAAAATAAGAGAGTTTCAACAGTGATATATTGATCATAGACAGCAAAACTACTGAATAGAGTTGAAAACAATGAAGAAAAAACCAAAATCTAGAGGCAGAAATAGTCTCATTCAATCATCGCACCTGTAACACAGGGAAACGAGGATGCATCTCACCTGCAACACACGGGAGGTGCAATGCATCTAGGTTGCCAATGAGAGACAGTGCGATGGTCCAAGGACGAGACTGAGCTTGTTTTTCACTCACAGTTTGTAGCTAAGTTCAGGGATTTAAGCTGAGCTAATGATAGACAGTAAACACATGGTATTGGGGCTAATCTAATGAAGTTATTTGAGCTACCACCAGGGCACTTAGGATGTTTGCAAGTTAGTTGTTCAGTTCATAAACAAACCTGGAGATTGGATAAAGAAATGTTGATCTACTTTGCACTTGCATAGAAAATGCAGTTCGAAGGCTAGCTGGCTTAACTTTAGGCTCCGTCTGTAGTTTATAAATTAAACAAATAGAAACAAACAAATAAACAATTTGATCCCCGATGGAGTTACCATTTTGTTATTGGGAAAACTAGTGTCCATTCAGAGCTCCTAGTCCCACTAAGACGGGTAGCTATCTTAGAAACAAACAATTTAAGGTCACTTGTGTTTCCCTTTATGAGAGATAGATGAGAGAGAAGCAGAGAGTATCAACCTCAGTCTTTCACTAGTCTCCTTGCTTGTTTCCTCTCTCCCTTGATAGAGCTTTCACCACTCCTTTCTCACTTGTCCCACTTCAAAGAACACCTGTAGAGTCAAAGAATAAAAATACCATCAAAGCATAGAGATATATAACCATAAAAAATATAGGATTAGATGTATATTAACCATACAAATTCATACACAAATACAAGATTCAGAGGTATACAAGTATATGGAGGAAAACTCAAATAGCTTTATTGATATAAGTAGTAGAAGAGAGGATTACAACCAAGTTGTCTGATCTAGCGCCATCCTCCCAGCATGAAAGCCCTCTTCACCTCATGAAAAGCTTAGATCACCCAACAATACAATGTTTCACAGAGAAACCAACAACACTTCCTTACAAAATACAAAATTCCAGCCTCTGGATCTCTAGGATGAGGGATCCATATATAGATATTTGCAGGTGGGTGAGTCAACTTCTCGGATTTTGATTAGTGTCATTTCCATGATAGTTCTTGGTTCCACTTGGAGATTTCATGATCTCTTACTCATCCCTGGGCGAATTTAGAGAGGCAAGTGTCAAATGAGCAATTTCTAAAAGATTCTCTGGGTTTCCACCTAGCAAACTACCTCTGCCATTTGTCTACTCTTTCTCATTGCACCCTACAAAAGGGATTTTTTAGTATGCATTGCACCTTCTTTGTGTAACAGGTGAGATGCATCACACCCTCAGCATGGAGCAGTCTGTATGGTCCAGTTTTGACCATTTCTGAGCAGTTTTTGAGGGAGAAATTCAGGGAAATGATGTAATCAACTGACCTTTCTCCTTTAGGGTATGAAACAACACTTTTATGGGTTTATAAGCTATTGGTTTATGCACATATATGATTGGGGTTGCAGTGCCCAAATATGTCTATAACACATGGAAAAATGGGATTTCTTCGGATTAAGAGAAACTCCGAATTTCTTGCACTTACTAAAAACTGTTCTAAGATGTTTCAGAAGATTCAAACTTCAAGAAAATAGTAATATCATCTAGATAGTTCATCTCTTTCATCAGTAAAACCTAGCTGAGCCAATGAAACCTACAATACTTTACAAAGTTTTATAATTTAATTAAAGTTTTAGAATTTAGAATTTATAAAGTTTCTAGGTCTAATTATGTGAAGGTTGTTAGCTCAATAGAAGAGCACCTGCTTTAAAATCAGGTGTTTGGTGGTTCGATTCCATCATGCCCTAATATTAATAGGTAATGGATGCAAATTGAGATGCAATGTTGGATGCAAAGAGTGATGCAAAAACAAATGCAAAAATGGATTTAAAAAATGGATCAAAATTGAATGTAGCATTAGACACAAAATGAGATGCAAAGTTGGACACAAGACATGTCTTACCATAGGATGCAAATATAGATGCAAGTTTGGATGCTAAAAAGGATGTGAAATTGGATTTAAGAAACGATGTTAAAAACAATGCAAAGTTGGATGCAGTAAATGATGCAAAATATGGTGCAAAATGGGATGCAAAAAAGGGAGACAAATCAAATATAAAAGAGGATGTAAAAAATGGTTCAATAAAAGATGCAAAAACAGGCACAAAAATGGATGTAAATTTTGGTGCTAAATGAAATTCAAAATATGGTGCAAATATAGGTACCAAAGCTGGTGCAAAACTAGATGCAATAATAGGTACACAATTAGAATAATAAACTAGTGTAAGACTAGATGCAACCCTTTATGTAAGTCTAGATGAAAAAACTCACACAAAATGGATGCAAACAATGCGCTAAATTGGATGCAAAATATGGTGTAAAATTGATGTAAATGATGGTGAAAAAATGGAAGCAAAGAATGACAAAAAATAGGAAGCAAAAACCGATGAAAAAAAGATGCAAAAAATGGCACAAAACTAGAAGAAAAACTTGTCATAAAATCATATGCAAATCTTGGTGCAAAGTTTGACACAAAAAGTGATGTATAATCTGGTGTAAAAAAGGATGCAAAATCTAGCATGAAAAATGATGCAAAATTAAGTGCAAAAAAAACCACTTTAAAAAATGTACAATAGAGCCAGATTTAGCGCCAGGTTACTCATCCCAATTGTAAAAAAAATACACTAAAATATGGCGCTAAATTCGATGCAAAAAATGGTGCAAAACTAGAAGAAAAACTTGTCGTCAAACTAGATGCAAATCCTAGTACACAATTGTAAGGAAAACTTGTTGTAAAACACGGTGCAAAGCTACATGCAAATTTCTGTGCAAAATTAGATGCAAAACATGGCAGAAAACTGGGTGTAAGCTCTGATGCAAAAATGGATGCAAAATCTAGTGTAAAAAAGGATGAAAAATATGGCACGAAAAAAGTTACTTTAAAAATTATACAATGGAGCCAGATTTAGCACCGAGCTACTCATCCCAATTGGAAAAAAAAATGCACTAAAATTTGGCGTTAAACATGGTGCAAATTACCTATTTTGTTGTAGTGTTGCTTGACTCTCTTTTCAAAGGGCTAGGTAGAAATATTCCTTGTTCCACATGTCTATGTCTTTTCCTTAACTTAAAACGTCCTACTGTATTGAATCCAACCTTTTCCCTTAGACCTATGATGGGCTAGGTTTGGATTTGTACCTATCTAGATGGTTAACACTGAGCTCCCTTTGTTTTTTCCTTTACAGGTATGATATGCTCTGCAATATTACTACATTTACTTTTGCTTTCCTTTCTTATGCTCTAAAATGTTTTCATTATATACTTTGCAACTTCTCAATTTAGTTCTTAGGCTTCTAAGGGTGTCCATCCAATTAGAAGAGTCTTCTTCTTTCCTTTTCCTGACTGAATATTCTTCTTGATAATGTTGGGATCTATTTGTGCCATACTGCTCCATCTTGCTACTCATCCTATTTACTCTCTCGTTGTTCCTTGGTGTCTGTTTATGTTTTTTTACAGACATATAACTGTTAGCCAACCAAAAATGTAAATAACCACAATCACCCATCACCTTGGCTTATTTGCAATGAGCATGTTGAGGTGAAACCATTTGCAACATAAAATCTCATTTAGTATACAAATTTAAAGATAAAATACTCAATCAGTAATGTTAGTTTGAAAACATTTCTGCAACTAAGTTAAAATACCTTCACTTATGTTATAGGTAACTTATAACCCTAACAACAAAATATGGATGTGTCTATGCTTCATATCTGCAACAAAATGTTAGATAAAACCATACATAAAAAGAGATAATGCAAATAGAAACATATCACAACAAAAGAACAAAAGTGCAACAACCCAATGAAGGATTGAATGAATAATTTTATTAATCAATATACCTTGTGAGGAGTGATTATGAATTGGGCCTATAGAGCCCCCTCCATGGGATGGGTCCTTTCTTGACCTTGCGCTTTCAAAGGATTAGATTGCCAAGGGAGCCAGAATCCAAGCACGATTATAGTGGATCGATGAAGGTGATGTTGGATCCAAATTCTACTTTGATTTTCTGAAGCGCAAAGTCTCTCTGACCGAATTATGGGACTTAGATGGGAGGATGGATCTTTGAAGGATGACAAGTCCCCATTGCTGAAAGTTGCTGGTATGTTTCATAAGAAATGCTGTCCTTTCCACTTAATGTAGATATTTCACTTTTCCTCCGCATTTCATAAGCAATTACCTTTCCACCCTGTAACTCCTCTCTCAATATGCAATCAACAAAAAAGAAAACAAAAGATGCTTGAACCCAAGTGGGAGTTCAAATGCTATAAGATGATAATGAGGATGATGAAAATGGTCATGGTGAAGAATGGAGAGAAAACCGTCTATTTATAACAAAATATTGGAATAGATTGAGAATTAGAAAATAACAAAATATTATTGATTAAATCAAAATCTAGCCATTATGGATATTTTATTATATTTTTTAAGAGGAAAAAGATATTCAAAATGATCAAATATCTTTATTTAGAAAGTGGTTAAATTAATTAACAAATAATTTTTTTTTATTAATCACTTTGTGAGATTCAAGAAAAATATGAATTTGAAATTATTATTAAATAATGATTTAACATTATCTCAAAATGAAAATAGGGAATAAATAAGAAATAATAAATAAATAATGATTTATTTAATTATTCCAAGGTGATTAAGTTAAGAGTGATGAGAAATAATCATCAAATAATGATTTAATAATTATTTCTAGAGAATATTAAATAAATAATGATTTATTTAATTATTCTTAAAGGGTTTTTGGATCTTAGTGACAAACAATTGAGGAAAATAGTTCAGTAAATTATTTCCTATGGTGAAAGTGGGTTTTACATGGTAAAATTCATCCTACATGGGGCATTTTGATCAACCTAGTAATAAATGGTTAGGTGAACATTTTTTAGGTGATAATAAATTCCCCCCCAATGTAAGAGTGTCAGGAGCAAATCATATGACTGAAATATGTTGTAGGTTGCACTTTCATAGGACACTAAAGGGGATTCGTAGAGAGAGAGAGAGAGAGAGAGAGAGAGAGAGAGAGAGAGAGAGAGCGCTGAAGCATGGAAAATAAGGAGTGAGAATGGGTGGGGAAAGGCCTACTTGTCTGATAGAAGTATCCTTTTATTGGTAAGTAAATAATCTCAAATGAAGCAGAGGAGGCATACCCATACCCCCCAAGATAAATGAGTACAAATAATAATGTTACGCCCAACAATATGGGTTTGAGGAACAAAGTACATGTTACATGATATGCTGGCATCAATGGGCTAGAAAGTGATACACTTATATAATGAGTCCCATATACATAATATGCCTAGAAAACAGAGGCCATGAGTAGATACAATAACAACTATGATCTGAGTACATAAGACATAATACCTCCCAAACTCAAAGTGCGGGTGGGAGATCACAACCAAAGAATCCCTACTAAATAGTATGGGGATTTGAAGATATGAATGGACTATCTGAAGGAGAGATGAATGTTGTGGGCTCTATAACTGATAGAAACCAAGCCAGCCAAATCATTAGAACCACATCTAAGGCAAGATTATAATCTGCTTTCATCTGGTCATGTGGGGGGTTACCTGAAGGTCCACCCCCTCATGAGGTCTATAACATATCACATACACTTGGGAAATGCTGGCACAAAGTCCTGGATCAATGGACCATCAAGTGTATGATTCTTGATCATGCGATAATGAGTTGGAGTTGAGCATGCGAGAAATTACCAAGTCAAAGGGAAATGATGATTCCCTTTGATTGATCCAAGGCACCAAACAATGAATGCTAGAACCAAGGTACATAGCCCTATAAACCACTCTCCTAGAAAATAAAAAAAAAATACTTAGAAAATAATATGAAAACTAAGAAGTAAGGCAAGGAATTTATGACAATTATGAGGCCCAACACAAGGAACATTTGCTAGTGCACAAAACTCTGCATACAATTCACAATACAATGAAGGTACATTGTCATCCAATCTTCTATTACACCCAATATTTGTACATATTAATTATGGAAATCTTTGTTTCTTAAAATTGCTAACTATTTGAAGGAAATTGAAGCAATGTGATGCTTGTATCCTAGGAAAACATAGTAAAAAACCAATTCATGATTTTTCTTCCACAACATGTATAAAGTTTTAACCTATTCTTTATAATTTGTGTGTCCTTATACCTATTCCTTCTACAAATGGAAATACATATATGATGAATTTTATTGATGATTACACTAGGATGTGTTGGGTATACTCGTTGAAAAGTAAATCAAAAGATTTTGAGACTTTCAGAATTTTTCATGCATGAATTAAAAAATGATGCACAATCACATATTAACCCTATTTGTACTAATAATGAAAGGGAATATACTTATAATCAATTTGAAAACTATGTTCTCCAACTTGGGATTCAACATCAAACTATTGTTCCTTACGATTCTCAACAAAATGGTGTAGCTTGAAGAATGACCAGGGGTATCATAAATGTGGTTCATTTAATGATGTTCCTCAAAAATGTATATTTTATGTTTTTGGATGATATATTTTTATGTGTGGTGTATATAAAAAACAAATGTCTATCTCATGTTTTAATAAACAAGATCATTAAATTTGGCATGGCCACGTTCTTTCGATAAATCATCCCAATAGTTTTGGTTCCACCTGTTATGTCTTGATTCCTAAGAGACAAAGAAGAAATATTAATGCATGGAGTCAAAAGTGCATCTTCTTAGGATAGTCAAATACCAACAAACCATTTCATCTCTACAATGAGGTAAATAAGAAGTTTATATTTTCTAGAGGTTATTTTTCTTGAATCTTCCAAAACTGACAATATTGTTGAGCACAGGCTTAATCATTTGGATAGATTCAATCCTACAAAATATTATCATGAATTTGATAATTAGATTCCACATCTTGAAGGGGGGATCCCTCTCTTGGATCAATCTATGGAGTATCCTTCTGAGGCACTATCTCCCCCTCATGAAGTTTCAACCACTCCAAATGAGGAAGACCCTTTACAAAATGTGATTAAGAGGATAGGAAGGCTAAATATTGATGTATCAACATCTTAATCAACAAATAAAATTGGACCATCTCAAAAAGGTCCCCCTAAATGGCTCACCAAAACACTTGAAAATGTTCACCCTAATGTGGTTATAAAGACAGTATCTAGAAGTTTCACTAGACAAAATGGAGGTGATGTAGATGATTCTAATTTAATTGATGATATGGATGTTTCGTATAATTGTGAATTGAATTTGTCTACTAATTTTTAACCAACTTCATTTAGAGAAGCTACTTCTCATAATGAATGGAAAGAAACAACGTAGGAAGAGTATGATTCTCTCATAAAGAATGGAACATGGAAGGTCGTGGGTGGACCAGGGAAAATTTTAGGGGCGAAATTTCATTAATTGAATATTTTTTGGACATTTTACGAAAACAAAATTGCCTATTTTATTAAAAGATCGCCTATTTTTCACATATATATGATTAAATGCACAATATTCACCAAAAAATTACCAATTTTAATAGAAAATTTCATGGTTTTTTTTATTGAATATTCACCTATATTCTATAAGTATGAGTTTTCAAGCCAAAATAATCACCTATAATATTATACATATGCATAATATTTGAATCCTTAAGAAATACTCTATGGTGGACCCTCCATTTGGAACCAAACCAATTGGTTGCAATTGTGTCTACAAGAATAAGTATAAATCAGATGGCTCACTTGACAACTACAAAGAAAGGCTCGTGGAAAAGGATTTGCATAGAAATAAGGTGTCAATTAGGAAGAGAGCTTTTTCTCCACAACAAATTGGGCTGCCATTGGAATCTCTTTGCCTTGGAAACTCAAAATGGATGAAAAGTCAATCACATGGATGTGAAGACTACTTTCATGAATGGAGACTTGAAAGGAAATGTCTTCATGTCTCAACTAGAAGGCTTTGTTGTGAATGGACAAGGATATAAAGTATGCAAACTCATAAAATACTTTTATGGCCTAAAACAAGCACTGCAATCCTAGTATAACAAATTGATTGAGCATCTTGTGAAATTAAATTTCAAAAACTTTAATCTTGATGTTGCAACTTTATTTCTCAATAAATTTAGCAAAACTATTGGCTATCTTATATTATATCTAGATGATTTGTTGATAATAGGGAACAATGAAAACTATATTGCATCCATAAAGAAAGAGTTGAAGAAAGGATTTGAGATGGTAGATTTGGAACATCTTCATAGTAGTACTTGGGAATTGAAGTGACCCAACATCCAAGTTATATATTTCTCTCCCAAAAGAATTACATTGGAGAATTGTTGAACAAGTTTTGCATGGTTAAGTGGAATCCTTTGTCCACTCTAATGGAACAAAATCTAAAGCTCACATTTAAAGAAGAAAATGAATTTGAGGATGCAACTAGGTGTAAATAGCGGGAAGTCTTATCTAACTCACCACTACAAGAGTAGACATTTAATTTTCTATTGGAATCCTTTCTCAGTTTAAGAAAAATCCCTATGAAGGGCATTGGTCTACTGCAAAAAAAGTTGTAAACTCCTTGAAAGGAACTCAAGGATTTGGACTCAAATATTTAAAAGTCAATAATTTTAGCTTGATTAAATATTCCAATTCATAGTTTGATGGATATAAGGAGAATGGGGTGTTTAATTTAGGCTACATTATGAGGAAGTTATGCAAATAGCTAGTTCTAGCAGATTCCACAACATAGGAAAATATGTGGCAGCTACAGAAGAAACTAAGGAGATTGTGTGCCTTAGGAAAATTCTTGAAGACTTGTAGGAAAAACAGATGAACTATATTGTCCTTCTAATTGATAACACTCCTTCAATTAAAGTTCTCAAGAATCTAAAATTCCATGTTCGAACTAAACATATCAACATAAAGTATCATTTGATTTGACTTCATGTAGAGGCAAAGACTATTCATCTATGACATTGTTCCACAAATGACCAAATTGTAGACATCTTCACTGAACCACTTAAAAGAGAATATGGAAGATTCAGAATGATGTTTGGACTTACAAACACCCCTTTAGATTAAGGGGGGAATGTTAGACACCTAATCCTCAATGATTGAGTGAGAAATTTGTAAATATATAAATTAGGGAAAATTTAAAAATTATAATATGAAGATACCTTCGAATACGAATCCTAAAGGGCACACCTTATATTATATAATCATGTTTACATTAATGCAAATCAACATTTATGAGTCATTCCTTGTCCTCACAACTATTGGTTTTATGAATATTCTAAAATATTCTAAAATATGTAGTTTAATTAGAAAGAAAGAGAAATTTAAGATATACAACAGCACTTGTATATTATAGTGATATTCGTTGGAATTAACCCATATAACACAAGTACCTAAGAATTACAGTAACAGTGATCTAAATAAACCTCATAAAACACAAATACAAAACTGTGCTAATCCCTGTTTTAAGAAACGGCCGTTTCGAAACCGAAACGACCGGCTTGATCCGTTTCGCTAGCAAGGAGAGTGACCCAGCCATGGAAACGGTCCAGTTGGCCGAGTCACCCATGACTCGGCCAACCCGGCCGTTTCCGATATGACTCGGCCGAGTCATAAAGGAACGGCCCAGGCAGCGTAAACAACAAAAAAATATATTTTTTTAATGGATTTTTTATTTGTTTTTTGTTTGGTTTGGATCCCAAACAGTTATATGAATATGCTAAATGATTTTTGGGGTCCATTTCCCCCTCCCAAACCCTATTTAACACACCCAAGTGCTCTCATTCACTCACAGCAATCTTATGCATTTGAGTGAGAGTCTTCTTTGAGAGTTAGTGAGCAGTTCTTGAGCTTGTTTTGGAGCAGCAGTGAGGAGTCTTGGAGGAGCATTGTAGCTGGAGTGAGGAGCTTCTTGGGCAGCCATTTGGAGCAGCATTGAGGAGCGGATTCTTGGAGCAAGCTTGAGGAGGCAGTTTGTGCATGGAGGTATTTTTTTCCACCTCTATAAATCCGTTTTTGCTTAGTAAATTTTAGGTGCATATCTAGAAAGCTTAGAGAGTGTTTTTTGTCAAATAAATGAACATTGAATCAATGTTTTTTTTTTTTTTTTTGTCATTTTCAGATTGTTTGCTTTCATTTCCTAGTCAAAAAATGGCACCTAGAGCAAGAGATCCCGCTTGGGCATATGTTGAAATGGTTGATAGTCAAATGTAATGCAAATTTTGCCATAGGAAAATTAAGGAAGGTCCTGAGGGCATTAATAGGCTGAAACAACACTTGGCAGGGATTAGAGGCCAAATTACCTCATGTATCTCACCAGAAATTGGGGAGATTAGAAAGAATTTGTTGGCCAGCTTTGAGAAATTTAAAGAAGATAAGGCTAGGCAAAAAGACATACAGGCTGAAATTGGGAGGAAGAGGGAGATACAAAAAATGATGGCTACCAACCCCCACTGTGATTTTGAGGGTTCTTCCTCTATCCCTCAAACTGAGGCATCCAACCCTTTCCGATATGTTCCTCCCTCTTTTGGTTTTGTTCAAGATAAGGGAAAGGGTAGAATGAATTTGAAAAAGGGTGATGTGACTATCAAAAGTTATTTCACTCCCTCCTCTCCATCAGATGCACATGGTCCTGAAGTTAGTAAAACTCAAATGCAACCCACTTTAGATGACCATTGGAAGAAAGAATTGAGGGAGACTGCTTGTGATTACATAGCTAGATGGTGGTATGATGATGATATCCCCTTTAATGCTGCTCGTTCACCATATTATGAGCCTATGTTTGATGCCATACATGCTACTGGAAAAGGCTTCAAAGGCCCTACTATGAATGAGCTAAGGGGGTTTCGTTTGCAGAAAGAAATTCAATCCATTAATGAGTATTTGCAAGAGTTCAGGGACTCATGGGCAAGAACAGGGTGTACCATCATGTCAGATGGATGGACTGATCAAAGAAACCGTACCATCATAAACTTTCTTGTCTTCTGCCCATAGGGAACCATGTTTTTAAAATCAGTTGATGCATCTAATAAGATAAAAGATGGCCACTTGTTGTTTCAGCTATTGGATCAGGTTGTTGAGGAGGTGGGGGTGGCTAATTTTGTTCAAATCATCACAGATAATGCCTCTAACTATGTTCTTGCTGGTAAACTGTTAGAGGAAAAACACAAGACCATATTTTGGACCCCATGCGCTGCACATTGCATAGACCTAATGCTTGAGGATATTGGAAAATTAGATTGGGTAAAAAACACTTTAGATCATGCCAAAAGCATAACAAAATCTATCTACAATCATACATTGGTTTTGAGCCTCATGAGGAAACACACTGGGGGCAAGGATATTATTAGGCCTGCCATCACTAGATTTGCTACACATTTTTTGACATTGCAATCTATGCTTTCCCAACATAGAAACTTGCAAAAGATGTTTTCCAGTGATGAATGGAATCAAAGCAATTGGTCTAACAAACCAGAAGGCAAAGAATTGAAAAGTAAAGTCCATGAAGAAACTTTTTGGAGAAAGGCAGCAGAGATTGTGAAGCCTGCTGAGCCACTAGTTAAGGTGTTCCGGTTGGTGGATGGGGAAAGGTTGGCTATGGGCTTCATTTATAAGGCTATGGATCAAGCAAAGGAGCAAATAAAGACGGTATACAAGGATAGAGTGGCAAAGTATGGGCCCATTTGGGCAATCATTGATGAAAGATGGAACAATCAACTCCATCGCCCTATACATGCAGCTGGGTATTTTTTGAACCCACGGTATCATTATAAAGCTAAGGAGTCAGGAGCTTTGAGGGGGGAGGTCAGAGATGGACTGGTTGATTGCATTGAACGCATGATCCCATTGGAGTCTGATCAGCTGGAGATACACCGACAGGCCAATATCTTCAGCAATGCAGCAGGTACCTTTGGGAAGAACTTAGCAAAGATTGCAAGAGAAGCAGATGAGCCAGGTAAACAAAAATTTCAATTTTCAAATTCTTAATAGTTTTACTTTTTTTTTTTAAAGTTTGTTAAATCGTTTATAATTTGAAAGTTAGATATTATTTGTAATTTTGTTGAGCTAACTCATTACGCTCCTATGTTTTTTGCAGCACAATGGTGGGAGGCCTTTGGTGTGTTGGAAATAATACTGAGAGGGGGGGTGAATCAGTATTATCAGATCAATCAAACCTTTTCAATGCTCAGAAACATATACGCTACTTCAGTTAAGTAAAACAGCGTGTACACGCTACTGTGACTAAATAAAACAGCGTATAAGCAGAAAACTCATAACTTAGTTAGCTTATTCTTCAGTTAAGTTCATCAGGACATTATTCAGCACATTAACAGTAAGCAGATGCAGTATAACAGAACGGATCAAAAGCCACACACATGAACACCAAGATATAAGGTGGAAACCCAATGTGGGTGAAAACCACCTGCTGCAAGTTATCTCTATCTTTCTTTAAGAAACTTCAGTTTACAATCTTTTGTACTGGTGCAGCCTTATACCAGTACGCAGGCTACAACCTGCAGAAGGCTACAACCTTCTCTCGTTCTCCAAACTTCCTTGGAAGGGAGCTCCAACCCCCTTTGGACTTGTACTAGCCAAGATACTAGTACGTAGGTGCTGACCTACAATCTTCTTTTCTTCAGGTATCACCTTTCATACATTTTCAGACTTGAATATTCCTGAAGCACAACATTACAATCTGAAGACCACAATTCATTCAATTTCCACAACAGATCATTGAAGCATAAAACAACCAAACTCTGAATCACTGAACCACTGAACCCTGTCAATCACCAGTTACCAGAACACAGAGCAGACTACAGAACTCTGCAATAACTGTCAGACCTCACTGTAAACCCAAAAACAAGCTTCAAAAGATATACGCTACTTCAAGGAGCCAAACCCGCGTATACACGCTCTTTTACCGAAGCCAACCTGCGTACAGATCTAAAAATAAACTTTCTCAATTTGCAGCTGTACCAGACATTAGTTAGACCCAGAACATAGCATTGCGACAATATGCAGATCTAGAAATAAGCATAATCAACCATATCATGATAGTGCATTTCAAACCATTAGATCCCGATCTATCCTTAGATCTAGTCTTCCATCAACCAATGTGATCTCTCCTTGGCTTAGATCAAGCAACCCAGCACCTGCAAATCAGATCTCTTTCACTCTTAGATATTCAAGCCTTGTCGAAAGATGATTTTTACTAATGATCTTCTTCTCCTTATATAGTCTTAGGCCTAGCTCAATACCAAGAGCCAAAACCATAGTAACACAATACCATCAACTTCAAAACTAGGGATCGACACGCCCGTCGAGACATAATGGTCCGAAATCATAGGCACAACTTCCAAGGACTAACCACCATGGACCAAAGGAACCTTTCCACATACACGCGCTTTTTATGAATCTAACTAGCGTGTACACGCGACTTGGGCTTAACGAAACGGCGTGTATGAGCTTCCTTGGCATGCTGTACTGAGATCTGTCTTCTGATTAAGTTGCCATCACCTGTACCAACCTCTGAGCACCTGTACCATCCTCTGAGTGAGTTGCCATCAAGGACAACACTTGAATCATAATGCCAACAATCTCCCCCTTTGGACTTGATGGCAACCACCACACCAAGTCACTCTCCCCCTTTGACATCAAGAGCAAAGGGCTGTGCTCCCCCTGAGGACATGCTGATACCTCTGCTTGGCTGTGCTGACTTGTGCTTCCCCTGACAGTAGGCCAGATCTGAAAAAGATGTTCTTCAACAAGAACCAAGATTTATACACCATAAGGGACCTTCCTATCACCAAAAGACTCAATACATACATCCATACTCCCTACCAAGAGGGGACATATCAGAAACAACCAATTATATTACAGCATTCATCCCAGGCATAGTGGGGAAACCAACATAGGCCGTTACATGACCTTGACACCATAAAAGAGATATGACAAGAGAGATACATGACATAGAGACAACAGATCTAGACCAAGACTTAGGAAAGACACCAGCAACATCTGATAAACATCTTGTTAGATCAGCAACCAGAATTTCTTTCTGAGCTCCTTCTCCTGAAACCAACAACCAAAACATCTGAATGCCAACAATGCTTTATGAGACTTTTGAGCTGCTCCCCCTGAACCTGTGCCTGTTGCACTCCCTGAAACTGTGCCTGAAGAATTCTGACATTCCTATTGCTGTTCAGAACTTCAGAGTTTTCCCTTGCTGTTCAGAACTTCATATACGCGTTTTATCCTGTATAAAACAGCGTATGTACGCGGATATTCTTTCTGCAACAAGCGTCCAGCATACACGCGACTTACCCAACATGAATCCGCGTGTATACGCTCATATCCCTTCCGTAACCTGCGTATACCAACTTTTCTGTAGAACAAACAATCTTCAACAACAGGATGAAGCATCAACTACTCCCAGCTTTTGTCTGAGATATTCAAAAGTTTCCCTGGGCAGTGGTTTTGTGAGAATATCAGCAACTTGCTCCTTAGAAGGAACATACTCCAACTTGACCTTCTGCTCAAGCACTTGTTCCCGAAGAAAATGGTACTTGATTGGTATGTGCTTGGTCTTTGAGTGCATGACAGGATTCTTTGAAATGCTGATTGCACTTGTATTATCACATAAGATAGAGACAGGTGGAGTGCAAGTGATTTGAAAGTCCTGCAAGGTCTGCATCATCCAAAGAAGTTGTGTGCAACAAGATGCTGCAGCCACATATTCTGCTTCAGCTGTAGATAAGGCAATCGAACTTTGTTTCTTGCTGAACCAAGATACTAATCTGGAACCCATGAAGAAAGCACCTCCACTTGTGCTTTTCCTATCATCCACACTTCCAGCCCAATCTGCATCTGTGTAAGCATGAAGAGTGAGATCAGTATTTCTAGGATACCATAAGCCATAGTTTTGGGTCCCTTGAAGATATTTGAAGATTCTTTTGACTGCCTGAAGATGAGTTTCCTTTGGGTTGGCTTGAAATCTTCCAACCATTCCTACTGCATGTGTAATATCTGGTCGAGTACCTGTCAAATAAAGCAAACTCCCAATCATGGATCTATAAGTGGGTTGGTGAACTGCTGCTGATTCATCATTTGCACTGAGGCTGCATCCTGTAACCATGGGTGTACATACTGGCTTTGACTCTTCCATGCCATACTTCTTCAAGATCTGCTTGAGGTATTTGGTTTGAGACAAGAAGATACCTCCTTCATTTTGTTGGATTTGCAATCCAAGAAAATATGTCAATTCTCCAAGAAGTGACATTTCGAATTCTTTCTGCATAACCAAGGCAAAGTTTTGACTCATGGTCTCTTCATTGCTGCCAAAAATAATATCATCTACATAAACAACAAGAATTAGCAATTTGTTATTTTCAACTTTTATATAGAGATTGCTATCTGCTGATCCTTTTGAAAAGCCTTGTTGGTGAAGATATTTGTCCAACCGATAGTACCAAGCCCTTGGAGCTTGTTTGAGCCCATAGAGTGCCTTTTTCAATCTGCATACAAGGTTTGGATCATTTCCAAGAATGAACCCATCTGGCTGCTCAATATATACTTCTTCTTCTAAGTCTCCATTCAGGAAGGCTGATTTCACGTCCATTTGAAATACCTTGAAGTTTTGAAAGCTTGAGAGAGCAAGGAACATTCGGATGGCCTCTAGTCTTGCCACAGGAGCAAAGGTCTCTTCAAAATCTATTCCTTCTTGCTGTGCATACCCTTTACAAACAAGTCTGGCCTTGTTTCTAATTACTTCTCCATTTTCATTTAACTTATTCTTGAAGACCCATTTTGTTCCTATTACATTCTTATCTTTTGGTCTAGGAACTAATTCCCAAGTGTTGTTCCTTTCGATTTGCTCAAGTTCTTCATCCATTGCTTTGACCCAACATTCATCTTTGCATGCTTCTTTCACATTTTGTGGTTCAATGGAGGAGAGTAGAGCCAAGTAGCTTGAAGCTTCTGCAAGTGTCCTTCTTGTTTGTACTCCTGCTTCTTTCTGCCCCACAATCTGAGTTTCTGGATGATTCTTTTGGACATATCTGGATGGAGTCTTCTCTTCTATTCTTGTCTGCTCCTCTGGTTCTTCTTGAGATTCTTCTTCTTCTTGAGGTTCTTCTTCTTCATCATTTCGCCTTTGAGAGTAACCTTCATCTTCTTCAATGTCTTCATGATGAACTTGCCTAGGAATATATCCCTTCTCATCAACCACTATATCAATACTGTCAACAATTCTGCCAAGTCTTTTATTGTAGCACTTGTATGCTTTGCTATGTGGAGAATAACCAAGAAGAATGCCCTCATCTGCTCTAGGTTCAAGTTTGCCAAGTTGCTCATCAGTATTCTTAATATAACATTTGCTCCCAAAGATTTTGAAATGCTTCACGGAAGGAGTTTTACCACTCCAAAGCTCATGAGGTGTTTGAGTGCTGTTTACTCGGACATTTGTTTTGTTAAGAATGATAACAGCAGCATGTGCAGCTTCACCCCAGAAGGTTGCAGGAGTACCTGATTCATCGAGCATAGCACGAGCCATTTGTTGGATAGTTCTGTTCATTCTTTCCACAACCCCATTTTGCTGAGGAGTTCTAGCTGTAGAGAATTCTCTTCTTATCCCATGTTCATCGCAGAAATCGAAAAATTCATTTGATGTGAACTCCCCACCTCTGTCAGATCTGAGGCACTTAATTTTGTGTCCTGATTCATTTTCAGCCAATGCTTTGAAGGATTTGAATTTTTCGAATGCTTCATCTTTGTGCTTCATAAGCCCTAACCAAACAAACCTTGAGAAATCATCAATGAATAATATCAGATATTCTTCTCCTCGAGGTGTCCTTTTCCTAAATGGACCACATACATCTGTATGGACTAGCTCAAGAGGCAAGCTAGCTGATCCTTCCTTTTCTGGAAAGTTAGTTCTGGTTTGCTTTCCAAACTGACAAGATTTGCATATGGTGTTGTCTGGAATTTTGATATCTGGAAGATCGCGAACTGCCTGATATTTGCATGCTTTTCTTATTTGTGAGAAGCTTAGATGTCCCAACCTTCGATGCCATAACCAGTGCTCTTCATCCTTGCTAAGATAGCATTGTTGTTGTCCTTCTTCAAATATGTACAGATTATTTGGAGTTCTTTTGCCTTTGAGAACTGTTTTACCTGTATCAAGATCACGAACAAGACATCCATTCGATCTGAAAATAACCTCGGTTTTTTGATCACACATCTGACTGACACTTAGAAGATTATGCTTCAATCCATCAACATACAAAACATTTCCAGCCTTGACCTTTTCTTTCAAAGGAGCAATACCTTTTCCTTTTATAGTTGCAGGAGTATCATTTCCAAAAGAAACTTTCTTTCCCTTTTCTAAAGTAGAATAAGATTCAAGTTTTTCTTTATCACCTGTCATATGTTTCGAACATCCACTGTCAATGTACCATAGATTTTCCTGTCCTTCTGCATAAAACGCTATCCCACATCTTTCTGTCTGAGGTTCTTTTATTCTCCATTTTTTGGTGCTCGTGGCTTGTTCCTTTTTCTCCTGAAACCTGCTCCTGCATTCAGATTCTTTATGACCAAAATTATTGCAAATAGAACATTCAACTTCATTTTCAAGAACCGAAAAGTTGTTATAGGTCCTCTTTGTAATCCCTGTCATACTTCTTTGTTTTTGAGCTTCCCTAGTCATGATTGTTTTATATGCAACACATTGAGCTGCTTTGTGACCAAAGTTATGGCAAGAAAAGCATTGTCCATTGAAGAAGCTTCTGCGGTTATTGAATCTACCAGCCAACTGATTGTAATTTCTATTTTCATCTATTCTTGTGCCAAACTGAGAAGATTTTACCTGTGGTTGGTTGTAGCTTTTGTTCACCCTTAAGAAGGATTGTCCCTGATAGTTTCTGTTTGTAATTCGTCCCTGCTTTACCTGATTATCTTCATTGTTCTTCTGCTCATTTCTTCTTGCTGCATCAAGATAACTCTTTGAGGTGGATGCTTGAGAGGTTTCTCCATTATAGCCCAAACCTGTCTTGTTTAGAGGAGACCGCTGCACATTGATAATCTCATCCAAAGTTTCAGATCCTTTGACAAACTTAAGATTAATAGCTTTTTTTTTCTCAATTTCTTTTCTGAGACCAACAATTTCACCTTCTAGTTTTTCAAGATGTTTTTCCTTTTCATCAATTTGAAATTGCAAAGTATCAATGATCACACTCTTTTCTTCTATGCATCTCTTGAGTCTAGTAATTTCATTATAGAGATTATCCACATCTACAGCATCCTCATAATCATCATCTTCAAATGCCATTAATAGCTTATATTTATTACCTTGTTCATCTTCATCACTGTTTGATAAGCCATCACTATCTTCATGGGTGTAGTAGCTTTTCTTATTTGCACTTTGTTTCTTATTCCATCTAGCAGGTTCTTTTCCTTTATCTTTATTAGGACATTTTGCAGCATAATGACCTACTCTTCCACAAGCAAAGCATTTGAAAGGTAGCTTACCTCTGAACCTTCCAGCACCCCTTTGAAGATTTCTGACAAAATTTGATTCTTCTTCCTCTTCTTCTGGAACATGGCTTGCTTCATAGTAATCTTCTTTTCCTGATGCCTTAAAAGCAGCTTCCCTTCTGTCTGATGGACCTCCCTTTCTCATTTCATAAGCAGTTAGAATTCCATGTAGCTGAGACATAGTGAGAACTTTGAGATTTTCCTTTTCTTCTATTGCAGATACTTTAGATTCAAACTTGGGGGATAATGATCTTAGAATCTTTGAAACTACTATAGTCTCTTTTATTTCTTCACCCAAATTTTTCATACAATTAACAATCTCGTCTACCCGAAGAAAATAATTTGCCACACTTTCATCATTATACATCTTGAGAGTCTCATATTGAATCCTGAGAGTTTGAAGTTTAGCTTCCTTTACCTGTTCATCTCCTTCATAGCTAGTGATCATTTTGTCCCATATCTCTTTTGCTGATTTGAAGTGCATGACCTTCATGAATTCTGTTTGGGATATACTTCCTAATAGAGTACTGACTGCTTTTGCATTTGTTTCATATGTCTTTTTCTCAGCTGGATCTGTAGGAGTAGCTGAAGGAAAAGCATAGCCTGTTTCTACAATGTTCCAAACTTCTGTACCAAGAGATTGAAGATATGCAGTAACTCTTACCTTCCAATAATTGAAATTTGTTCCATCAAAAACCGGTGGCCTGATTGATGCTTCTTTCTCGTAGTTGCTCATGATGAATGATCTACCTTCAAGCGATCAAGCTTCCCTGAAAGACCGGCTCTGATACCAATTGTTGGAAATAATACTGAGAGGGGGGGTGAATCAGTATTATCAGATCAATCAAACCTTTTCAATGCTCAGAAACATATACGCTACTTCAGTTAAGTAAAACAGCGTGTACACGCTACTGTGACTAAATAAAACAGCGTATAAGCAGAAAACTCATAACTTAGTTAGCTTATTCTTCAGTTAAGTTCATCAGGACATTATTCAGCACATTAACAGTAAGCAGATGCAGTATAACAGAACGGATCAAAAGCCACACACATGAACACCAAGATATAAGGTGGAAACCCAATGTGGGTGAAAACCACCTGCTGCAAGTTATCTCTATCTTTCTTTAAGAAACTTCAGTTTACAATCTTTTGTACTGGTGCAGCCTTATACCAGTACGCAGGCTACAACCTGCAGAAGGCTACAACCTTCTCTCGTTCTCCAAACTTCCTTGGAAGGGAGCTCCAACCCCCTTTGGACTTGTACTAGCCAAGATACTAGTACGTAGGTGCTGACCTACAATCTTCTTTTCTTCAGGTATCACCTTTCATACATTTTCAGACTTGAATATTCCTGAAGCACAACATTACAATCTGAAGACCACAATTCATTCAATTTCCACAACAGATCATTGAAGCATAAAACAACCAAACTCTGAATCACTGAACCACTGAACCCTGTCAATCACCAGTTACCAGAACACAGAGCAGACTACAGAACTCTGCAATAACTGTCAGACCTCACTGTAAACCCAAAAACAAGCTTCAAAAGATATACGCTACTTCAAGGAGCCAAACCCGCGTATACACGCTCTTTTACCGAAGCCAACCTGCGTACAGATCTAAAAATAAACTTTCTCAATTTGCAGCTGTACCAGACATTAGTTAGACCCAGAACATAGCATTGCGACAATATGCAGATCTAGAAATAAGCATAATCAACCATATCATGATAGTGCATTTCAAACCATTAGATCCCGATCTATCCTTAGATCTAGTCTTCCATCAACCAATGTGATCTCTCCTTGGCTTAGATCAAGCAACCCAGCACCTGCAAATCAGATCTCTTTCACTCTTAGATATTCAAGCCCTTATCGAAAGATGATTTTTACTAATGATCTTCTTCTCCTTATATAGTCTTAGGCCTAGCTCAATACCAAGAGCCAAAACCATAGTAACACAATACCATCAACTTCAAAACTAGGGATCGACACGCCCGTCGAGACATAATGGTCCGAAATCATAGGCACAACTTCCAAGGACTAACCACCATGGACCAAAGGAACCTTTCCACATACACGCGCTTTTTATGAATCTAACTAGCGTGTACACGCGACTTGGGCTTAACGAAACGGCGTGTATGAGCTTCCTTGGCATGCTGTACTGAGATCTGTCTTCTGATTAAGTTGCCATCACCTGTACCAACCTCTGAGCACCTGTACCATCCTCTGAGTGAGTTGCCATCAAGAACAACACTTGAATCATAATGCCAACATGGTGGCCATTGTCCTGAATTGCAAAGGTTTGCAATTCGTATTTTGAGTCAAACTTGCAGTGCATCTGGCTGTGAGCGCAATTGGGCTGTCTTTGAGAGGATTCACACAAAGAAGAGAAACCGTTTGGATCAAAAACGGTTAAATGATCTAGTTTTTTTCCAATACAACCTTCGGCTCAGATGAAACCATTTGCTGAACAAAAGACCTGATTCAGATCCCATTGTGTTGGAAGACATTGATCCAACATCAGATTGGGTAGTGGAGAGTTGTCCAACAGAGTTTGATCCTGATGAGGATCTTGATTTAGATTTAGATCTGGAGACATCAGTTGAACTTGAACATGCTGTTCAACTTCAGCCTATTCAATTGAATGCAGATCCCAATCCACCAGCCTCAGTCTCACAGCCAGCAAGGACTCCAGTTGTAGGTGCTTCCTCTGCTTAACCACGACAGAAGCGCAGCCGCATATCTACTCTATCTCAACTTGCATCTGCTGCAGTTGCACAGCCTGCTAGTGGTACCACTTCTACAGTTGCAGTTGGGGATGATGATGATGAGGAGGAGCCATGGGGCCCCCTGTCTGACTCTGATGATGATGATCCAGAGATTGATCGACATGATCTTGGCTCCTCTGACAGTAGCTACTAGCCAGTGGCCCAGTAGTACTAGAGTGTGGTCATCGTCACAGTTTACTTTTGTTGTAGAGGCCATTTCTAGCCTCCTTGGTTATGTGTTTTTTGTTTTGAGTTTTCGTTCATGTATGACAGTTAACTATGTATTGCCATTGGGTACCATTTTGATATAAGGGATTGGTTCATGAGCCTACTTTGATCATATGTTGTCTTCCATCTATATTATAATGCTGTGTGTTTGGAAACATGAATGAAAATCTTTAAAATTATGTTTAAAATCTTTAAAATTATGTTTAAAATCTTTAAAATTATGTTTTTTTATAAAAATAAATAAATATTTAATGTATTTTTTACAACGACCGAGTCATTGAAATAGAGCCGGTCGAGTCATTACCGTTTTGGAGTCGGAGTCGGAGTCGATCCTGGGCCGAGTCAGAGTCTTAAAATATTGGTGCTAATCACATACATATTAGTGTAGTGAAAAATCACATATTAATATAGTGAAAGAAGATAAAATTTGGCGAAAAAAGAAGATCACTCTAACCTATTACAAATTTTATAAAAAAATAAAATAAAAAATACACCTTACACTAATAATCAATATAGCTTGGAGTTGATGAATCTTGTGTTCAGTAAAATAGTCAAAATTGTGCATAAACACGGAAAGGAAAATAACATTGTACGCATATACGGTATAATTTAAGAATCGATGAAATCCGTGCCAATTAAAATATCATTTGTTTGCTGTCTAAATTTGGGGAAATACCTTGTAGATGCCCCATCTTTCATTTATTCTTAACCCGGTCCTCTACTTTTGTATTCTTATTAATCCGTGTCAATTAAAAAAATCATTTATTCTCCCTAAAAATTTAGGGAAATACATTGTAGATGGCCCAATCTTTTTCATTTATTTTTAAACCTGTCTTCTGCATTTAAATTCTTATTAATAATGTGCTGGACGAATCAAAGAACGATCTTTGACTATAGAAATCCTTTTTAGGTATATAAACCTCTTGCAACGAACCATACATCGGTAGCTGGCTGTGGTTGTCCCTGCTCGTCTCCATAACCACGTATTAGTCTCCTCTGCGTTTCTGGACCTTGTTTCCTTGGGTCTAATCAAATTTCCAATGGAGTTTGCTTGGATGTTCTCCTATTCTGTGCCGGGGATCACCTCCTTCATCATACTCCTCGTTCTTCATGTGATGAGGAGGATTTCGAGGGTTCCTCCGGGGCCTCCAGGATGGCCCATTGTGGGAAATCTCTTCCAGCTCGGTCATAAGCTCAACGAATCCTTTTTATGTTATGTGATTATTAGTAAAGTATTTTTTTAATGGTCAAATATAGATCACATAAACTTGAATTCTGAAAATAAATATTAACTAAACAAAATAAAAAATCACTAATTCAAATCAGATCATTTTATGAAAAGAAATCAGATCATTTTATGAAAAGGCTGAATACAAATAGTAAAGAGTGTTGTAACTACTTAGGTGTAATTTCTATTATACAAAATGGAAGAATTATTTAAAACTAACGGGAAACGAGAACGAGACCAAAAACGAGGAAAGAGAAATGGGAGTTATAACAGTGTACCTTTATAGCCTGTCGCAAATTGGTAACTTCTATCATTAAAGTTCTGTGTGGGATTGATGTTGGGTGTAGAGTTTGGCATTTTGAGAGAGATTTTTCGGTGAAAATCACATGGGATACCATTTGTTGATGTGTTTTCGAACCAATTACAAGTTGAAGAAACAGATCCAGGTTAGCAAGTTAAATAGTCTGACCAGAGCCTCCAATAACTTGACCAACGGCTAGTTTGACTCTAACACCCAGGTCAAAATTATTTTATTAATTTAATTAGTAATATTTAGGACCAATCCTTAAAAATATAAAAAATATTTTTAATGGGTATTTAGTTAAAAAATATTATTAAAATTATAAAAAAAACTCCAATGACAGAAGACTGAACTCTATAATTAATTTATACTATTTAATTTATAGAATTATAGCTTCACCAGAGAAATAGGAAATAATGGAAAATACATTATGTAATGGGAAGTGCCACAAATCCCGATTGTAAATAAGCTTTAGTCCAAATTGGCCATTGAAGCGATATCTGCAATGAAACGATGTGCTTTCAATCGAACTGTGATTGCTTTCAATCGAACTGTAAATTTCTTGGCTAGGAATATTAGTGTAATCGTCAGATTGTCGTTATACATTCTTCGATAGTTAATGAAAGATAAATTCTGAGCGATGACCAAGAAGACAATAAACGACGTAGAAAACGGCGTTTTCCGTCCAGTTCCTTTTTTGTGCGTTTTTTTTCGAGAAACCCTCGCCAACCTGTTTCTGGTAACATAGGATTTAATTGCAAATTTTAAGAATATCTGAAAACCTAATCATCAACAAAAAATAATTAACTTTTTTCCTAACTTTTAAATTCCATAATATCCCAAAATATACTATAAATATTCTTTACACAAACTAGATTCTATAATATTCCAAAATTCTACCATAACTATTCTTTACAAAGCTAAATATAAATAATAAAAAGAGAGTCGCGACTTGTAATGCTTGATCCCTTGGTTTTTGCAGGAAATTTTTGGTGCAGGAACTGACACAAGCGCAACTACAATAGAATGGGCGATGGCAGAACTGGTCCGTCGTCCGCAGATAATGGAACGAGCCCAAGCAGAGTTAGACGAAGTCGTCGGGCGCAAGAGAATGGTTGAAGAAAGTGACATGGGTCGTCTCCCTTACCTACACGCAGTGATCAAAGAAGCGTTCAGATTGCATCCGCCGGTTCCTCTCTTCCTCCCGCACAGAACAGATGTCGTTGTGAGATTGCGGGATTCGTGATACCCAAACACAGGCAAGTACTTGTCAATGTGCGGGCAATCGGAACGAATCCTGCAATCTGGAATGTGCCGTTGAAATTCGCTCCTGGGAGATTTATGGGTGACGATAAGATGAGCAATTTGGATTTCAGGGGTCAGCACTTCGAGCTGACTCCGTTCGGGGCAAGAAGAATGTGCGTAGGGTTTCCATTGGCGAATCGCATGATTCATCTGGTTTTGGCTTCTCTCATACATTCATTCGTGTGTGGAGAACGTAGACGTCACAGACCAATTTGGAGCGATACTACGCAAGGTTGTGCCTTAGGAAGCAATCCCCAGGACACGCTTGCCATTAGATGTCTATAACTAAAACTCTCGTGGCCTAACTCTGCGTGTCTCCAATAAGAATTGCTTCCTCATGTTTTTCTAATGCATTAGTAATGTTCCGTTGCCCTTGTGATCTCAGGCGCAAGGCATGTCCATTCTGTAAGGGTGATGTTTTCTTAACAGAATGGTGATGTTGACAGTCTGTTGTCGACCATATAAAGAAGTTTAAAAATAATGCAAAAGCGAGATTGTTTCGTAAGAGTGGGTGTAGTTGCCCAGCATCTCGAGTGAATATAGATTGCAGGTAACCGTTAAAATTTACGCTTTATGGCCTCCACATCTCCATCCTCTCTATTATTCAGCTCCGTTGTATATATGATTGCCTGATGAAAAATATATTATTGGCTATATATATGATTTTTGAAGGTGCGGTGTCAAGTTGTTTGTAATTGAAGTTATTAGTCCTTGCCTTTGCCTATGCCAGTGACTATAGTTATAGCCTAGCAGTTAATAGTATGTATATTAGTTTGCCTAGCTTCGGTTACTTTAATCAATTTTTGGGGATTTTTTTTATTGATTATTTTTCTTAAATTATTAAAAACAGCTTAACCAGATTAGTCTTCAACTCAAGAACCACACTGGTTGGTTCGAAACGCGTCGACAAAAGATTGATTATGTGATTTTTGCCAAAGATTTTCTAACAATATTAAAACAATTTTATAATAGTGTGTATTTTGATAAGACATAATATTTAGTGGAGTACATTTTTATTTTTTATTAGTTAGTGTTTCACAAATCATTTTAAAATGAAAAAATAGGTAATTTTGTAAGTGTTTTGACAATAACATTGTTATGTCTCACACTACTACTTTGTGTGAAGATAGACTGGGTTCCAAATTTCTTAAGTAAGCAAGAAAAAGGCTGATGAAGGAATCTCGGGCCCTGAACAAAATGTTACTGCTTGAAATATTTACAACCTGATATCAAATGAGAATAGGGCACATAAATAACAGTGGTGTGAGCCAAACTATGTATCGGGTGACTTGGTAGTTGGCAGAACAATAAGTGTATAAAAACAGGGATCTGAGCAGAATAAAGGATTCTCTTGCACATACTCCCCTTCCCTAGCAAAACAAAATCTATTTATGATGCAATTTTGCATATTGTTATGCGCCCCTTTGTTGCAGATTTAACAAATAAAGTGTGGTGGTCGACCACTTGGAAAGATGATTTTGCTAACAATTTTTGCTCTTACCGCCGAATCTGTCATCTCTCTTGATCGAAGGATTAAATCGAATCATTCAATTGCATGGGTTGACAATGATGCCAACAATATTCATAACTCGTCTTACCTATGGATACTATCACAACGACCCTACGCTTCCTTTGCATTCATTGCTAGCCACAAATCATTTGTCCTTTGCATTCATGGCTAGCCAGAAATCATTTGTCTTAATGTAGATAGAACAAGATGAGGGGGAGCAACTTCGCCGCTCTCTTCCTGCGACAAAAGGGATTGCCTTTAGTTTCTGAAATAATAGGTCAAAGATTCAATCAGGCCGGAGATCAGTTTTTTTCACCTTTATCACTCGATGGGAACGCTCCATTCAAAATTTTCGTTACCTTATAATTTAAGGAATTCAAAAAATTACACCTAACATGTTCCATGTACTTTAGTTTCATAAATCTTATTACACACTATCTCTATCTATATAAAACTCAAATACAAGTTCCTTTATTCATCAAACGCATTAAATACAAGTTCGTTTAATCATCAAACACATGTTCTAACTTTTTGGTGTCTATAAACTCTTGTGAATTTTTATTGAATTGTTATAACTTCTTAATTTCTTCACTAGATTTAAAGGCCACACACATTTTGTTAAAGTCCAAGGAATATTAGAAAGCATTAGGGCATGAGAAACCTCTATTTCCAAAATTAAAGTTATTGCAAGCGTCTATTGATTTTAGTGAAGTGAATAATGAAACAAGACTATGTATACTACTTGGCTTGTAATTCGAACTTGCAACCTCTTTTAATGAGATTATAGAGGAGGGGTTGCGTCATTAAAATTTTACATAGTCATTTTAATTTTTTATAATTTTATAAAGTCTTTCTCTTTTTATTTTATATAGTAAACAAGAAAATTTTATAAAGTCTTTCTCTTTTTATTTTATATAGTAAACAAGAAAACCATATATTTTTACAATAACTATCCAAGGTTAGTAGATTCAAGATATATCTAAAAAGAATACTTAGATGTAAATGTTATTTTTTACAAGTATTTGTTATCTATGTATAAGTGGAGATGTGCGTGGAAGAAGGAGCCGAACAAACTTCCACACCTTTTGTACCCCTCTTGCTTTATTGTTTCTTTCCAACAAGGTTCCTTATTAAGCTATACATACTCATGAATATCTTAATGATTAAAGGCACATATTCTCTCTAAGATTTATATATAAAGAAGTGCATTAAATAATAAATTACTCAGTAGATAGACATAATATAGAACATATAAATGTGAGAGACATTTCAAAGTTTATACACATTCCTCCTCTGCATTAATAAATTTGGTAATTAATTTCTCTTAATACAAATTGAAATACAAATTAAAATGAAATTCTTTCACCGTGATGCTCTTGTCCTATCATCAAGCTTTGATATCAATGACCTCAAATGGATTTCATAAGGTCAATTCTCTGGTTGTATACTCTTGACTTATTGTCTAACAATGATATACATGATCTCTTTTTAATATAAAATTGCAGTAGGTTTTGGAAGAAATTAATTTGAAACAAGATAGGTGGTGGGAAGAAGAAAATATCAAAGTGATGGCTATATCCAATGTCTAAATCATAATTTTCAATTATGCCGATAGTTAATGCCAAAATTTCCTACATCATATAAATATTAGTTTGACAAAAAACTCATTGAGAATTTATTTCTCCAAGAAATGTAAACTATGTTATTCTCTATACAATTTTTAATAAAATCAATGGCTTTGAGGAATCCTTCCAAGCATGCACATTGTTTTGCATTGTAGAAAAGCATCATCATATTTTTTTGAGAAAGGGCTTCTTCTCTGCGGAAAGCATGTTCCAAATTAATAATACCAAACATTTGCATAGATTTTCATTCCTCAATATAAAATTTATAAATAATTTCTTAAAATTAACATAATTTCATATGTAAATTTTGAAAAAATTGTGCTCCTTTCTTGGCCACACACCCTTTCTGTGGCACTACCATGCAAGGTAGAAAATTCCAATCTAAGTTTTTCAAGAATAGAAAATAAAATCATATAGCTTTGTTGTTTCTCATAAACTAAGGAAAAATAATTTCAATCTATGTCCATATAGGTTTTGGCCTCAATTTACATAACCAAGTTAAGAAAAACCTATTCAAGTAACCATATTTCATTAACATGTTTGATGAACCCTACAAGGTGTTAAGAAATCTATAGGGTAGTAGTTAGGATGATTTCTCTTTTCTTGATAACTGCTTGTGATATATTTGTATTTTTATTACTTATTAGTTTCTTCTCTTATTATTATGTTTGTTCTTGTCATCAAACAACTACCAAAACAAGAAGAAAAATAGTACACAAGAACACATAATATAGGATGCAAGACAAGGCCAAAACCTCTTCACTTGAGAGGAAAATCCATAAGTATCTTCTCTTCTTATAGATTCTTCAATTGATGAATTCCAAGATCTCTACACCAAGACCAATACCCTTCTAAGACCAAGTCCGATCTCCTTGATGGTGTGATTCCTTTGTCCAAGTCAAACCCTATTAAATATCTTCCAACAACACAATTTTGACCCCCAACTTTAGAATTTCAGCCTCTACTACAGGATTGAAATTTTCAACCCATGCAACTGCTACTAATCCACACATGTGAGAAAAATTTAGCCTTCCAAGGCCTTCCATCAACTTCACTTGGCTTGCTTCCTTGTCTAGAGCTGGTAGGTGACCTATTATGATCTTCTTCTAATACCTTTGATCCTTTTCTTACAACTTGAAAATTTCAACCTTGAAGCAGTAAACCCTAGCCTTCCTTCTTGACATGTATGAGAGAGAAGTAGCCTAAAAACCTTCATTCTTCATCATTCTCCTTTTCGCTAGAATTCTTGTGCTTCTCCTTTTCTTAGATGATGAGAAGTGAATATGTCTCCAAAGGAGGTCAAGTTCTCTACTTTATATAGGCTTCTAAGGTGGAAGTGACTCCTCAAAATAGGTCAACTTATTATCTGCGAGACCGACTTAGTCTTGGACGGTATTTTGACACTTTTAAATATAAAAATAATTATTTCTACAAGTTACAATGTGCCCGATGGGGTCTTCAACATATAATAATGATTGTTTTGACTTCTTGACCTATGTCAAACCCTAGAAGCACCCAATGGGTGCATGACCTCTAAAATTAAATACCTTGAGCATGAAACCCATGCTCCAAAAATAATAATAATAATTTTTCTTTCACTTTACCATATACAAGAATCAAAAGTACATTTCATATTTATGAAGATTGAACCTAGTTACACATTTTTCAACACTTCCTCTTAAATAGGAAGGTATTCATAAATGGTACATGGATATTCTTAATCTAAAGCTATCTCATAAGAAGAGTCGGATTGGTAACCCATATGTTTAACATCATACCAATCATACCAACCAACATTGTCACATAGCAAGGCCTTCACTAACAACTCTATCTCTTCAGAAGATCAAAGCACAATGCTGGCGATACCAATGAGTTATAGACACCATCATCATCATCTCTCAAGACAGATACCCCACCTAGGTGTTCACAAAGTATGTCCTTCCAAGACTATTCTTATCTTGGATAGCCAGTCCTCAAAGAATGTTGGTATTCTATAACTACTCTTATCTTAGATTCCCTAAACTACTCTTATCTTAGATTCCCTACCTCATCCTCAAAGATTATTGGATGATAGATGCTTACTTAATCCTCCATTCTTTCTTCCAGAATGAATACAAGAATGATGTGTTTATCTCTCCCTCTCAACTAGGGATGATATATCAACCAGACCAAGCTTGTCTCTTAAATACACAAGCTTCTTATTATAAAGAGATTTTTTCAACATATCAGCTACTTTCTCATCGGTGGAGATATATCGTAGCTGCAATACACCATCTTGTACTAACTTCTAAATGTAGTGATACTTGTTGTTTATATGTTTGGTATTTCCATGAAACACTGGGTCTTCCCTTATACAGTTTGTGTTATCAAAATGTATCATTGTAGTATCCATTGGTCCTTCAAAATACTTGGACAACAACTTCCTCAACGAGACAACTTCTCTGATTATTTCACTGACTACAATATATTCAGCCTTAACACTATTCAAAGCCACCTAGTCTTGTTTTCTTCTCAACCATGAGACCATGGAGGATCCCAAATTAAAACATCCTCCTATAGTCCTTCTTCCATCTTGCTCACTGCCTCCCCAGTCAAAATGTGTATATCCAATCAAGTGGACATAAATACTCCTATCTACTTCAAGTAGTACTAGACTATTCCTTGCAGATATATCAGTATATACTTGGCTTCTATGCATTGATCATGCTTAAGATAAACATGAAACTGACTAAGGACATTCACTGCAAAACATATGTCTGGTCAAGTATTCACCAAGTACATTAGTGAGCCAACCAATTATCTATATCTAATCAGATCCATTGGGCTTGATTCAGAACTCCTTAGCCTCTTCAGGTTTGTGATCATGGGGGCTATCATAGGTTTTAAATCCATCATGTCAAACCTCTTCAACATCTCGATCACATACTTTCCTTGACCTAGATAAATCTTATCAAGTCCCTCCCAAACTTCCAATCCCAAATAGTAGTGCATCAACCCTATATCCTTCATGTCAAATTTGGATGCTAGTTTCTTCTTGCACTCTTGGATTTGACCTTTCACACCTATCAAGAGAAGATCATCCACATACGGAAGAATTATTACAAGCTCATTCTTCACAACCTTGATATAGAGATTTGAATCATCATAACTCTTTTTGTAGCACAATCTTTGTAGGTATTCATCCATCCTTAGATACCATGCCCTTGGTGGTTGCTCAAGGCCATATAATTCCTTCTCCAACCCAAAAACATAAGCCTCTCTATCTTTGAACTAAAATCCCAGGGGGTTCTCTATATAGACCTCTTCATAAATTGTTCCATTAAGGAAGGTAGTCTTGACATCCATTTTATCAATATTCCATCCCATTGATGCTACCAAAGGGACCAGTGAGCATATAGTTGTATACCTTGCTGTGGGAGTAAATGTCTCTTCATAATCGATGACTTCTTGTTTAGAGAATCCCCTAGCCACAAATATTTTCTTATACTTATCAATACTTCCATCTGTCACATGTTTAATCTTGTAGAGCCATTTAGAAGTCACCATAGATTTGTCTTCAGGCCTAAGTATGTTCTCCCAAACTCCATTTTTCATTATCGATTCATACTCTTCATTCATGGCATCCTTACATTCTTGATGTTTAACAACCACTTCAATGATGGTTGGCTTTTCTTCTATTAGCTTCATCATGTATGCTGCATACCCAAAATATCTTTTGGGCTTATTACTTTCCTTTAACGTGCCCTTGACAATTCCATCTCCCTCTGCATCTAAAAGAGTAGATTTCAACCAGTTAGGTCTCTTTCTAGTTTTGAGGATGACCACAGATTGTGCATGTTCACTGGGGCCTTCATTTTCATTATTTTATTTTTCTTCCTCCTTGGTACCTTCCTCTTCTAATATACGAAGTTCTTTATCAATAGAGTCCATAGGGAGATCCATTTGTTTCTTAAGTGCAATACTTTCATCAAATATCACATCTCTACTAACTTCTATTCAAGGTCCTTCCTTTATATAGATCCTACAGGCCTTAGAAGAACAACTGTAGCCAAGAAATGTTCCCTTCATGCTTGAAGGATCCAATTTCTTTCTCTTGTCCTTTGGTACATAAATATAGACAAGACAACCAAAAATTCATAGATGGTATATACTTGGTTTCTTCTTAGTTGCTTCACCCCATAGAAATTTTGTCAAATCTTGATCATGCAACATGGATTTTACACTTTCTTCAATAAATTGATTCGTTCGTTATATAACTCCATTTTGTTTGGGATTGTATGGGACTATCAACCCCCTCATAATCCCAGACTCCTTAAACAAGGCTATGATTCTCTTTGAAGTATATTTCCCTCCATTATTAGACCTTAATATTTGTATTCTCCTTTCTATAAGGTTTTGTACTTCAACTTTGAGTGATTGAAATTTGATGAATACTTCATCCTTTGATTTCATTAGATAAGCCCAAGTTTTCCTTGAATGATCATGAATGAACGATACATAATCTAAATGACCTCTGGGAGACTTTGGATACGTAGGACCACAGACATCAGAATGAATGAGATCCATAATTTCTTTTGACCTTGAAGCACTGCCTCCAAATGGTCTCATGGTATTTTTACCTAATGCACATCCCTTGCATACTCCTTCATGATCCTCTTTGAGTTCGGGGATGCCATTCACCATTGAATTTAGGGTTGGTAATATTTTTTAGTGAAGGTGACCAAACCTTTTATGCCAAAGTTCACATGGGATAACTTCAATGTGAAAAAAACCTTGAGAGGGCAGAGTCAACAATTTGTAGAGTCTTCCTTCATGGATCCCAATCATATTTGCATTTTTGATGCTATAATTTTTATCCCATACTATAAATTTTTCCATTTATGAAAGAAATTTTATCTCCCTTATCTTCTAGACATGAAATAGAAAATAGATTCTTATGAAAACCTGGAACAAATAGGATGTTGTTGAGATGAATATTTCCTCCATTCTCTAGCTCTAGTGAGGTTGATACAATTGCTCTCACAGGATAGCTCTTCTTGTCACCAAGCTCAATGGAGTAAGAATATTTTCCACTTGATAATATCTTTACTTTCTTGTGCTCACCATTCATATGTCTTGATGATCCATTATCGATCAACCCAATATTCTCATCTTCAAATGTGTCAGTAAGTGTTGAGAATAGTACTTCATCCTCTGTAGATGTCTTGGTCATATCCTTATTGAGAGAAAATAGGAGATTGCATAGTTCTTTAATTCCCTTCTTGAGATGCCTTTCCACCATCATATACTTCTTCAAGAACTTCTTTCATGTAGTAGATATCTTCATCATTCCTTATCCAACCTTAGCTCTAATACCATGTTAAGAAATATATATGGTAGTAGTTATGATGATTTCTCTTTTCTTGATAACTCCTTGTGATGTCATTTTAGTTTTATTACTTATTAACTTCTTCTCTTATTATTATGTATGTTCTTATCACCAAACAGGTACCAAAACAAGAAGAAAAATTAGTACACAAGAACACATAATATAGGTTGCAAGCCAGGGTCGAAACCTTTCCACTTAAGTGGAAAACCCATAAATCTCTTCTCTTCTTATAGATTCTTCAATTGACAGATTCCAAGACCATCAAACCAAGACCAATAGCCTTGCAAGACCAAGCCTGACCTCCTTCATCATGTGTTTCCTTTGTCTAAGTCAAACCCAGTCAAATCTCTTCCAACAACACAATTTTAACCCACAATTTCATAATTTTAGCCTCTACTATAGGTCTAAAATTTTCGACCCGCACAACTGCCACTGCATCCACACGTGTGAGAAAAATTTAGCCTTCCAAGGTCTTCCATAAACTTTTCTTGTCCTGCTTCCTTGTATAGGTCTACTAGGTAACCTATTAGGCTCTTGTTCCAACAAATTTGATCCTCTTCCTACAACTTGAGAATTTCGACCTTGAAGTAGTAAACCCTAGCCTTCCTTCTATGCACATGTGAAAGAGAAGTAGCCAAAAAACCCTCCTTCTTCATCCTTCTCCTTCTTCGCTAGAATTATGGTGCTTCTCCTTTTCTTAGATGATGAGAAGTGAATGTGTGTCAAAAGGAGGTCAAGTTATCTTCTTTATATACGCTTCTAAGGTACACGTGGCTCCTCAAAATAAACCAACTTCTTTGCTGCCAAGCCAACTTGGTCTTGGAGGGCATTTTGACAATTTTAAATACAAAAATAATTCTTTTAACAAGTTACAATGTCCTCGATGGGGTCTTCAACCTATGACAATGACATTTTTGACTTCCTAACCTAGGACAAACCCTACAAGTACTCAATGGGTGCTTGACCTCTAAAATAAAAGAATTTGAGCATGAAATCCATGCTCCATAAATAGCATAATAGTTTTTCTTTCATTTTACAATATACAATAATCAAAAGTACATTTCATATTTACGAAGATTGAACCTAGTTACACATTTTTCAACACAAGGGGAAATTTGCAACCATTATTCTGGAAATGAAAAGGAAAGAGATTATACTATTCGTTATATGGATCTCAACCATACATCCAGCTAAGAAATAAAAGAGCTGAAAAATTAACTAGAGAAGGGAAAAACCCTCAATATAAAATAAGGGAACTTAACTATTACTGAAATTTCATCTATAGAGACTGGACATTTTCCCACATATTAATTTAAAAATTTCATGTAGATAAGTTTATGAAAATATATGATTATGGCTAACACAGGGCCTCTCAGTAGAACCTTAACACAAGAAATTTCCAAAAAATCACTAGACAAGCTAGAGGTATAGTAATGTTATGGGAACCATCGAAAGAATAAATACAAATATGCACCTACAGTAGTCGTGGTTAAAAAAAAATAAAAAAATTGGAAGCCTATTCCAGAGAATTCTCAATGAAAACTAATAGAAATTGGAACTAACCTGCAAGAAGAATGGAGCAAGTTTATTAATCAAATTTTTAAATTTATTAGGAATTCACCATAAGGGAATGTAATTGGAATTACCATGGCAACTAGAATGATATTTACCTTTGATAAAGGGAACGAAGCCTCTACATAATTTCCTGCCATGGAGGACAAATACTCAACATCTAAATTATAACTAATAGGAAGAAGAAACCCAGTGGAAATGTTAGAGTTAGGGTTTCAAGTATTAGGCTTACTATTAGAAAGTATGCCAAGGAACCCCTAGAGCAGAAAAGCTAGGTATAATCCTTGTGGAAACGGGATCCCATAACCAAAACTCTCGAAGAAGAACTAGGGCTTAACCTGAAACCTACCAAATCAACCATTAGTGAGTGAAATTCATGATAAAGATGGTAAAGAATCTTTGAATATATATATATATATATATATGAAGTAAGAAAAAGTTTGATTATTTACTAAGCGGAGTAGAACCATGTGCATGCAAATGTCTCTACCAGTATGCATATTGGCTCTAAACGGTAAATCTAAATAGAAGTACCAAACTTCAACATGGAAATAATCTCAAGAACAAAAGAAAACCATTTATTTTTAGTTTGAATCACTATATGGTTGCAGAGATTGAGTCTCAAATAGAGTAAACGATAATGAGGCCGAGACACTATAGGTTAAGGTTGGGTAGTTACCATAACGATAATCCAAAAAAAATCACCATCAATCAATATTTGAATGATCGTCATCATCAAACAACACGACTAACTAGGATTTTCATTTTATTAACAAATGCCCCTTATCGATGTTGAGAACCAAGAGAAACAAATCCATGTAGCAACCATGAATCCATGTGGCTACCATAATGGAGTGGTGAAGTGTATTGCCACAAGAACCCATCTATAATTATTATAATATTAAAAATCGACAGAGACAAAACCAGCTTAAAAATTGGCCCTTTTAACCAAAAAAAAATAAAAAAATAAAAATTATATATATATATATATATATATATATATATATATATATATATATATATATAACCCAAAAATTTAGAAAAAAAAGTCGAAAGCTATTTAATTATATGGTAATTGTTATAGAAAATTTATAATAAGTTTGGAATAAGAGCATATAGCTATCTATATAACAAAAATATATAAAGAAGTTTAATAATCTTGAACATTAAAGGTAAGGGTGTTGCAATAGTAATTTTAGTAAGCCAATTCATACAATTTGATATGATCAACCAAAGTTGGGTGTTATGACAAAAACTTGAATGAAGACATATAGAAAGAAAAATATATTATCATATGGTATCGAAGTATGTAAGATGTGGAAAATTTCCATGGTGATTTCTTCTATACCAAATAGATATATAAAAAGCCTTTAACAATCCATGTTTTATTCTTTAAAGAAAAAATTATTGTGTAATTTTCCAGTAAAAAAGTGTGTTATTTTGTAGGGATGTTACATGTCAGGCTTTTATTGATCACCTATAAATATGAGGAATCCACTATGAAACCAATTTTCTTCCCCAAAATATGTCTCGATTATTATTGGGTAAATATGAAAGACTATGTAGTAACTTAAAAATCAATTAAATGTTTTTTATCAATAAAATAAAATAATGTAATAATTACTAGATAAAGCCCGGGCCCAGACGGATGGTATATTGAAATCTTCACTCACTTTTTTTTATAATTTTTAAACAGACCTGAATATGTTGGAGGAGTCAAGGATTATGGGGAAAATCCACCCACTCATAAACTCAATGTATATCGCTCTTATCCCGAAGCGGTGCCCATCCACGGCTTTCAATGACTACAGGCCCATTTCGCTATGCAATCTTATTTATAATATCATTTCCAAAACTATAGCCAGCTAGATGCGGAATATTCTGTCTAGATTTATTTCACCTGAACAATATGGTTTTTTACAGGATCGGAAAATTCATGATGTCATTGCCATTGCACAGGAATGTATGCATTCAATACATTCCAAGCACTTAAATGCTGCTATTATGAAGGTGGATCTTTAGAAGGCATATGACTGTTTAGATTGGGGCTATCTCCGACTGGTCTTGCATAAAATTAGGTTGCAACCCAAATGCGTGGATTGGGTCATGGCCTGTGTCCTGAATATAAATTATGGAATGATAATCAATGGATATCCTACTCGATTCTTCAGGGCTGGACGGGGACTGAGACAAGGCTGCTCACTATCTCCTCTTTTATTCATCCTGGCTATGGATGGCTTGAGTTTGTGAATCAAAAAAGCGGTGAATGATGACCAATTTCAGGTGGGTAATTGGGAACAATATGAAAATATCACATGGTTTTTTCGTTGACGATGTGCTCATCATGGGTATGTTAAATCGTCTCTCATGGCTGAATCTTTTCCATATTTTAAATTTTTTTTCTATAGCAACTGGTTTGAATATGAACTTGCACAAATCTATTGTTTATCATGATTTGAGCGATATGGAGGTCATTGACTATATAAGGAACCTTTTTGGTATTGAGGCGGAATTGATGCAAAATGGTATGAAGTATCTTGAATACCACATAAAACCAAGTTGCTATAGGAACAATGATTGGCAGTGACTGGTAGACTGGCTTTACAGAAGAGTTTCTGGGTGGGAATATCCTTGCTTGTCCCTGGGTGGACGAGCGATCCTCACTTAGGTTGTTCTTACCCAACTGGGGGTATATTGGGCACACTTATTTCATATACCTCAAGCCATCATTAATAGCATTAATCGTGTTGTTGAAAATTTCCTTTCGGCGAGTTGCAATGGTCAACATAAAGACCACTTGACCCAATTGTCTCATCTTACTTGCCCAAAAATAATGAGGGGTTGGGGTATTATGAATCTTAGAATATTTGGATGTTCGTTGTCGATAAAATCCTTATAGCGAGTTTATCTTTGGGTCCGGTATATGGAGCAATGTGATCAAACAAAAATATTTGAAGTACCTGGATTTTCTTTACTGGTTCCGTAATGACAACATTGGTATGCCGTGTGGATCAACCATATGGTATAACTTTCAAAAGGTTGCAATTTTTTTTATTAAACACCTGGTGTGGAATATGGGATCTAATCACTCTATCATCATTGGGGTGGACAAGATTTTGGGTGCCAACGGGGATTGTTGTATATCTAAATTTCTACTTCATTTTTATATGGCAAAGGCATTTATTTCTGGAACCAACTGATTAATACATGGAGGGACCGATCTCCTATATGGAAAACACCACAAGAACTGGAGATGCGAGGTAATTTGGTATTGGAATGGATTCAAATTAGTGTCGGCTTAAAACAGTGGGTATATGTCAAGAGGCTCAATGTGACAGTTTGGCATGGTCGGGAAAAATGAAAGCTGGAAATATAATGGTGGAAAACATATGTATTTCTCTGAGTGGAAGAGGAAGCAGGTGTGTGGAGGATCCAATATTATATTCTTTTTGGAAAACAAACATTCCTATTAAAATCATTATGTTCTCATGGCTAGTTTACCACAACAAAAACCTTACTTGGGATAACTTGCAAAAGTGAAAATGGCATGGGCCAAGCATATGCACAATTTGTAAACAGGAGGGGGAAACAACGATCATTTGTTCCACATATTCCACCACATGATCCAGGTATGGGAAAAATTGGAAATATGTTATGGTTTTCCTTATAAACTATTTCATGACATTGCAGATTGTATGGGGTGGAGTAAAAAGAAGTCTGCTTGGAGAATTATTCCACTCCTATTTTTTTAGACTATATGGAAATGGAGAAATAATCATTTATTTGAGAACACTGTCGAGGAATTCAAGCTGGTTTATGAGAAGATCATATCCTTATACTCAATGTATCCTATACATCAGAATATGCTCAAAAAACAACAACAAAGGAGAAATTGTCCACAAATGGTGTACCTGATTGGTTTTTCGATGGAGTGGCTCAAAGCAATGTCTATGGATGTGGCTTTTGGATAGTGATGTCAAATGAATTACAATATAGATTCCGCTAGAATGCTGATATGGGCTCGAATAATAAAGCAAAGGCGATGGCACTATGGGTCATTTTATGGCTCACAAGTTTCTCAATATCCCCGACATCCATACATATGGGGATTCAAAGATAATCATAGATCATGTTAATGGCAAGGCACATATCAAACAATTAGCTCTTCTTGGTTGGTTAAGGAGAATTAAAAGTCTATGGATGTTGCTCGGGAAATATCCAATCAATCACATCGGTAGAGAGCATAACTAGGGTGTGGATGATCTCTCAAAGAAAGGACTCCAAGGAATGGTGGGAGAAATTCACATGAATATATTTATGGAGGGAAATATACTAAGCACTATGGAGTTCACATTCCCATGATAGTTTCACATATACTCTCCAATATTTTTTATATAAATGTTTCTCATTTTTTGTATGTAACAGGTAAACAATGGAACCAGTGGGCAAAATGGTTTGTTATGATACACTATGTATATGGGATGATATTGTTTCATCATAAAGTTTTTTTAATGGAATTATTTTTTTAGTACTTCTCTCATATATCTGCTATATGCAATATGTAGATCATTTTTGGTTATATACACTCTGTATGTACATCTCTTTATATCGTCACTTTATAGGGGTTTGCAAATCACGCAACCCAGATGTTCAAGTTTCTATGATGATACAAATACATGAATGTAGCTATAATGTACATGAACCATCTGACAATATAAATATAGCTTTTTTCTTGCTAAAAAACTAAAAATAAATAAATTAAAAATAAAAAAATCATAGTTTAATCGTAATTTTACATCCTTTGGGTAACGAAGAATTTTGAATCTTATTTTACGTTTTAGTGTATTTTCTATTAAAAATTTGATGGTCTACGTAAATAATTTATGTAATTATTTACTCATTTATTTTAAATTAATGTTTATATATATATATATATGAAAAAGAATAATATCTTTTAGTTGGTAGTGGAGTGCTTTGTTCAGACACTTATTTCTGAGAGTTAATGGTTCAAACCATGTACTTGTTTAGTATGATTTACGTAGGTGAAAACTATGATTGTCTGGTTCTAGTGAATGCCAACTATAATTATATGGGTTTCATTAGAAATTTCCCTCCTATATATATATATATATATATATATATATATATATAGTGACAATGTTGACATTACAACTACTATAAAATAGTTGTACAAATATTTCACTTTTATTTTTAATCCTAACATAATTTTATGCCAACTTATATATATATATATATATATACTATACTATACTATACTATACTATACTATTTTTGAGTATGAGAAAAATCTATCATAATATTTTTTTTTAATAATTTAAAACATTTCACTAAGCTAATTAAATATTCATATTAAATAATTTATTTCAATATCAGCTATATATAAAAAATATATAAAAGTTAAAAAAAAAAAAAATTATAAAGTGATATTTAATGTAACACCCCTTGTTGCACCAACATTTTTTTATTACCAAGTTTTATACAGTACTTCAAAAACTTTATTTTGCTTAACAAAATTTGTTAAAGAATTAAGGCTGGAAAGGCCAAAACATTATGATATTTTTATTTAAAGAATTTAAATTGTTTGTTAAGAAAACTGAATGAAAATAGTTACATAACTCCTTGGATAGTTAGAAACAGTTGCCACCTTTCCTCCCCAAAAGAGGGAAAAGAATGGGGAAAGGGGGACAGAGAGAAGGCAGGAGAGGTTGTTGAGATTTTTCCTTGAGTTGGGCACAAGTAACCTGTGGGAAACAAAACTATGGCTAACAGTGGAATTGGTATGCGACTTGAGGCTAGATGATCCAGATTTAAATAGGAACACAACAAATTACAGATATTACCATAATATGGAGATGCAGTAGAAATAATACTTCATTTCATTACTGTAAAATACTGAAATATGCTTACAAACATAAATGGAAATAAAATAGCTAGGGTGATGGTAGCTTATCTCTCAGAAGAGATGTGGTGGCTACATGCCTCTGAACTATGCTACAATGATGCTCGAAGGACTATGTATTGTTGAGAAACAATGGAAAACCCTAAACATCCAAAAACATAACCCTAGAAGATGAAATGTCAAACTGTGGACCCCGTTTGGGTAAATTGGTACATCAACTTCCCAGGGTCGTAACTTTGGCATACAATCTCCCTTTGACGTGCAAAATATCTTGCTAGAAAGATCTATCTTGAGTTGCTCCCATTTTTCCCAAAACATGTCATTTAGGGCCTCAAAACGGGTGCAGAAGTTCAGTACCCAAAAAACGCTAAAAATAGTAAATTGTGCTACAATTAAGGAAACTGAAAAACTGAAAAAGACAGTTGTGGGGGTCCAAGTGGGATAGGTGGGTGGCCACCAAAATCTAACTGGATCTTTCCTCCCCCCTTAGGAAGCAATGGTCCCCATTGCGTTGAGTTCTTCCATCTACTGAACTTGGTCCCTCGTGAGTTGTTTTGAAATCTTTGATGTGTCCAGTAATGGTGGGAAGCATGGTAGAGGGCAGTCCACATTGAACACTCAATGCAAGCAAAGGAATGGGGGAATGTTGTGCTCCAAAGCATTGTTCCCCATAGCTTTGGTACTGGTGTAAGGACCATGTCGGAGTGCTCTGAGCTTCTTATGGGCTCTTGTAAGGCGTTCTTTCTACAGATGCAACCAGACTTTGTCACCCACATGAAACTTGTGTGGTACCTAATGCTGATCATGTCGCTTCTTGTACTTGAAATTTTTCAGAATAGGTGCTCTAGAAGTCAAATCAGATGAATAATTGACCAGACAGTGCAACGGTACCCCTATGGGTGAGGAGAAGATGTTCATGTTTGCTTTCATGACCATATCCATCTGCTGCTGCTGCTGCATGGAGGAACCCTTCGTGAGGGTCATGGATATGGTGACGATATTCCCATTACTTTGGGAGTGAACCAGACAGAAAAATGAACTTCCTAGTTTGGGAGATGAGCTTGCTTCATTTCTTAGCAGCGATCAAAGAGGTGGCAGTAGGTGGGGCTGCCTCTGGTATCCTGTATAATGAATTACCCAAATAAATAATAACAGCGCGAGGCCTTGACTCATAAACAGAATGTTGCCTCCATAAGTATGGTTGGCCTAATAATACATCCCAAACATCCAGAGGTGAAACATCACACAATACCTCGTCTGTGAAGGGCTTGATGTTGTAGGGAAGGTGACACTACTGGCAAACTTGGAGATCTCGTCCTTGGCGAAGCCACCTGATATTGTAGGCTGCAGGTGTGGTGTAGTCGGTAGGCCTGACCACTTCACAACCTCTGCTAAAATGAGTATCTTTTGGCTCCCAGTGTCAACAATGAATTGCAGTGGTGAACCCTTCACCCACATATGTGAGTGGAAAAGACGCTCCCCCTCCTCTGGATCTTTAGGCTCATTCTTCTGGATCTTGGCGGTGGCAACAGTGGCGCTGGGCTCCACATCAATGATCTGAATCCCTTTTCCATTCCCCTGGTCGGGTTTTGACTCAGGCTTGGAACATGCATCGGATTCTTAAGCCTTCAACTCAACCACTAGAGACTGTTTGGTCCAACACTCACTTGTGTTGTGAGTGGGGCTCATATGGAACTCACACCACTTTCTTGTGTCCTTATTTGACTTTGTGGTGTTGTTCTTTTCTTGCGGCTTCAATGGGTTGTCTTGGGTCACCGCGCCTTGGCTTTGTCCTTTGTTCCTCAGATTCGCAGATCCAAAGTCTCGCTTCTTTTGTTTAAACTTATGCTTGATTTTGACAGCGTATCGGTACACCGTGCCGAGCGAAGAGATGTTCAAGAACTCCATCTCATCCTAGATGTATCTGTGTAAGAAGCCATGACACTTGAGTACCAAATGCAGCTCATCCTTGATACCCAAATGTGTGCAAAGGGTATGAAAAATGTTTGTGAACTATGGTACATCTTGGTCCCTTCCTTGCCACAGCGTGGTCCACTTTATGTATTTGTCCTCATAGCTTTTGACAAGGTATTACTACTACTTGATGGCATCCCAAAATGAATTCCAAGTGGGTGCGATTGAAAATAGTGAGCCCGTACTTTCATCCTTTTGCTCGCAGTAGGTTTCACACCATTCCTTGATGCAGGGGGTTGCTTTGAAAAGAGCGAAAATAATCTTTTCCTGACTCGAAAAATCATGAACAGAAAAATAACCTTCTAGCAGATTTAACCATTTATCTACAACATCTCCGTCTATCTAACCCTCAAATATGGGAATTTCAAAGTTAACTTGTACCTTAAAGGGTGTTACGCTTCCATAGTAGCTGCTGGAAGTAGATGTGTCACCCTTGGGTAGCCATTGAAGGATCTGGGCAAAGTTTTCCATCATAGCATTCCTTTGTCGCTTTAGGGCCTCTTCAAGCAAGATTTTGATAGGATATCCTGGCCCCTCGTCTTTCCTTTCATCCTCCATGGGAGGCCGTCGAGATTTGCAAGGCCGGTCTTGCAAAGGTTCGACCAGTTCAAGCCCTAACTCCTTATATCCCAACCTCGTTGGGGACATGCAAAGAAAGACAGAAAGAGAAAAACACTCTGATACACTGATCTGGATTTAAAAAGGAACGCAACAAATTACAGATATAACCATACATATAGAGATGCAGCAAAAATAATACTTCATTTCATTACTATAAAATACTAAAATATGCTTACAAACAGAAATGGAAATAAACTAGCTAGGGTGATAGTAGCTTATCTCTTAGAAGAGATGTGGTGGCTATTGATGGGCCTCTAAATTAGACATAAATTAAGGCCCATACCTCTAATTTAAAACATAAATTAAGGCCTATGACCATCCTTCAACACATTAAATCTCTCTTTTTTCATTAGATAATTTATTTTTAACTTTAATATATTCATTAGGAAGGTTTCTGAATAATTGAATATTTGTGCCTAATATTATTTATTTTGTGGAATATTATGAGAATATTGGGCAAATTATGAAGAGTTGGAGGAGGAGATAATTTAGGGACTTGTTCCTTACTACTGGAGGATCAATCATAAATAATAAATTCAACAATATATTATGGAATTATGGCACAAAGTGTGGAACTCCAATGATTGAGAAAATCTAGGAATGTGTTCCACTAATCAAGGGAGCAGATCCACTAATCAAGGGATTCCGGTGGGGAAAGCTTCCTCCATTCATGGGGAATGATTCTTAATCATTTTTTATAAGTACCAAGTCAAATTTGCCTCTAGGGAATGATTGAGAAAATCTAGGAATGTGTTCCTTGTCATTTAATGCAAATTCCTAGTATTGGGGACTAGATCCACTAATCAAAGAATTGTGGTGGTGAAAGCTTCCTCCATTCATGGGGAATTATTCCTAATCATTTTTTATAAATACCAAGTCTAATTTTTCTCTAGGAAGAGATTTTCATTAGTGTTATTGTGGAGAGAGCTTGTATTTCTCCAGCTCCATTGTATTTTCTTACAAGGATGTAATTCTATTGATGAAAATAATGAATATTGGTGTCATGTTCAGCCTCTAAATCTTATTATCCTCCATAGGTCTCTGAGTTTCCTTGGGCTTGGCCATCACAGGAACCTCAGAGCCCTTTTGTATTGTTTTCTTTCATTTTTTCATTGCTTATTCACATGCACCTTTAGTTTTTATTTCTTTCTATTTTTGCATTTAGTATTAATGATTTCTTGTTGTACGATTGAGTTAAATGGTTGATGTAAGTTCTTTTGTAGGATCACAATCATTATTTCAACCTTGGAAAATATTTGGACGTTCATAAGAATCATTGAGTTTCTTGGATTAGTCTTCTTATTCCCAAATCTAGATTGTTGGACCTCTTTTTTAGCAAAGAATAGTAAACTTCTTCTATTTTTTAGAGCATGCTAACGAGCTTCAATTGAATTGATTCCACTTGCATTATATCACAAAAACATTCTAGTTCATAAAAAAAAATACCCCATTGCATTTGCACTTGATTTGGTTAGGCATTTTTTATATTTACTAGCTTACTAGTTCTCGAATTTCTAGATTTTCGACTAATAATGTTTTTTTTCATGGGTTAACAAAGGCCTTTTTGAGTAATTCCACTTGGAATGGGGACCTAAGACATCCTAGTTAATAACAAAATTTGTCCCATCCAATTTGGATTTCATTTTCTTTGTCATTAAACCCTCACCAATTTCATCATTTCACAAGGAAACTTCTCCAAGCTTTTTTAGCAAATCCATCCATCTCCCAACTTTGGTTTTGAGTTCTGAGTGATCCTAGGTATTTTGTCACTCCATTCCACCCATCTAGAACCTTCTCTAAGCCTTTCATCACCTCCAACACCTCACATTTTTCTCTCGGTTGTATCCTGTAGGTTCACTATAATTCCTATAGGATCATCGTGTAGGTTTCTAGTACATCCTGTAGGTTTTCTTGAAATGGCCTGTTTTGAGGCCGAATTGATGGAAAACCTCTAGGAAGTCAAAAAAAGCCTCCCAAGGGTCTCCCATACCATCCAAAAATCTCCTAACACTTCCATCCAACCTCCAATATCCTTAATTCACTGTCCACATCGCCAAAAGAAATTATTTTTCATACTTGATTTTGCATGAAAAGACAAAAAGACAAAAATAGATTTATTTCAGTCCCTATACTTGCACATTAGTGATGTTTGATGCTTCTTACTTCCATGCTTAGATAGTATCATTTGGTGCATTATTGCAAAGCATAGTTTATTGGCATTTAATTAGGAATTGGTGTGATTTAGAATTGAATTTTATCTCTTTCCTTGTACTTTCTTTGTTGCAATAGGTTAAGGTTCCATTTCAAACATTTCATTTTCTGCAAATTAGTTTAGGATTTGACTTCAGTACATGCACTCCATTACATCATGACAATAAAGGAATGACACATTGTATGTCGCACATATAGTGTCGACACCTCTTAAGTTTGTACAAACCCCGGGTTGATAAATAAAGTTGGTAGCCTTGGGAATTGTAACATTCTTGTTGCAATACTGAGGCTCATCACTTTTTTGTGCCGCTGTCTAGGAGGTGTTAAAGTATGCATTTTTTCTTCCCTAGTTGATTCATGTCTTTTCTCTTTTTGCAAAACAAAAATATTTGCATTAGGCATACTTAATTTCAAAAGTAGAAAATTGCATTGCATTATAGTTTTCATTCAAACATAAAAACAAAAACAAAATTTCTCCAACACCAACCCCCCTCCACTCCCATTTGATCACATGGTGCAGTAAGAGCCATATCACCATTCACTTTTGTAGGTAGAAGAAGAAGATGGAAAAGAATGTATAAGAAATTGATGGTGATGATGACAATGAGGAAGATCCTATCGGATTTCCCATTCAAGATAATGATGGAAGTGCGCACATGAAGAACATCCCTCCATCTTTTCTTCCAAAATTTCATGCTCTAAGGTCAAAGGATCCAGAAACCTTTCTCTTTGAATTTGAGATTGTTTGTAGATCTTATGGTTACTTATTAAAAACTCAAAATTTGAGATTGTTCCCGGCAACGTTGAAGGATAGAGATCTTAAATGGTTCATGAGTTTAGGGGTTGATTCAATAAGATCATGGAATGATATGCAAAAGATATTCCTAGAAAAATATAAAGATCATGATCTTTAAGAAGAAATACTTAGAATGAATCAAATAGAAGAAGAAAGTCTAGAGGGAAAAATTACATCATTTACAATCCGACACACTAAAAACCCTCTTACTTAGAATAATTAGGGATAAGTGGATTGATCTCCTTAATCTCATGAGTAGAAGTGATGTATATCAATTATCATTTGAGGAAATTTGTGAAACATGCAAACACATATCAAGAGGAAAAGCAAGAGTAGATAAATCAACATCAAGATCGGTAAGTCAAGCTAAACTTGGAAAGTTGTTTGATGATTTTAAAACATAGATTCTTAGCAATATAACAAAACAAGAAGAAATGTTAAGAATGAAAGATGAAGGAAAAGAAAATGCTGATATTTGTGTTGCAGAATCACATGATGTTAAACATTGTCCATCATTACCAAGGTTGAAGGAAGTTAGCAAAAGGAAAATGGAGCAAGTCAATTGCCAATGCAGCTATGTTATGTATCTCCTAGAGGACCATGGAAGCTTATTCAACCTGATATGATGCAAGAGGCTAATTCACAATTTCAAGTTTATGCACATCCACCTCAAAGTAATTGGAACACACTCTTTCCTTGGCAACATTGGCCATCTAAACCCCAAAACCAATCTTGGCAACAAGGTTGGCAAGGAACTTATGGGAGCCATCCACAATATCCTCAATATTTTCCTCAATATCCTCCATACCCAACTCCATGTTATCCCTACCATGCACCTCCACCACAACCACAACCCCATCCACATCCGTCTCAAATATACACTCTCACTCAACTACCTCTACCACCATTTCCAAACACACACATTGAAGTAGCTCAACCCACTTACAATGCTGAGGTACAAAACTTCCAAACATCTCCTCTTGAGCTCAATGGTATTCACCATATCTCAAGAAGAGTATTGCAAAAAAGAGATTATCTTGATATCATTGAAGGACCACATCCAGAAGAAGAAGATTCAAATAAGAAGACTACAAAACCATCTGTTATGATTGATGAAGAGCAGACATCAAAATCAGAGATCAAGAGAACTCCCTCATGGTTACCATCAAATCCTCCATGTATTCAAGAGAGTAAGCAACAAAAAGAGGAAGATTTGAAGGTCATGGTAGAAGAAGACATGAAGAATGATCCAGATCAACAAAAGGACCAAGGACATCACAAATATATTGAAATATGGTTCCAGACAGTCACTAAGTTGTAGAATCACTCTCTTCCTCAACTATGCTTGACCCTTTCAAAGTCAAATCATTTGGTCTCTGAAATCCAGGTACATGTCAAAGCATGCATTTCAAGCATCCACATCATTTTGTCTATCATCTTGATGTGCACATGGCTCCATTGGAAGTATTCTTATACTTGAAAGTAATTTTGTTTTTCAAGTCGGGTAGGATAGAAGACTTTTTTTTAAATAAGAGAAAAAAAATCTAAGGTGAAAACCTCCTTGGAGGTGCCTCAAATTGGCTCATTGATTGAAACCTCCATGAGGTGGTCAATGGGTTGAAAAAAATAGAAAAAAAAAATAAGAGAAAAAAATAAGATCCTAGGTAAAAACCTCCTTTGAGGTGCCTAGGCAGACCTGCTAGTTGAAAACCTCATTGAGGCAGCTAGTAGGCCTAGAAGAAGAAAAAAATGAAAAAAAATCCTTGCTCCATGCATGCATGTACTCTCCAACATCTACAAGCAACAAGAACAAAGTTGGTACCAAAAGGAAAATTGGTCAAGCCTAGTCAAAAGAAGTCAAAGTTTGACTTTCTCCTACTTTGCTCAAATGCTCCAAGGCCATTCCAATCCATTACCCTCATCTATTTTCACCATCCACCCATCATTCTCAAGCTTCTACCACTCATTTTTCTTGTTGTCCTAAAAAACTACAGGATGCTTTGTTTTACTATAGGATACAAAAATACATAGAGCAGAATTTTTTTTTTTGCCATAACTTGAAAACCATGCATCCATTTTCCAAGATGTTTCAGGGGGAGATGCATATGGATGATGGTAACATGCTCAAGCAATTTCAGCAAATTCCAATGCACGGTTTCCAAGAAATCAACCTCCATCACCTTCAACCATTTTTGCATTTTCTCAATATCTGTGCATCCATTTAAAAAGTTGTTTCATGGGGAGATGCATATGGATGATGGTAACATGCCTAAGAAATTTCAACAAATTCCAGTGCACGATTTCCAAGAAATTGACCTCCATCACCTTCAACCATTTTTAGTTTTTATTGAGATCCGTGCATCCATTGACCAAAATATTTCTCTGGGGAGGTGCATAATGATGATGGAAACATGGTAAAAAAGTTTCAGCTCAATACAATCTACTGTTTGGGAGATATGGACAAAACAAGTCGTTGTCCTGTAAACCTACAAAATACAGAACAACACCTACAGGATCGGCAGTGATCATTTTTAAAGGAGATCCAGAGGTCAAAGAAGCTTCTCTAGAGCTTAGCAGTAGCATCAGGATCATCAACATCACCATCCAACACCTGCAACATCAACTTAGCAACAACATGCATGTCTCTCCAACAACCGTCAGATAGGTACAGGTATGCAATATTCTTGACCTCCTCTCTTGAGAATATTATAGTTAGAAATTTGTTGTCAATGCATGAGAGATGAGGTTTCATAAGCTAAGGATGGTCATCGGTCTCAGCCGCCTTCAACTAGTTGATAACAACTCACTCCTTCACTCATGCAATAATGGAAAGTCAAATTATGAAGGGTGATGATTTCAAGGAATGAGGACAGTAGTTAAAAGAATAAATTTTTTCAAAGGCCAAGGTCACCACAGCACTCCAAGCCCTCCATCCACTTCATATTCACTATCTATTTATTATTTATCCATCCCATTTCATTCTTGAAGAAAAAACAAAGAGAGGATCCTCTCCAATTTCATGAAATTTCCATTTGCAGGTCAGCAAGAATGACGGTCAAAGAGCAAAGGAGGATCACAAAGAGACCCCTGTCACTCACATTCTTATTTTACCACTCATTAACATTCATTCTCCATCATTTTTGTCATTTTTTCCACTCCTTTACTTCAGTTTACAAGGGGACTGTGTTTTTTACAGGATGATCTTATAGGAATTGCAGTGACCCAGAAATCCTACAAGATGTGTCTAAATGGCAGAACAAGGTAGCAGATGGTTGATAAGGTTGTGGAATACCTTGCCAAACTAAAAAAATATTCAAGAAATCATCTTAAATAAGGGCAAGAAAGAAATCTAATGGTCTCAAGAAACAATGATTTTTCTTTAAAAAAATATGTTTTTGAGTTTGTCCTTGCGGAGCTTACAGCCAAGATTCTTAATGCACAAGAGACATGCCACCAAGGCCATGGATGAGGCACAATGAGGTCACTAAGTTGCTCAGAGGATGAGCAACACTTTCAATAAGGGGGTATGATGGGCCTCTAAATTAGGCATAAATTAAGGACCATGCCTCTAATTTAAAACATAAATTAAGGCCTATGACTATCCTTCAGCATATTAAACCTCTCTTTTTGCATTAGATAATTTATTTTTAACTTTAATATAATCATTAGGAAGGTTTATGAATAATTGAATATTTGTGCCTAATATTATTTATTTTGTGGAATATTATGAGAATATTGGGCAGATTATGAAGAGTTGGAAGAGGAGATAATTTAGGGACTTGTTCCCTATTACTGGAGTATTAATAATAAATAATAAAGTCAACAAGATATTATGGAATTATGGCACAAATTGTGGAACTCCAATGATTGAGAAAATCTAGGAATGTGTTCCACTAATCAAGGGAGCAGATCCACTAATCAAGGGATTTCGGTGGGAAAAGGTTCCTCCATTCATGGGGAATTATTCTTAATCATTTTGTATAAGTAGCAAGTTGAATTTGCCTCTAGGGAATGATTGATAAAATCTAGGAATGTGTTCGCTGTCATTTGATGCAAATTTCTAGTATTGGAGACTAGATCCACTAATCAAGGGATTTTGGTGGGGAAAGCTTCCTCCATTCATGGGGAATGATTCCTAATAATTTTGCATAAGTACCAAGTTGAATTTTCCTCTAGGGAGAGATTTTCATTAGTGTTATTGTCGAAAAGAGCTTGTATTTCTGTAGTTCCATTGTATTTTCTTGTAGGGATGTAATTCTATTGATGAAAATAATGAAGATTGGTGTCAAGTTCAATATCTAAATCTTGTTCTCCCCCATAGGTATCTAAGTTTCCTTGGGTTTGGCCATCCCAAGAACCTCAGAGCCCTTTTGTATCATTTTCTTTCATTTTTTCATTGCTTATTCACATGCATCTCTAGTTTTTATTTATTTCTATTTATGCATTTAGTTTTAATGATTTCTTGTTGTAGGATTGAGTTAAATGGTTGATGTAAGTTCTTTTGTAGGATCACAAGCATTATTTCATCCTTGAAAAATCTTTGGAAGTTCATAAGAATCATTGAGTTGCTTGGATTGGTCATCTTATTTCCAAATCTAGATTGTTGGACCTCCTTTTTAGCAAATAACTATAAATTTCTCCTATTTTTTAGAGCATGCTAACGAGCTTCAATCGAATTTATTCCACTTGAATTAGATCAAAAAAACATTCTAGTTCATAACAAAAATTACCCCATTTCATTTGCACTTGATTTTATTAGGCATTTTTTATATTTACTAGCTCACTAGTTCTCGAATTTCTAGATTTTCAACTAATAATATTTTTTATTTATTTTTCATGGGTGAACAGAGGTCTTTTTGAGTGATTCCACTTGGAATGGGGATATAAGACATCCTAGTTAATAACAAAATTTGTCCCATCCAATTTTTATTTGATTTTCTTGGTCATTAAACCCTCACCAATTTCATCATTTCACAAGGAAACTCTCCAAGGTTTTTGAGCAAATCCATCCATCTCCCAACCTTGGTTTTGAGTTCTGAGTCATCCTAGGAATTTATCACTCCATTCCACCCATTTACCACCTTCCCTAAGCCTTCCATCACCTCCAACACCTCAAATTTTTCTTTCGACTGTATCTTGTAGGTTCACTATAATTCCTATAGGATCATCCTGTAGGTTTTCCTGAAATAGCCTGTTTTGAGGCCGAATTGATGGAAAACATCTAGGAAGTTACCAAAAGCCTCCAAAGGGTCTCCCACACCATCCAACCATCTCCTAACCTTTCCATCCAACCTTCAACATCTTTAATTCACCGGCCACATCACCAAAAGAAATTAGTTTGTATACTTGATTTTGCATGAAAAAACAAAAAGACAAAAACAAATTTATTTCAGTCCCTTTACTTGCACATTAGTGATGTTTGATGCTTCTTACTTCCATGCTTAGATAGTATCATTTGGTTCATGATAATTTAGCATTATTGCAAAGCATAGTTTCTTGGCAGTTAATTAGGAAATGGTTTGATTTAGCATTGAATTTCTGTCTCTTTCCTTGTACTTTATTTCTTGCAATAGGTTAAGGTTTCATTTCGAACATTTCATTTTCTGCAAATTAGTTTAGGATTTGACTTCAGTACACACACTCCATTACATCATGATAGCAAAGAAATGGCACATTGTATGCCACACATATAGTGCCAACACCTCTTAATTTTGTACGAACCCCGAGTTGATAAGTAAAGTCAGTAGCCTTGGGAATTGTAGCATTCTTGTTGCAATATCGAGGCTCATCAGCTACATGCCTCTAAAATGTGTTACAATGAGGCTCGAAATCCTATTTATTGTTGAGAAACTATGGAAAACCATAAACATCCAAAAACCTAACCCTAGAAGATTAAACACCAAATTGTGGGCCTCGTTTGGGTAAATTGGTACATCAACTTCACGGGCTTGTAACTTTGGCATACGATCTCCGTTTGACATGCACAATATTTCGTTAGAAATATTTATTCGAGAACTACAACTTTGGGAAGAGAAACATTGGTCCATGGTCCAATGTTGCTCCCAGTTTTCCCAAAAAATGTCGTTTAGGGCCTCAAAACGGCTTTGGATGTGCAGGACCCGAAAAACTACTAAAAATAGTAAATTGTGCTACAATTAAGGAAACTGAACAACTGAAAGAAACTATTGTGGGGGTCCAAGTGCGATAGTTGGGTGGCCACCAACATCCACTTGGATCACTGGACAATAGTCCTGAAGCCCAAGATACCAGATTGTGTACGCCTAGTAACTGTCAGGAGCAGGAAGTGCTTGAAGGGGGATGTTGGACGTAATTGCCAGGTCCATGGCTAGGTGGTGAGACCTTCCAAAAAAAAAAAATTATTTATACAACTCTAAAACAATCATAAAAAAATAAGTGACTAACTCTGAGCTTATTATTTAATTCCTAGAAGTGTATTATTTTCAACTAGGAATAGAAAATCATTGTTGTAGCTAAATCTTTAAGTATATTCTATTGTATTAAGAATGGAAAAGTAGTAAGTATATTCTATCTTTTATTACGATTATGTTCTCTTGGTTGAGGTAACACAATGATACAATCTATTAAACAGATGACCAAAAAATATTCATATTGTTAATTTCATTCTAAACTTTAATTGTTTATTCATAGGAATATAAGGTAAACAACACATTATTGTCTCAAGCAGTGAGAGAGAAAACAATCTCAAAATTCTTTAAAATAATTATTTCTCATAGCAAATTTGAGATTATAGCAATAGAAATAAGTTTAAGAATCACAAGAAACAACATTTATCTTGGAATAGAACCATAAATCATATTAATCTAATGCATAAATCAGATGGAACCCTATCGCTACAATTAAACAACATTGGAATCCTTTCAACATACGAAGGGTGACAATCAGTCCAAAGCTATCATAATTTTCTTCCATTTAATCATCAATCAAAATGCTAAATACATACATAATCATGACAGAGAATTTATGGTCCGTTTCGGATCTCCATCCAATCTAGAACGAAGGACCGAAAGCCAATCGGACTCATATCAATAGAGTTTAAATGAAACTATTAAAACAATAAACTTCAATAAATAGAGAAACAATATCCCGAGTACAACATTATAATTTATAAACCATTCGAGTCATAAATAAAAATGCGCAGTGAGGATATTGTGTAGCCGGGTTGAGCACCCATAAACAACCCAAAAAGAAAATAGCCAAGCTATGAATCAAGGCAACCCTCTTAAGGGAAGCTAAAAACTATTTACGCAACAAAGGTTTGGCCGAGATGGACTTTAAACTAGCAAACTCTCTCATCTGCTAAATTATCAAAACCCTTAACTACTCTCAATAGTAGACAAAATAAATGAAGTAAATTCCCCTTTTCAATGTTGTCGAAGGGTTTCATGGCAGACCAACCTGAAGGCACAAAAGTTGAGTACGTTGTTAGGGTGCCTTCCATAGCTACGCTTGGAGAAAGACACTGGATAGAGGGTTTACTTGCAAGGGTAAACTAGAGGATTAAACCTTGGATTTTGTGAACAATTTTTAAACTAGATATAAGACCAAAAACATTTTAAGTTTCCCTCTTATTTGAGAAATAGTCGCTCCAAGTGAGCGAGAGCAAAAGACCTATAGTCACCATGATATAGTTAACCCTATCTATAGGAAAAACAAAAAGGAAACAAAGGATTTCTCAGTGCAAACCTAAAGCCCTTACCTCAAAGGAAAGACCTTCCTCATGCTTTGCGATTCAACTAGAGGAACGAGGTAGCACTTGAAGAGCACACCTGCAGCACAAGTAACCTTCAATAGTTTTCATTCTAAGTGAGGAATTTAAATTGAGTTCAGAGTATAGTAGAAACCCTTACAATATTACCTGAGAGCTCACTTGAGGATGACGAAACGTGGAGGTCCGATGCCGGCATGGTGCCCCCTACTGACCTTAATAGAGTTGCAGAGCCACAATACTCAAAAATTGTCACACGCAAATGAGAAATGAGCAATTTTGAAAGATGGAGGAGAATCTTAGGGTTAGCAGGAAGTGTTGGAACCTTCAGATAAATCCACCATGGATCTTACAATTGTAAAACCTTTCCATTAGTGTCGTGGCCCTCTCACACCAGGTTGGGCTGTTAGCATTAAATCTGAATCTCAAGTGGCAACGCCGCATCAAAATATGTTATCCTGGTGGTGTAATTGCCATTTTTTTCGAGCAAGTGCCTAGTGGGGCAGAGCCAACGACTCATGTAGTTTCGCCAGACAACCATAAATTAAAACTTTGATAACCCTTTCCAATCAAGCTGAATGTTTTCAATTATATGCATGGACATTATGGTTAAATAAATGCAAGAGATTAGGATAATATTAGGTAATACTTTAAGTGGTAGTTCAATAAAAACAAAAAGATCATATTGTATAGTGATGAGTGTTACAAATGGTATCAGGGCCCAAGATCGCACACTAAAACTTATGGGATATATATTACACATTTAATTAAGTTAGAGAATACTTATATCCATGAAATAAACTACTAAGTTTGGTAAATTTGAACATAGAGTTAGAAGTCAACACCAACAAATAGAAATGCAGAGGATCCCCAAACTATCAAACCGGCCAGAAGTGCCTTGCGTTGAGGCCAATCCAGATATATGGATATAGCTCGGAGAAGAATCCCGGCAAGCCAACACTTCCCTGCTTGAAACTGTGCAACAGTTACATACATAAATGATGAGTTTGAGGATAGATAATGAACGACTGAGGTAGGAGCAGGAAAATATTCTCAAAAGTATGTCCGACTGACAAAAGCAACGAGGACCAAACCCCAGTACGGAGGATAGAGAGAGGACCCCAACAACCCACCATGGTGAGGAAAATGCAGAATCAATAGAGGGACATAAGGAGGATGAAGAGGGGCATTCAGATAATGTTTCTGACCAAAGAAAGACCAAAAGAAAGAAGATGGAATTATAGGGTGAGTTCAAAAAAATAAAACTGTCACTTTTCGAAGGAGAATTTGAAGAGGCGACTGAAGCATGGCTGATTGACATGTGTAAATATTTTCATATTTATGAATATAATAACAAACTTAAAGCATGATTGAAATTTTACCAATTAAGGGTAAAGGCCACCCTCTGGAGGGATGAAATTAAAACTGTGAAAAAGATTGATGAAGAACAAGTGACGTGGCAAGAATTCTAGAAACATTTTAAGGACAAATATTTGATTGAACGTTACTATAATGAAAAAGCAAAGGAGTTCCATGAGCTAACGTTGGGGACCTTGACCATGGACGAATATGTGAAGTGATTCACCTCCCTGTTACGATATATCTCGTACATGGAGGAGGAAGAAGCTAAAATTTAGCGGTTTATTAGTATTCTACCCAATTTTATGAAGGAAAAGTTAGAATTTGACTATCCTAGAACAATGGATGATGCAGTACGAAAAGCTTATATCTGTTATCAACAAATGAAACAGAAAAGTGAAGCGCTCAATGGAGCTTCAGGCAGAAGAATGAGGAATTTACCCCCAAATAGACAACAGAAATTTGTAAATGGGAGTAATCAAGAAAGAACTTTTGGGAAGTTTACCAATAAATCACCCAAAGTCCCAGCATACACCGAAAATAGACAGATAGAGGAAATTAGTAACCTGTGACTGATCAACCACCAAAAAAACCTCTGCAATACTGGGGATGTGGCAAATCTCATTATTACAAGAACTGCCCACACAAAGCTCAAATGGAGCAGCATTCAAATATGCAGGAAGCCTCCACAATTGGAGATATAGCAAGATGTATGCTCAAAATTAATGTCGCTTTGGACGATCATCAAGAAGAATACCAACCCACCATGATCGAGTGTGAAGGTATGATTGTTGATCAACCTGTTTCTATTTTATTTGATCCGGGTGCTAGCCTAAGTTACATTAGTCCCAAAGTGGTAGAGAAATTTCAGCTGCCAAGCAACAAATTTAAGAAATATTATCTAGTTCAGCTAGCCACCAGAACTAAGAGAAAGGTATCTGCGAAAACATAAAATTTCCCTATAACAGTTTCAGGATAGCCCATCCATGTTGATCTAAATATACTTCCCTTAGGTTCATACGATGTACTAATAGGGATGGACTGGTTGGAAGGGCGTTGGTCCCTAGTGGATTGTAAAGAGAAATTTGTAAGCTACCTCACAGAGTCAAGGCAAAGAAAGGAAATTCAAGGAATCAAGAAAAACATTAAATTACGTCCTATTACTGCTAACCAGCTAGGAAGATGCATTAGAAAGGGCTGCCAGATTTATGTTGTCCAAGTAGGATACTCTAATGACAAAAATAAGATGACTTCATTGGAGAATATTCCTGTAATTCAGGATTTTGTGGATGTGTTTCCTGAATCCATCCCTAGATTGCCACCTAGACGTGATATTGATTTTACCATTGAACTAATACCTGGAGCAGCTCCTGTTTCGAAAGCTCCCTATCACATGAGCATTCTAGAGTTAACAGAACTCAAAATGTAGCTTCAGGAACTTTTAGATAAAGGGTACATTCACCCTAGTGTATCTCCTTGGGGATCCCTTGTGCTATTTTTTCAAAAGAATGATGGGAACCTAAGGCTATGCATTGACTATTGTTAACTAAATAAACTTACCATAAAAGATAAGTACCCTTTACCTCGTATTGACAATTTATTTGATCAAGTGCAAGGGAGCAACGTATTCTCAAAAATTGATCTAAGGTCTGGTTACCACCAGATTAGAATAAAGGATGAAGACATTTGCAAAACCACATTTCGAACTTGTTATGGTCATTACGAGTTAGTAGTACTGCCTTTTGGCCTTACCAATGCCCCAACCACTTTCATGATCCTGATGCATGGCATTTTTCATCCTTTTCTAGATAAATTTGTCCTGACTTTTATTGATGATATATTAATTTACTCAAAAAATCAAGAGGAGCATGAGAAGCACTTGAGAATAGTATTGCATATTTTGCAAGACAATTAGTTGTACGCTACATATAGCAAGTGTGATTTTTACAATGACTAGATTTATACTTAGGCCATGTTATATTAGTTGAGGGAATAGCGATGGATCCAGAAAAGATCAAAACTATAATGGAATGGACAACTCCAAAAAATGTTGCTGACATTACATCCTTTTTGGGCCTGGCAGGTTATTACCACCAATTCATTAAAGTCTTTTCAAAAATAGCTTTTCCTATGACCTCACTATAGAAAAAGGGGTGTGCCTTTCACTGGACAATGGATTGTTAGTGAAGTTTTGAGTAGCTAAACCAATTACTTACCACTGAACTAGTGCTAAAGGTAGTCGATCCGGAAAAATCAGTTGTGGTATGCACATATGCAAGTAAGGAGGGTGTCGGTGGGGTATTAACACAAGAAGGAAAAGTCATAGACTATGAATCGTGGAAACTGAATGACTATGAACGACAATACTCTGCATATGATCTGGAGTTAACTACAGTAGTGCACGCACTTAAAATGTGGTGGCACTACCTCCTAGGAAAGAAATTTCAGTTATTAACTAATCATAGCAACCTAACAAATTTCTTTAACCAGTCTAGTTTAAATGCTCGGCAAGCCAAGTGGACCACATTTTCGAGAGAATTTGACTTTGAAATGAAGCACCTTAAAGGAAAAGAGAATCGAGTGGCCGCCGCATTAAGTAGGAAAATGCATTACATCTACGAAATACAGTTCAGTCAAATACAATCTAACCTTCCTGAAATCATCAGGGAAGCATCCCTCAAAGACCCAAAATACACACTACTTTGGCAGCAAGCATCACAGGATCAAAAGAGGGGGAAACAGTCTGATTATGTTATAAACTCTAACAAATTGTCAACATTCAGAAACATGATTTATGTTCCCAACCAAAATTCTATCAAACAATTATTATTGGATGAATTTCACAAGAAGCCTTACATCGCTCACCCAGGATACTAGAAACTTTTGTCAGCCATCATGAAAAATTATTTCTGGCCAGGTTTAAGGAAATATGTTGTGGAATACTTATCAAAGTGTTTAGAGTGTCAATTGGAGAAGGTAGAGCATCAACATCTCACTGTTCTATTACAACCTTTACCCATTCCCAAGTGGAAATGGGAGACAATCACTCTAGATTTCATCATAGGACTACCCTGCACTAAGAAGTAACATGACTCAATTATGGTGTTAGTGGATAAGATAAGCAAAACCACCCATTTCATACCTGTGAAATCCACCTACAAGACTGTAAAAATTGCAGATATATTCATGAGGGAAATTTTCTGATTACATGGGATACCCAAGGTAGTAATTTCCGACAGATATGTAAAATTTACGTCCACATTTTGGAAAGCCCTCTTTTCTGGGTTAGGTACTCATATTTAATTCAATAGTTCCTACTATCCACAGACGGATGGCTAGACAGAACGAGTGAATCAAGTCTTGGAAGACATGTTGAGGATGTTTGTAATGCAACAATCGCACAAGTGGGAGGACTACCTCCATCTAGTAGAGTTCGCTTATAATAATGGCCATCATGAATCATTAGGCATGAGCCCTTTTGAGGTGTTGTATGGAAGAAAGTGTCAGGTACCCATAGATTGGAATAGACTAGTTAATAAGTTAGCATTGGGTCATGATATGTTAGCTGAAATGGAGGCCAGAGTGAAAAATGTTTTCAGAACTTAAAATCCACTCAGGATAGGAAAAATATTTATGCAAATAAAAAAAGGACTCATAAAGAATTTCAGTTGGGGGATCATGTGTACTTGAACTCCGGGAAAGCACTTTACAGTGGAAGGGTTGTGCCAAGCTAACACCCTGGTACTGTGGACAGTCCCAAATACTAGAATGAATTGGACCAGTGGCATACAAATTAGCACTCCTCAGGCATATCCGAGTCCACAATGTCTTCCATGTCGCTTTGCTAAAAAATTATGTATACAACCCTCAACATATAATTAACTAGGAAAATATACAGGTAATGAAACAATTGAATAGGTGACATTGAATTATTGTTTTGGTACAATTCTAGCAACAAATTGTAAATTGTGCAGGTCGAACCAAAGGGAGGGTTTCTGGCAGAACCTCTTCATATTCTCGATTGAAGAGAAACCACCTTGCGGAAGCGATCCATCACCTAGGTTAAAGTGCAATGGAAGCACTTTTTCCTAGAAGAGGCTACTTGGGAAGAAGAGGAGACCATGTAGAAAGCCTATCTGACATTATTTTCTTAAAAGAACACCAGAGCCGGTGTTCCTCATAAGGGGGCGAAGTTGTAACACCATCTATTGCACAAACATTTCTTTTTTTTTTTAACCAAGTTTTACACAGTACTTCAAAAACTTTTATTTTGCTTAACACTATTTGTTAAAGAATTAAGGTTGGAAAGGACAGAACATTATGATATTTTTATTTAAACAATTTAAACAGTTTGTTAAGAAAACTGAATGAAAATAGTTACATAACTCCTTAGACAGTTAGAAACAATCCTCCCCAAAAGAGGGAAAATAATGGGGACAGGGGGACAGAGAGAAGGCGGGAGAGGTTGTTGATATTTTTCCTTGACCTAGGCACAAGTAACCACTGGGAAAAAAACTATGGCTATCAGTCGAACTGGTATGCGACTTGAGGTTGGAAAATAGCCTTGAAGCCCAAGATACCAGATTGTGTACACCTAGTAACTATCAGGAGTAGGAAGTGCTCGGAGGGGGACGTTGGATGTAATGTCCAAGTCCATGGTTGGGTGGTGAGACCTTCCAGAAAAACAAAAATTATATATACAACTCTAAAACAATCATAAAGAGATAAGTGACCAACTCTGGGCTTATTATTTAATTCCTAGAAAGGCACTATTTTCAACCAGGAACAGAAAATCATTGTTATAGCTAAATATTTAAGTATATTCTTTTGTACTAAGAATGGAAAAGTAGTAAGTATATTCTATATTTTATTAGGATTATGTTCTCTTGGTTGAGGTAACGCAATGATACAATTTATTAAACAAATGATCGAAAAATATTGATACTGTTAATTTCATTCCAAACTTAAAATGTTTATTCATAGGAACATAAGATAAACAACACACTACTGTCTCAAGCAATGACAAAGAAAACAATCTCAAAATTCCTATAAGATAATTCCTTTTCATAGAAAATTTGGTATTGTAGCAATATAAATAAGTTTAAGAACCACAAGAAACAACAATTATCTGAGAATAGAACCATAAATCATATTAATGTAATGCATAAATCGGATGGAACCCTATTGCTACAATTAAACAACATTGGAATCCTTTCAACATATGAAGGGTGACAATTAGTACAAAGCTATCAGAATTTTATTTCATTTAATCATCAATCAAAATGTTGATACATATATAATCATGATAGAGCAATTATGGTCATTTTGGATCTCTGTCTAATCTAGAAGGAAGGACCAAAATTCAACTGGCCTCATATTAGCAGAGTTTAAATGAAACCATTGAAACAATAAACTTCAATAAACATAGAAACAGTATCCCGAGTACAACATTATAATTTATAAACATTCGAATCATAAATATAAATACGCGGTGAGGATATCGCGCAGCCGGGTTGAGCACCCATAAACAACCAAAAAAGCAAATAGCCAAGTTGTGCATCAAGGCAACCCTCTTAAGGGAAGCTAAAAACTATTTCCGCAGCGAAGGTTTGGTCGAGCTGGACTTAAAACTAGCAAACCCTCTCATCTACTAAATTATCAAAACCCTTAACTACTCTCAATAGTAGACAAAACAAATGAAGTAGATTCCCCTTTTCAATGCCATCAGAGGCTTTCATGGTAGACCAACCTAAAGACACAGAAGTTGAGTATGCTGTTAGGGTGCCTTCCATAGCTACGCTTCGAGAAAGACGTTGGACAAAGGGTTTACCTGTAAGGGAAAAACCAGAGGATTAAACCTTGGATTTCATGAACAATTTTTAAACCAGATATAAGACCAAAAACATTTTAAGTTTCCTTCTTATGTGAGAAAGAGCCACTCCAGGTGAGGGAGAGATGAAGGCCTCTAGTCACCATGAGATAGTTAACCCTCTCTACAGGAAAAACAAAAAGGAAACATATGATTTCTCAGTGCAAACCTGAAGCCCTTACCTCGGAGGAAAGACCTTCCTCATGATTTGCAATTCGCCTAGAGGAATGAGGTAGCACTCGAAGAGCACACCTGAAACATAAGTAACCTTTAGTGGTTTTCATTCTAAGCAAGGAAATTAAATTGAGTTCAGAGTATAATAGAAACCCTTACAATCTTACCTGAGAGCTCGCCTGAGGACGACAAAACGTGGAGGTCTCGTGCTAGCATGGTGCTCCCTATCAACCCTGAAAATATTCGAAGAACCACCATAGTATTCCCTACCGACCTTAACAGAGTTGTAGAGCCACAATACTCGGGAAATGCCGCAACCAAATGAGAAATGAGTGAGTTTGATAGACGGAGGAGATGCTTAGGGTTAGCAAGAAGTGTTGGAACCGTCGGATCCATCCACCATGGATATTATGATGGAAAAACCTTTCCACTAATGCCTTGGCCCTCTCGCAGAAGGTCGGGCTATCAGCATTAAATCCGAACCTCAAGTGGCAGTGCCACATCACAATATGCTATCCGGGTGGTGTAATTGCCGCGATTTTCGAGCAAGTGCCTGGTGGGGCAAAGCCAACGGCTCATGTAGTTTCGCTAGACAACCATAAATTAACACTTTAATAACCCTTTCCAATCAAGCTGAATCTTTTCAATTATATGCATGGACATTAAGGTTAAATAAATGCAAGAGAATAAGATAATATTCAGTAATACTTTAAGTGATAGTTCAATAAAAATAAAAAATCATATAGTATAGCGATAAGTGTTACATTAAATCATTCAATTTTTAATATATAATCAATATATAAAATTTTAAAAATATTAATAATGATAAAAAAATTTAATATAAATATTAAATAAAATATTTCAACATACAAAATTATATATCTAAAAGAAAAAGAAAAACAAAACAAGAAATTATATTTATTTCATAAAATAGCTTAATGATTACATTAAATAAAATATTTTCAATGCTATTTCAATGCTAGTTATACATTCTCATGTTTAAAAATAAATTCTATTCTATATAATTCAAATAGTCAATATGATTTGTAATTTGTTGAATACATTCAAATATTCATAAATATAATTTGAATACTAAAATTAAATGTAAAAATGGAAAACAAATATATATACCATAAACTTCATAAATATTTTTTTAATTTTACATGTTAAAATAAGTTTGCAACTTAAAAAAATTGATATCTTTAAATACTTTAAACTAATCTCTTAGTGAAAAATTTAAATTAGAATACATAGGACGAGATATGAATACTCACTTAAGAGATAGGAATAATAATATGTTAGTGTACAATACTATTAAATTGTGAATCAGAGTTATTTTAGGTGGTTAGAAAGAATCAATATAATTTTCTTTATTTAACTTTAATTTCCACTTTATACTATCAATTTTACAATTTAAATTAAATTAAATTTAAATTCTAAAAAAAATTATTAAAAATTAAATTATAAATTTTTTTAAATTATATATATAAAACATGCGCAAGGTTTTGAATAATAAAAAATCTTATAATGTAGGTTAATTTTTTTATAAACATCATGGGTTGAATATATAATAACACTGGATCACAATTATATATGTAAAAAAAACCAATTATATATTTATAAAAAAATATATGGTGGATGTTTGGAATATATAATAAAATTTAAAATTTAATTAAATTCTAATAAACCTTATGTGTGGAGTCTCGCAATTTAAATTAAATTTTAATTATTATTATTTTTTACTGATTTTATATTTTGTTTTATTTTAGTAATTATTTTTTTTATTTACAATAAAATTAAAAAATATTATTATTTTTATATATAAAAAGTTTTGTTTTACGTTTGAAGTAATGTCCTTGTAATTATGAAAGGGTAGTGATAGAATATATTATTTTTTTATATATAAAAGTTTTGTTTTAAGTTCTTTTAACAGGTATAACATATTATTTTGGATTAAAAAAAAAACCCTTTAACATTTCTGTACCTAACCAAATTTCCATGCATGGAAAATTCTGAATTATAATCATTTAAGTAGTAAAACATTTGTTCTAGATCACATAGAAGCTAATCAATTAAAGTCGCAATTATAGTTTGATTACTCCTAAATATTATTCATCAATGTCTTGGTTGATGATATATATTTGCGAGTTATGTATAGTTTAACCGCCAAAATTTTATTTATTTATAATGTAATTAAGATTAATTTAAATGACCGAAACTATTATCATATCTGTTTGTTGAACTTTCTCGACTAGCCGGGGTACATTCCGATTGGTTCCACGACCACCATGGATTTGCCACCGCCTAATCCAACGATCAAGATGGTAAAGGATCAGTTTAGGGTAATTCTTTGAATTTTTTCTTAATTGTGATGCTTTCGCCGAGTAACAGGGTTCCAAATTTCAGGGGTTGGGAGACCGGTTGTGAGAAACTGTGTCTCTCCTATAGGTAAGGAGCGCTGGAACGTCTATAGATCCATAGGAATGTAGCGAACTACCTTCATTGGTGATTTAAAGGTTGGATTTCTCACTTCCCCTTTCAAGTTTTGATTGGTTGGGGCTTGCGACTAGATTAGCATGGACTCATACCATTACTTGTGTTTCTTGCATATTCTCACCCTTGATGTGTGAGGGTTCCAGAAAATTTTCTTCTTTTCAAGAGAAAGTTTAAATGTCTATTGTTAAGCATCCGAGGGTTTTTTTGACATCTTTTATGGAAACCTCGATGGACTTGTATATTTTAGGGAATTAGATAACCATCAATACTATTAGTTTTTTACTCAGCTAGAGTATTTGCTTTGCTATTAGTTTCGACAGGTCTTTTTTGTGTTATGACTTGTTAAATTTCACACCGGCTTCACTCAATGAACCTCTAACATATCACGTGTATTTGTGGCATACTAAACAATATCTTTAATTTTATTACATATTGGAAAATACCTCTAAAAGTCATATTAATTAACTCCCTACCAATATGAAACCAATACACCTTCCCAATTTAAAAAAACTCCTACTTTCACTAGATATTGTAGGTATCCATTTTTTCATTAACATTTTTAAACCCCTTTATATTTTTTTCGTTAACTTTGAACTCCATTTTTTATACCTGCCAATATAAAAACCATTTACCCCCTATGCTATGCTCAATATATTATGTCATTTTTTCCTCAATATATATCCCCAAATATGAACCTACATGATATGGTATTGCTCCCCAAGTGAAGCCCTTGTATTAAATTTAAAGAAAGCTTCCATAAATTCTTACCATGTTAATCATTGTTTCAATTGCACTTAGGCGGCACCGAATAGTTAAATTATATTTTAGGGTCTGTGCAAGCATTATCATTACCTCAAGGGTTCTGTTTAATTTAATGTGGTTCACTTATTTATGTTAAAGTTTCTATATTTAGCAATTGTTATACATGCATAATTAGTTTTCTCTTCGTCATTTCATTTGTAATGAAATGGGTTTTTGAGTATTACAGACAATTCTCCTTTCGGGTTCTTGTTATGTCTAAATGTGAAGGTTTGATTATGATACTATGTAGATACAAGCATGGTTCATTAAATTTTGGTTTATCGACTTCCTATCACACATCTTCTTTAATGTGTACTCATGCTAGAATTTTCTAGTTGCATTGGTACTTCTTTCCTTAGTGGGTAGTTCATATTTTATTTGAAGTTAACTTATTTAATGTCGTCTAGTCCCTTGCATGCCACATATGTTATGGTTATCATTATTTTCTTTTGGTGACTAGTAAGAAGACATGACCCGAACTACTTGGGATATGTCTCTTGCCCATAGTGTACTTACACAATAATTTGTAGGGTCTAGACCACTCTCAACAAACTTGAGTTTTGTTAATTAGGAGCTTAACTAGAATCCAAACCTTGACTTCTCTGATTTTTCTCCTATGAAGTCTTAAATCCCTTTGTGATTCCAAGGAGGTTTCTATTCACATATTTCCTGCCCCAATCATTATAGAGACACAATTTTGTTTTCCCTTCCTCGAACAGTTTACAATTCTATTGTTCCCAATCCTACCGTGAGTCCATATATTTGTTCATTCATTAAGAAGACAAAGGTAATACAAATTTAGGTGGTCCGAGTACGAAGCTTTCTTCTTATTCAACTCGTATTAATCATAATCATAAATTGTTTTTCTAGAAGTAAAAATCATCAACATTTTAGCAACAAAAATTAAAATTGTCTTGAAAGATTCTATTGTTGTGCAAAGTTCACATAATTTATAAGTTTTGGAAAGTATTAGTTATAATTATTTGTATTATTCTGAACTTGTCAAAGAAACTCAACCTAGAAAGGTGACACCTCCCTGCCAACGAGAATGCAATTACTTCTAATAGTCCCCCTGATATTCTTACTTCCCAAATAGTTAATTCAATAGTGACATGTTGAGGTCCATTCACAAGCATCAAGACCCAGTCCAGCCTGAAACTTACAGAATCCTATATGTATTGGAGGTTTCCACTCACTCAATTATAGCTCAATAAATACTCCTAAAGTACCATCCTTGCCACCTTCCCAACATACTGTTCAAGTTCCTTATTCTCTCTCAAGGTGTCCTTAGCCTTTTACAAGCCAACAACCTTGTTTTCCCACTGAGATATTTTATCTCTAGGGAATCAGAGGATCATAACTCTCACTAACTTTTTGGAAGTTCAAGAATTCATTTCGGTCCTTTCCGTGAGTTTCGAAGACTCAACAAAATATTTTTATCAAAAAAGTAATAAAATAAACCTTTTGAATATTTAGAGTTCCACTAGGATTTTCCCACTTAGCCTTTAGTTACTAAAGTCTCATACAATAAAAGTAAAGGATAGTAAATGAAAAATATTTACAGTGATTGAGCGTGCTAGATCTCCCTCCCCCCTTGTGTGAAACACTATCCCCGATGTTCATTCTTTCCCTCCAAACAAGTCGGAGTATGCTTGTTGCATAAAGCTTTCATCCTCCCAAGTGGCCTCTCCGAGGCTAAAGTGTATCCACTACACTTTAACTTGGTGATAACTCGCCTTCATAACATTGTTTCTCTCTGGTCGAGAATATGCAGAGGTTATTTAGATCTATTTAATCATTGAATCAAATCATATATCTATAAAAAAATAAAAAATCAACCTACAGTTTACTTGTAAATCTTGCCAATTTATGATATATCTGGAGCCATATATATATATATATATATATATATATATATATATATATATATATATATTTCTTTAATAGGGAAACATGAAACACATTGTGGACTCGTATATGACTTGGTAATGTAAGTTGGTATGCTACAGGTCCCACCCTTTCCAAAATTTGGAAGGGTCCACCAGATTTGGGTGCCAATTTTTCACAACCACCCCACCTGAGGGTATTCCTCTTGGGTTTAACTCGCACATACACATGATCACGCATGTGGAATTATATTTTAGTCCTCTTCTTGTCTGCATAGGCTTTTTGTCTATCTTAAGCATCCTTTAAGTTTTTTCGCACCTTCTTCACTGTGTGCTACATCTCTATTAGGATATTAGGTTCTATTATTAATTTTTCCTAAAGACTAACTCAATTAGTAGGTGTTATACATGTCTTCCCATATTGTACGTCAAAAGGACTTATTTTTAATTATTTATGGTAGTTGTTATTATATGAAAATTCAACTAAGTGAAGGTACTCCTCCCATTTAATTGGTTGTTTTATTACATACATTCTTAACATATCTTCTAATACTTGATTCACCAATTCAATCCGCCCATATGTTTGTAGGTGATATGCAGTACTGAACTGGATCTAAATACCTAATCTAGTAAAGAGGTCCTTCCATAATGTAGAAGTAAACTTCACATCCCTATCAAAAATTATTACTCTCGTCATACCATGTAACCAAAATATTTCCAACATAAAAAATATATTAATTTGAACAGTTTGGTATGTGGATTTGACATGTATGAAATGGGATTCTTTGCTCAATTTATCCACTACTACCATGATAGAATCATTCTTTTTCTTAGATCTAGGTAAGCCAATTATAAAATCTAATGTAATCATATCCCATTTTGTTATGAAACCAGCTCAAGAAAAAGATAGAAAAGATAGATCAACGCCTTAAAATTCAGCCTCTTCGAGGGGGCAACCTCCTTTACATTACATAAATGAACAATTCTTGGATGATACAAATGAAAATAACTCCTTTCTATATATAGGAGTCTAAGGGGTCATAACATAATCAGAGCCGACATAACAATAATAATGTAAGGGCACAATAATAACAATAGTGGGCTTCTATGGGGCAATATAGTAACAATATGGGCACTACATGGGTACATCAATATAATAAGTGGGTTGTACTAATAACAATAAGGGGTTACACTAGTAGTATAGGAGCCTAACATGTCCCTCTCCTTCAAAAAGCGTTGTCCTCAATGCTTGAGTAGTTCTTGATGCTTCTGTATAAAATTATTGTCCTCCCATGTGGAATCTTCAGAAGGTAAGTTCTTCCACTTGATGAGATACTCTGAAATTGATCGATTTCGTAGCTGTCGGGTTCTTGTTTCTGTGACTGCTTTAGGTTCCAATATGATTTTTCCTTTCTCTTCAATTTCTGGCAATATTGTTTGAATTGGGTCTTTTGCAACTTTTGAATAAGTGGCGATACTTCTTCGTCCTTATTCCATTCATCCCTTGCTTCGTTTATCCAATATGGTTGGATAATAGAAATAGCACAAAACAATGCTTCCACATCCTCATCCTTGAAGAGTCTTCCCATTCGGTAAGGTCGCCATTTTTTAAGTGCATGTAGTATTGCAAACATTTCCTTCTCATAAATAGCTTGCTTGAGATGTAGCAGTAAAAATACCCAATCACCTACATCAAAACATTTTTCACTACGATGTTGATCTACCTGTTGTTTCATTTGATTTTGCACCGAAGTGGAGTTATCCTTTAAAATTTGGAGAACTTGTTGTTGATGCTCGATGTGATCTTTCACTGCTTGAACCTTTTTCTTCTTGATATGTCCTTCTATCTCTAGAGTTTGAGGAGTGGTAATTTCTTCCAATCCTTTACAAGATATGGTCGGATTCATTTCTTGATGCTCGATGTGATCTTTCACTTCTTGAACATTTTTCTTCTTGATATGTCCTTCTATCTTGATAGTTTGAGGAGTGGTAATTTCGACCAATGAATTACAAGATATGGTTGGATTCATTTCTTCTTTCTCGATGTGATCTTTCACTTTTGCATCTTTTTCTTCTTGATATGTCCTTCTATCTTGAGAGTTTGAGGAGTGGTAATTCTTGCCAATGCTTTACAAGATATGGTCTGATTCATTTCTTCTTTCTCTGGGGTGGTGTCCTGGCGTATATCTTCTTCTTTTGATGTTTCTTGATCCTTTTCTTCCTCCTCTTCATATTCTATGTAAAATAATTTCTTCTCAGCACACTTATGACCTTTAGTGCATTTGCTATCACAATTGTAACAAAGCCCTTTTTCTCTTTTTTCTTCCAATTGTTGTGGTGTAACCCTTGTAGGTTGTGGAAGGCTAGGAGAAACAACACTTCCATCTTTATAGTTGTGAGGGGTATGCTTCCTGGTTTCCATAATTTTTCTTTCCACTCTATCACAAAGCCCTTTTACTCTTTCCAATTGTTGTGGTGTTGTTCTAAAGAAGGTGTTGCTCTTTGTATCCTCATAATGTGCTATCATTTCCTCCGTGAAAATTGACCACGTAACAAGTTGTTTACGGGAACAAAGCCCTTCATACCATAAAAATTGATCTGGTTCTAAATATGAAGATGCAATACATACCTTTTGTAACAGTGGTACAACATGTAGATCAAAATATTGCTCCATCTGAAGTATCTAATTTACCGGATCCTTGCCATCAAACTTCCTCATCTTGCTTTTTCTTGATTTTAGGAGCTCGATCTTGAAACGACTGTAACTCTATACTTTCAGATCTTTAAGTTCTGAAATTGCAACTTGTGGTAGCCCTCTTTGTTCTCTTTCCAATGCCACTAGTCTAATCCAAATTGGATTCTCCAAGAAAGAGTTATGCACAATCTCCCAAGATGACCTAATTATAGACCTTTCCAGAAGAGCGAACTTGTATGAAGTGCCACGTGTCACTGTTTTGACCTTTGGCTCTGAAAAATATCTACAAGAAACTACAATCCGTCCCCTTTCTGTACCTTCTTATGAAATTTCAATCCGATGCTCAGAGAGAAAGTTATGACGGTTTTCCCCAGGTCACCTGTTTGGAATGTAATTCAGGAGTCTGCAAAAAGACCAACTTCCTCAGATCATATCTCCGCAAATATATCGCGAAAAGCTCTGAAATTCGGAACGAGATTCAGTGCAATCTCATCTCAAATGTGTTTTTTTTTTAGCTTCTGAAACATTGAAGAAAAAAAGTTATAAATAAAATGCCACGATGACCTGTTTGGAGCAGCGAAACCCTAGAATCCAAAGCTCTGATACCAAATGTTATGAAACCAGCTCAAGAAAAAGATAGAAAAGATAGATCAACGCCTTAAAATTCAGCCTCTTCGAGGAGGAAACCTCCTTTACATTACATAAAAAAACAATTCTTGGATGATACAAATGAAAAGACCTCCTTTCTATATATAGGAGTCTAAGGGGTCATAACATAATCAGAGCCGACATAACAATAATAATGTAAGGGCACAATAATAACAATAGTGGGCTTCTATGGGGCACAATAGTAACAATATGGGCACTACATGGGTACATCAATATAATAAGTGGGTTGTACTAATAACAATAAGGGGTTACACTAGTAGTATAAGGGCCTAACACATTTCCATTTAGGAATGGGTAAAGGGTGAAGTAAACCAAGAAGATGTTGGTGCTCATCCTTGACTTCCTAACACTCTAGGAATTTTACTAAATTTCCAGCAATATCCTTCCTCATACCAGGCCAAAAATAATATTTTTTATTACAAACAATAGTTTCTGATATCCCAGATGGGCAGCATAAGGGCTTCGGTGAAATTCATCCAACATAACTTTCTTAATCGTTAGCTGATTAGGAACATATATGATTCCTTTAAAGGTCAACAAATTGCTACTATTTATTCCATTCTAAAATTGTTTTCCATAATTTTGCGCTTATTTTCTTTTATTCCATAAAAACATGTGTTTTGGATCCTTTAGAGAAGCTTCCTTGATTGGTTCAAAAAAAACAACTTTTGCTTCACTATAGGAGATTAATACACACAGTGTGATTTCCTACTTAACGCATCAGCCACATGATTCTCTCTTCCTTTAAGATGCTTTATGTCAAAATAAAATTTACTTAGAAAAGTGGTCCACCTAACTTGGCATGCATTTAAGTTAGATTACTTAAAGAAATCGGTCGGGCTACTATGATCAGTCATTAAAAGGAGATTTTTCTCCAAAAAATAATGTCGTCATACATTTAGGGCATGAACTACCACAGTTAGTTCCAAATCATAAGAAAAATATCTTTTCTCATGTTCTTTTAGGCTTATGAGATTCGTAGGCTATTACTCTACCTTATTTCATCAAAACCCTCCCAACACCTTCTTGGCATCCATGTGTGCAGACAATAATTATTTTTTCAGATCTGCAATTTTTAATACAGGGGTCATTGTTAATAAATGTTTTAATTGTTCAAAACTGTGTTGGCACTCTATTTTTGATGAGCCTCAGTATTGCAACAAGAATGTTGCAACTCCCAAGGCTACTGACTTTAATTATCAACCAGGGGTTCGTACAAACTTAAGAGGTATAGACACTATATGTGCAATACACAATGTGTCTTTCCTTTTTTGTCATGATGTAATGGAGTGCATGTACTGAAGTCAAATCCTAAACTAATTGCAGAAAATGAAATGTTTGAAATGGAACCTTAACCTAATTCAAGAAAGAAAGCACTAGGAAAAATATTAAAATCAAATGATAAAACACACCATTTTCTAACTAACTACGAAGAGGCTTTTTTTCAAAAGAATGCTAAGTTAACATGTATGCAATCCTACTGTCCTAAGCATGCAAATTCAAAACATCAAACATCACTACTCCGCATGTAAAGAACTAAAATAAATCTGTTTTATTCTTTTTATGGAAAAACAAGTATGAAATCTAATCTCTTTTAGTGATGTGGCAGGTGGCTTGGAGATTATGGTGGATGGTTTGAAGGCTTGGGAGGCCCTTAGGTGACCTTGTGTGGCTTCCTGGAGGTTTTCCCTCAATTTGGCTTCAAAATAGGCCACTACAAGAAAACCTAGAGGATGTACTAAGAACCTACATGATCCCCTCAAAACCTACATGATACAGCCGAGATCAAAATGATGGATGTTTAAGGTGATGGAAAGCTTTGGGAAGGTTTTTGGTGGATGGAATGAGGCAAGGGAGTTCCTAGGACCACTTCAAAACTCAAAACCAAAGTTGGGAGATGGATGGATTTGCTCAAAAATCTTGGAGAAGTTTCCTTGTGAAATGATGAAATTGGTGAGGGTTTAATGACCAAGAAAATCAAATCCAAATTGGATGGGAAAAATTTTGGTATTAACCAGGATGTCTTAGATCCCTATTCCAAGTGGAATCACTCAAAAAGACCTCTGTTAACCCATGCAAAAAAAATAAAAAAACATTACTAGTCGAAAATCTAGAAATTCGAGAACTAGTGAGCTAGTAAATCTAAAAAATGCCTAACCAAATCAAGTGAAAATGTAATGGGGTAATTTTTGTTATGTACTAGATTTTTTTTTTGATCTAATGCAAGTGGAATCAACTCAATTGAAGCTTGTTAGCATGCTCTAAAAAATATCATAAATTTATTGTTCTTTGCTAAAAAGAGGTCCAACAATCTAGATTTGGGAATAAGAAGAATAAACTAGACAGCTCAATGATTACTATGAAATTCCAAAGCTTTTCTAAGGATGAAATAATGCTTGTGATCCTGCAAAATAACTTACATCAACCATTTAACTCAATCCTACAACAATGAATCATTAATAGTAAATGCAGCAATAGAAATAAATAAAAACTAGAGATACATGTGAATAAGCAATGAAAGGAAGGAAATAAAATGATACAAAAGGGCTCTGAGGTTCCTAGGATGACCAAGCCCAAGGAAACTCAGAGACTTATCAAGGAGAACAAGATTTAGAAGTTGAACATGACACCAATATTCATTATTTCATCAATACAATTACATCCATGCAAGAAAATACAATGGAGCTACAAAAATACAAGCTCTCTCCACAATAACACTAATGAAAATCTATATGTAAAGGAAAATTTGACTTGGTACTTATAAAAAATAATTAGGAGTCATTCCCCATGAGTGGAGGAGTGTTTACCCACCAAAATCCCTTGATTAGTGGATCTGGTCCCTAATACTAGGAATCTGTATTAAATGGGAGGGAACACATTCCTAGATTTTCTCAATCATTTCCTAGAGACAAATTTGATTTTGTACTTATAAAAAATGATTAGGAATCATTCCTCATGAATGGAGGAAGCTTTCCCCACCAAAATCCCTTGATTAGTGGATATGGTCCCTTGATTAGTGGAACACATTCCTAGATTTTCTCAATCATTGGAGTTCCACAATCTGTGCCATAATTCCATAATATCATGTTGATTTATTATTTATTATTTATTATTGATCATCCTATAGTAGGGAACACGTCCCTAAATTATCTCCTCCTGCAAATCTTCATATTCTGCCCAATATTCTCATAATATTCCACAAAAATAAATAATATTAGGCACAAATATCCAGTTATTCATAAACCTTCCTAATGAATATATTAAAGTTAAAATAAATTATCTAATTCAAGAAGAGAGGTTTGATATGTTGAAGGATGGTTAGATGGATCTTAATTTATGTTTAATTTCTAGGCATGGGCCTTAATTTATGTCTAATTTAGAGGATGTTTAATTTCTAGGCATGGGCCTTAATTTATGTCTAATTTAGAGGTCCATCATACCCCCTTGCTGGAAGTGTTGCTCATCCTTTTAACAACTTAGTGACCTCATTGTGCCTCATCCATGGCCTTGGTGGCCTCTCTCTTGTGCATTCAGAATATTGGCTGCAAGTTCTCCAAGGAAAAAGCCCAAAAACATATTTTTACAAAGAAAAATCATTGTTTCTTGAGACCATTAGCTTTCTTTCTTCTCATTATTCAAGATGGGTTCTTGAATATCTTTCAGTTTGGAAAGGTCTTCCACACCCTTATCAACCTTCTGCTACCTTGCTCCGCCATTTGGACACCTCTAACACCTTCAAAATGCATTTAGATGAGAACTAGGACATCTTGTAGTAATTCTTATCAAAACTACAGGAAACCCTATTAAAACTACAGGAAACCAGTTTTGAGCATAAATGATAGTCTGAGGATAGGGAAGGCCCTCAACTTGACTCCCATGCATTTCTCCCATTTTTAGGCCCTAGAAAAAAGCTAGAAAGAGATTGGATACCCCTTGGAACACCTCTTTTCATCACTGCAGTTTGACTTATATTTTGATGGTGAATGCCTTATTTCTTTTTGTTTCCTTCTTCTTCTCTCTTGTGCCCTAGATGACTGCCTAATGGCCTTAGAGTTCTCTGGAAAAGTTCTGCCATCTTGGGGTTTAGCATAATTTGTTCATTTCTTCCTTCTTGTAGCAACATTCTGCCTTCCTATAGTAGTCATTCCTCCTCTTTCAGGGTCTTCTAACTGTATGGGAGTGATGAGAAATGATGAAGAGGGATTGGATGATGATGCTAGGGCTCAAAGGGAGTAGTGTAGGTTTGTGAAAATGGAGAGGATGCTCTGTTTTTTTTTTCAAGAATAAAATGGGATGGATGAATGATGAATAGATAGTGAATATGAAGTGGATTGAGGGCATGGAGTGCTATGGTGACTTGGCCTTTGAAAAAATTTCTTCTTTTAATTGTTGTCCTCATTCCTTGAAATCATCACCCTTCATAATTTGACTTTTCAACATTGCATGAGTGAAGGAGTGAGTTGCAATTAACTAGTTGAAGGTGGCTGAGACTGCTAACCCATCCTTAGCTTATAAAACCTCATCTCTCATGCATTGACAGAAAATTTCTAACTATAATATGCTCAAGAGAAGAGGTCAAGAATATTGCATACCTGTACCTACCTTATGGTTGTTGGAGACACCTACATGCTACTGCTGAGTCGATGTTGATGTGCAGGTGTTGGATGGTGATGCTAATGATCCTGATGCTATTGCTAAGCTCTAGAGGAGCTTCTTTGACCTCTGGATCTCCATGTTGAAGCTGACTGCAAAACTTTGGCTACTTCATCATCATATCCCCTCAATTTTTCAAAGAAACTCATTCAATTGTGCCTTGTGCATATCTCTAATACAAGAGGGTCTTGATGACTGTTCATTGTGTTGATGGATTCCCCCTGTCATTTTTCTCTAATGGATGGAGGTTTGTATAGGCCTGATACCAAATTTAAAATTATGTGTATACAATTCCCTTATGCTGCAATCACTTTCAACAAAGTAGAAGGGTTTTTTATGTTCCTTTCACTTGGAAAAATGCGGGGAAATGTAGAGTCTACCTCCTTAACACTGTTTGATGAATCCAACCTCTATTTCTCCCTTTTAAAACTGCTCACTGTCAATCTTGTAAGTGTTTTTCTGTATCCTGTAGGATCTCAGGGACTCCTGTAGGTTTTCAGGACAACAATTTGTTTTGTCCATATCTCCCAAATGGTAGAATGGATTTACCTGAAACTTTTTGAGCACGTTTCCATCATCATTATGCACCTTTCCATAAAAAAAAATTAGTCAATGGATGCACTGATCTTGAGAAAAACTAAAAATGGTTGTAGGTGATGGAGGTCGATTTCTTGGAAACCGTGCACTGGAATTTGCTGCAATTGCTTGGGAATGTTATCATCATCCATATGCATCTCCTCATGAAACAACTTTGAAAACGGATGCATGGTTTTCATGTTATTGCAAAAACAAATTTTTGCTCTATGTATTTTTATATCCTGTAGTAAAATAGAGCATCTTGTAGTTTTTTAGGACAACAAGCAAATTGAATGGTAGAAGCTTGAGAAAGATGGGTGGATGGTGGAAAATAGATGAGGGTGATGGATTGGCATAGCCTTAGCCTTGTTGGAGCATTTGAGCAAAGGAGGAGAAAGTCAAAATTTGACTTCTTTTGACTAGGATTGACCAATTTTCCTTTTGGTACCAACTTGTTCTTGTTGCTTGCAGATGTTGGAGAGTACATGCATTCATCAAAGAGATGCATGGAGCAAGGATTTATTTTATTTTATTTTATTTTCTCTTTTTTTCTTCTAGGCCTACTAGCTGCCTCAATGAGGTTTTCAACTAGTAGGTCTTCCTAGGCACCTCAAAGGAGGTTTTCACCTAGGATCTTTTATTTTTTCTTTTTTTCCCAACCCATTGACCGCCTCATGGAGGTTTTCAATCAATGAGCCAATCTCAGGCACCTCCAAGGAGGTTTTCACCTGAGATTTTTATTTTTTCTCTTTTTTTCATCATTTTTCTTTTTCTTCTACCCTACCCTACTTGAAAAACAAAATCACTTTCAAGTATAATAATACTTCCAATGGAGCCATGTGCACATCAAGATGACAAAAAAAATGATGTGGAGGCTTGAAATGTATGCTTTGACATGTACCTGGATTTTAGTGATCAAATGCTTTGACTGCGATGGTATCAAATACACAATTGAAGAAGAGAGTATTGTTGCAGCTTAGTGACTATCTGGAACCATATTTCAATATAGTTGGGATGCATTTGGTCCACTTGCTGATTTGGATAATCTTAGATGTCTTCTTCTACCATGACCTTCAATCGTTCCTCTTTTCTCTTATTGATCTCTTGAATACATGGAAGATTTGATAGTAACCATGAGGGAGCTTTCTCAATCTCTGATTTTGATGTCTTCTTTTCATCAAGTGCAGCCCATGATTATTTGATATTCTCTTTCGAATCTTCTTTCTCTACATGTTGTCCCTTAATGGCATCAAGAGAATCACTTTTTTGTAATAATATTCCTAAGCTATGGTGAATACCATTGAGCTCAAAAGGAGATGTTTGGAAGTGTTGTACCTCAACATTGTAAGTGGGTTGAGCTACTTCAATGTGTGGGTTTGGAAATGGTGGTACAGGTAGTTGAGTGGGAGTGGATATTTGAGATTGGTGTGGATGGGGTTGTGGTTGTGGTGGAGGTGAATGGTAGGGATAACATGGAGTTTGGTATGGAGGATATTGAGAAAATACTAAGGATATTGTGGATGGCTCCCATAAGTTCCTTGCCAACCTTGTTGCTAAGATTGGTTTTGGGATTGAGATGGCCAATGTTTCCAAGGAAAGGGTGTGTTCCAATTACGTTGAGGTGGATGTTCATAAGCTTGAAATTGTGAATTAGCCTCTTGCATCATGTTAGGTTGAATAGGCTGCCATGGTTCTCTTGGAGCTACATAACATTGTTGCACTGGCAATTGACTTGCTCCATTGTCCTCTTGGTGAACTTCCTTCAACCTTGGTAATGAGGAGTAACATTTAACATCATGTGATTCCGCATGGACAACACAAACATCTTCTTTTTTCTCATTTTGTATTCTTAACATTTTTACTTATTCGGTTAGATTGCTAAGAATTTATGTTTTAAAGTCATCAAACAAATTTCCAAGTTTAGCTTAACGTACCGATCTTGATGTTGATTAACTTACTCTTGCCCTTCCTCTTGATATGTGTTTGCATGTTTCACAATTTTTTTTCAAATGATAATTGGTATGCATCGCCTCTACTCACGAGATCAAGGATATTAATCCATTCATCCCTAATTGTTCTAAGTAAGATGGTTTTTAGTGTGTCGGATTCTAAATGATGTAGTTTTCCCCTCTTAACATTATACATAAACCTCTCTATTAGATACTCTAGACTCTCATCTTCTCTTTGATTCCTTCTAAATATTTCTTCTTTAATATCATGATCTTTATATTTTTCTATAAATATCTTTTGCATATCATTCCATGATCTTATTGAATTAGTCCTTAAACTCATGAACCATTTAAGAGCTCTATCCTTCAATGTTGCCGGAAATAATCTCAGTTTTTGACTTTTCAATAGGTAACCATAAGATCTACAAACAATTTCAAATTCAAAGAAAAAGATGGAGATAAGACCATGAAATTTTGGAAGAAAAGATGGAGATATGTTCTTCATGTGGACTTCGATTTCAGTATCTTGAATGAGAAATCCAAGAGGATCTTCCTCATTGTCATCCCCATTGCTTTCTTCTACATTCTTTGACATCTCTTCTTCTTCTACCTGTAAAATTGGATGGTGATATGGCTCTTACTACACCATGTGATCAATTGGGGGGGTGGGTTGGTGTTGGGGATTTTTTTGTTTTTATGATTGAATGAAAACTATAATGCAATGTAGTTTTCTACTTTTGAAATTAAATATGCCTAATGCAATTTTTTTGTTTTTTTGCACAAAGTAAAAAGAAATGAATCAAGTAGGGAATAAAATAATGCATAATTTGAAACCTCCCCAGCAACGGTGCCAAAAAGTGATGAGCCTCAGTATTGCAACAAGAATGTTGCAACTCCCATGGCTATCGACTTTAATTATCAACTCGGGGTTCGTACAAACTTAAGAGGTATCGGCATTATATGTGCAACACACAATGTGTCCTTAATTTTTTGTCATGATGTAATGGAGTGCATGTATTGAAGTAAAATTATAAAATAATTGCAGAAAATGAAATGTTCAAAATTGAACCTTAACCTATTTCAAGAAAGAAAGTACTAGGAAAGAAATTGAAATCAAATAATAAAACACACCATTTTCTAACAAACTACTAAGAGGTTTTACTTCAAAATAATGCTAAGTTAACATGTTTGCAATCCTACTATCCTAAGCATGTAGATTCAAAACATCAAACATCACTACTATGCATGTAAAGGACTGAAATAAATCTATTTTTTTCTTTTTATTCTTTTTATGGAAAAACAAGTGTGAAATCTAATCTCTTTTGGTGATGTGGAAGGTGGCTTGGCGATTATGGTGGATGGTTTTATGGCTTGGGAGACCCTTAGATAACATTGTGTGGTTTCCTGGAGGTTTTCCCTCAATTCAACCTCAAAACAGGGCACTACAAGAAAACCTATAGGATGTACTAAAAACCTACAGGATCCCTTGAAAACCTATATGATATAGCCGAGAGAAAAAGGATGGATGTTGAAGGTGATGGAAAGCTTAGGAAATCTAGTTGGTGGATGGAATGAGACAAGGGAGTTCCTAGGACCACTTCAGAACTCAAAACCAAAGTTGGGAGATGGATGGATTTTCTCAAAAATATTGGAGAAGTTTCCTTGTTAAATGATGAAATTGGTGAGGGTTTAATGACCATGGAAATTGAATCCAAATTGGATGGGAAATTTTTTTTTATTAACTAGGATGCCTTAGGTCCCTATTCCAAGTGGAATCACTCAAAAAGACCTCTGTTAACCCATTAAAAAAAAAAAAAAATTCAAGAACTAGTGAGCTAGTATATCTAAAAAATGCCTAACCAAATAAAGTGCAAATGCAATGAGGTAATTTTTGTTATGAACTAGAATGTTTTTGTGATCTAGTGCAAGTGGAACCAACTTGATTGAAGCTTTTTAGCATGCTCTAAAAAATAGCAGAAATTTATTGTTCTTTGCTAAAAAGGAGGTCCAACAACCTAGATTTGGAAACAAGAAGACTAATTCAAGCAACTCAATGATTATTATGAACTTCCAAAGCATTTCCAATGATGAAATAATTCTTGTGATCCTGAAAAAAAACTTACATCAACCATTTAACTCGATCCTACAACAAGAAATCATTAATACCAAATGCAAAAATAGAAAGAAATAAAAACTGGAGATGCATGTGAATAAGCAGTGAAAAGAAGGAAAGAAAATGAAACAAAAGGGCTCTGAGATTCTTGGGATGGCCAAGCCCAAGGAAACTCAAAAACCTATGAAGGAGAACAAGATATAGAACCTGAACATGACACCAATCTTCATTATTTCATCAATACAATTACATCCCTGCAAGAAAATACAATGGAGTTGCAAAAATACAAGATCTCTCCACAATAACACTAATGAAAATCTATATCTAGAGGAAAATTTTACTTGGTGCTTATAAAAAATTATTAGGAATCATTCCCCATAAATGGAGGAAAGTTTCTCTACCAAAATCCCTTGATTACTGGATCTAGTCCCCAATACTAGGAATCTGCATTAAATAGCAAGGAACACATTCCTAAATTTTCTCAATCATTCCCTAGAGGCAAATTCAACTTCGTACTTATAAAAAATTAATTAGGAATCATTCCCCATAAAAATCCCTTGATTAGCGGATCTGGTCCCTTGATTAGTGGAACACATTCCTAGATTTTGTCAATCATTGGAGTTCCACAATCTGTGCCATAATTCCATATTATCTTATTGATTTATTATTTATTATTGATCCTCTTGTAGTAGGGAACAGGTATCTAAATTATCTCCTCCTCCATGTCTTCATAATCTATCCAATATTCTCATAATATTCCACAAAAATAAATAATATTAGGCACAAATATCCAATTATCCATAAACCTTCCTAATGAATATATTAAAGTTAAAAATAAATTATCTAATGCAAGAAGAGAGGTTTAATATGCTGAAGGATGGTTAGATGGACTTTAATTTATGTTTAATTTCTAGGCATTGGCCTTAATTTATGTTTAATTTCTAGGCATTGGCCTTAATTTATGTCTAATTTAGAGGTCCAAGAACTGTCCACTTGAATGTTCTTCCGTTTTTTTCAAAGAAGTTATAGGGTAAGAAATTTTAGAAAACCTTTCTATAGATTAGTGATAATACTCGACCAAACCAATAAAATACCAAATATCTACATCATTTTTGGGGACAACCCATTATGGGATGGTTTTAATTTTCTCAGGATCAATAGATATTCCTTTGGATCAAATGACATGTTCGAAATATTAGATTTTGTCCTTATAAAAGTCACATTTAGTATACTTAGCATAAAGCTAGTTTTCTCGTAGGGTCTGTAGCACTAGTCGTAGATGCTCCTTGTGCTCTTCCAAATTGCTTCAATAAATCATAATATCATCAATGAAAATCAAGATAAATTTGTCTGAGGATGGAAAATACCATTCATCAAACTCATAAGTGTTGTTGGGGCAATAGTAAGCTCGAATGGTAAGAGAACAAACTCAATATGACCATAGCGAGTTTTTTATGTTATCTTACAAATATATGCCTCCTTTATCCTGATCGTGTGATAACTCGATCACAAATCAATATTAGAGAATACGGTGGTACTCTTAACTTGATCGAATAAATCGTTAATTATCAGCAACAAGTACTAATTTTTATAGTTAGCTTATTCATTTTCCTGTAATCAATACATAACCACAAAGTTCCGTCCTTCTTCCTCACAAACAATACATGAGCTCCCCAAGGTGACACACTTGGCGAAATGTATCCTTTGTCAAGAAACTCTTGCAACTGCATCTTAAGTTCTATCTTCTCATGTATGCTCATATGGTAAGGAGCTTTGACACTGGGGTTGCTCTCAGGATTAGTTCTATGGTAAATTCAATATCCCTCTTAGGTGGTAGCCCCAAATTTATTATGGAAAAGCATCAAAAAATTCTTAGATAACTCGTATATTTTTTAGAGAAGCTATCTTATCCTTAGAATTAGTATATCCTACCTGTAATGCATAGATTTGATAGATTTTTTGGGTACATAATTTAATTATTTGTGATAGGTCGCAACTTAATGCACCTTTTAATACCTTCAATTCTTGTTTAGCATCCTCATCTGTGAGGAAACTGATGGTTTTATATTTATAATTCACTAAGGACCAATGTCCTTCTAACCAGTCCATACCTATTAGCACAATATAGGACCCGAAGGACAACATGTTTAGATTTAATTAAATCTGATGCCTTTCTATTTTAATAGGACACTCTTCTACCTTAGCAGTCACCCTTCATTTAGCCCCAGTGGCCAGTTGTACTAGCCAAGGATTTTTAAATTTGACGCTTTGTAAATGACTCAACCGAACTACTTTAAGACTAACATAACTCAAACTTGCACGTGGGTCTATTAAAATGGAGTCAAAGCGATTAGCTATTTTACCTTCAATTTCTATCATCATTGGTTGATATTCAAATCGATTATCTTCCAATGCAACATTAATTCTCAGTATGTTTCTTCCACCTCCCCAGATGTAGAGGCTCCTTGAATATTAGTAGTCGGCTTTGCTATGGTACAATGAGGACATTTTACTATTAATGAACTCTCAGTCTAGCTTGTATGCTTGAACTAGGGCTTCATATAGATAGAATGTGATAACCACTAGCAAACACAGGGCCTTGTAATAGCCTTGACTTGATGAGGATGGAAAAGGTACTATACTCCTTTTTATGCACAAGTTATTTTTTGTTTAGCATTGGGGTCACCATGGGTTGTTGATTACTAGAAATATACACCCATGTTGTGATATTAGTTACTGTGCTTTCATGCTCTTCTTCATATATAATGGCCATAGATATATATTGGAATTTTTATTGAATTTTCATGATATTGTTTGGTTAGTAAGCTTTGATGAAGACATGCCTAGCTAGTGTAACAACACCTGAAATACCTTTCTTGTGTCTTATCATGGTACGATGAACATGGACTACTTGCCTTTTATTACATGAAGCTATCGTGTATGACTATGGAGTCCCTCATTTGCTAAACGGTGGAGGATTTCACCTCTTGAGTCCCTCAACTGCTGAAGGGGGGAGGAAAACACCTCTAGAGTCCCTCCACTTCTAAAAGGTGGAGGATTTCACCTCTTGAGTCTTTCATTTGTTGAAGGGTGGAGGGCTACACATATAGAGTCACTCAATTGCTAAAAGGTGGATGACTACACCTCTAAAGTCCCTCATTTACTGGAGTCCCTCAATTGCTAAAGGGTGGAGGAATGCACCTTTGGAGTCCCTCAACTACTAAAGGGTGGAGGAATAGACCTCTGGAATCCCTCATTTACTAAAGGGTGGAGGAAGCCTACCTTTGGAATCCTTGTACTAGCATATAGTTAAATACACAATTTCAAAGGGTGGAGGTCTGGTTAGACCTTTGGAATCACTGGAGTTCTAGTCATTAGGAAGGTCTTCATATGCTAGGGGGTGACAACTGGATTGGAAATCTATCAGTGGTTGAGAGGAGAACCATTAACTAAGTCTGAGTGCCCATTCTAATTTCCATAGCATTGAACGACCTATTAATGGTGATACCCAAATGTGTTGGGACCATTTATGTGATACTAAATTCTAGCTTTGTGTTTAACTCCTAATGTGCATGATCCATTGACATGAACTGATGGTCACCATTGTAGCACCAAGTGGGGATTGAAAAATATAATAGTGTGTGTTTAAACATTGTATGCCTCTTTATATACCAATATAGGCTCATGAGATGAATACATCCTATGTAATGTGATCTAACAACATGCAAATATTTTGTGTAACTTGAAGAAAATGCTAATAGGCTCATTTCATAGTCTACCCTTATAACTGATCTCAGGTTTCTTTAAAGTTGAGCTTATAGGAAATGAAATGAGGATTTGGCGCTCCAAAGATCTTATGTAGAGTACCTACGTTGTACCCACATGCCTCATGGTTTGTTATCTGTGGAACTATTATTGTTGCATTAAGTGCTAGCCGGGATGAAATGACATGTTCTCAAACACGATAACTAATTTTTTTATTAGCATCCATGATCTTCATTGTTTGTTTTATAACATAGATCATGTTTCTTTTGCTTTAGTAGGAATTGTACTATATATTCACATGATTTGGGAACCAAATATGGATGTCCAGTTGCCGTAAAAGGAAGTTATGGTATGACATGGTATCTCATGCATAGATACTGGAACTAAGGATGGTGCATGCCATATTGGTGTTTTATGTCGTCTCATAAGATAATATTTTTGTTCTAGCAAACAAATGGATAATATGATCTATTCCTTTAACTTCACCTAATGTCATAAGCCTTAAGGAAGTCACGGTTCTATTCCTTTTATGAGTTGCTACCACATAAGACTTGTGAAACCTGATTCTAAATGTTGGTTGACTAATTAGAATGGCATCATCAACATGGCATGTCCTACCATAACTACCAAAATTACAATCCTATATCATGTCATTGTGGGCCTATTATTCCTCGAATTCTAGTAAATTTCCCTACATAGGTTATGTTGATGCATGCACCTCAATATTTGTTGCTCAAACTTTGGATCTTCATAATACATTTTGGAACATTTTTCCTTCTATGAAGTATGCTACAATCACAATTATCTTGGTAGTCGAATAAATATTGCTCAGCAGAGTGAATAGAATTTTGTAATTACCATTACCATTGTACAGGAAAGTTTAGTTGTTCACATCCTCTACTCTTCATTCAAATAATATGCTATCAGTTTGGGTGAAGAACATAAGTCCATGTTGCGAAAAATTCTTTTGTTTTTTCTTATAAATGTAAATTGGAAAAAGAAGGGGTTAAACAAATTACAACCATCCATGACCATCACACACATTATTAAAGCCTAGGGTGTTAATACATAATTATTATGTATTTTATTGAATCATTCTTTCCTTTGTGTGATGCTCAAGAGAATTTGATCAAATTGAGGTTGAGAACATCAATTATATGACAAACTTACGTCAAGTGTGTGTATGTAAATCACAATCTTTTCTATCGTCCATAGTGTATAATTTCCTCCAACATTTAATATGCAAAATGTGGGTTTTCGATAGGCAAGAAAGAGCATAAAAATTTCACAAGTATAGTTATCATACTATCTCACTAGATTTACAAAGACAAATCAATGGTGTTAAGTTGAATTCAAAATGTATTGATTTAACTCTGGGTAATTAGTATTGGTTAAAGTGTGAATTCATGAACTGATTGGTACTTATAGCATACTAGCTTCACTAACACAAATCTTGGTGGAAATAAAAATCTAGTATTCATTATATGTGTCAATGAATCATTGCCAGCTCTCTAATTGTGTGTGGTACTTCAAAATAAATTTCAAGGACTCTATTCTAGAGTGAGGACTAGGTTCTAGAGTAAAAAATTTGGGTACAAAATTCTCTAAGGGCTTCTTTGCTCACTATTACTCAGAAGACATGTAAGGTTGAGTTTGGGATAGCAATTCCAATGCAATTGATAGTAGTGGGAAGCCATTACACCCGATCCATCTAAAGTAAAACAAACTCTGGTTTACAATCTCATCCACAAACTCATTGCAATCTAGTTAACATAAAGTTAGGCAAAAGCATCCATTGAATCCTTTCAATGAACTACCGATTAAATAGATTGTGTGTGGTTGCGTCACTTTTTCAATTAGTTGCCAATATTATGATAGGCATTCTCATGGTTGTCTCTAGGGTCTCTTGACTGAAGGCAAGGTAATGGAAACATGGATGAGATCTATTTCTCAGTTGTGGAATCTAATTACCTCAAGTGATCATGTCTCCGCTGTGAACCCAGATATCAAAACATTACATTACCTATCATGAAGATGTAATGTGTTTGTAGTTGTAATGGGTTCATAGTAGCGATTGGCCTTGAAAATGGAGTGAGTTTACTAAATTAACAAGGAATGTGAATATATTCCATCTTATATTAATGTACATAGTCTTATATAGGCATAAAAAGGAAACCCACAAACCTAGCTGAAACCAAATAACCAGAGGGTAATCTCCAATGGGTTATACTTGTTGAGCCCTGAAACTACATCTCTTCTACGCACTTTTCTAGACTTTTTCCCCTCACCAGTGCCTCATAAGCTATCAAAGATCATTACATATTGATTCTAAGAGTGCATTTAAGTGGTTTTCTAACTATATTTTTGTGTTTGCTATTTGAATTAGATTTTTCTCATCAGCTGCGGAATGCAGCCACTTTCCGCAGCTGACTTGAGATTCCGCAACTGTTTTTGTTGATCTCTAGGTTACAGGTGTCAGCAAGCAAAACAAGACACATGGGCAATTCAGAAATGATTTGGACATGGACTAGGTCCTATTGGTTTATCCAGATTCGTAGAGGAAAGCCTTGGTCAAACGGTGGTCAAACGAGGAGTTCTACGGCAAACAGGTCTCTATTTTCAACACGTGAAGGGTCCGAGACCGTTCCTAGATCCATGGATTCATTTTGACAATTGTAGACTGCCTCCACAACGCAAATCCAACATCCACCTTTTGGTAGATTGAATGATCATGGAAACCAACATGCTAAGCTTATGGGTGATGTCTTTTTACGTGTCTTCTGCTGAAGGTGTTCCATAGGAAAAAATAGTTATGTAATTTCCTTTATAAATAACACATTTCCAAATGTATGTAGCTAGTTTTTTTTTAAAGTAGTCTTGTTGTTAATTCATGTACTGTGCCGTGACATTGGTCCTGCTGTTGTAATGAGAGGATCCTTCCTCTGTTTTGCAATATAACAAGACTCTGTTTTATATGACTGTGTGAGCGTAATTTCAGACTGACAGCATGTTAACCAAGGCCGTGCAGAGGGCCCCTGCTGGCTAAGGTTTCGTTTCTTTATTTTTATAAAGTTTTTATATGTTGTTGTCTTATTTCCATTGTAGATATTTCATAGTTTGTTCACCTGTGTATATTTCATATTTTAGTTATGGTGTTAATGTTTCATTCCTGTACATGATTTTCCAAGCATTGTATATTTTTGCTAACACTGATCAGTGTGTTTCAAGATAGACTAGGCTTGGGCATTTTCATACAATTTTTGCAATAAAATAGTGACATGAGATTGGCCTCTTTGCTGACTTTGTTTTTCTTAGCTTTCAATTTCGGTTATGCTTTTATTTCAGTCTTATTCATTTGCTATTGATAGTTAGTTTAGATATCAAATTTTTCATGTCATTTAATGTTATCTCCAAAGCCATGGCTTAACCCTGAAAAGCTACTTGGCGAGCTATTGGATTATGAATGAGGTGATTTGATTTTACTTTCGTTTTTGCAGTTAGATATCAGTTTCTTCATGTTATTGACGTTATCTCCAGAGCCATAGCTTAACCCCAAAAAGCTACTTGGCGAGCTATCGGACTATAAGTGAAGTGACTTGATTTTATTTTCATTTTCAATTAGGTAATTTAGATATAAATTCCTCATGTTATTGACGTTATCTCCAGAGCCATGGCTTAACCCCAAAAATCTACTTGGCGAGCTATCAGACTACAAGTGAAGTGAATTGGTTTTACTTTTATTAGTTTGCATTTTTTGATTTGTTTGAGTGCAATAGCTTAACTTTTGTTTCTATATTTAGATGAGCAGCAGAGGTAGTGATTTCATGATCAGTTGTTTATCATTTGTTTGATTTGAATAGCTGCACATTTGCATTCTTGTTAAAGTACTAATTTCATCACTAGTATGTTTTGAGATCCTCTGAAGTGTTAAGCTCTGGAAGTCATCATAAAGGACATAATTTCCTTAAAATCTATATCCATACTTGCCTTCTAAAGTATTCTTAAAACTTAGGAATAGGGTTTCCATTTGCATTAGGAGACAAACCAAGATAAACCCCCCAAAAACAAAATAAAATTGAAAACAACAAAAAGTAAGAAAAAGGTTGTCTTGCACATACAGTGTGCCACATTTGATCAGTTTACGACTCCTGGATTGATAATTAATGTAGCAATTTAGGACATATTGACTAAACAATACTAACACCTAAGTGTTGTGTATGTCTCCAAAATTTGAATTCACCACTTAGACCTGTAAAGTGTGTTCAAGTGAGTGATGACTTCAATATGTATCAAATTATAGAATTATGATTTCATCATGTCACTGTATCTCGAACTTTTCAATAGTAAGGTGTTAGCAATAAGAAGTGAGAGTGCTCAATTTTAAATTATTTTGTAAATATTGGAAAGAGCTTATGTATAAAAGGAATGATGATATAATGTGGAGCACCCATATATAAAATAAGACCAACCTAACAAAGTGTCTATGCCATCATATGCACTTAAGCTTTTGTAGGAGTAAAAGAAAATAAAGATAAAAGATGGTTGTTGCAAATATGAATACAAATTCCCATGTTAAAAACCTCAGGATTGAGTAGCAATTAGATGAAAAAATTCAAATTTACTTAGAGTTCTAAGGCAAACATACATACCTTATAAATTATTCAATAATATTTGAAATGAGATTCATGTGTAATTTCATCTTTGTTTTTCAATGTTTTTTTCAATGCCCCGGAAGCTTTGGATAAATAGTGAATTTTCCCACCAAATATTCATATTTATTTAGAGTTTCAAGGCAAACATGTATACATTAAATATTATTAAAAAATATTTTAAATAAAATTTATTTATAATTTAGACTTTGTTTCATACATTATTTTGAATACACAAGAAAATTTAGATATATTTTACATGTATCACCGCACTCATTCAAAAGTTCAAATCTCTTACAAAATCAAAATATTCTTTTTTTTATTAATATAATAAAAAAAATTATAATAATTAATAAAAAAATTTGCATTTTAATTTATTAATATTTAAAATTTAATTAATATTTACAAATAATAACAAAAATAAAAACTTTAATTTAAAATCATCTATATTACAAACTTATTTCTAAACTCTTGCTTTCTTCAAGTTAAAGATCAAAGGAAAATATTAAAGATTTGAAAAAAAAATTACTTTCATTTTTAATTAATTTGAAATGTTTTCTAATTTCAAAAAATGAATCCATATAGGTGAGGATAATCTTTAGTAGTGGAGGAATGACTTGTTATATGGTTTTTTAAACCCAACGTTTCAGACTACCAAGTGAGTCATCCCTCAATAAATTTAAGAAGATATCACTAAAAGAGCTTTCATCATTTTCATAATCCTTATATATACTCTCATGATTAGCTCCTGCATACTTCAGTAATATCCTCTGAAATCCATTAAAGCATCCCTGATGATGGACTCACTTGGTAATTCAAAACATTGAATTCAAAAAACCTTATAACGAGTCATTCCTCCACTATTAAAAATATTTTCTAATTTCAAAACTCAAAACCTAAAATAAAAATTAAAAAAAAAAAAACCTAAAAATGAAAAATATTAATCAAATCAAATAAAACTTTTTTCTCACACTTTAAAATTCTAAAACGTTCAGTCAAGCCCTGTTCTATATTTTAGATAGAAAGAGATTGATTTTGGAACTGTATGATTTAGTTGTATGATTACATTAACTTATTATTAACCCCATTTCTAAATCCCATTTCTAAACCTGATTTACCTAACTACACCGCCATGCAGCTTGTTGAAACCTAATTTACCTAACTTTAAATTGTTTTTTCCCGAAGAGCTAACGCCTAAAATGATTAGAAAGTAATTATTTTAGGTTTCTTGATAGCATGTCAGAGTCAGATTGCTTGGTTTGACCCAATTCACTCATCCATTCCGTCCTTAGCTTAAAAAAGCATATCCATAACTACCGAATAAAGATTCGTAGCTAGTCAGTGAATGGAAATCCACGAGCTGCAAAAGTCAAAGATCCATCACTACTCAATAATGCAAATCCACATTCAAACGTCTCACTTAAAGATCCATCACTTCTCAATAATGCAAATCCACATTCAAAAGTCTTAACAACGTGGTTCTTGATAAGGTTAGAGATTGTGGCTAAACAATGAAAGAAAATCTACATTGACGCGATGTTTCCCAAAGGATTGTCTATATTTTTCATATATTTTAAAAATAGTTCAATAAGTGAAGTTTTGGGGTTTGAAATAGAATAATCCCCGTTGAAGAATTAACATAGTACATATATCGTCGAAGCGAACAGAGAGATTTCATTATACAGCATTATATAATCGCTGAAACGAGCGGAATTACACCGCAACACCGCGCGAAACACATCATCGGGATCAGCATCAGAAGCACATACGTCAAGAGCATCGGGATCAGCATTCATCAGCATCGGGATCAGCATCAGCAGCATCACGCCTGCAGGATTCGAACATGGCTAGGGGTGCGAAAGCCAACCGCCCCAGCCACCACATCATACACTTCTGTATTCAAAAAATATTGATGTCGGTATTAGTTTTAAATTTACCAAAAATTAAATAATTTTATTTAATATTTACTTTAATATATATATATATATATAGCCCACGGGGCTTTGGATTGACGGTGAATGGGTGCGCTGTTAAGGCACTCCTTGCGATAGGTCACTGGTTCAATTCCCCGTGGGTACTTAGTTTAGTCTTAACCTAGAAAAATATATATATATATATATTTTATTCTTTTTAAATCTAATTTTTCTACATTCTAATTAATTAAAATCTTATTCTATAATAATAATATGTACATAAACAATATGTTCACCTCTTATTTTACAATAATTACACATGTATTTGAATTGTAAAATCAAATCCCCAAAAATTATTTCTATACAACTCTCCTCACTCATTAATATTCAAAAGTTTGAATTTAATCAATGAATTAAAGCCCACGGAAACTCGCTCCCCCCTCCCCCCACCGAACGGCTTCTGTATCACATTTACAAAATTAATATTAAAAAATTCCTTTAAAACAGCCATACCCGGTGATTAATTCCTCGGAATGCCTGGAGGGCAAAGGGCGTGGAAGCGATCGTGGGTGGTGATTAGCATTTAATTATCACAGAAGGATCTTGTGGATTTCGAAAAATAAAAATTAAATCGCCGAAAAGTGGCCGCCAGCACTTCTCTCAATGTAATTATATTAATTGGCTGCGGCTGCGAGTTAACATGTTCGCCCCCTCCGCTAGCTTGTACGAACGTAGGCCCGCCTTGCTGTCGCTTTCTACCAATTTGATAAAAACAAAGACCTTTTCAAAATACAAACCCAAACCCTAAAGCGCAGGCTCATTCCCCTGAACCAAAACCAAACGAAGGTTCTTTGTTTTCTCTAGGGGACTTCACCAAGAGTTAGTTATTTCATTATTGCTTGGCTCCCACTAAGGTGGTTTTATAGGCAAATATAATAAACCCAATTAGTTTTATAATCGAATTTAAACCCATAAACCCAGTAGGTTTTATAATCAAATTAAAACCTAGTAGGTAAATGAGCACCCCATGGGGGATAGATTTGTCACAAGAATTTGGTGAGAGTGAGTCTAGTCCAATCTAACATGGTAGTGGTTTTTTCTGCATTCTATATTCTAGATTGATGTGCACATGTGCTTATAATGTTTTTCCCAATCTTATATATTCACATGGATGTATATAAGTCTTCACCATTGGCTTTTATTTATGACATGCATGGGAAGAGAGTCAAGATATTGAGTTTGAATGGCATATGGTATTTTATATCCAGTGATAATGAATGTGAATGTGAATGTTTTACATTTGATGGTATATATTTTAATATTTATTGTTTGATGAGTAGCGATTGTTATTAAATAAAGTGGCATTGCCATAGCAGGATAATAACATATTAAAAAAATATTTATGTTGACATTAATTTTAAATTTACCAAAAATTAAAGGATTTTATCTATTTTTTTTTTTTTTTAAATCTAAATTTTCTACATTCTGATTGGTTAGAGTCTTATTCTTAATGATAATATGTACTGAAACATATTAATAGCAATATGTTCACCTCTTATTTTACAATAATTACATATGTACTTTGGTTGTAAAATCACTAATTATTTCTATACAACTCTCTTCTGCGACCACAAGAATATGTGCTCAATATTTAATAATATGACGAAAGTGATGAATTGCATTTAAGGTGCGAGCATTGGTATCTACAACATTATCTATACATTAGTGATGGATTGCATTTAAGGCACAAGCACTGGTATCTACAACATTATCTATACATTAGTATCCACTTATGGCAAAAGGATTATTGCAAGGTAATAGAAAATGCAAGTTGTTGTGTGTAGTAGAGCTCCACCAGAATAGTATCTACAGCATTATCTATACATTAGTGATGGATTGCATTTAAGGTACGAGCATTGGTATCTACAACATTATCTATATATTAGTATCCACTTATGGCAAAAGGATTATTGCAAGGTAATAGAAAATGCAAGTTGTTGTGTGTAGTAGAGCTCCACATATTCTGGTGAACAGGTAATTGATGTGGGTGTATTTTTCCTATTTCTTGAAAAACTGTGTGATCTTCCAGTTACGAGTCTGTTGAAGCCATAACAGATATCTCATTGTTTCTATTTTCCCCGTTGCCTAATTGACACGTCAAATATACGACTTTCACTAGATACGTGTGGCAAAAAATGGAAATATCATGAAAATTGGGTACCAGCTTCCTTGTGAGAGGTGACAATTATTATGAAAAACATGTACGAACTTCCTTCAAATTGTTAAAGAAGAATAAGTGTTGTCATGTTCAAGTGTCATGGCAATGGTAGATAATTGGTGCAATATTTCAAAATGAGTCAATCATATTTAATGATTGGTTGAGTATGTTTTATATCAATATTTTTTAATTTTGTTTAAATAAAATTGTGGATTATTATTAATAATCAAATATAATTAAATAAAATAATTGTTCAAATTTGTTTTATGGATTAATATTAATAATCAAATATATAGATTAAGATTAATAATCAAATATAATTAAATAAAATTATTATTTATAATTAATATTTCAATAATTGAAATAGTTAATCATAATTTTATAATATAATTGTCAAAATGAATTATTGATTTAGTCAATTTTAGAAGTTTGATTAGTCAAAACTTTATATTTATCTAATTATTTAGTTAGTCCTAGTTTATTTAGTGTTTAGTTATAAATTAAAATTTAAATATGGTTTATGTATTCAGTCAAAATAAGTTATATAATTATTTAGTATTTCGTGCCACAATAAGGTAATAACGTATTAAAAAACATTGATGTTGACATTAATTTTAAAGTGACCAAAAATTAAAAATGATTTCACAAAGTTTACATTATAATATTTAAATTTAAATTTATTTATTATTAATTTAATTTATTTATTAGTTAGAGCCTTATTGTGCCATCATTGTACTTGGCGCTATAGAAATCCATGGTCAGTAGATTAGCTATTAGGGCATTTAATGGAAACGGTACGATATCTCATTTCATGCTACTTTCAATTAGATTAATTATTGAATCTCTGGAAAATCCTCTCCCTATCTCAATACCGGTTTAGCAAATAAATATTTCATATCACACGAACCTTCGACACTTCCTTGTTTTGTTTGGGCCTACTTTCATTAAAAAATCTTAAATTGATTTCTTACATTTGGAAAATCTTCTCCCGAGTCGGGAAAATCCTCTCCCTATCTCATTACCGGGTTAGCAAATAAATATTTCATATCACACAAACCTTCGACACTTGTTTTGTTAGGGCCTATTTTCATTAAAAAATCTTAAATTGATTTCTTAGATGTATCGAATATGCGGCCACCATCATGTCAATATAGAAAACAACGCCTTACCGGGTTAGCAAATAAATATTTCATATCACACGAACCTTCAACACTTGCTTGTTTTGTTTGGGCCTACTTTCATTAAAAAATCTTAAATTGATTTCTTAGATGTATCGAATATGCGGCCACCATCATGTCAATACAGAAAACAACGCCGTAAATTATTATTGAAATTATTTGGATGAATATATATATTCCAAGGTGATCTCAGTGGTTTTAATAATTATTTTAAAAATTTGTTTCTAAATGTGTACATGTACAACAATAAATTGAAAATAATTCCTATAAAATATTATTATATTTTCTTTCTAATTCACCAACAATTATGAGTAATGTCAAGTTTATGTAAAATATTATGATAAATGTAAATTAATTATATTTAATATAACATTAACAGTGTGTTTGAGTTGGAGAATACAATTTTTATATGATATAATTGCTTTTGAGTTAGTATTTTTACTTTTATTTAATTATATTTAAACTAAGCCGCAGGAACTCTAGCTATGCAGCTTTGTTATTATTAAAATAAGTTATATTGTTTTTTTGTTTTGGGTTAATTACTTTTAATACTATAATTAGTTAATACATTTCAAAATTCAATAATTAAATCAAGTAGCAGGGAAACCCTAGCGATACAGTCTTATTTATTTATGTTTTATAACAAATCTTATAATTTATATTTTTATATAATTATAAATTTCAATAATATTTTAAATCCAGAAACTAAGAAAAAAAAAATTGATGATATATCCCATTGAATAATAATTGATAAATATAAACACCTCAAAAGTTATTATATCCCCAATATTTATGTCGTGTTATGATGGAAAACGCCAAAGACAAGACTACACAATATAAAATCTTAGCAACCTGGGAAGGCCATCTGTAAATTTATATGTTCTTCATTATCATGGGCTTTCCCAATAAAATAAAACAACGACGCTCAGATTTCTGATTTTTTTAAATGTAATCTTGTCCTTCGAACCAGTTGAGATCACTACATGACATCATTAATCGTCCTTGGCATTTATATTATTCATGGATTGATTGATGTGTCGCTAGGCTGGCCGATGGATGTGGGCGATTCTTATTTCCAATCCCATAGGAAATTTATTGCGCCTGACATGCGTCCGAGATAGCCATATATAACACGCCAGTATTTTTTTTCTCTGTACCCATCACCACCGGCGTGTTATATATGGCTATCTCGGGCGCGTGTCAGGGCGCAATAAATTTCCTATGGGATTGGAAATAAGAATCGCCGATGGATGTGTGGGTGGTCTGGTCCTTCGCATTTATATTATTGATGCACAAAAAAGCCGGAATCACGTCTTACATAATTATTCAGTTTATAAACAGTGGGTCAGTCTCTTTTGTTTTTTTGAGTCAATGGTTGTCATTGCTATACAGATGACTATTATTCAAGTTATTATTATTTTAGTAAATTTTATTTTAAATTTAATTGGAATTGTATTTAAAAATTAAATATTCTTTTTTTTTTTTTGTCTATTGCATCTTAGATAGATAGTGATCAGGTTTTATAGATAGTGATGAGGTTTTCATTAATGCATTTTTTCGATGTCAAGTGGTGAGTTTAATTTTATGTCCTATAACACCTACCTATTATGTGTTGGTATTTGGAAGAAAAAATGTTAATTGTATTTTCATGAAAATAAAAATGGGAACAAGTTTAATTTTTTGAAACAAGGGTTAGAAAGGAGACCAGCCCCTTGCCAAGGCAAGGATGAGAGTTCGCATTCAGTTTTTCTATACACAGATTTCACATTCTTGCCACTGCTCACATAACCCAATTTTTTTGTATTACAATAGATCCATTTTAAATATGGATCTAACATGAGCCTAGAGGGATCCAATTTCTTCATATGCATGTTTTTTTATGAGTCGATATTATTTAAATGTTTTTTATAGTTATTTAATTTTTTTTTTTAGAATTTTTATTGTTTTGCATAGTTATTTAGTTTTTTTTTTTTAGATATTTTAAAATTTTATTTTGGCTGACATAAAAAAAGAATTCAACTTTGATGATGAATGGATAATGTTACGCATCATACTGGCCATGAGGCTATCCACTTAACAAGGAAATTATACAAAAAAACTCAATGGTTCACCTCCTCCCTCAACATATGGAACACCAACAACAAACAATCCTTCAACCCATAGTGACATAACTTTGACATTAGCTTGATATTATTATAAATTTATTAATTTTCATGTTAATCTTTTAAATTTTAAATTATATATATATAAGGGTTAGTTATAAAAATTAAATAAATGGTAAATGTTTAAAGAAATATTAAAAACTAAAAAAATTTAAATTATATATATATATATATATATATATATATATATATATATATATATATATATATATATATAATTTACATATGATTTTTTTAATTGAAATTGAAAATTAAAAAAATATATATATAAAAATAAAAACTATAAGATAATGATGATGATTAGTTTTCAATAAAACCAATGTGATTTATTGAACCTCCATAAATAAGAGATTAATTGTGACTCTTTAATTTTTTATTTCTTTGATCAAAATGAAGAGAAAGAAGCACTCTTAGATCACTATAATTTTTGTTGACTTAAGAAGTCAAGAAGGTTGGTGGTGTGGCAAATGTTTTGCAAATGAGAATAAATGTGAGTAAGAGCATGCAATCCAAGAGAAAGTGCTTTCCATTTTCAACCCACTTAGTATTGCAAAGTTCACAAATTCTTGTGTTCCAATATGTTTTGGGAAGCTCATGAAAATTAGTTCTTATCTTATAAGTAACATAATTAATATTAAAATAAAATATTTATAAATTAAAAATTATTAAATAACACAAAAGTAATGGACAAAATATGAAAGATAATTGCAATACCCATTTTATTCACAATGATGTGCATTTATACAATGTCTAATAACCCTTGGTTTTCATATTTCAAGTGGTCTCTTCGGCTCTAATGACTCTTCATATTCAAAACCATAACCCTTAGCGGATTAGGTGTCCAACAATCCCCCCCCTCTTTAATCAAAATGGTATATACGAATCCAAGAAGAGAGTTGTAATACAAAAGTCGTGGCCAATGGTTGAATATGCTCTCTCAAGTCAAGGTATAAGATGGGATAACTCGAAGTCTCAACCGACAATTGTTTAAGGATGACCACCAACACTTGAACACTTGTGCAGTTCCTGGTACTCTTCCAAATCTAGTAAGGCATTGAAGTCTTCTGCTAAAATAAGCGCTCCGTATTGTTTTGAAAAGGGATGCCATTAGGGTCTCAACCTAAAATGCTTAGTGCAGTTCCTGAAACAGTATTTTTTGAAAAGGGATATCATTAGGGTCTCAACTTAGAACGCTTAGTGCAGTTCCTGAAACAATTTTAAATATGACAATAATTCGTTAGTCTTCTACTAAAGGAAGTGTCCCTCATGCTTTGAAGAGGGAGGTCTCAACCTGTTATGGTTTAAGGAAGACCATGCTCATAAGCTAATTTGTCTCTAGCTACAACTCTAAATTTGGATATCACTAACTCTAGCTCTAAGCTTAGGTAGCAGGTTTAGGTTATGCTCAGGCTCGTTTGATTTATCTTTGAAGCTTGAAAATGACCATCAATTCCCTCATGTCAGATACAAGGTGAGAAGATGAAGAAAACTCAATTGCAAAACCTTTCAATACTCAAGAACAAATCATGTGGTTTGAGCCAAATATCTTCTTCGTTATTGAATCTCATTGTCAAGAAGCGATCCATCCAAGGTGAATCTTTGTTCTTGCAGGAGGCTTTATTTTGAAGCATTTTTTTGAAGAATGAGTGTGTTGATTGCAATGCTTACACAAGTGAAGATTGAAATAATGATCTCTAGCATGGTTAATTCTGTTACAATGTTGGCATTTTACATTTTGTTGTGGAGGAGGAAAAGGAACAAGTGAAGATGAGTTGTCTTGAAGAAATCCAACACTCTGAAACTGAATATGCTTGGAGTAGTCTGGAATATGAAAGGACACATCCTTGTCATATCCAAGATCAGTTCTATACTAGTCGCTGACAAGCTCTTACCAAGGTGTGATGATGGGCTTGGGAAGTGGGACCTGACCTTTTGCATCTTTATGTAAACTTGCTCCTGAAATGGGCACATGGTTGGAGTTAACATCAATGTCACTTGCTCCTGAAATGGGCGCATGATTGGAGTTAACGTCAATGTCACTTGCTCCTGAAATGGGCACATGATTGGAGTTAACATCAATGTCACTGATTTAATCAATTTCCGACTACACACGGGAGCCCACTTCATACTCAAAGAGAGGATTTTTTTGAGAAAAAAAAATGATGATTGTGTTGTTGTAGCTCCTCTTGCTATAACTAAGATTCAAGCTGCAAAAATTCAATTTTGTCATGTGCATTTTGCATACATGTACATATGTCAAAGAGAGTCTCTTTATTGATGTTTACCATCCCATCAATAATAAAATGTATTAAAGTATTCAACAAATCTAATGCATCATAAAGTCTAACCATTTTCTCCATCCTTACCATTAATATCTTAAAATAACACTGCTCAAATATGAATAGGCTCAGTTAATATATCATAAACTTCACATATAATATATCAATACACATATAAAAACCATTTACCCACTATTACAAATGTATATATATGATATATATCCCCTATCACATACCATACACACCTTCATACCATATATAATGCATCACATATGCATCACATACCGTATGAGGGCACTCTCTAACATATAGCATACATGCCCACGGCCTTCAAAGAGAACTCAAAGCATACATACTGTAAAGTTCACATCAACGCATACCATTCAATGTACAACATCATCACGCCAACGCACCATGTGCAGGCCACGACCATCTATACCCACAACCATCCAAATGCAACATTTTTCAGAGTAATGCGTTTTTCCAGGATGGTTCAATGTTCAACACAGGTTTGCACATTATTCAATTCATTACAGTACCAATTATATGTTGCTTATCCATGCTACGATGGTAGATTTGGTACGTATGGTAATGTTTAACGCTTTGATCAATGTAAATAAAGGGATATTTACCCAACACAACACATGAATTAGCGCTCAATACAAAGAGTCTTACTACTTTGACTCAGCGCATATATGACCAAAGCAGATTTTTTTTTTGAATATTCCGAAATCTAATGAACATGGGTGACCAAGACATGGGTGTGGTCACCAATGTCCATCAAATTCCCAAATATGGAGGGAATCCCCATCGACTTAAACTCACCGCAAAAAAATAACTCAACGCACAACCTATAATTCCCAAATATGGAGGGAATCCCCATCGACTTAAACTCACCAAAAAAATAACTCAACGCACAACCTATAATTTCCATTCAATGTAGAGAGCGCACATTCAACATAGGTATTAAAAAAGAGTGCACATTCATTGCAAGAGTAACGCATTCAAATGCATCATACACACCATATGCATTATTTGCGGGAGTTACCACATGGACTAGAGCACCCAGTGAGGAATTAAACAACGAAAAGCATGGATACTCAAAGGAACAACATAGAGAATGGATACCAATTCACGGGAAATTCATCAACCCAACGTATATATGATACCATGTTAAACACTAACAAGTTATAGACATTAGATATGATAAACGTTGAATTCTTGATCACGAAGAGACCTACTTGGGATGACTTCTCAATCTCGGTCTCCATTCTCGAGTGTTTTAATAATGATAACAAAAGTCGATTAGAGTCTCGGGCTCTATGCAACAAGGACTTGGTCAACTTACGATGAGAGAGGTGTTTGGAACGTTTGCAATGAGAGGGGCATTTGGAGGTACTATCACAGAGATAGATGAAATGGCTACCTTTGGTGATAGCGTCTGGTTTTTGTTAACATAGTTATTGATGGACGAGGGCAGGACTCATAATTCTTAGCATGACAGCTAAAAAAATGTGTAGGCAGACTGGAAAAAGCGTTTATGAAGTCTCAATGGAATTTTAACCATAGTGATACTATACACTAAGTAATCGCAGAAAATTCAGGTAAAGAAAATTGAACCGATAAAGAGTACAAATTTCTATCAACTTGTAAGAAAAAATGGTAAATTCAGGTAAAGAAAATTGAACCGATAAAGAGTACAAATTTCTATCAACTTGTAAGAAAAAATGGTTTTTGAAAAAGAGTAATGGCACGTTTTCACAATGGACAGAAATAAGCAGAATGCACTGAAATGACTATGGTACGACAAGTTGGAACGACTAATGGGCTAAGGTTGCAGAATGGACTTCCCAATCAACCTCGACCAGAAGATGGAAAGAAAATGTTGAGTGAAAAATACTGCCAAGTAGGAATAGAATAGGCATGGAAAAGACGCATTATCAAACGGCCAGAGCATAAACTGCTACACACACTGCAATAGATATAATGAAGGGCATAAATGTCCGCAAACCGGTCGCTCTCACACAATAAATCAGGCTCGGAAGGTACATGCTCTGATACCATTATTGTGGACAAGATAGGAAAGATAATACAGATATCCATTTTATTCACAATGATGTGCCTTTATACAATGTTGTATGAACCTTGGCTTTTATATATCAAGTGGTCTTTTGGAACTTAATGGCACCTAATCATTTTTAGTATTCCAAACCATAATTCTTAGAAAATTAAGTATTCAATAAAAATTAAATGAAATATGTTTGAAGTAAATACCACTAAAATACATATTATTACAAACAAGTATATTATGATGTCATATTAAATAAAAATTATATATTAAAAGTTATTATCAATCTCAAATATAGTAAAAGATGATTATCTAACTTACAAATATATACATATATAATAAAAAAAATTATTATTTAATTCGATTTTAATTGTTAAATAAATATATCTTTTAATTTTGAATATATATATATGTATATCCAAATTTTTGTATCTAATAAAACTAAAATTTTAATATCACTAAAATACATATTATTACAATCAAATATATTATGATGTCATATTAAAAAAAAATTATATATTAAAGTTATTATCAATCTCAAATATAGTAAAAGATGATTATCTAACTCACAAATATATACACATATATAATAGGAAAATTTATTATTTAATTCGATTTTAATTGTTAAATAAATATATCTTTTAATTTTGAATATATATGTATATGTATATCCAAATTTTTATACTTAATAAAACTAGAATTTTAAAATAATTAATCTCTCAACATATTATAAATATTAAATTAGAGATAATTTATATTAATAATTAAAATTATGGAATAATATAATGGGCCTAGAGTATGTATTATAAATGTTTTTGTTTGGTTAAGAGTTTGTCTTCCTAAGACTTAAAGAACTAGGTTAACTACCCAAAACCTAAAAGTATGTGGTAAGAGTGAAATTCTATCTCCTTAAAAAAACCAAGCACACTTATTTCTAGGTGGCATAGTTTTCCTTAAATAATATTTATAAGTAAGCCTATATTTGCAAATAGAAACCATAGATGGCTATTTCATTATTAGTTTCACAAGTAAGTTATGATAGATTTTCCAAAAAAAATGAAAATATATCCGTCTTTGTTTATTCAAATATTCAAGATTATTATGCATTGACACTCAATGGAAAATCACATTGTGTGTATATTGTGAGAATGGCTAAATTTCATGGATATTTATTCATATTTTCCATTTTTAATTGTTAAATATTAGTGTAGATTGTTAATGATGTTTAATTAATTTTTAAAACTTGATCATCTAGTATATATAAGCCATTCCAAATAAGATTGGAAAAAATGAAATAATCTAGCCATAGACTAAGATTCCATGAGATTGGAAAAATGAAATAATCTAGCCATAGACTAAGATGCCATAGCCATAGACTAAGCATATATTGCATGGTGGTCACTTTGTTAAGAATTCGATATGAAACTTTAGATAAGCATAAACTTTGTGCATAGTATGAGATTTGAGTCATCATGGATTGAAATCACATTGGGTCTTTGGGTGTATTAGAGAAAGAAAAAATTGTTTGTGTATTAACTCACATCATGGAATCCCCAACATGAAGGTTGAAGGCTAAAACACAAATCTTCCATTGGTCATCTAAGTTCCATACAAAGTACCAACCTATGGAAGTAATTATATGGAACCGTCTTTTAATTGTTCAATATAAATAATAGAAGTTAAACAAAAAATATTTTCTTGATTTTGAGAGTTTTTAAGTAACTTATTCAGGATGATTAGATCTCAGTCCCCTCAGTGTCTTACTTGGAAAGCTCTTGAAAATGTAAAGTAAATGTGAATAGAAGATCCTACATTCAAATCCCAAATTTCTTACCCTGGTCATGATGTGAATACGAGATCAACCTAGATGTCGATGAGTAATTGGAAATGGAAATCTCAAATGAGCGAGTAACATAGATTTATCCATTATATAAATTCATAATTGAATATGAATGTGACTAGTTTTGGTCATTTTACATCTTAAGATATTCATTGGAGAGATTTGTCCTTATTTTTTTGAACAATCATGAATTTCTTCAAAATGCATGGTGTGTATCCTATTATTACTTGAAACATTGAGATATTAGAGTCTTTTGAATTTCCTATTTAAAAGGATTAGAACTTGTTCTATTATTTATAATGTGGCTTTCAATCTAGTTTTATCATATTGAAGTTTGATATCAATTTCTTCTTTTAAAAATATGTATAATTAATGAGTTTGAGTAAGTTACTTGAAAATTTTATGAAAATAGTTTCAGATTTCTTTTTTTACTCTTAAAATATATAAATAACAACTATATATAAATGCATAAATTAATATTTATTATATATATTTATTATTTTCAAACTAATATAAAATATATAACTTTTTCCCTCAAGGATGGTGTCCACGAGCATGCTTTCCCTTCATCATTGATATAATGCTAGCTCAAAGGAAAGGGGGCTACAACTTTTATTATACTTTGTAGGTTGCATGTGCTCCCTTCACTCATCAATCATGGCATGGCACAAAACTAGAACAAGTTTAAATGTCATTTGAATATTGCATGCCACATATGCAGGTATAGGAGGACTCAAGAATTCTGTCAAATTAGCATAATTGAAGGAAAAAATTGACAATATAGATTGGAAGCTGACCATTCTAGCAAGGATCAACCAAAATCTCCTTCTCCTTGGATGACTGTAGTGAAAAACCAACATGGATGCTTGGAGATTCTTCCCAGTAGTTGTTATGAGTCATTGGTATAGTCTTTGTTATGACTCACTAGTTTTTTTCTTGCAACATTAATAGTATTTTTATAGGTTTCTATGTATAAGATTCTTTATTTATATGAAGTATTAACAACCTCTTAACCTATGTTATGCATACTTTACCTTAGGAAAAATGAATAACATAAAATTTTTGGCCTTTATAATCCTCATTTGATATATATATCAATTCCATCTTATTTTATTTTATGTTAAAGTTGAAAATTAAAATATAAATCCTCTGATGGGGGTGTTAATGGTGAAGTAACTCAGATGTTAGGGGTTGTGTCTTCCACCTCCCAAGTGTAATGTGCATTAATAGCATGCAGGGGAGCAACAAGAGCCCATTCGAGGCTGTATGTAGGTTCACTATTGGTAACATCTTTTATGGGTGTTAAAATTGAGGTTTTGGAGATTGTGGGAGCTTTTTGGAGTGGAGATGAGGGTTGGACCTTGACCTCCCTTTCCTCGATAATTGTTTGTGTTGTGGAAAACGCAAGTTCGATATTTTGGAGTGCGGGTTCATCACCTCAAATCTTCCATGATACTCGAGATTGCTCTAAAGAGTGAGGCTTTAGGTTCTATATTGGGATGGTGAGGGTGCTAATTATTTTCTATTGTGTAAATTTTTAGTTCCCTATCGTGGGTTTTTTGATTAGTGGCTCTTTTAGATACCTGAGTCGGTTTGTGTTGCTGGGTTCAGTTTGCTAGTCTGTTATAGTTTAGTTCTTGGAAGGGTTTAGAGGTCGACAGACCATTCTTGTGTTTTGGGGTAATTTTTTTCATGACTCAAGTCTTTAGGGTGACCTAAGTTATGGAGCTTCTGATTTTGTGATAATTTGTAGATTTCTTTTGGTCATTTCCATTAGAATTGTTTTGGGTTACCTATTACCTGGTTTCATTATGTTGCATGCATATTGTATCCAGGCTCTTGTGCTATATCTAGGCATATTAGGGTGTTTCATGGTGTTGGGTAATGGGGTGTTTGTTGAAAGTGATGAGTTTCCATTTGTACCTCATGTTATTTTGGTGGATTCAATATTGTTTGTTTGGAGATTTGGTGATGACTTAGTGGGATTATGGTTTAGTTGTCAACCTAGTGTGTCTAGTCTCTTTATTTGTTATTTTATAGGATGTGGTATTTGCAATGGCTTCCTAACATGGTCCCTCTTTGTTGTATCCATGCCTCCTAGATAGTGAAAGGTTTTCAAATAGGGAGGAGGTGGCAAAGCCTCTCTCGGTCAGTGAAGAGTAAGACACTTTGCCCATGATTTTGTTGCCATCTTCATTAATGTTGTTCCACCAAAGATGAGAAAGGAAATTTGGGTGTTAGAGAGTCAAGATGCGATAGAACTTCAATCCCATTCAGATTCAAATCTAATGGATAATGTTTTGAAGTCGGTTCCTAACCCTAGGTATATGAGGGAAAGAAACAACTTTTGAATTCATTAGCTTTACACTAGCAAATGATAATCTTGCTGAGATTGGTCCTTAAGGACAAGCAAGTGGATAATTATAATTTCTTCTCCTCCCTTGAAGATATTAAAAGAATGCTCTGAAATCAGAGGTTTTGTCTAGAGAGCCTTGATTCTCATTTGGCTCACGTAGAGGGTTACATAATAAGTGATTCTAATAGTGGAGATTATATGCACCCCCCGAGTTTAAGTGTTTATGTGTTGGCCACAATTTCCTCCTCAGACAATGCTTAGAGTTGCAATGGGCAGGTAATGTTGACAAGAATTCATATTCTTATTGTTCATGTTGGGTGGTCTCAAGGTTGGTTAGTAAGGTATTGTTGGTACAATGTTGTTTCATGTTTTGTTGGTTATTTGATGTGTGTTCTTATTCTTTTGTGTCTTGGTAGTCTTGGATTTAGACATGTTTTGTTGGTTATTTGATGTGTGTTTTTAGTTTTTTGTGTCTTGGTAGTCTTGGCTTTAGACATACCTGCATTTATGTTTCGGTGGGTCAATGGCTATTTGTTTCTTGAGAAGGTGGGTCTGTGTGCCCATTTCGAACTGTGATGACTACATGATTCCAATTACTATTATTTTGATGTGATTTTGGAGGCTCTTAGTTCCCCAAGTACTTGTGCCTATTATGGTAACAAAGGGTTTATCTTCTTGCTATGTATGAATTTTGTATGAGCTTTTGAAGGGAGGCTTAATCTTGGTTTTGATGTGACCTTGGGTGAAATTTGAACAATGCAAGTTGAATATATGTCTATTGACAAACATAAAGTTACGTTAAAAGAAAAAGAGAGAAAAAAACACAAAATTTATATCACCAAATAAATATTCTTATATGTGTATGAAAATTAAATAAAATATAGCTCACTAGGGATAGAATAGACGGTGATAAGGTGTATAGTTAAGTGGATTAGTGATGTGAAGGTCATTGGTTCAAAACTTTATGGACAAAAATCCATCCATATTAAGGGGTTGTGTGGCCTAGGCTCGATGTGATCCTAGTGTAAATATGATGACTTAAATGTTTCTCAAACCACAATCATCTCAAGACTCAAACAAATTCACAAACAAAAACAATTAAATATAATATATAAATATGACCTCATGTACCTGTCATAAAAACCTCATGTGAAGGCCTGTTTTAAAAACAAGCATGTCATTAGAAAATTAACAAGACGAATGAAATATAATATATAAATATGACCTCATGTACCTGTCATAAAAACCTCATGTGAAGGCCTGTTTTAAAAACAAGCATGTCATTAGAAAATTAACCAGACGAATGGACGTGCCCTCAAATTTATGCCTTGTTACTTTATGATGTGAGAAACGACAGAACCGGTGCCAATTAAATTATCATTTATGTGGTATATAAATTGAAAGAAATACTTTGCAGACGGCCCAATTCTTTTCATTTAGTTTTGAGTCTTGTCTTTTGCATTTATATTATTCATGTGCTAAACCAGTCTGAAGCACGATCTTTGACTGTAGAGATGGCTATTGGTTATATAAACCGCTTGCAACGAATGGTTTTGTCATCTCTCGTCTCCGTAGCCACATCGTTTATCTTCCTTGCATTCCCTTCTTTCCTTGCGTCTAATCAAATTGCCAATGGAGTTTCGTTGGATGTTCTCGTATTCTATCCTGGGGATAAGCTTCTTCATCATACTCCTCTTTTTGCATGTGATGAGGAGGAAGATTTCGAGGCTTCCTCCGGGGCCTCCAGGATGGCCCATTGTGGGAAATCTCTTCCAGCTCGGTGATAAGCCCAACGAAACGCTCTTCCACCTTGCTACCAAATACGGCCCTCTCATGTCTCTTTCCTTTGGAATGAAGACCACAGTAGTAGCCTCCTCTGCCGCCATGGCAAAGGAAGTTCTCAAAATCCATGACCACCTCCTTGCAGGACGGCCTGTGACACAAGCAAGCAAGCCTTTTACCAAATCTTCACTGAGTTTTGGCCAAATTGGACCTCGCTGGCGCATGCTGAGACGTATATCGACTACTGAAATTTTCTCTGTCAAGAAGATAGAAGCTCTGCAACATCTCAGAAAAAAACAAGTATATCAAAGTATTCGTCAGATCTTTGAAGACGCCGTGAAGGGGAAGTGTGTGAATATTGGACACACTGCCTTCAACATCACAGCTAATCTATTGGGGAACATGATCTTCGGTACAGACATGTCTGATCCCGATTCTTGTGTTTCTCAGGTGTTGCAAGAAAGCATCGCTAAACTGCTGGAGCTTCATGCAGTTACTAATCTGGCGGACTCGTTCCCGTTTCTACAGTGGTTTCATTGGGATCCGCAGGACATCTCCCGTAGTACAGCAATACACAGGAGAAAAGTATATGCCTTTCTTGAGAAATTCATAGAGGATCACCTCACCGCAAGAGGCAAAGGCACCGATGGAAGCGATGGTGAAAAGGACCTCTTGGACGTTCTGCTTGACATAAGAAGCGATGAATTTACAGTCAATGGTATCAAAGTCTACTTAATTGTAAGTCTCTCCTTATCTCAGGTTACTATAATACATGACGGGAGAAGTATTTGGTCATAGTACAGAAACGAACTGATCTGTCAAAACTGTTGCTTCAGCACTACCCTTTGCAAAAAGGTTGTAACTTCTTATGTTTAATGCCTGCCTTGTATGTTGCAGGAAATTTTGGGTGCAGGAACTGACACAAGCGCAACCACAATAGAATGGGCGATGACAGAACTGGTCCGTAATCCGCATGTAATGGAACGAGCCCAAGCGGAGTTGGACGGAGTTGTTGGGCGCAAAAGAATGGTGGAAGAAAGTGACATGGACCGTCTCCCTTACCTTCACGCGGTGATGAAAGAAGTGTTGAGATTGCACCCGCCAGTTCCTCTTCTCCTCCCTCACAGAGCAGATAGTCGTTGTGAGATTGGGGGATTCGTGATACCCAAACACAGCCAAGTACTGGTCAACTTGTGGGCAATCGGACGGGATCCTGCAATCTGGAATGAACCCTTGAAATTCGCCCCGGGAAGATTTATGGGAGAGGATAAGATGAGCCATCTGGATTTCAGGGGTCAACACTTCGATCTGATTCCGTTCGGGGCAGGAAGAAGAATGTGCGTGGGATTTCCATTGGCGAATCGGATGATTCATCTGGTATTGGCTTCTCTCATCCATTCATTAGACTGGGCACCTCCCGTAGGCACTAGTGCGGAGAACGTAGACATGGCCGACAAATTTGGAATGACACTGCACAAGGCGGTGCCCCTGGAAGCAATTCCCACGCCACGCCTGCCATTTGATATCTATACCTAGAAATCTCGCGGTCTAACTTTGTATGTCCAATAAGAATTGCGATAGTATTTATGTCAACATGATATTATAAATACCTAGAACTCTCGTGACCTTACTCTGTATGTCCCCAAAAAAACATGTTATTGTAAATACCTAGAACCCTCGTGGCCTTACTCTGTATGTCCAAATAAATGGCGCTAGTACTTATGTCAACATGCTATTATAAAAAATTAGATGGAATGAATTAAGATTATATTTGTATTTCAATTGCTATACGGATGCTATTTTATTTTAGAATTTAGAATTTTTCAATATTAATTTAGTTGGAAAGTCTTTAGTTGAAAAGTCGGTTGGGAAAGACAAAGGAGTAGATCTCTATAGGCATGGTAGTCACGGTTCACGGAATGCCAAACTACAAAAAGGAATTTCGGAAGGTGGAGTTTCACTCCAAAAATAAGGCATTCGCTTTGGTAGAATTGAGAAGCACTTCCATGTATTCTGGTTCAAAGTTGCCCAGGATGAATGCCAAACACCAGTGGATTTATTTTAACAACATAATTAACATGCCTATTTTCTAATAATTTTGTTTATTATGTCGTTAGCTTTTAAATTTGTCTATATTTTTACATATGTATGTAGAACTCTAGAGTATGGAAGTGGACAAAAAACTAAAACTTATATTGCTTGGATCTAGAGATTTAAGGTTTTTTGCCACTGAATGATATATAATGAGATTAGGTGTCCAATAATCTTGATTTCTTACTAGGCAATTTGAAACCACCTAACCAATTTTATCTAATATTAATTTGCTTTATATTAATAGAAAAAAATCTACCAAACTTAACCAAAAAAAATATTAGATTTAATTAAGCCATTATTATTGAAAGAACATCCACGTGAGATTACAATTTTGCTAAAATATTTTAAAACCGCCACCGTTTGCCACACTTTGAACGTGAAAACGCGGGTGAAAATTATTAATCTAATTTTTCTCTGTTTGTTTCATATGTGTGGATCAATTTTGTTTAAAACTACATGGGGGATTGACAAATTTATTTATTTTGTTTAAAACTACATGGGGATTGAAAAGTTTATTTATTTTTGGTAATTTGGTAACAGGAAAAATCCCAACATATAAAAGTTTAACTCTCCAAACATATGAAAGTTTGAATTATCTCTTCCTGTGAAAAGTCACGCTTTCACAAAATATTTGTCTCATCGTACGGATAGTAACGCGTTAACAATGGATGATGACCGTCCCAAAATAATGACTTGAAGTTCCAGGTAAGAGGGATGGGATATGTCAATGCCAACCATCGTCAAACTCGTTTGAGTCGTCAAAATGCATTTATTAAAAAAAAAAATCATCAATACAATTTTATATAATTGTGTTTTAAATTATTAATTGATAAGTAATATGAAAATTTTATATAAATTAGGGTGAAAAATAAGAGGAATTTTTACCATTCCTTTCCAATTTATTTTCTTGCTGCATTATCTTGAGCATAAACCACACTTCTTGATTTAAAATATGATCCAACGCAAGTATTTGAAATAAATACATTGATATAAAATAATGATCCATATTAACATATTAAGCGTCCCTCAGTGACTGCCTCTATGAGTCAACGGCAGGCAGATTCTCCTAAATTGATTTTCTATAAACTGACGTTAAAATCCATCAACGGAATTGTCGTCGGAAAACTTTCGATATGTGTTACGTCATAGTGATTGTCCCCGCGCCTTCCAGAGCCTTCCAGAGCTCGAGGCACGGAATCAAATTCAAGCGTACCCCGTGGATCCTATCTGTACGGACTGACAAATGCACAGTTAAATGGTTGACGTTGTACTTGGAATTATGTATAACGAAGGCCAAAATTAAACACTACCCGTATGCACTGACAAATGTACTTGGTAAAAAAACATTTTATATAGATTATATTTCTTATCACCATTCTCACCATTTTATATAGATTATAGGGGAGAGATTCCTAATGTTGTGCAGGGACCAGTAGTTGATATAATACTGGTCCCACCAAACCACCAGTGATTAAGACTTTTGAAACCAAAATTTAGACAGAAATAAATAACATTATGTATAAATAAGTATTAAATTATGTCCAAAAATCACCCATACATTGACTGGGCCCACAACTGTCCATAAATAGTATTTTACTACTTAATATTGCAAAACATATTGACCCAAGTAGAAAACAGCTAGAGCCATAAAGGCTTCCAAACTGGTCTATTCCAGAAGTACAAAACAGCAGTCACTTCAACCCCCACTCATCAGAACTGCAACTTTGCATCCCAAATAAATATGCCTACCTGCACATAACAAAAGGAATGTATGTCAGCATAACTGCTGTGTTGTTCAACAGCTAAACACCCTATGTTCAATAAATGACACCCAACCCAATAACAATTAAATCCACTTTGTTCAATAAATGACACCCAACCCAATAACAATTAAATCCACTTTGTTCAATAAATGATACCCAGACCCAATAACTGCAATAAATGACACCCATCTCACTCTATTTCTCATTAAAACAGATCAAAGCACATGGATCAACAAATAAACAATTCCCAACCATTAGATCACATCAAATTAAATCCATACCACACATTCAAAATGAAGCCATTGCAATCCATGTGCATCCATGTCCACCAATTAAAATCAAGTCCCCAAAACTATAAAAGAAGTCCACCCACTGTTGAAGTTCATCTTATGCTTTCAAACTATTCAGCAAACTTGAAGACAACATCACAAAACAGTGGCCAATATATTCAAGTTAGTTATATGAATTACAACTCATTCTTCTTACAGTTCTGTTTTCATTGTTTTCATTTATCAGATTTCTTACATTACAGTTCTGTCCATAGGGTGACAGTTAACCTATACAGTTACAGTTAACCTTTTTTATACAGAGTTTATGTATGTGTTCTAGCTTATTATATCATCAGCTTCATAGTGATTACAGCTTACATATCACAGAGGTTACGTATGTCGTGTTAGTACTGTAGTCATAGCTTGTTTACTTTACAGGAATTGAACCTTAGCTTACACCTTAGCTTACAGGAATTGAGCGAGCGATTATTATGGCTTGGGTTCTATGCAGAATGAGTTAAAACATAGAGCAAATAAGTGAATTTCTACTACTGGTGAATGGACCATAGAACTGTAAGATTTTAGATAATGAGAAAACACAATTATAAGTAACATAGCAGATGACCGTCTTATTGGCCTTCATATCTTTTCACCTCGTTGAGCTCGAGACCTTAGGGTATGGAGAGCCCGAGCCATACGAAGTTGTAAAAGTTGGACCAAAGGAATGGGGATTTACATAACTCAGCTCTGTAAATTAAGTCACAGATAATGGAGAGAAATCTTGGAGCAGAGATTGTTCTTCACAATATTCAAAATAACTAAATAAATTATATGAAAAATATAAAAAATAAATGACTGCAATGAAACTCGATTAAACTGAAGTAAAACCGATTGTCTATGACACCTAGGAGACCATAGAATCAAATGTAATAGTGATTACAGCTTACATATCACAGAGGTTACGTATGTCGTGTTAGTACTGTAGTCATAGCCAATAGCTAATCACTGGAAGAAGAAACATGACTCGCTATCCTTCCAAGCAAGCAATCCCCACATCCCTTCCTGTTCCTTATATAGTTTCATCTCCCTAGCCATATCCAATCGGAGACCGAGTCTAACCTTGAATAGCATCAGAATCAAAGCCAGCATTCGAACCATTTCCAGCCCAAGATTGATGCAATGCAAAAAAAGGTAGGTAGTAAAAAGGCAGTTAGTACTGTAGTCATAGCTTGTTTAGCTTACAGGAATTGAAGCTTAGCTTACAGGAATTGAGCGATTATTATGGCTTGGGTTCTATGCAGAATGAGTTAAAACATAGAACAAAAACGAATTGTAACTTTAATGACTCTGATAAACTTAGTAATTTTTCACATATTTTCAGACCTTGACAATCATCATTGAAACATCACATTGAAACATAATCGAAAGACATTGAAACATAATCGAAAGACATGTATTTTCAGAAGCATGAAGCTATTGAGAAAGCAAAAATTTTGATATTGAGTCGAAAGAATGCAAATAAGTGAATTTCTACTACTGATGAATGGACCATAGAACTGAGGAATGGTTTCTTAGAATGGAAGCCCGAGCGGATGACCATTTCTCTTTATTGGATTAGATGACTGTAAGATTTGAGATAATGAGAAAACACAATTAGGTAAACAAGCATGGTTAGAAAGAGTCATATGTAACCACTGTGTTCTAATTGCATAACTACTGTGTTCTAATACATAATCAATACATATGGATACACTGTAATCACTGTATATGTATATCCTAATGTAATACATATGGATAGACTGTAATCACTGTATACGCATATCCTAATGTAACAAGCTCTGTTTCCTCATTACTTTGATTTCCATGGTTCTACTTATGGCACTGATTCAACCATTAGTAATGATTACACTCTACTCTATAAGGTAAGTACATATTGAATAGACCTACTTATTACCTGTATTCCCTAATCTTTAACAGATATAAGGAGAATGACGTAATTCATACATGTTTACATACCTCATTGGTTTAGCTGTATAAAGCTGTTGAAAGTAAATGGAAAATGATATATGAAAACAGTGACATACATGTTGATAATTTCCTGTAATAGAGGAAAAGTATTTTTGCAGAAGTAATAAAGCATAATTTGACATATATTCTAATGTCTAAATGCAACATACATGTTGATAATTTCCTGTAATAGAGAAAAAGTAATTTTTGCAGAAGTAATAAAGCATAATTTGACATATATTCTAATGTCTAAATGCATGCAATAATTTTACAGGTTGTTGCATCTATGGCAAAAGGAAGTTACTCTGCTCGTACAAGGAGAAGTGGTAGGAGAGTGACAAGGGGTGCGCAGCTGCGATGCACATCGTCCGATGATGACAGGCCAGCTGATGTCAATGCCGGCAATGCACCAGGGAACATTGTTGAAAATGACCATGTGACAGCCGCTGATGTTAACACAGCATCAGCCACAAAACCACCATCAACAACAGTCCAAGGGGCAAGCTCAACTAAAAAGATCAGTGCTATAAGAGGATGGACAAAAGAACAAATGTTAGTTGCAATTGACGACATAGAGTTTAATGGATACTCAGTTCGGGCATCTGCAAAAAAACATGGTATTCCTCCCTCATCAATACATTATTGGATAAATGGACTGACTCATACAAAACGTAGAGGGCCTCTTACAGTTATGACTGAGGAGGAGGAGGCCGAGGTGGTTGAGTGGTGTAAAGAGATGGCCCAACTGGGACATGGGTTAGAGTTGATACAACTCAAATCAACAGTTGCTCAAATCTGTCAAGGGAGGCCAAACCCATTCAAAGATGGGTTTCCTGGTAAATCATGGTGGTTTGGGTTTAAAAAAAGGCATCCAGAACTTGTATTGCGTACTGCTGAGGGCCTTGACAGAGACAGAGCATTAAATTTGCGCCCTGCAGTTGTGCAAAAATTCTATGACACACTTTCTAGTGCTTATGATAAACATTCTTATGGAGCAGACCATATATGGAACTGTGATGAAACAGGTTTACAGGCAGGGAGGAATTGTGGCATGCGGGCAATTGCCAAGAGAGGGAGCCGAAATGTGCCAAAGATTTTGCCCAAGAGCAGGGAGTGGATAACTATTTTATGTTGTGTTAATGCAATTGGTACTTCAATCCCAGGATTTTATCTATTCAAAGGTAAAAATCAACTGAAAAACTATATACAGAACTGTGAACCAGGTGCATGCATGGCTGCACATCCCCATGCATGGATGACTAAAGAACTGTTTCTAAGTTGGCTTTTTCACTTTGCTGCATCGGTACCAGGTGGCGTCTCGCCTAATAACAGACACCTTTTGATATTAGATGGCCATGGGAGCCACATGGCTGTACAAACAATTGAGGAAGCAAACAATTTAGGCATCGACCTGTTGACATTGCCCGCTCATACCACTCATAGGCTGCAACCCCTTGATGTTAGTGTGTTTGGCCCTTTCAAGAACTATTTCAGGTCGGAGCGTGCTGCATGGATGGCAAAGAATCCAGGGGTTGAGGTGAAAAGGTTTGAGCTAGCAGAGCTTGCAAGTAAAGCTTTTAAAAGGGCTTTGACACCATCAAATATCAAGGCTGGCTTTAGGAGGACAGGAATCTGGCCACTGAACTATGATGCTCTTATGCATGATACTGGTTGTAGCCAAGCGTTTCATGTGGATGGTCAGGAAGAAGGGAATGTCCAAACAAGTGTTGAAGTGCAAGAAGTAGATGACCAAGATGATGTTGTTGCAGCTGGCAATATGATTTCCCTGTCTCAAGGACACTTATATGCTGAAGATGATGAAACTGTATGTGAAACACAATATAACAATGAACAAATTCCTAGTAACATGGAGATTGTTCCACCAACTCAAGAAAATGAAATTCCTGTTGCTGATATTGCTATTGATATTGTTGAACATGCAGTTGACAATGACCAATTGACATTGCCAAGCCAAGTAACCCCACCTTCATGGCTAGCAGAAGCAATGATCAATATGAATGCACATAGTGTCTCAGCAACCAATGAAGAAAGCATGAACATGCCCTCACAACCAGTAGAATTGAACAGTGAAATTGTTCATTTTTTTGTGGACAATAGATCAATGGAAGAAGATGAAGGACATAATGAGGCATCAAATGAAGATAATGATATGGTTCAATCAGTTCCAACAGATACTGAAAGGGAAGTACCAAGCAATGACATGCAGGTGGGAGGGGTGGAGAAGACACTTGGACGGTTCCTAAAGCTACCAGTAGAGAGAGTATCAATGAAAAAAAATCAAGGTGCACCAGGTAGTCTTCGTCTGGGCCGAAGCTCACAGTTACTCACCTCAGAGGACTATATAAACCTGTTAGTTGAGTCAGAAAAAAAGAAATTTGAAATGCAAGAATTAAAACAGAAAAAGAAGGATATAGTCAAGGAGAAGAAGGCAGCAAGGATTGTTGCAGCGCAACGTCGAGCAGAAGAACGGATTGAAAGAGATAAAGCAAGGCAAGTTAAGGACCAACAAAAGAAAATGGCAAGACAGGAAAAGGAAAAACGAAAGGCACAACAAATGCTTGAAAAGGAACAAGGGATGATCAACGATACAAGAATAGCTGATGAAACCAGGATTATTTCAAACTCATTGGACTCCATTGCAGACAATACACCATTATTCCAAGATCTCATAAACATTCAAGTGCCCCACTATCAAACTGAGGGTTTACCCACTTGCCTTGTTCCTACCAGAGCTGGTGTCAATTCTCTGTATGCTCATTACACACCTCCACTTAATGCAGGGGTCAGTAGGGAAAATGTGAGGTATGGGTACTCAGTACCTCCATGGTTGGAAGCTGCAAATTGGAATCAATCATATGGCATCAATCAACCATTTCCTAATCAGCCCTTGACTGGTAGGCCAACCTACCTGGCTCAAGAAGGTAACTCGGGGAGTTTTGGCACTCAAGATTCTCAGGGCCATAAAGAATAGGGGTGCCATATGTTTTTGGTTCTAACCACATTATGATGTGGATTTTGGATAGATTGTATCTTTTTCTTGGCACAGAAACATTTTGGCTTACAACACTAGATTGTATCTTTTTCTTGTCACAAAAATATTTTGGCTTAGAACACTAGATTGTATCTTTTTCTTGTCCTAAGAAACATTTTGGCTAACAACCTAGTAGTGATTTCTTGTGGCAACCTAACTGTGTGTTGATAAGAAATTTTCAATGGAATATGTCTTTCTGTAAAATATTAATTATGATAAAACTATTTCTATAAGTTATTCTGTGCACCCTCCCCGCCACGTCAGAAAACCACGCGTAAAAGCACATGGAGCCGATACAACACCTGTCCACCATGGAGCTCATGTGTTGGCCATCATATCATTGCATAAAACTTTGTGTTCGCGCCATTTCACAGGTTTGTTTGGGGTCATTGCTGCGATGTTTGGGGATTCAATAATAACATTTCAAGTTGCATATGAAAAAGGCTAAATATAGAAATCAAATGACCAGACAATCTTATTATGATTGAGAGCACTCATTATCAAGTTGAGTATGAAAAAGGCTAAATACAGAAATCAATGAGGAGGCAATCTACCTCATAATAAGTTTTATTAAATGTGAAAAAGCCACTAATAATTTTATTGATTGAGGGGACACTTGAGAAATTGAGAGCACTCATTATCAAGTTGCATATGAAAAAGGCTAAATATAGAAATCAAATGACCAGACAATCTTATTATGATTGAGAGCACTCATTATCAAGTTGAGTATGAAAAAGGCTAAATACAGAAATCAATGAGGAGGCAATGTACCTCATAATAAGTTTTATTAAATGTGAAAAAGCCACTAATAATTTTATTCATTGAGGGGACACTTGAGAAATTGAGAGCACTCATTATCAAGTTGCTCTCATTATCAAGTTGAGCATGAAAAAGGCTAAATAAGTGGACCGTTATCTAAAGGAACATCATTCAACTTGATAGCTCATGCTTCAACCATAATGCTTACAAAGCAATTTCTACCCATTGTATTCTGTAATAGCTAGTCAGTGAACCCCAAGACGGGTTGGAAACAGAGACTACTTCAGATATTCACACAATGAGTAAACTATTATATCATATACTAATTTACATTAGAACTTTGAAGTGAACATCTGAATCAGAGGGACCTAGGAATAAGTCATATTTGCTCATTTATATGATCCACATCCTTAATTAAATTAAAATGAACAGTAAGGCCACTGAATGTGCAAGCCCCATTCTTGGGAGCAATTGGAGGGATGACCTTGTTCGCTGGAAGTGAAGGAGGGAGAAGTATAGCTTTGTCCACTCAACTCCCTCACAATCAGATGGAAACCCTGAGACAGATACTCTTGATCATCCCGTATTGAACATTCTTTCGATTTCTATATGTGGTTCCATATTAATATGTCTCGGTTCTTCTACTTAGTGGACAGTTCACACCTCAATGGCTCAATGGCTAGACAGTTCGCACCTCAATGGTTCAATGGCTTTTCATGTGGTCAATAAATTTTGACATAAGATGTTAGGAGAGATGGGTTTGACACTCAACCCATTAATCTTTGGATGATCTTTTCTCTAAGAGCATTTTATACATTGTATTTTTTATGCCTTCGATCTCAACATTGAAGGCATCAAATTTGCAGCACTGTACAAAGCTCTAAACTCACTTATGGCTCCAATAAGTGGACCGTTATCAAAAGGAACATCATTCAACTTGATAGCTCATGCTTCAACCATAATGCTTACAAAGAAATTTCTACCCATTGTATTCTGTAATAGCTAGTCAGTGAACCCTAAGACGGGCTGGAAACAGAGACTACTTCAGATATTCACACAATGAGTAAACTATTATATCATATACTAATTTACATTAGAACTTTGAAGTGAACATCTGAATCAGAGGGACCTAGGAATAAGTCATATTTGCTCATTTACATGATCCACATCCTTAATTAAATTAAAATGAACAGTAAGGCCACTGAATGTGCAAGCCCCATTCTTGGGAGCAATTGGAGGGATGACCTTGTTCGCTGGAAGTGAAGGAGGGAGAAGTATAGCTTTGTCCACTCAACTCCCTCACAATCAGATGGAAACCCTGAGACAGATACTCTTGATCATCCCGTATTGAACATTCTTTCGATTTCTATATGTGGTTCCATATTAATATGTCTCGGTTCTTCTACTTAGTGGACAGTTCACACCTCAATGGCTCAATGGCTAGACAGTTCGCACCTCAATGGCTCAATGGCTTTTCATGTGGTCAATAAATTTTGACATAAGATGTTAGGAGAGATGGGTTTGACACTCAACCCATTAATCTTTGGATGATCTTTTCTCTAAGAGCATTTTATACATTGTATTTTTTATGCCTTCGATCTCAACATTGAAGGCATCAAATTTGCAGCACTGTACAAAGCTCTAAACTCACTTATGGCTCCAATAAGTGGACCGTTATCAAAAGGAACATCATTCAACTTGATAGCTCATGCTTCAACCATAATGCTTACAAAGCAATTTCTACCCATTGTATTCTGTAATAGCTAGTCAGTGAACCCTAAGACGGGCTGGAAACAGAGACTACTTCAGATATTCACACAATGAGTAAACTATTATATCATATACTAATTTACATTAGAACTTTGAAGTGAACAACTGAATCAGCGGGACCTAGGAATAAGTCATATTTGCTCATTTACATGATCCACGTCCTTAATTAAATTAAAATGAAAAGTCACTGATACAGTAAGGTTTTATCGTTGGAGCCCGAGAAGGGTTAGTTATTGAAATGCATTTTATGTATGAGAACATAATTCATTACTAAAAATATTTATTCTCTTATCTCTGTAACCATCAGTAACCGGTTTTGGAATCGACTGTAAAATGTGTGAACTTTTTTTTTCAGAGAAAAAAGCATCACAGATTATATTGACAATATAAAAAACATCATAAGATACAAAAGGGTGGCATATGACAGCCACTGTCCGAGACATCTCGAGGAAAGGAAAATGTCAGAGGTCCGAAAACATATACATCAGGTTCAGGAAAATAGCAAAAAGCATCAAAATTAATAACCAGGAGTAACAAATTCCAAAAACGAACAAGACTTCTCTTCCTCCATAGTTAAATAACTGCAATGGTAGACTTATACTGCCCCATACATATGGCCATTAAAGAATTTGTTATTTTCAGCGCAACCAAAAAAAACCCAAATTTGCTTAAACTGTAAATATACTCAAATTAGTCAATTGTGAGCAGCGTCAACATGGAAACAAAAAGGACTGTGTATACAGGATATCCATATTGCAAAACATATACATCAGGTTCAGGAAAATAGCAAAAACACCAAAATTAATAAGCAGGAGTAACAAATTCCAGAGACGAACAGGACTTCTCTTCCTCCATAGTTAAATAACTGCAATGGTAGCCCATACATATGGCCATTAAAGAATTTGTTATTTTCAGCGCAACAAAAAAAACCCCATATTTGCTTAAACTATAAATATACTCAAATCAGTCAATTGAGAGCAACGTCAGCATGGAAACAAAAAGGACTGTGTATACAGGATATCCATATTGCAAAAACATAGCAAAAAGCACCAAAATTAATAACCAGGAGTAACAAATTCCAACAAATTCCAAAAACGAACAGGACTTCTCTTCCTCCATAGTTAAATAACTGCAATGGTAGACTTACACTGCCCCATACATATGGCCATTAAAGAATTTGTTATTTTCAGCGCAACCAAACAAACCCCAAATTTGCTTAAACTGTAAATATACTCAAATTAGTCAATTGAGAGCAGCGACAGAGGGTTTCGAGGCTTCATTTCAAATACAAAAAGTGAAGTTCTTGATAGAAGCTTTCACGGACGAGGAGAAGATAAGTTATGCAAGTCAATTGAGAGCAGCGACAGAGGGTTTAGAGGGTTCGTTTGGGGTCATTGCTGCGATGTAGGAGTTTCCCTTTGTATTTCTGCTCGGGGGCCGAGGGCACGGGATGGCCGAGGAGCACGGGACGGCCTTGGATAACACCGAAAACAGCAAAAATAACAGCGAGGGCACGGGACGACCGAGGATAGCACGGGACGGCCTAGGATAGCACCGAAAACAACAAAAATAACAGCGAGGGCACCGGACGGCCGAGGATAGCATGGGACGACCTAGGATAACAGCGAAAACAACGAAATTTCAGATAAACCCTAAACCTTCAACAACAAACAGCTCAAAATATCCCATAAACCCTAAACCTTCAACAACAAACAGCTCAAAATATCCCATAAACCCTAAACCCTCGGAAAAAAATCCTCCAAAAAATGCCATAAAATGCCATAAAAGTTTACAAAATATCCAAAAATAGAGATGTTGTGTTGAAAAACACAGAGAATGCTGGTAGGATTAAAATCCTACCGGGTACATGGTCGCCGACCTCCCCCACCTTCCCTGGAGCTCGCCAGACCTTCTCCACACCTGCAACGACGTTATGCACACCTGCAACGAGAAGAAAAATATATATTAGGGAACTGAAAACCACAAAAACACCACCACAAAACAGCAAATTGACAACAAAACACCATTTGACCTCGAGCTCAGTAAAACAGCGACCGACTCCTCCCCAAACAACAAAATCGTCGAATAAGACCAGCAACAGAGAAATGCTAAACAACTGACATTCCAGAACGACCAAGAACTCCAGGCGGAAAAGCACAAGAAAAGGAGAAGCGCTGTGCCAACCACAAACCCTGAAACTCCAGCAAACATTCGCACCAGCACCTGCATACCAGGCGAAGCGCGCAGGTCCACAAACCCTGTCAACCGAACAAACGCCTCAAACAGCACACGAATAAACGACGAAGTGCGCAGGTTCCGGGGCCGTCCCGTGCCATAATCGGCGGGGGGCTTCGCCCAACAACCGGCCCCGAGCAGAAACACAAAGGGAAACTCATACATCGCAGCAATGACCCCAAACGAACCTGTGAAATGGCGCGAACACAAAGATTTATGGGTTGATAAGGTAGCCAACACATGGAGCTCCACGGTGGACAGGTGTCGTACCGGCTCCATGTGCTTTTACGCGTGGTTATCTGACGTGGCGGGGAGGGCGCACATGTAATGGCGACCCTCCCCTATGTTTTATAAAATTTATGGCTCTTCACATGCGTTGGCAGCCACCTTCATTTTAATTTTAATGTTTTCACTCACTGATCGATACTAAATTAGTGATTTTTTATTTATGTTTTCTAAAATTTATGGGGACATTCAAAGTTGATATGCATTGGCAACCACTTTTATGTTAATTTTAATGTCACTCACTGATGGCTACTAAATTAGTGATTTTTTATTTATTTTTACTGAGTGGAATATTTATTCAAAATTTAAATAAAGATGAATATTGGTTAATGGAAAAGTTAGATTTAAAAATAAAATTATAAATATTAATATTATTTAAAAATTTAATTATTAGTAATATTGTGATTTTTATGGAGTTGTTTTTAGTGTAATTTTTTGGATTTTTTAGTGTTGGAATCTGGCGGAAAAAGTTTAGGTGAAATCTTGATTTGTGTTATTTAAATTGTGTTTTTGATTGTATATATAGATTCAGTACCCTAAAAAATCCCTAGGGCACTTGGATTGTGCAGGGTTACCCATCAAAATTGTGATTTCAATAAATTCCTATAGGATTTCAGATAAACTAGACTAGAAAAATCCACCAGAAAAGCTTCCAAAAAATCACACTAATGACAACTCAAATTTGTATTAATTATTATTTAAGAACTTTTATTTATCAGGCACAATCATAGAGTTGACTGTAGTTTCTTTTGAAACAAGTCTAAATAAAATGTAACCATGCATTTGTTTAAGTTATGCGAAGCTGTTATCAGTTCTCCTTCTAATTTTATGTATGATACTGTAATTTAAAACTGGGCCTTTTACCATGGTCGGGATTCATGCATGTTGTTTACTCGCATAGTTTTATATGTTGAATATAAGTCATTGTATAGTAAAGTTTTGGCCCAGAATCGATATTTGTGGGTTTATTGTAATTATGTCCTGGTATATGCTTTAGCAGTGTTAGTTTCCAGTATTGTCTTTGTCTCCACATGTGTGGTGCATGCAAATATATTTAATTTGTTTTTTTTTTTGTATACAATCATTACCTGCAAGTACATGTATATTATTTTGTTTCATATACATTTAAACATTACTAGGTCTAGAGCTCTGTCTAGCCCCTTGTAATGAAGATGGCACAATGCTTTTAATTACGACATGCATTTTTTTTTTACTTTTCCCTTTTCTCGACGGCTAAAATTTATTGATGCTCGGCCGAGAATAGGTATTCTGGGACTAGTATCTTGACCCTTAGGGTATTTAGTTAGGTTACTTAGAATCTGGACTGCCTAACTGGAGCTCTGGATCGTCACCTCCGTCTAACCAAGCTCCCCTTGAATCTTTTTCATGATTCTTCTAGGAAGGTTAAGAAGTATATTGGTTTTCTATTTTGTCTCTCTAATTATTTATTTTGAAATAATTACTTCATTAATCGATATTTTACTGAACAAAATCACGTTTTATTCGTCACATAGTAATTGTTTCATGCACGGGATCACTGTAATGCCCTACTTAATCTTATCAGGCTAATTTTTATTAGTGTTTAATTTACCTGAAAATATTGGCTTATAATTATCAATAAATATTGGTATATACCTACATTTGTGAAACTGTAATTTTATTTTACCGATATAAATTTTATTATTGTTATTATTCAATTCCCAACTTGACCTACATTTGTGAAACTGTAATTTTATTTTACCGATATAAATTTTATTATTGTTATTATTCAATTCCCAAATTGTGTTCTCAAATTTAATTTTGGATAAGATATGGTCTCCTCCTGCTTATTCCAAATTAAATATCCATATCCCAATGTGTCTTTTCAAATCTACTAGGGAGAAGATATGGTCTTCTCTAAATTAATTCTAAATCAAATATCCATATTTTATTCCCAAAATGCTTTCTCAAATATACCAAATTAAAGGATGACAGAGTAGTCATAACATTAATGATAGATGGTTGAGGTGAATGGGAGGAAGAGCCATAAAGGGGAAAGATGATGAGAGGAGGGGATCCTTGGTCTTGGTTTTGGTTTTGGAGGATTTTGTTTTGGGAGGAATGTGGATAAAAAGAAAAGGGAGAGAATGGAGAGATAAATAAGAGAATTCAAACTTGGATCTAGAGAGTGTTTGTTTAACTTCGACACACTACATCTAGTTGGACTTAGGCTCGGAGGGATAGGAAACTTGTGAGGTTCCTTGGGCTAGGAAATAATTCCTAGTTGGGTGGGAGGAAAATTCAGACGGGTAATCGAGAGGAGCATCCAACGAGCATCTCAAAAAAGCTATTGGAATAGGTATTCTTCCATATATTGAGTACTTATGTAAATGGTTGCAATGAAATTATTACTTGTTTAATATGTTGTAAATAAATTTTAATTATATATTATCATCAAATAAATGTTGAGTTATAAATAAGTTATTTTCCTTTCTATTGTGTTTAAATAAAATAAATTTAGTTTGTACTTGGAGGACCCTAGGAAGAATCCTCACATATGGTATCAGAGCCATGTTTAAACTCTTTGGGATGTTATGGACTCGGCTGTCCATATGACTATACTCAATCATTAAATTTTGAATTCAGTTGCACAATAGAAAACAGTAAAGTGGATTGTGCAAACATTACTGCACCAGAGTTCTCAAATTGTGGAAATATATAAAATTATATTGCCTTAATATTTACTGCTATTTTCAAAGATATATACAAACGTCCTACACTATATTAAGTGCCCTTGGGTATTCCAGAAAATGAAAATTTATGTGATATATAAAATCTACAGTCATAATCGTCAGTTATTCCATTATTAAAGTATTATGCGTAACCTAAACTCGACACATCCCAAGAGAGATCCAAACGATAAAATTATTAAGAGTTGTTCAGATCAAGGTCGGTGCAAGTTGACTGTCGGTGTTGAAGTGGTGACCCAAAAGATGCCTCTAGCAGAGAATTGATTGAAGATCCAATAAATTTCCAGGTTATAGTGACTATCTATAATCATATATATGTGATATATGTATCTATACTATATAGTGATCCCCGTATAATCTGAAACAATTAACATGATATACTGAAGCCCTGGAGAAACATTTTCACAGGACCAAGCTATTACAATTATTTTACATGTAACTCTATGCCAGAAAGAAGAAATTAATCGATTCATTCTAAAACTATTCTTGTTAAAAGAATAATCGATTGATTGGGCAATCCCACTCCATTCTAGAATTGTGACCTCATCATTTTTATTTATTTTGGTTTGATTTCATAGTATTTGTTGGTAAAAGAAGAATAAAGCCATACTGAGATTGCAAACCTTTAAAACCATAAATTTTAATAAAACACCAATCATTGTTTCATTCCCATTCCGAAGTTGATTATTACAGTTACTAAAGATATTATATTTATGTATTATTACTTTATGGAAAAAATAGAACCAGCTTATTGAACAGGAGAGAGAAGCGAAATAGGTAGCATGGGCATTTAATTTCAGTCCCCATTTCACTTTCCCAATTAGTATTTGTCAACAAAGATGCAATGGGTGAGTTCGAAAAATTTGAAAACACTGCACATTAACAAAAACCCGGAAACATTATTGTGTTGAATGAAAGATGAAAAACGAAGGAAGTGGACTTATTGACCTGAAGTTTTTTGTTTTTGGTAGTGGCTACCTTTCTCAGTGTTATTGTATTAATTTTGAAGGTTTGTGTAATATCAACGGCTTCCTTAAGTTTAACCTTGACGGTTGATGTCTTAATTTAATATGATAGGCATAATTCTAAATTAATATAATAGTGTATAGTCATGTTAGTCTATATTCACATAGTCATATTATTAATGTTTATTTATTAATCTATAACATTTAAATATAATTTGGATTAGTTTCTGTAACTATATATATATATATCTATATATATATATATATATATATATATAATCAAATCAAATTTGTTTCTAAAGTAAATTTACATAGGAGTTTACTAAGGTTAATGCCCACCAAAATTACATTTAGATAGCTAAATATGTTTACCAAGAGTTACTGCCCACCATAAATTACGCAATTCACTACATAAATTTACATGGGAGTTTAATGAGGTTAGTGCCCACCAAAATTACACTTAGATAGCTAAATATGTTTACCAAGAGTTATTGCCCACCATACATTACGCAATTCACTACATAAATTTATATAGGAAATTACCTAGGTTAGTGCCCACCAAAATTTATGCAAATTGTGGTAGAACCTTTAGATAGAAGAATTATTGACATAGTAAACAAGGATAACCTATCTATGTATACAAGAAGGTTGCAATTTCCTATAGAGTTAAGTCCCTTTAATAAAATCGAGATTATTTCTTAAAAACTTAGATTAACAGTAATACAAAGAAATATTATTTTGCATTTTATATATTTTCTTATAGCCATACTAATTCATATAATGACAAGATTTAGTGAGAAGGTTGACCTTTTAAGTTGCATTAAAGCAAGTTGTTTATTTATTAATAATATTCAATAATATAAATGAACTTAAGTGAAATTTTTACAAGTTACTCACATTATGCTTGATGCCATGCATATTTCTAAACTTTTTTCAGATGCAACTTCTTGAAATTTTCTTGAGACACAATAGAGTTATAACATTAATAGGCATATGTTTTCAAAAAGGAAATCCAACATATTTAGATTAAAGTTTCAAAGGTGAACACCAATTGATTAGCACATTAGAACTTCCTTTAAGAAAATATATAAAATTGAAATACTAAAACATGTAGCACTAGCCATTCTACATATATCATTGGGATAGTAAATACCTAACAATAATGTCAGTGTTGAGTTGATTGAGGCCATTAGACACTTACTTTGAAAACACAAGGATAATATATATATATATATATATATATATATATATATATATATATATATATATATATATATAATAAAAATGACAATCTAGCATTATTGATAGAATTTCAAGAGGACACCTAGTTATAATAATGTGATTAAAATGGTAATTTAATGTTTATGTGAATGCTCAAAATATATAAGATGGATTTAGGATGATTGTTTAGGGATATCTAAAGATATTTGAGGGTGACTAGCAGTGCGTCGTAGCACTTTCTTAAATAGAAATGGGAGAGGATTTGGTAGATCCACAGTTATCTTTTCAATATTAGAAATACTTATTTACAAGCATAACAAAAGGAAAACTTACACCTATCATTATGCAAAACATGTGAGAGCAGAGTAAGAATTGGCAAGGCCCTACGTTGTGCTAATAAGTCTTGCGTATTATACAAATATTTGAACAATTTTGAGGACGTGAAGAAATCAAGGTCAAGGAGCGTCATCACAAGGACCTCCTACAAATAACCCATTATCTTCACCGGAGTTGGCTCTCATTTTGCGTTCCCTAGAAGCAATTAATGAGACTTTAAGAGGGCGCCAAACAATTGAAGTGGAAGTAGAGCACCCTCCATTAGGGTTGGGAAATCTCGAGGGATTAAGAGACTCTGATAGAGCACCTCCAATTGAGGAGATTACTAGGGAGCTCCAAAAGATTAAGCTCCCAGATTTTGCTGGAGGTCGTGCGAACATGCAAAAGCTTGGTTAGAAGGAATGAGAAGGTGCTTCGCACTAAGAGATTATACTTCCAATTCAAAAGCTAAAATAGCGGTATTCCAACTCAGAGATAGTGCTCTGAATTGGTGGGGTAACTTAGAGCGTCAACTACACCTCACTCTAGACATAGTTACTTAGGAGTTATTTGAGGAGAGATTCAAGAAAAAGTACCTACCAACATATTATGAAGAACAACAGGTAGGAGCCTTCCATGCTTTAGTCAGGGAAATCGTATGGTGGAAGAATATGAGATTAGATTCATGGAATTGGTCAAGTATGTCTCCTACATGGATACTGATCAGTGCCAAGCTAATCATTTTATTTGGATTGAACCTATAAGATTAGGGCAATGGTGTGGATGTGGAAACCATCCTTAGTTGCAGAAGTTGTGGATCATGCTCGTTATGTTGAAGAGCACTTAGAATTAAAGGGTGGAAACAAAACCATTTTTCCACAACAACTAAGGTTTAAGGGGGAGGCCCCTCATACCTTCCCCACAGGGGGAGTTTGAGGCCACTGCCATATGGAAACAGGGTTGTACCCATAGCACCGATAGTGGGGATTTCAATGGTTACTAATGCAGCTTCACTCGTAGCTTCAAGGATTCGTGCAAATCAAGGTCCTACGCGAGGAGCATTAAGTAGGGGCCGAGGTCCCAAGGGAAGGAACTCTTTCCAAAGAACTCCACAAAATTCTTTTCAAATCCTACCACGCATCACTTGTTGGGGATGCAGGGGACCTCATTACTAGCGTGACTGTCCTAAGTTACAAACTGGTAACAACTGTAGAGAAGGAAAAGCACCAATGGGGGGACAAGTAGCCACCATTCAAATCTATGTAGCAGTTGATAAACAACAAGTTAACACCAATCTATTGTGGTAGAAACCTCAAGTACAATAAACAAAGTAAAAGTTAATTTTTTTTTTGATTCAGGGGCTACAAAAAGTTTCATTTCACTAGTTACATTAGAAAAATGTGGGTTGGCAGCCTATGATCATGATGAATTTAAGAAAGTTGAGATGGCTTATGGAATAAACAAGCAGTAAGACCTAGTGTTGACCAATGTCAGGTAAACCTCGAGGTGTGTATAACTAAGTTGAAGGTAGACATCACAACATTGGGGACGTACGATGTAATTATTGGAATGGACTGGCTAGGAGCTCATTGAGCTTGGGTAGATTGTTTCAAGAAGAAGGTGATTTGTTAGATGATGAAGGTAGGTCAATTGAGATTTGTGGAATGAAGAGAGGAGTGTCGCTACAATTCATATCCATGATGAAGGTAAAACGTTGTCTCCGGCAAGGTTGCAAACTATATGTGGTCAAGGTTGTAAGTGACCAGAAAGGACACTCCCTAGATCAACACCCAATTTTGTTAGAATAAGTATGTTATTCCTAAGGAATTCCCTGGATTAACTCTTGTAAAGGAGATTGATTTCACAATCGACCTAAAACCTGGTGCAGAACCAATATTTAGGACACCCTATAGGATGACAACTCTAGAACTATGTGGGTTGCAGATGCAGTTAAAAGAGCTTTTAGACTTGGGATTTATCATACCTAGTATTTCACCTTGGGGTGCACCGTGATTTTTGTCAAGAAGAAGGATGTTTCCTTAAAGATATGCATAGATTATAGAGACTTTAATAGAGCCACCATAAATAATAGGTACCTGATACCTAGAATAGATGACCTATTTGATCAAATGAAGGGAGCAGTGGTTTTCTTAAAGATCGATCTATGATCTTGATACCACCAATTGAGGATTAAGGAAGGTGACATCTCAAAAACAACATTTCAAACTTGGTTTGGGCACTACGAGTTTGTAGTTGTTCCATTTGGTTTGGCCAATGCACCAACAATATTCATTGGCCTCATGAATGGCGTGTTTAGGAAGTATTTGGACCGATTTGTGCAAGTCTTTCTGGACGACATTCTTGTATATTCCAAGAATGAATAGGAGCATGAACAGCACCTAAGGGTTGTATTGACTTAAGTAAGGGAAAATCAATTGTATGGAAAATTGACAAAATGTTCCTTCTTTCAGAAGAAAGTTCATTATCTTGGGCACATCATTTTAGGAGAAGGGATTTCAGTTGACTCGGAAAAGGTAAAGGCCATAATGAATTGGCTAGTACTGAAAAATTCTCATGAGGTGCACACTTTTATGGGGCTAGCAGGTCATCATCGTAGGTTTGTGGAAGGGTTTTTGAGGATTGCAAAACCCATCACCACATTACAGTGAAAAGGGGTTAGGCATGAATGGACAAATGAATGTGACACTACATTCACTAAACTAAAGAGGTTACTAGCCAGTGCACTGATCCTTTGAGTACCGGACATGGCAAAAGACTTCACTGTTTGCACCAATGCTTCGAAGCAAGGATTGGGAGCAGTATTGATGCATGAAGGCGGAGTAATAACTTACACATCTAGAAAATTGAAGAAACATGAAGAGTTGTATGCTACCCATGACTTAGAGTTAGTAGCAGTGATGTTAGATTTGAAACTGTGGAGACACTACCTCATTGGGAGAAGATTTGAGTTAAGAACACATCATCAAAGCCTGAAGCACCTCTTCACTCAAAGGGATTTGAATGCTAGACAAAGGTGGCGGAGCGAATTCATGAGTGAGTATGATTTTGAGATCTCATACATTAAGTGAAAGGAGAATGTGGTGGCTGATGCACTAAGTAGGAGGCCATGAACCTTCTCCCTAGTACCCATGAGGGTCAATTTAAGGGAATGTGTGTTGGAGAAACTCTTTGAAGATAGTTGGTATCTAAAGGTTATATTAGCACTCCAGAGTGGGAAGCAGATAGAACCAAAGTTTGAGGGATATGTCCTTGAACCAGATGGACTATTGAGATTTCAAGGGAGAATGCACATACCTAAGGAAGGGGGTATAAGAAGAACCATCCTCAAAGAGTCACATAGAGCACTCTATTGTGCACATCCTGGAGTGAAGAAGATGTATGCGGACATTAAGAAACTCTACTTTTGGACAGGAATGAAGCATGACATAGTCTATTTTGTCACCAAATGTCTTGAATGTCAACAAGTGAAGGTTGATCATCGCCATCCAGTAGGACTCCTACAAACTCATGACATCCCTATGTCTAAATGGGAGGTAATTTCTATGGATTTTGTTGTGGGTTTGCCACTCACTTCACAGAGGCACAATTCTATATTGGTTATAGTTGATAAATTGACCAAAAGTGCCCATTTCATCCGAGTAAGAGACACTTACGATGTTACTAATGTGGAACGAGTTTTTATAAGTGAAGTTATTCGACTACATGGGTTACCCACAAAGATCATTTATGATAGAGACTCTCGATTTACATCTAGGTTTTGGACAAGTTGGTAGTCAACACTAGGGACTTAGTTAAACCTAAGCATTGCATATCATCCAGAAATAGATGTGCACACTAAAATTAAATCAGGTTATGGAAGACAAGCTTAGAATGTACGTCATGGATAATCAGACTTAGTGGGAAAGGTACTTACCATTTGTAGAGTTTTCCTATAATAACAATTACCACAATTCAATCGAGATGCCTCCTTATCAAGCTCTATATGGGAGGCCATGTAGGACACCATTGAGTTGGGAAAAGTTGAGTAATAGTTGGGTCGGAATTAGTTCAAGAAATGGAGGAAAAAGTGAGGAAAATTTGACAAAGGTTAAAGGAAGCGCAAGATATACAGAAGAGATATGATGATTCACATAGGACTGATCGAAGTTATGAAGTAGGAGACGAAGTTTTTATTTGTATCCGACCAAACAAAACCACCATTCGGTTTGGGAAAGGGACGAATTTGTCACCTTAGTTTATAGGACCTTTTAGGATCAAGGAGAAGATTGGACCAGTTGCCTATTGTCTTGTATTGCCACCCCATTTGCATAAAACTCATGATGTTTTTCATGTATCTATTTTACGACATTATGTTTCTGATGAATCTCACAAACTAGATTGGAGGGAATTACAGGTCTTGGACGTGGGAACCATAATGGTCAAATCGTTACATATATTGGACCGTAGGGTTCGATAGCTCAGACGCCACATGGTGGACCAGGTTAAGGTCTAGTGGGACAAGTATAGCCCAGGATCTGCTACCTGGGAGGATGCAGAGACTTTACGTCATGACTACCCCACTTTTTGAGCATCTATGATTCCCATTTTGACTTAGATAACTACCTATGCTAAGGATCTATTTGTAATTCCATGTTATTTATTTATGAACGTTATGCAATATTGATGCATTTAGTTGGACAGGTGAAACTACATATATAAATCATTAGATGGATTAGGTATTGATGATTGAAATGTTTGATGTATGACCTAGTGTATGACTTACTTGGTTATGATTTATCTAGTGCATGACTGATCAGAGTTATTGTTGTTTCATGTATGGCTTAAATGGTTATAATTTATCTAATGAATGACTTAGTGAAATTATGATTTATCTAATGTAATATTTATTTTCAGTATGAACTACAAAATTGACACGTGGATAGTAGACTTAATAATATGATGTTTAAGATCACATATTTATATCTATTTTTTGTGTTATATATATGCATGAATGAGAACTAACCTGCAGATTGGAAAGAACTGTATGATGACCAAGATCTACTTTTCCATTAGGGAAGGTCAAGACATCCAATGAGGAATGGTATGATGTACATTGTTCTACTACATTTGGTATCTACTTGATATGCACTCTTATGACATGAGTAAAATGTAAATGGTAGGTGACAAGACTACCTGACTGGATTATTCGATGACAAGTATCCAACCAGCACTGTAGTGTAGTCCATATTAGGGTGTTGACCCTATTTGTGAGAGGGGTGGAGGTATTTCCCACCATGTAACATCCAAACCTGGAATCATGGGAGGGAAGTGATGGACACACTCCCCTAGACGTGTGATGACAATTGCCAGTTTCCTGCTGGGGAAGTTAGGTCGATATAGTCGACTCTTCTGCCGTATTGGTTTTATCAGTGGTTAGATTGATATAGCTGATGCCATAGTATATAACAGCAAAGGATGGATAGGGTGGAAGTGAAAGTAGGTTAGGAAGGATAGGAGGATATATATTAGTTGGAGACTCTTGATGGGAAGTGGTATCATTGTCTGACTTAATTAATTTTACTACTATGACTCTATCTCTATTTTGTTATGCCTTATTGTTGAACTTCTTTCGAACTCCTTGTATCATTTTCACTCTAACTTCGGGACAAATTTTTCTGAAGGAGGGGTGTATGTAATGCCCTACTTAATCTTATCATGCTATTTTTATTAGTGTTTAATTTACCTAAAAATGTTGACTTATAATTATCAAGAAATATTGGTATATACCTACATTTGTGAAACTGTAATTTTATTTTACTGATATAAAATTTATTATTGTTATTATTCAATTCCCAACTTTTGTTCTCAAATTTAATTTTGGATAGGATACAGTATCCTCCCATTTATTCCAAAATAAATATCCATATCCCAGGGTGTCTTTTCAAATCTAGTTTTGCAATTCCCAACTTGTCTTCTCAAATTTATTTTTGGATAGGATATGGTCTCCTCCCATTTATTCAAAATTAAATATCCATATCCCAAGGTGTCTTTCCAATCTACTTGGTAGAAGATATGTTCTTCTCCAATTTAATTCTAAATCAAATATCCATATTCCCAAAATGCTTCTCAAATCTACTTTGAACAAAGATATGGTAAGAAAAGTCAAGGATATTAAATGAAAGGATGAGGGGGTAGTCATGACATTAATGATAGGTGGTTGAGGTGGATGGGAGGAAGAGTCATTAAAGGGGAAGCATGATGAGAGGAGAGGGGATCCTTGGTCTTGGTTTTGAAGGATTTTGTTTATGGAGGAATGTGGAGAAAAAGAGAAGGGAGAGAATGGAAATATAAATAAGAGAATTCAAACTTGGATCTTGAGAGTGTTTGTTTAACTTTGACACACTACATCTGGTTGGACATGGGCTCGGAGGGCTAGGGAACCTGTGGAGGTTCCATGGGCTATGAAATAATTCCTAGTTGGCTGGGAGGCAAATTTAGTCGGGTAGTCGAGAGGAGCATCCCAACAGAGCCAGAAGCATCTCAACCAAGCTATTAGAATAGGTGTTCTTCCATTTATTGATTACTTATATAAATGGTTGCAATGAAATTATTACTTGTTTATTATGTTGTAAATAAATTTTAATTGTATATTATCATCAAATAAATGTTGAGTTATAAATAAGTTATTTCCTTTCTTATTGTGTTTAAATAAAATAAATTTAGTTTGTAGTTGGAGGACCCTAGGAAGGATCCTCACAATCACGATACCCAGGAATTATTCTTTCCACATGCCTTTATCATCATTGGCTATAATAAAGAAATACCAACTATTAACTACTACACAACCTGTAATCCGAAAATAAAACTAAACAGAAAGTAACACTATTTCTCAAAGTTCACTTTTAGTATATACAGAACTCGTAAAAACTTATATGTGTCTCTCTTGATTGGTTGTTTAGCACCTAAGAAGACCGAGCTTCCCAACCACGATCCTAACAATGACGTCAAGACTCTCTCCTGAGCTTCCTTGCTCCAAACAGTTACAACATTCAACCACTGAGTTAATCCATTATGAACCTCAAGACTTACTAGTCCATCTTAGAATTACACTTTTTCAATGTTTCTATGTTTTAGGGTTCCAATGGTTTGGTGTCCATCTCAAAAACACCTCAAACCTAGTAGAAATCCACCCCCTTACAGAAACTTCTGTAGTGATTCTATTCCTCAAGTTTTTCACTTCTCCGTTATCTAAATCGTCTAGCTAACTTTCAGCCATTGCTCAGATTTCCCCCACCAAAATCGGGTTTTCCTTCTTTTCCCTTTCTCTAGGAAGAGAGAAAGTGACAATTTTTTCTAATTTTTTGGAGGCTTGGAGTCCATTACCCTTGGCCTCTTTTAATATTTTTCAAACACACCTTTTTTTTATTTCTAATCAACAAAGTTTATTAAAAGGTTCCACTAGGCTCTTCCACCGAGCCACAAGTTCCAACCAACATACGAAAATCAAAAGTACTAAAATAATTCAAATAAAAGTAACTATAGTAACGTATGCATCTTGGGGTGTTACATCTCCCCCCCCCCTTCTGTGCAACATTTTCCTTGGTGTTTAATCCATCCCTTTGGAACAAATCAGGATAAGCTTTAAGCATGAAGTTTTTATCCTCCCAAGTGGCCTCCTCTGGGCTAAAGTGTTTCCATTGCACCTTAACCTGGGTGATAGCTCACATTCGTAACATTATTTCTCTTTGCTTGAGAATACGTAGAGGCTCTACCAGAAATTCATCGTCTGACTCGACCTATATCACAATTTCAATCTAATATTAGTTTATGACAATCATATATATATATGCTGAAATAAGAAATTATCTTTCTTAATTACCTGCACCTCTTGCGAGTTAATCACATGTCTAGGATGATACACATATTTTTTTAATAAGGATATGTGGAACACATTATGAACCCAAATGTGACTAGGTAATGCCAACTGATTGGCTACTAGCCCAATTCTTTCCAGGATTTGGAAAGGTCCATAATATCTAGGTGCTAACTTGATGCAACTACCCCACCGTAAAGTACTTACTTTTGGTTTGACTCTGATGTAAACATGATCTCCTACTTGGAATTCTTTATAGGTATTTTTCCTATCCGCATATTCCTTTTACCTATCGAAAGTATGCAACATGGGTACTCCTTAGATGGGGAATTAAATTTTTCATCCAATGAGTACTCCCGCTCGAAATTTAAGTAACAACTTAGGTAGATAAGTTGAAAATACAAGTTGAAAAAATAGTTTTATAATTTTATTATTTTTTAATATTTTTATTTTTTTACTCCAAAAATGGTGAATCATCTCCCATGGTTGACATTGTCATCTTGAATCCTACTGGTCCTTATAAAGTTTATTTTGGTTGTACAATTATCTTAGGAGGCCCATTTTCCTCAAATTCACCTAATGGAAATTCAACATCTTTGAAGTTAGGTTTAACTAGTATAAAATGGGTTTTTTTGCTCAGCTTGTTCACCACAAGTAAGATAGATTCATTTTGTTACTTTTTTTTGGGTAAACTTGTAATGAAGTCTAGAGTGATTGTGTCCCACTTCCATTCAAGTATAAGTAGGGGATGGAGTAATCCAGCAGGATGTCGGTGCTCCACCTTCACCTGCTGGCATTCTAGGCACCTTCCTAGATGTTTTGTAATGCCAAATTATTCTTGTTTAATTGCAGAAAACAATTTTTGATAGCCCGGGTGGGAAACATATGAGCTTTTATGAAAGTCATTGAGAATAAATTGCTTGATGGAGATTTGGTTAGGAACATATATCCTATCCTTGAAGATTAACACGTCATCATTATTTATGACATAATTAGACTGTTGATTAGATTTTTGTGCTTGACTTGCTTATTGCCATAGGAATTTATATTTAGGGTCTTTACGGGCAGGTTCTTTAATTTTTGCAGTGAAATTAGTTTGTATTTGACTGTAAGAAATCTCATACATACAATGTGTCTTTATTCTTAATGCACCAGCCACCTAATTTTTTTCCCTTAAGGTGTCTTATTTCGAAATTGAATTCGCTTAGAAAAGCAGTCCACCTAACTTGGCGAGCATTCAAATTAGGCTGATAAAAAAACTCGTTAAGATACTGTGATAAGTCATTAAAATGAATTTCTTTACCAATAGGTAATGTCGCCAAACCTTGAAAGGGTGAACTACTGTAGTCAGTTCCAAATCATAGGTAGAGTATCACTGCTCATGCTCCTTCAACTTACGAGATTCGTAAGCTATCATCTTTCCTTCCTGCATCAACACTCCTCTAACTCCCTCTTGACAAGCATAAGTGCACAATGTACTCTTTTTTCGAATCTACTACCTTCAACATAGGAGTTGTGGTCAATGCATGTTTTAGTTGCTCAAAGCTTTGCTAGAATTTGGTTGTCCATTTGAAAACTTTTCCCTTTTTCTGAAGTGAAGTTATAGGATATGCAATCCTAGAGAACCCCTCTATAAAACGATGGTAATATCCTGCCAACCCCATAAAAGACCGAATATCTGCAACATTTTTAGGAACATACCACTCCATGAGGGTTTTAATCTTTTTAGAATCTATCACTATACCATCTGATGAGATAATGTGTCATAAATATTGAATCTGAACTTTGTAGAAATCACATTTGTTGTATTTGTCATAAAGTTGATTGTCACGCAATGTTTGCAGTTCTATCCTCAAATGTTCCTTATGTTCCTACATGTTCCTTGAGTATATTAGAATATCATCAACGAAAATCAAGACAGACTTATCTAAATATGTGTGAAATATACCATTCATAAGACTCATGAAAGTGGTAGGGGCATTGGTAAGCTCGAAGGGAAATACCACAAACTCGTAATGACCATAGCAAGTTTGAAATGATGTTTTGCAAGTTTCTTTATCTTTAATACAAATACGATGATACCCTGAGCGTAAATCTATTTTTAAGAAAACACTAGCTCCTCTGGCAAGATCAAATAGATCGTCAATACGGGGCAGGGGGTATTTATTCTTAATGGTAAGCCTATTTAATTATCTATAATCAATACATAGTCGTAGCGTACCATCATTTTTTGTCACAAATAGTACAGGAGCTCCCCGTGGTGACACACTCGGTTAAATATAACCTTTATCTAGGAGCTCTTGCAACTACATTTTGAGTTCCATTAATTCAGGTATACTCATACGATAAGCGGTTCTAGAGACATGAGATGATCTTGGAACTAATTCAATGGTGAAATCGATGTCTCATTTAGGTGGCAACCCAAGTATTTCCTCTGGAAAAACATCAGTAAATTCTTGTATAATTAGCATATTTTCTAAGGAAAGAGTCTTATTTTTAGAGTTAGAATAACCCACTTGCACAACATAGATTTGACAACCATTCCAAATACATTTTCCTAAATGGTTGGCTATGTTTGGTCACAATTTAAAATATCTTTTAATCCCTTGAATTTCTTGCCTAATTCCCCCTTCATTAAGGAAATTAATAGTTTTCTCTTTACAATCCACTAGAGATCAAGGTTTCTCTAACCAATCCATTCCAATCAATACATCAAATGAGCCTAGGGGTAATATATTCAAATCCACTTCATTTTGTTGTTCTCCTATTTTAATAGAACACTTTTCAATCTTAGCATTCACTTTCCGCTTAACTCCTGTAACTAATTGCACCAACCAGGGATTTCTAAATTTAACCATTTGTAAATGACATTTTTGCACTATTTTTGGACTGATGTAACTCAGACTTGCACCCAAATCTACCAAAATAGAAAAAGAGTGGCTAGATATATTATCTTCTATTTCTACCATGGTGGGTTAATATTTTGCTTGATTATCTAGCCACCTCTCCCACTATAGATGCTTCTTGCACATGAGCAACCTGCTCCATTTGAGTACGATGAGGGCAATTTTTATAGTAACAGGGCTCTCCAAATCCCCAACATGGAAGAGGAGGTTTCTTTTGCTGGCTGTTTTCTGGTTTCTTACCACTTTTATGTGCCTATTATCAGTTTCTAATCCAAATTTCTGCGGATTTATTCTAGAAAACTTGGTCTGTTGTTTTTGGTGCACATTCCTTCCACCAAAAATTTTCACATTTCTACTATTCGGAAAGCCTTTATGTCCCTTTTTGAAGGGCCCTTTCCGATTGACTTCTCCTTTTTGTTTCATTTGTTGATAACATATTCTAGCTTTCTGAATCGCTTCATCCACTATCTTTGGATTATCAAAGTCTAACTTTTACCTCATAAAGGCGGGTAGACTACTAGTAAAATGTTACACCTTAGCGTTCTCCCCCTCAATTTATGGAATGTATATCAACAAGGAGGTGAAACTTGTTACGAACTCATCCATTGTTAACTGACCCAACCTCAAGTCATGAAAATCCGTCGCCTTTTTATCATAGAATCATTGCCATATAGTTATCTTTGAAATGATTTTGGAAGTCTGTAAAAGTTACTTCATGTTCCTCAATTTTTTGTACAGTTTTCATTTCTTCCCACCACAGGGTGGCTTTACCCTATAGTTGGTATATTTCCAATCTGACTTCAAGGTTTTCACCATACTCGTAGATTTGAAAGTACTTGTTCATATTATTCAGCCAGGCTTCAACTGCTTCCTTAACCTCATCGTCAATGCTCGGGAGTTTTATCGTTTTGAACTCCGCTTGTAGTTTTGTTTTTTTCCTCCTAATTCCTTTGTCCCCCGAAAAATTGTCAGATCTTCCTTTACCTTCATTTCTTCCTACTTTAGATTCTGCATGATCTTCCTTCTGTTGAAACAAATCAGTCTTGTTCCCATCGCGAGAACTTGTGTTTGGCTCCTGCTAATTTTTCTTATCAGATAAGCTCTTCAAAATTATTTCCTGTTCCTGCCTTAATTTTTCATTATTAGCCCTCAAATTAATCATTTCAGTTCGCAACTATTGAACTATTTCCAGCAGTGTGACATTACCTTAGCGAGACTCTTCCGCTAACTATAACAACATTTTTAGATTGGCTTCGACATATGATGCCTATGGCCGGGTTGGTGGTCCAGCTCCTCTCCGCATCTTATTTCAATTCTACCTCTTTGTGTACATTAACACAATAATGATTTTCTTAGTTTCCCATGTTGGCCAGAGTGTAGCAACCTTACGCTCTGATACCACATGTCACATGTCTCATCCATAACACTTGTTCAATATATATATATATATAGAAAAAATAATTTACTTACCATAAAAAATTATATGGTGTCGATGTATGATTAGGGAGCAAAGAATTTACACATTAATCATTTATGAACGTTATTATTGAAAGGAGGTGAATACACTCCTCACACTATGTACAACCAGGATTTACATCTGGTTAAAATTAATTCATACTACACACGTGTTAGTTTTACATTAATTATCGAATTCCTCCATCAGCTATAGTCTAATCTATAGTACATAGCTTTAATGATTATCATATGAAATAAATTTTGTCCATCCATATTACAATGTTCTTGGGTGAGTTATGAGGTTGAATGGTATCATGCAAACCCTTCTCCCATGTGTTCAAAGCATCATCCAATGGTGGAAATGTAGAAAATTGTTTTTGTAACTAATGGGTTGCTCCCGTTCTATGCCCAGTTCCCCATTCTGTCGTCGGTTGCTAGGGTTTGGGCTCTGTTCTCCACCCTTCCAGTCCTAGGGTTTCAATCCATCCTCACAGTCTCTTTCCAGGTAAGGTTTGCAGTTATTCTGCCATGTTATTCTAGACTTATAATGTGAATTTTCTCTCCCATGGCTTGCACTCTGATTCCGTTGAATATATTTGTTCATAGGTGTTCATTGAATTAGGTTTCCCATTGATCGACGAGGGGGAAAATTTTGTGGTCGTGCTCAGTCAGGTTTCCCTCTTGTTCTTAGTTCGACTATGTCAATAGAATTTTCCTTACAATTCTCTAGAAGCTCAATTAGCATATTTTGAACAGCAAGTCCTCAACATTACTTTGTCAAATAAGTTCATTCTGAAATAGGTAATTTATATTGTTATTTGTTGATTGACTCCAACTCTATTTTTATTTCGAAATATTTTCATCACTACTAGGAACTGGATAATTTCTCCATCCCTTGGTTACAAGTTAGTTCTTTAGTTCCAGGTACTGGATTGGGAACCTCAAGCTTAGATCGGCCATAGATTACAATTTCTCACTGGGGTTTCTTCGTTTTTTATTCCAGGTTTTTTTCTCGAACCTCATCCTTCAATGAGAGTTACTTCAAAACCATCACTCTTCTCCCTGATTATCAATATAGTTTACGGGGAAGGACTAGTTAAGTCTAGCCGTGGAGACAGGACATACCAGGCCTCGACCCAATGGGGTTAGATAAGAAATTCTTTTTCTTTTTTTGTAATATGGTCATACTATCTTAATTATCAGGCACAATCATGGGGTTGACTTTAGTTTCTTTTGAAACAAGTCTAAACAAAATGCAACCAGACATTTGTTTAAGTTATGCAAAGCTGTTATCAGTTCTCCTTCTAATTTTATGTATGCAACTGTAATTTAAAACAAGGCCTTTTACCTTGGACGTGATTCATGAAGGTTGTTTATTCTCATAGTTTTCTGTTTTTGTCTCCACATGCATGGTGCATGCAAATGTATTTAATTTGTTTTCTGTATACAATCATTACCGGCAAGTACATGTATATTATTTTGTTTCATATATATTTAATCATCACTAGGTCTAGAGCTCTATTTGGCCCCTTGTATATATGCCAATGAAGATGACACAGTGCTTTTAATTACTACATGCATTCTTTTTTACTTTTCCCTTTCCTCGGTGGCTAATAATTATTGATGCCCGACTGAGAAAATATCCTGGGTATTTCGGGACTAGTCTCTCGACCCTTAGGGTATTTAGTTAGGTTACATAGAATCTAGACTACCTAGGTGGAGCTCTGGATCATCACCTCCTGCTAACCAGGTTCCCCTTGAATCTTTGTTATGAATCTCCTGTGAAGGTTAAGAAGTATATTGCTTTTCTTTTTTGTCTCTGTAATTTTTTTTTTAAATAATTACTTTATTACTCAACATTTTTATTGAACAGAACCACGCTACATACATCACATTGTAATTATTCCATGCACAGGATCATGATACACAAGAATTATTCTTTCCACACGCCTTTATCAACATTGGCTATAATAATCCTGGATGTGGGTGCTTTAAAGGCTTGGCAGCTCACAGGTGGTGCGTCACATGGGCATGTGTCAGCCCTTGCGTGCAACGCAGTACCCTACAGAATGTTTCAAATGGGCGCATGCAGGAACTTCAATGCGGGTACTATTACTGGTCTTGTCCTCCTTAATTGGCCTCCTGGTAACCTGTGCGATGGCGCTTCATATTCCGGGAGCCTCTGTTACATTTACGCATTCATTTGAAGTTGTTGGGCACTCCACTACAACGCTGGAGCACTCCTCGGTGATGTGGGCGATTGCACAGGGACATTCTTGCTCTGTGCCTAACTCAGGTATTGTCCCAAGCTTGAGAGTGGTTTACAAGCATTGTAAGCCAAATTCTGCGGCCCCCGTCTTGGTTAATTTCTCCTCTCCGGGTTTCTGCAAGCTGGTTCATCCTATGAATTTAGCAATGAGGAGAGAGCGTCTCAGAATGAGCAGTCGACGAGGAGGCTCTCGCAGTCGGGCTACCGCTCAGAGGACTGGCCCCATTTCTCCTTCTTCCTCCATCGAAGTTACATCTGAGCAGCATCGTCTCCATGGCATAACAGCGGGACGTGGCAGAGGGCCTGGGAGCGGAAGCATAACAGAATGTGGACATGAAGCGCACCCCATAGTCAGGTATCGGATGCCTTGCACACTCGCCAACTCCACTTTCATTGTATTTGTTACTGTCGAGCACTGTGATAATCTCAGAGGTCAGGCGGAAGTAAATCAGGAAAACACACCACCAGCTCAAGGGACAATGCCCACAATTGATCTGCAACGCCTTGCTATGGAATGTTCCACCCCGGCTACTCAAGCAGGCCTTGCGGGTCCAAGCGAGCCTGCTAAGGGGGTACCTACTTGCTCGATGGTCCCTCTCTCTGACTCGGATGACTCCTGGAAATTTGGGTGCAGGGTGGAGGAAGAGCCCTACACCACGGACGATGATTAATCCAATCAACCAGTTCGCTCTCGGCAGCCTGGAAGTGGGAGCATTACTCTGTCTTCGAATCTTGTTTTCTGTATGTGTTTGGCTTTATTCTGGATTTTAAAATATATGTGTCGGCAATATGGATCCATATGTCTGTTAGTCCATGTTTAAGTAGTGTTCAGTGTCGATATGTTCGTTTGTCTCAGCATGTCCATGTTCAGCATCCAATTTTTGAATATGTTCAACTTTGGGTATGTATAAATTTGGGCAAACTGTCAATCTCTCGGCAGGATTTACAGGGCCATGGCCTTGTTGTAACACTGATGTAACTTTTTGACTTTTTGTATCATAATAGAAATAGCCTGATTCAGAAAAAAAACATTGGCTATAATAAAGAAACACCAACTATTAACTGCTACACAACCTGTAATCCAAAAATTAAATTAAACCAAAAGCAACACTATTGCATAGAGTTCATTATTAATATATACAAAACTTGTAAGAAACTTATCTGTGTCTATCTTGATTGGTTGTTTAGCACCTAAGAAGACCAAGCCACCTAACCACGAGTTTGGCAATGACATCTAGACTCTCCCTCGAGCTTCCTTGCTCCAGACAGTTACAATATTCAACTACTAAGTTAACCCATTTTGAACCTCAAGACTTACTAGTCTAGCTTAGAATTACCATTTGTCAAGGTTTCTTGTTCGAGGGTTCCACTGACTTAGTGTCCAGGTCAAAAACACCTTAAACCTAGCAGAACTATGTCCCCTTATTAAAACTTCTACAAGGATTCTATTCCTCAAGGTTTTCACTTCTCCGTTCTCTCAATCCTCTAGCTAACTTTTAGTCATCCCCCAGATTTCCCCCACTAAGATCGGCTTTTCCTTCTTTTCCCTTTCTCTAGGAAGAGAGAAAGTAATGATTTTTTACCACCGTTTGGAGGTTTGGAGTTTGTTACCCTTGGTCTCTTTTAATTTTTTTCAAACACACTTTCTGTATTTTTAATCAAAAAAGTTTATTAAAAAGTTCCACTAGGGTCTTCCACCGAGCCACAAGTTCAAAACAACATACAAAAATAAAAAGTACTATGATAATTAAAATAAAAGTAATCATAGTAACTTATGTATCATGGGGTGTTACATATGAAGACTGACACTAGTTACATTATTCAACACCATTGATATAATACTTCAACTTCTGCTACCTTTTTGGTTTGTGGTATTCCTTAAACCACCACTAATAGAATACTTCAAATTTTTCTACCCCATTTAATTTGTGGTCTTCCTTAGACCACTAGATTTAGTGTTCACATCTAGCCATTGGTTTTTATTTACCTTCATATTTTTGCTCTCTTCGTGGACTCACATACGCCCTTCAGATTGGTGAATGTTGGAAACATAATCCTTAGGGGATTATGTAAATTGTAATATTCACTTATGTGTAAATAAAAATGACACAAGTGAACATGAAGAGTTATGAGAAGTCCAAGAAACCTCTTGGAATATGAAACCAAGTGACATAATCTTTTGTTTTTATGTGTATCGTATGAATAATATTTGAATGTCATGTTTATATAAACTTTCAAAAGGGCCAGATGCAAACATGAAAATGGAACCATCCATGAAGGATCAAGTCAATGAGAAAAGACAAAAAGTGCACCCCTTCTGAAATGTGATGATAAAGGGAGTGAGATGGTTACATGATAATTTCGATGTATTCATTGTTATTATAGTGAATATATAATAATTTGATTTCAATTTTATCATTATTTTTAAAATTTTATGTACATCATCATGAAAATTTCTTAAAATGGAGAAAGAATTTAAATTAATTTTTTAAAAATTCATATAATCAATTCAACTTTGAAATTTCCTTATGTCTAGCTCAAATGGTGGAAAGGATATTTTTTTATGATTTCTGTCAAATTCATATATTATTTATGACATGACTATCCCATAAATTAAAAATTAAAATATTAATAATTAAGAACATTAAAAGAAAAAGAATTATTGGAATTGTAAATATCCATTGTTGAGATAAAGGATAAATTATTAAAAACTCTATCCAAATTCAAATATTATTTATATCTTTGTAAATTAAAAAATTAAGATATTAAAAATTAAAATATTAAAAAAATGATTAAAATTACACATATCAATAGTTGAGATGCCAAATTTCAAAATTCAAATAGGAGGGATGCGTTAATGAACGGATGCATGGCCATCCCATCTGCATAATATTTTAATGACTCTGGCAGTGTAGGCGAGTCCCTACGGAATACGCATACAGACCTGAAGTGATAACTAGTTTTCCGACTTTGGCAGGGGAAATGATCTCCGTGTTTAGTTAAACGGACGGCAACGGAGGAAAGGAGGGCGCCGGCTGGCCACGTAATGATGTTTGCCGACACACAATTTCGCCGGACATTGACACTGTTTTTGCTGAATCTTTTAAAAGTCCAGATCTTACACAGTATATTTTCGAGTGAGAATTGAATATTGAGCTTTCCGTTTATATGGTCATGGTATTTTATGACTTTTCAGGATACTCATTCACCTCTAACCCTGCCGGCTCAAATGTCGTGGAATTGTTGTGGTCTGGCATGAGGGATGAAAATTTAGAAATGGTTTCAGGTCTGGTTATAATGAATTTTCGCATGACCAAAAGATCTCACATTTACATTGGTGGATTTAATGAACCTAAAAAAAAATGGTGATTGTTTGCATATTATTATCATAGTGTTGTAATCACCGTTGTAGTCACCTCTCGACATTGTTAAAGTGTAGATAAAGATAAAGTAGTGATAGATTGTTATATAACGATTATTTATTAGAGGTATTTTTTATTAAAAATATTAATAGTAAATTAAATAAAGTCTTTTGATAGATATTATATGAGAGAATTGTTTGGTGGATGGGTTTCGAACCAACAAGTGTGGTTCATTATGAATCACATTTGTTGATTTTAAATGAGTCCGCCAAAAAATTCTCTCATGTAATTTCTACCAAAAGTCTTTGTTTAATTCATTATGGATCACAGAACAAAAAATATTAATAGAAATTAATAATAATATTATTAATAATTACCATTATTATTATTTTATTGTTATTGTTATTAATAATAACTAATAATAATTATATTAAAAATAATTAAGATTATTAGTAGTAAATTCATTCATATATCAATAAAAATTAACCATATTTATTATTAATAATAAATATTAATATTATTAAAAGGTCTTATAGGAATGAGGGTGGAAAATTAGTTGTTGGATATTTTATCTTTTTCCCTAGATTTATTCTTTCTCCATTTTTTCTTCCTTCTTTTGTTATCTCTCCTTCTGCCTTTTTCATTTTAATTTTTTTTATTCTTTCTCTTTATTCTCTTATTAGTTTGGCTTATTTGTATTTTTATTCACTTTTCTTTAGTAAAGTTGGATTATTTAATTAAAATAATGTTCAGTTTTATTTATTGATTTTAAATTAATCAAAATTTTGTAATTTGTTTTATTTTGTTTATTTGTTTATCTTTATTTTTATTTATTTATTTAATTTTTATTTTTAGAAAATTATTCCCTTAATTATAATAATGGTTGACTTTTTTTCAATCATCATTCTATTGGAATTTACTTCTAATAATAATAAATATAGAAAATAATAATATTTTTATTAATTAAATATTTAAGAAGTTAGGGGAAGTTATTTCCTTATTTGACAATATTAACAATTTCTCATTAAATAATATTTTTAGCAATAATTTATTAAACTCAATAACCTAATCTAAATTCTCTAAAGTTCATTTTAATTATTTTATTCATTTATCTCTACCGTTCATGTTCGAACCGTTGTGCATCTCTACACTATATATCAGCTTGATGATGAGTCATTTATCATAGTTTTTATGATGAACCATACTTAGTGGTTCGGAATGCGTTGACCTATTAATCTGAAATGTGATTTGCTAGAAGAATTATAGTAAGAAACATTATGAATCACAAAAATTTACATTCTCAAATAACATTAATAATAATTAATTCATTTATATAATAAAAAATTAATTAAAAATTAAATAACAATTTATTATCTCATTTATATATAATAATTAATTACTTTATAATTAATAATAATTAATTTATTAACTCATTTATATTTAATAATTAATTATTTGATTTATATTTAATAATAAATTGATCATTACTATTATTTATTAAAAAATATAGACATTTTTTTTATTTTTTATTTTTTATGAACCCTAAAATAAAGATGGTTGACCATGGTTTACCATTGTTGATTTTCTTATTCAGACAATCTTTGTCACAATTTGATGTCGGACTATGGTTGACTATCATTATAAAATCAAAGGATTTATATTAAACCCAAGAGAATGATATTATAAACCCAAATGAATAATAAACCCAATGGGTTAATACTAAAACGCCGAGGGATTATAAACCCAAGGGAATAATATTAAACCCAATGGATTAATATTATAAACCCAATGGATTGATATTATAAACCCAAGGTATATAAACTCTAAGATAAATATTATAAACCCTAAAATAAATATGGTTCACCAGAGTTCACCATAATTGATTTTAATATTGAGACAATATTTGTCACACTGTGACGTTAGACCGTGGTTGACGACGGTTAATAATGGTTGACTATGGTTGATATTCATATTGAAACAATATTTGTTACAATGCGACATTGCACCATGGTTGACCATCATTGATTTTCATATCGAGGCAATCTTTGTCACAATGCGAAGTTAGACCATGGTTGATTTTCATATTGAGAAAATATTTGTCACAATGTGACATTGGAACATGGTTGACCATGGTTACATTATAGATGTTATGAATAATATTATATGCTAGGAATATCAACCCTTAGAATAATAAAACCAAGGGATTGATATTATAAACCCAAGTGAATAATAAGTCCAAGGGGTTAATACTAAAACCCCGAGGGATTAATATTATAAACCCAAGGTATATAAGCCCTAATATAAATATTATAAACCCTAAAATAAACATGGTTGACCATAGTTGACCATGTTTTATTTTCATATCGAGACAATATTTGTCACAATTTTACATTGGACCATGGTTGACCATTGTTGATGATGGTTAACAATGGTTGACCATGGTTGATATTCATATTAAGACAATCTTTGTCACATTACGACATTGGAACATGGTGGACCACATTTTCCTGGAATAAACATGGTTGACCAAGGTTGATTTTCATAATGAGAACACCTTTACCACAATGCGATGTTGGACCATGCTCAACTATGGTTGAACCCTTAGATTAATAAATCTAAGGGATTGATATTATAAACCCAACGGATTAATACTAAAACCCCAAGGGATTAATATTAAACCCAAGGGACTAATATTTTTGTTGGGCATGGAGCCTGATTATCTTCTTTATTCAAAGGTATCGCTGCATTCAACCCCAGTTTGTAATGGGGCGGTAACGCCGCCCTCTTTTTGCACGTTGCTAGGGGGTACAATGGAAATCGGGGGCAATGCCCTCGAAGCTAAAAATAGATGTAAAATTTCCTTGTAAAATGTTGTAATTTCGTAGTCAATCTATCCGTTCATTAGGCGAAAATATGACGGTAGAATTTATGTTTAATTTAGGGTTTTTTTCCCTTGAAAGCAACCCCTTACTATATATGAGGGAATTGTATTGTGACTATGTAGATCTGTGTTATGAGTGAGAAAGAGAGATGAGATTGTGTGAGAGCGAAGAGGGAATTACAGTGGATCTGTTGTAGGTTATATCTCTTCATTTTAGTGGATAATATGAAAAGGAAGGATTGGTTGTTTGTCCGTGGATGTAGCCCAAATTGGGTGAACCACTTATATCGGTGTCTCTCTTGTTTTATGTGTTTTCAGTGTATATATTTCTGCAATATTTTATGTGTTCGATTGCTATTTAATATATAGTTTTCTAACAACTAGTATCAGAGCTGAAGGTCTATTTGTCTGATCACTCACGGGAGAGAAGGGTTAATAGTTTGAGTGGGAGAAATGACGGAAGATGGTAGGTTTAGGGAATAAAAATTTAACAACCAAAACTACCAGCTGTGGAAGATGTAGATGGAAGATTATTTGTATCAGAAAGATTTGTATCTATCATTGAGCAGAAAGACAAAGAAGCCAACAAGTATGATAGACACAGAATGGGATATGCTCGATAGAAAGGCACTTGGAACAATACAACTGTTCCTAGCGGCATCGATAACCTTTAATATTTCAAAGGAACTAACAATAGAGGGTTTAATGTCGGCATTGGCCAAACTGTATGAAAAATCCTTAGCCTCAAATAAGGTATTTATTATCAAGCATTTATTTAATATGAAGATGTCAAAAGGTGGATATGTTTTTGATCATTTAAATGAATTTAATACAATTACCAGTCAGTTGAGTTTTGTAGGGATAACTTTTGATGATGAAGTTAGGGCTCCGTTATTTCTATGGTCATTGCTAAAAAGTTGGAATCGTTTAGTTATGTCCATTAGTAACTTTGTCTCTGGATCTAGTACTTTAAAGTTTGATGATGTTGTTGATGCAATCCTTAGTGAGGAAATGCGATGGAAAAGCTCCAGTGAGACATGAGATAATGCTTTGACTGCATAGACTAGGGGAAGAAAAATGGAAAGAGGAAAGAACCTAGGATATCTAGTAAGTCAAGAAAAGGCAGATCCAAGTCCAGATCAGGATAGTGTGCTGGAAATGTGGGAAGAAAGGACACATGAAGAAATATTGCAAGTCTCAGAATGGAAAAGAAGGATACATGTAGAAAGAAAACAATCATGAAGTGAATGTGACAGGTGATGTGTTGGAAGATGATTTGATTATTTCATTAGAAAATATTATTGATGCTTGGGTGGTAGATTCAAGGGCCAAATTCCATGCCACACCTGATAGGAAACATTTTCACTATTATCTTCAAGGAGATTTTGGACAGGTTCGATTGGGTGATGGTAAACCCTCTAAAATCATTGCAATGGATATAGTTTCCATAAAACAATAGAATGTAAATCAATGGTTGTTGAAGGAGGTAAGGCATGTTCCAGATCTAGAGAAAAAACTAATTTCAACAGCGCAGTTGGGAGGTGAAGGTCGTGTAACTACTTTTACAGATAAAACTTGGAAGGTCACTAAAGGAGCCTTGGTAATATAAAAATGAGAAAAGGTTGGTACATTGTATTTATGCAATGGTATTTCTAATTATGTTAATGCTTTAACCTCTAAAGGAGAAGATACGACATTATGGCATCATAGGTGTGGGCACACGAGTGAGAAGGGGATGCAAATTCTTCACTCAAGAAATTTTTTGCAGGTTTGAAGCAATTGATTTGGAATTTTGTGAGAATTGTGTTATGGAAAACAGAAGAGAGTCAGATTCCTCAGAGTTGGGAAAGAAAAGAAGAGAGAAAAATTAGAGCTTGTGCATACAGATGTATGGGGACCTTCTCAGGTATCATCTCTCAATGGCTCTTGTTATTGTGTTACTTTTATTGATGACGCAACCAGAAAAACCTAGATTTATTGAATTAAGAATAAATATGATGTATTTGATACTTTCAAGAAATGGAAATATTTGGTTGAAAATGAGACAGGAAAAAGGTTGAAGTATCTCATATCAGACAATAGAGGTGAATATTGCAGCAAAGAGTTTGATAGGCACTATTCAGAGAATGGTATTCGTAGAGAGAAGACAATTCCAGGAACACCACAAGAAAATGCTATGTCAGAAAGGATGAACATGAAAATCATGGAGCGTGCAAGGTGCATGAGATTGCATCCAAGATATCCTTTACAATTTTTGGCAGATGCTATAGATACTTCTATTTATCTAATAAATAGAGGGCCTTCAAGTTCCTTGGATGGTGGTATTCAAGAGGAGGCATGGACAGGTAAAAAGATAAACTACTCTTTTTAAAGACTTTTGGTTGTGAAGCCTTTGTCCACATTAATAAAGAAAATATAACAATGCTTGAGGAAAAATCAAAGAAATGTGCCTTTGTTGGATATGGTGTTAATGATTTTGGTTATTGCTTTTATGATTATGAAAAACACAAAATCATTAGGAGAAGAGATGTCATATTCAATGAAAATGTTTTGTAGAAGGATTAGATGCAGGAAAAGAAACAAGAAAAAGAAAACAAAGAATACACAGTGCTTGATGAGATCACAGAAAAAGTGAAGGTGCCTAAAAATCATAATGATCAACAGTCAGAACAACAACAACCACAACAACAAGAAGCAACTCAAACTCCTGAAAGTGATGTTAGAAGATCTACCAGGATAAGTAGACCCCCTAAACAATACCCTTCTTCATTATATTATGTATTGTTGACTAATTCTGGTGAACTAGAATGTTATGAAGAAGCAGTGCAGGTTGAAACTAGGAAGAAGTGGGAGCAAGCTATGAAAGAAGAGTTGCACTCCTTAGTACATAACAAGACTTGGGACTTAGTCAAGTTTCCTGCAGGTAAAACAACATTGTAGAATAAATGGGTTTACAGGTTGAAGGAAGAAGAAGGAGGTAGAAAAAGTTATAAAGGTAGACTTGTGGTCAAGGGGTTTGCACAGAAAAAGGGTATAGACTTTGATGATATATTTTCTCCTATTGTTAAAATGACTTCAATCAGAACTATTTTAAGTCTAGTAGCAGCTGAAGATTTGCATCTTGAGCAATTAGATGTAAAGGAAGCCTTTCTCCATGGGGATTTGGAGGAAGAGATATATATGCAATAGCCACAAGGATATGAGGTAAAAGGGAAGGAGAAACTAGTGTGCAAGTTGAAGAAGAGCCTGTATGGCATAAAACATGCTCCAAGACAGTGGTATCCAAAATTCGATAGGTTTATATCTGAACAAAGTTATACTAGATGTCACTCTGATCATTGTGTTTATCTCAAAAGGGAAAAAATGATGGCAACTATATTATATTGTTATTGAATGTAGATGACAGGCTTATTGTGAGTTCTAATATGCAAGAAATAAATGTGCTCAAAAGAAAATTGGAAAACTCATTTGCAAAGAAGGATTTGGGTGCTGCAAAACAAATCCTTAGTATGAGAATAACTAGAGACAGGAAGAATCACAAATTAACATTTTCTCAGAGTGAGTACATACAAAAGGTGTTTAATATGCAGAATGCAAAACTAGTTAGTATACCTTTTGCTAGCCATTTCAGACTAAGGAGGTGAGTCCCAAGACTCAAGAAGAAATGGATTATATGTCTAAAGTTCCATATGGATCAGCAGTTGAAAGCTTAATGTATGCAATGGTCTGCACAAGGCCTGATATTTCACATGTAGTGGGAGTTGTAAGCAGGTACAAGGACAATCTAGGCAAAGAACATTGGATTCTTAGGTATTTGATAGGTACCGCAAATGAAGCATTATGCTTTGATGGTTCAAACATTCCTCTACATGGATATGTTGATGCAGATATGGTGGGGGATAGAGATAATAGGAGAAGCACCAAAGGGTATGTGTTTACTGTAGGTGGAACAACTGTTAGTTGGGTTTTAAAACTGCAAAGTGTTGTTACACTCTCAATGATGGAAGCAATATGTTGCTGCTAGAAAGGCTAGTAAAGAAATGATTTGGTTACAAAGGTTTCTGGATGAATTGGGTAAGAAGCAAGATCCTGGCAGGTTATATAGTGATAGCGAGAGTTCCACACATCTTGCAAAGAACTTCACATTTCATTCCAAGACTAAACATATACAACTCAAGTACCATTTCATACGGTTAGTGTTGGAAGATGGACAATTGATGCTGGAAAAGATACACACTAGCTAGAATCCCACATATATGTTAACAAAAGTTGTAACCAGGGAGAAACTAAGATTCTACTCGGTTTCAATTGGTATTCAAGTATGATGATGAACATGACAAATAGCTAGGTCCAAAATGGAGCCATTGTCCAGCAAATGAACCAGCGGTGGAGTTGCTATAATAAGTCTCCAAGTGGGAGATTTTTGGGTGTGGAGCTTGATTATGTTATTTATTCAAAGGTATAGATGCATTGGACCCTACTTTGTAATGGGGTGGCAATGTCGCCCATTTTTGTGTGCCGCTAGAGGGTAAAAAGGGGGCCGTTCATTGGGCAGAAAATATGACGATAGAAGTTATGTTTAATTTAGGGTTTTTTTCCCTAGAAGGAAACTCCTCGTTATATATGAGGGAATTGTATTGCGGCTATGTAGATGTGTATTCTGAGTGAGAAAGAGAGAGGATATTGTGTGAGACCAAAGAGGGAATTACAACGGATTTTCTATAGGTTGTATCTCTTCATTTTCTTGGATAATGTAAAAAGGAAGGACTCGTTGTTTCTTTGTGGACATAGCCCAAATTGGGTGAACCACGTATATGTGTCTCTCTTGTTTTATGTGTTTTGAGTGTTTATATTTATGCAATATTTTATGTGTTCCATTTCTCTGTAATACATAATTTTCTAACAATTTTAAACCCAAAATATATAAACCCTAAGATAAATATTATAAACACTAAAATAAACATGGTTGACCATGGTTAACAATGGTTGATTTTCCTATTGATACAATCCTTGTCACAATGCGACATTGGACCATGGTTGACCATGCTTAACCATGGTTGATTTTCATATCAAGACAATCTTTGTCACAATGCGATGTTCGACCATGGTTGACCATGATTAACCATGGATGACCATATTTGATTTTATAAAACGTGGTCAATCGGGTTGACCAAGGTTGACTGTCATTATCATATTGACATAATTTGTTTCATAATGTGATGTTGGACAATGGTCGAAACAATAATTAATTTTCATATTGAGACAATATTTGTCATAGTGCGATGTTGAACCATGGTTGACCTTGGTTAAGTAATATTAATCCCAAGGGATTAATATTATAAACCCTAGATAGAAATTATAAACACTAAAATAAATATGGTTGACCATGTTTGACCATGGTTGATTTTCATATTGAGACAATCCTTGTCACAATTGGACATTGGACCATGGTTGAGCATGCTTGACCATGATTTATTTTCAAATCAAGAGAATCTTTGTCACAATGTGATATTGGAGCATGGTTGAGTCTCATATTGAGACAATATTAGTCATAGAGCAATGTTGGACCATGATTGATCGTGATTGTTATTATAAACACAAGGGAATAATAAACCCTAGGGATTGATACTAAAAACCCAAGGGATTATAAACCTAAGGTAATAATATTAAACCCTACAAATATGAACCATTAGATTAATAAACCTAATGGATTGATATTATAAACCAACAACAATAATAAACCCAACAAATAAAATTTACAAACCCAAGGTATATAAACCCCAAGGTATATAAGGCCCAGGATAAATATTATAAACCCTAAAATAAACATGGTAGACCGAGGTTTCCCATGGTTGATTTCCATATTGAGACAATCCTTGTCACAATGTGATGTTGGACCATAGTTTACCATCCTTGACCATGACTGATTTTCATATCGAGACAATCTTTGTCACAATGTGACATTAGACCATGGTTGACCATGGTTGATTTTCATATTGAGACAATCATTGTCACAATGCAACATTTAACCATGGTTGACAATGATTAATATTATAAATGCAAGGGAATAATAAACCCAAGGGATTTGTAACATCCCTCGAAAAAAATCCATGTAATAAAGTTAATAAAGGTAAAATAAGACCTTGGTCATAGAACACATATCCCAAGCTGAATGTTGGAAAAACAATAGTGATGTCGATCACCTGTGATTAATTAATGGCTATGGAAAATGGAAAGGGAAATGGAAAATTCTTTGGAGAGGCATGCGACATTAATTGGCTTTTTATTTATGAAAATAATGGAAATTAGGATAAAAGGAAGGTGAAAGGTCACATGTTGCATGTGAGGAGGAAAATGAAGGAAAATTATGGAAAATTGAAGAAAATAGAGGCCTCAGTAATAAAAAAGCTTCTAAGGATCAGTTTGTAACCTTTTTTAGTTTAGTTTTGGAGCTCTCTCTCTATTCTCTCTCCCTCATTCTCTTGGACACTTAGACTTTTCTTGGAGGATTGTGGTATACTTTCAGTTTTGGAGCAAGAAGGCAAAGGAAGAACATGAAAGTGCAATAGGACATTGGGATCAATAGCTACAACAAGTTTTTCTTGCAGGTACCGAGTTGCAGGTATGATTTCCTCGCTAGTTTTGGCATGCATGGCATATGCATGTGGTTTCTTGGTTATGATATTTCATTGGCATGGAGGAATGCATTGATTGATGTTTGATTTTATTAGCCTTTACATTTCCTTGATAACCATGGCATTGTTGGTTTCTTTCCTTTTGTTTTTGAGTTGGTTCTCAGATTCCTTTTGTTGTGGGTTGAGTTATTAGTTCCCGGATCCCCAGTTGGAAAGATGCTTTGGATCCGTGTAACAACTTGGGTTTAGTTACTTGTCCTGGAGCCTTTGTTGGACAAATTCTCTAGTTCCATTGGTGGGTCAAGTTACTAGTCCTAGAGCATTCGTTGGAAAAACACTCTAGAGGCTGGCAGCAGTTGTGGGTTGAGTTACTAGTACTGGAAGACTTGGTTGGAACAAACACTTTGGAGCCCTAGACAACTTGGGTAGAGACCAATCTAGTGATGGTTAATGATGTTTGACCATGGGGTGGAATCACTGGTTGAGGGCTAAGGTGGTTTGGCCTCTGGATGCCCTCATTTAGTTTTGTTGGATGTGTTTCATGAGATCCCACATTCATGCTTGGAATATGGCATGGGGTGATTGGCTAAAAGAGAGATTTGGTTTAGCCCAGTCTATGGTTGGGTCACTCGTGGAAGTCCCAAACCTGGTTGCATTTTTAATGTGTTAATTAGAGCTTCTTTCCTCTTGTCTTTGATGGGTAAATATACTTTTTTATATGTGGTTTTTATGGTAGATATATTCTTGTTGTTTTTGTTGGTTATATGCTCTTTATGAGCATCTTTTATGATAGTGATGATGTATGGCTCTCGTCATGTTTTGACTTGTAAAATAATGAAAAATGAATATATAACCTAATATATGATAATGCAGCTAATGAGATAAGGCATCAATGCTTCTTAGCGATCCTCAGATAAGTATGAGACCCTTATGCTTATATTTGTTGTTATGACCTGTAGAATGCATATTTGTGACATGTTTGACAAAATGCCTATCATGGCTAGTAGGGTTACATTCAAGTATTTGTTTACATATTTTCATTAGTATTATTGTTTCGTTATTACTTTTCATTCCTGAAATTTTCATGGAGTTCTGGGCAGTGGCCTGAGTCCTGGCCCTGAAAAAGTGGCACAAAATCTAGGGTCACTCGATCTAAACTAACTAAAACAATCCCAAGTCACTTGCATCCCCTTTCTATGGGAGCGACTAGAGGTTTCCAGTCACATGCATTCCCATTTTCTAGGAGCGAATGAGGCCCTAGGTCAGTAAAATGTTAAGTTTCCTCAGGGGTTGGTCACTTGGAAAGGTTGGTCGACTCCTGGAGGTTCTATAGCCTATGTAGAATGTTAGATTGGTTGTGTTGTGTTGGTACCACTTCCTTAATTATACATGGGAAGTTGAATAAGATAATAGTAACCTCTCATCACATGTTCACCCTAGCGGATTGGTTAACTTGGGTAAATGTGGGAGGAGGGTGGTTATTGAGTGGTATTAGAGAATGCTTCACCCTTGGACTGGATGGGCGGTGTATTGGTCATGCATTCATGTGAGTTGCATATATGTGTTCCTTATAGTTATGATATATGTGCTTGTTGCATATGCATGGCGTTGGTCATAGTTGCATTGGTGTCGTCATTTGAAAAGTTGATGGTGTTGTTGTTATATGTGGTTTTCATGAGTGTACTATGTCAGTTATGCATTGGTTATGCATTGGTTATGCATGTCAGTGCTTATGCATTATAATGCATACATTGATATGGTTGTATTTTTCATGCATGAGGTCATGGCATTTAGTTGGTATGGTCATGCATTGATGACAAGATAATGTTTGAAATAATATTTAAAGGTTGATATGATTATGTTTATATATATGTATTGCGCTAATCTGGTTGATCTTATAGATGAGATATCATCCCCTGAACTAAAATGAGGTACGTTTGCTTGTTTATGATTTTTTTTTAGCTAACATGATATACATTACAATAAGAAACAAACAAAGATGACTAAAAATATGGTAGACTATAGTTTCTGAGATTCTCCCTATGAATCAGATGAGCAACATGGTGTTGGTAATTCTTCTAAATTAGCTGACACGTTGATAAGTTTGAAGGCAAAAATAAGAAGTTGTAAAATAGATAATGACATAATCATTCAGACACAAGAGAAACAAGCACATGGTAATTCAATAATCCTTCAGAGTTTGTCAGAACTATAGAGATAGGGACCTCTTCAGATTATCCATAGACAGGCGGATAGGATGAGTGGGCTATATGGTAGTAGATCTCATAGGGAGAATGTTAGATAGAGATGACACAATTAGAGATGGTAGGTTCTTAGACACTCCAAATAGGAGAGGTGATGGACATAGGTACTATTCTAGTTCTGGTTCTGACCGGTATCATGATCATCCTTATAGGAGGTGTCATAGGGGACATTTTTCGAATGAGTTCAAGAAAGAAAATCCACCTAAATTTGATGGGGAAATTAATAAGTCATAGGATGGAGAAGCATTCTTGCTTGGTATGAATATGTTCTTTAGGTTGCATGATTAATTGGAAAACATGAAGGCCAAAATAACTACATTTAGTCTTAAAGGAAAAGCAAATATCTGGTGGGACTATGTAAAGAATGCTAGAGGTATTTATGAAGATGAGTTGACTTGGAGTGAGTTGGAAAGACTTTTCAGGAAGAAGTATCTATCGAAGAGATACTAGGATGACATGGAAAAATAATTCTATGAGTTGAAGATGGGATCTATGACCAATGAGGAGTACACTAGCATATTCTTGGAGTTATTGAGATATGTGCCTTACCTCAAGGATGAGAAGGCCAATATTCATCAATTTATCGATGGATTTCTGATATTATTCAAGGACATGTTTGAGTTTGATGAGCATATATCATTGGAGGAGTCTATCTGGAAGCTAAATCATTATTTTCAGCAATCAAAGAGTATATCAGAGACTAAGCAGGACTGGAAAGGTAATGTGAAGAGTAAAGGGAAATGGGACAAGAAGAGAATAATACCTCAAGATACAAGTAAAAAAGAGAATGTAGAACCACCTAAGAAGTTCAATGCAACTGATAGAGGATGTGGATTTTGGTATGAGTAGAACAAGGGTGATGTTAGGGATCCTGTACTGTGTTGGAATTGTGGAGGAGAGAATCATAAGAGAGTTTGTCCATAGCATCAGGGTGGTAGACCACAAATCTATAGTTCCCAAGAGCCACAGAAAGTGGGAGATGTTGGAAAAAGTATTCCACAGATCTATGTAGCATTGGGGAATAGGTAGGCATATAACACGGTGTTTATTATCAAGATGGACAGTAAGCTTTGTGATCAAGTTACTATTTTGATTGACCCTGGATCCAATTATAGTTATGTTAACCCTGAACTGGTGGATAAGTGTGGCTTGAAAATGGAAGTGCATGCAGAATCTTGGTTAGTGTAGTTGGCTACAGGTACAAAGAAGCAAGTTCATCATTGGGTAAGATATTGTGCATTTGACTGGAATGATATGCCTACATCAACACATTTAAATGTATTGTTGTTGGGATCACATAGTATGTTGTTGGGCATGGACTGGTTGTATATTCATAGGACTAAAGTGGATGTTATGATAAAGCCACTGAGTGCTTGGATGATAAGGGAGAACATGGAGAACATAGAGTATTACAGGGTAAGAAGAAGGTAACATTAGTGAGAATGGTTATAGCTATGTAGGTGAAGCACAATTGTGGGAAAGGGTGTGTGTTATTTGTAGTGCACATTTCTAGTGAAAAAGGTAAGGAAATTGAGGATGCAGATGTCTTGAGAAGGTACCTAGTTCTACAGTAGTTTCAGGATGTGTTTTTGGTAGATATTTTAGATTTTTCGCCTCATAGAGAAGTAGAATTTTCTATTGAGTTGGTACCAGGGGCAGCACCAACATTAAAGGCACCTTACAGGATGAGCACACCAAATTTGGTGGAGTTGAAGTTGCAGTTGAAGGAAATTCTTGACAAGGTATACAGTAGGACAAGTGTATCGCCTTGGAGTGTACCAATATCGTTTGTGAAGAAGGATGGTACTCTCTAGGGGAAATTTTAGGGGCTAATATTTGCTGGTGGGCTAATATTCCATGCTTTTTCCAAAAAATGATTTGCCAATTTTCATTTTTATAAAAATGAATGCGCGCAAATTTTATAGTATAAAATTATTTTACCTTAAAAATTGCTAATATTATATATTGTATACTATAAGACAATTATAAATCTAAACATTTTTACAAAATTATCATCAAACATTTTAAGTTTTGGATATTAGGGACTATTAAGATTTGCCAAGGTTGCTAAAATTTAAGGTAAAGTTCCATCCTTAAAATTTTCCCTTCTATTCTTAGGTTATGCATTTATTACAAGAAATTCAACAAGGTAACCATCAAGAACATGTATCAGTTTCCAAGGATTGACGACATGTTTAATCAGTTGAAGGGAGCAACAATGTTCTCAAATATTGATTTTGTGGACCTTTCAAGATTCTTGCGAGGATTGGACTGGTAGCCTATCGACTTCCACTACCTCCGACAGTGAATTCCATGATGTTTTCCATGTGTCATTTCTTAAGAAGTATGTTAAATATGTTGATAATGTGATTGACTGGTATGTATTGCAAGCAGAGCCAGAAGGAGAAGTCGAGTTAGAACCTTAGTGTATATTGCAAAGAAATATATTCATGCTTCGGAACCGAGAAATCGAGCAAGTTAAAGTGCAGTGGAAGCACTTTGTGCTGCATGAAGCTACATGGGAAATGGTTGATCATATGTAGGCTATGTATCCTTCTCTATTCACTAGTTGAGTGAGTGTTTTTGGTATATGTTTTGATGTGATGGTTTGGTATATATACATATGTATATGGATGTAAATACCACCATGAGCTATCTTATAAAGCTCCAATAAGAGGTATGGATGTCTTGTTGTTATGGTTGGTATGTCGTTATGTGTCATGTTGGTTTGCTTCCTAGCAGGTTTATCATTGTAAATATTGAATGGAGTTGAGTTATAAAGCTACATGAGAAATATGTTTTTCTTTTTAGGAGTCTTCTGGTTGTAGGTGTCATTGAATACCACGTATGGTGTTCCCCTAAGGGAGAGGGTTCTGTAATATCCATGGAAAATAATCCATGTAATAAGGTTAATAAAGGTAAAATAAGACCTTGGTCATGGGACATGCATTTCAAGCTAAATATTGGGAAAAACGTAGTGATGGGGATCACTTGTGATTAGTTAATGGCTATGGAAATTGGCAAAAGAAATGGCAAAGGATTTGGAAAGGCATGAGGTATTAATTGGAATTTTATTTATGAAAATAATGGAAATTGGGAGAAAGGAAGGTGAAAGGTCACAGGTTGCATATGAGGAGGAAAATCAAGGAAAATAATGGAAAATTGAAGAAAATAGAGGCCTCGTTAACAAAAATGATTTTGAGGATCATTTTGTAACCTTTTGTAAGTTCAATTTTGGAGCTCTCTCTCTTTTATGCTCTTAGACACACAAAGTTTTCTTGGATCACTCTTGGAGGAGTGTGGAATACTTGGAGATTTAGAGAAAGAAGGCCAAGGAAGAGCAATAAAGCTTAAGAGGACATCAAGATCAGAAGCTACAACGATTTTTGTTTGCAGGTACTGATTTGCATGTATGATTTCCTTGCTAGTTTTGGCATGCATGGCATATGCACATGGTTTCTTGGTTATGATCTGTCATTGGCATGGAGGAATGCCTGGATTGATGATGGATTTGCTTAGCCTTCCCATTTGCTGGATAACCATGGTGTTGTGGCTTTATTTCCTTTTGTTTTCTAGTTGGTTCTCATATTCCTTTAGTAGTGGGTTGAGTTATTAGTTCCTAGACCCCTGGTTGGACAAACGTTTTGGAGCATTGTAACAACTTGGGTTTAGTTACTAATCTTGGAGCCTTGGTTGGATGAACACTTTGGAGCCCTTGGTAGGTTGAGTTACTAGTCCTGGATCCTTGGTTGGAGCGCAAAAGAAACTATGGGTTGAGTTACTAGTCCTAAAATCCTAGGTTGGAACAAATGCTTTGCAGCCCTGGACAACTTGGGTGGAGACCAATCTGGTGATGGTTAGTGAGGTACGATTGTGAGGAGGAGTCACTGGTTGATGGTTGAGGTAGTTTGGCCTCTGGAAGCCCTAGTTTGGTTTTGTTGGATGTGTTTAATGAGATCCCACATTCATGCTTGGAATATGGCATGGGGGTGACTCGCTAAAAGACAAATTTGGTTCAACCTATTGTATGGTTAGGTGGTTTGTGGAAGTCCCAGGCCTGGTTGCACTTTGTCTGTGTTAATAAGAGCTTCTTTCATCTTGTATTTTATGGGTAAATATACTTGTGTATATGTGGTTTTTATGCCAATGTATTCTTGTTATTTTTGTTGGTTATGAGGATGTTTTATGACAATGATGATTATGGCTCTCATCATGTTTTGATTTGTAAATGAATGAACAATGAATATATAACCTAACAGATGATAATGCAGCTAAAGTGATACGACATTAGTGCTTCTTAGCGACTCTTAGATAAATATGATACCCCTATGCTCAGATCTGTTGGTATGACCTGTATAAATCATATTTGTGACATGTTTGACGAAATTCTTGTCATGGCTAGTATGGGTATAGCCAATTATTTGTTAAAGTATTTGAATTAGTATCATTGTTTCACTATTACTTTTTATTTTTGAAGGCTTCATGGAGTTTTGAGTAGTTCCCCGAGTCCTAGTCATGAAAAAGTGACACAAAATTTAGGGTCATTGGCTCTAAACTAACTAAAACACTCCCCATTCACTTTCATTCCCTTGATATGGGTGTGACTAGAGGGTCCCATTCGTATGCATGCCCATGTCATGGGGGCGACTAAGGCCCTAGGTCAGTAAAATGTTAAGCTTCCTCACGGGTTGGTCACCTGGAAAGGTTGGTTGGCACCCGGAGGTTTTGTAGCCTGTGTAGAAGGTTAGATTGGTTTTGTTGTGTCAGTTCCACTTCCTTAATTATACATGGGGAGTTGAATCAGATCATAGTAGCCTCTCATCACATATTTACCCGATGGATTGGTTAACTTGGGTAAATGTGGGAGGAGGGTGGTTTCACGATTGATACTAAAACCCCAAGGGATTATGAACCCAAATGAATTAAATTAAACCCAAGGGACTAATATTATAAAACCAAGGTATATAAAACCTAAGATAAATATTATAAGAAATATAAAAAACACGGTTGACTATGGTTGATTTTCATATTGAGACAATCTTGATCACAATGCGACGTTGGACAATGGTTGACCATGCTCAACCATGGTTGATTTTCATATCAACACAATATTTGTGACAATGGGACGTCTGACCATGGTTGAAAATGTTTGATTTTATAAAACATGGTTGACTAAAATTGACCATGATTAACCATGGTTGAATAATAATAAGCCCAAGGGACTGATATTATAAACCCAAGTTATATAAACCCTAATATAAATATTATAAACAGTGAAATAAACATCACTGAACATGGTTGACCATAGTTGATTTTCATATTGAGACAATCCTTGTCATAATGTGATGTTGTACCATGGTTGACCATGATTGATTTTCAAATCGACAGAGTATTTGTCACAATGCGACATTTATTAATGTGGTTGGCCATGGTTGACTGTCATATTGAGACAATATTTGTCACAATGCGACATTAGACCATGATTGACCATGATTGAACTTATAAAACATGTTTGACTATGATTGATATTATAAACCCAAGGGAATAATAAACCCTAGGGATTAATACTAAAATCCCAAGGGATTATAAACCTAAGGGAATAATATTAAACCCTAGGAATATGAACCTTTAGATTAATAAACCTAAGGGATTGATATTATAAACCTAAGGGAATAATAAAACCAAGGGATAAAAATTATAAATCCAAGATATATAGAAACTAAGATAAATATTATAAACCCTAAAATAAACATGGTTTCCCATGGTTTACCATGGTTAATTTTCATATCTAGACAATCCTTCTCACAATGCAATGTTGGCCCATGCTTGACTATGCTCGACCATGATTGGTTTTCATATCGAGACAATCTTTGTCACAATGTGATGTTGGACCATGGTTGATTTTCCTATTGATACAACCATTGTCACAATGCGATATTCAACCATGGCTGACCATGGTTAGCTATAATTAACCAGGTTAGCTATAATTAACCATGGTTGAACATGATTGATATTATAAACCCAAGGGATTGATATTATAAAGCCATAGAATAATAAACCCAAGGGATTAATATTAAAACCTAAGAGATTACAAACCCAAGGGAATAATATTAAAACCAAGGGACTAATATTATAAAACCAAGGTATATAAAACCTAAGATAAATATTATAAACAGTAAAATAAATATAGTTTACCATGGTTGATTTTCATATAAAGACAATCCTTATCACAAGAAGAAGTTTCACCATGGTTGACCATGCTTAACCATGATTGATTTTCATATCAAGAAAATCTTTTTCACAATGCGACGTTCGACAATGGTTGACCATGTATGACCATGTTTGATTTTATAAAACATGGTTGAACATGGTTGAATAAGGTTGACCTTGATTAACCATGGTTGACCATGGTTGACCATGATTATTGTATTGAGACAATGTTTTCCATAATGCGACGTTGGACCATGGTTAAAACAATGATTGATTTCCATATTGAGACAATCTCTATCACAATGAAACATTAGACAATGGTTGACCATGAAATAGTTTTATAAAATATGGTTGACCATGATTGAATTTATAAAACATGGTTGATGTTGATTAAATTTATAAAATAAGGTTCAACATGGTTGACTATGATTGACATTACAAACGGAAGGTAATAATAAACCCTAGGGATTAATACTAAAAAGACAAGGGACTATAAACATAAATGAATGATATTAAGCCATAGGAATATGAATCCTTAGATTAATAAACCTAAGGGATTGATGGGTGAAAACGTGAAGTTGGGTTACACGTTTGTGAGAAACGCCTCCGAAAATTTCACATTCTCAATTTTTTAGCCGAACAAAAAAAACTTTTGGTTGAATTTTCTAAATTTATTTAGCCGAAATATTTTACTAACATTTGGCTGAATTTTTTTCCATTTAGACTAACGATGACTGTTAAATGGAATTTTTGTCAGAGTTGAAAAAATCGGCAAAAAAATAGTTCAGCCGAATAAATAATTCGACCGAATAACTGATTCGGTCAAACTATTTGTTCAGCCGAACCATTTGTTTAGTCGAACTATTTTTTCGACCGAATTTTTTATTCAGCCGAAAATACATTTTATATATACAACGGGCTAGAGCCTGCTGCGAAGTTTTTGACTCTATTGATTTTTCATTGTGTTTTCAAGCGTTGTGAGGTTTGTTGATTTTTCATTGTTGTTGAGCGATGTGAGCTATGTTGATTTTTCATTGTGTTTTCGAGTGCTGTGAGTTCTGTTCATCAGTGAAATTTGAGTCGAAGCCCTACTAAGCGCTGTGAGGTCTGTTGATTTGAGTCGAAGCCCTACTGAGCATTGTGATGTTGGTTTGAAACAAAGCCCTAACGAATGTTGTGAGGTATGTTTGAAATCCATTTTTTTGTAATTTAACATTTTTGTTTACAAGTTTTATTGGAATTTTTATGATGTTTTTAGTTTTTTTGCGGCTTGGCGCCAGAGGAATTGTTTGGTTGCACTCGTCATTGGAAGATTTCTCAGCCTCCTCTTCTATCCTCCTCATCTAGACCAAGTAAGTCTCTTGGCTAAATAACATGCAACCAATAAATAAAAATAGATTGGTCTTCGTTTTTATAACTATAGTGTTGGCATTTTTTCTTTGAATTTTCTGCATTGAAACCTTTTATAGAACTTTTCCTAAATGCAACTCTACACGTTGCAAGTTGATGTATAAAAATAGTAATAGTCATGAAAATCTATTTACTGGAGAGGATTATTCTGCCCAAAATTACTGTAGCCCCCCATCCCACTGCTCGCATTCAGATTCCACCTCATTGCACCCTTTGTGATGTCTAGTAGATAACAGGTTGTAAAGCCAATATAGAAAAAGATCTCTCCCCTGAAATCACAATAAGAAAGTTGAAGGGCATTTTGGAAACTATATATTGAGATTTGTACTACAAACTATATATTTTTCTATTTACTATTCATTGTTTTTTGTTTTTTAATTGACAGAAAAACACACCATGTTTTTTTCCCACTTTTCTCTATCCTTTATTTAAGGGAAAACATAGTCTCCACTCCAGCAAGTCCAACATGAAGAGTCATTCCATGTCAAATATATTAAGGAAAAAAATAAAAGGAGATTCATAAAATCTCAAATCAGAGGCTAAATTAAAGAGACAATGAAGGATTTTCATTTCAAGATTTATATTATAAACCTAGAAATATATTAAGATGATGCTAGTATATTGTGGTGGTCACCATTGTATCAATAAATGAAATTGACACTGATAAATTTCTTGCATATCTAAATCAAGTATTTAAACCTTGTTTAAATTAATTTTTTACCAAATTGTGATTACAAATTTACTGCACCTATTGTTGGGTGCATGAGATTGAAACTAATTATAGTGTTGGTATTTCTTTGTCATCTATTTTTGGTGTTTTAATTTTAATGTTATTGGGTTGACTTGTTCTACATTGATTTATCTCATAGAACAACCTTGATGCTTCTTGGTAACATAATTTCCTTTCTTTTGTTGTTATATGTTCATTTATATTTCCTTTTTCATTATATGTAATTCACTTCAAGCTTCCCTATTTTCTTGGAACATGGGTCTTATTAGCTTTCTAAGATCAGGTAGAATACACTTAATTGAAGGTTGTTGTACTTTCCCTTTTCAAGTAGTAGTTTATTTTTGAGATACATATTTTTCATTTCTATTTTGTTGGGTGCTTGAGATTGAAGCTAATTAGAGTGTTGGCATTGCTTTGTCATATATTTATGGTGTTTTAATTTTAATGTTATTGGGTTGACTTGTTATACCTTGATTTATCTCATAGAACTATGGTCCAAATGCTCCAAAACGCTTTGAAGAGAAGCCCTACGATTATTAGGATCCCCTACTCGATCAATAAGTTCTATGTTGAGAATATGGACATATGATGCAGTGCCAAAGAACTAGGAATGATGATCCTATCATTAATTCTAGTATCATATCCCCATCTTCTTAGAACATAAAATTTTAATCAATGAAATGAAAAATTTGATCAACAAAGAGGAAACTAATGAAAAATAAGATGATGTCATGGCCATTGAACAACCTTGATTCTTCTTGGTAACATATTTTCCATGCTTCTATTGTTATATGTTCATTTATGTTTCCATTTTCATTATGTGTAATTCACATTTATTCCCTATTTTCTTGGAACATGTGTCTTATTAGCTTCCTAAGATGAGAAAAAATACACTTAATTGAAGGTTCTTGTACTTTCCCTTTTCAAGTAGTAGTTTCTTTTTGAGATACATCTTTTAAATTTCTGTTTGGTTGGGTGCATGAGATTGAAGCTAATTAGACTATTGGAATTTCTTTGTCATCTATTCTTTGTATTTTAATTTTAATATTATTGGGTTGCTAATTAGAGTTCTGACATTGCTTTGTCATCCATTTTTGGTGGTTTAATTTTAATGTTATTGGGTTGACTTGTTCTACTATGATTTTTCTCGTAGAACAACCTTGATGCTTCTTAGTAACATACTTCCATTGCTTTTGTTGTTATATGTTCATTTATGTTTCCTTTTCATTATTTGTAATTCACTTTGCCTCTCTATTTTCTTGCAACATGGGTCTTATTAGCTTCCTGAGATGAGGCAAAATACACTTAATTGAAGGTTCTTGTACTTTCTCTTTTCAAGTAGTAGTTTCTTTTTGAGATGCATCTTTTTCATTTCTATTTTGTTAGGTTCACGAGATTGAAGCTAATTAGAGTGTTGGCATTGCTTTGTCATTTATTTTTGGTGTTTTAATTTTAATGTTATTGGGTTGCTAATTAGAGTGTTGGAATTGCTTTGTCATCTATTTTTGGTGTTTTAATTTTAATATTATTGGGATGCTAATTAGAGCGTTTCCATTTATTTATTATCTATTTTTGGTGTTTTAATTTTAATTTTATTGGGTTGACTTGTTCTACCTTGATTTGTGTCATAGAGTTCAACCTTGATGCTTGTTGGTAACATACTTTCCTTGCCTTGGTTGTTATATGTTCATTTATGTTTCCTTTTTCATTATGTTTAATTCAATTTGCTTCCTTATTTTCTTGGAACATGGGTCTTATTAGCCTCCTAGGATGAGGCATAATACACTTAATTGAATTTTCTTGTACCTTCTCTTTTTAAGTAGTAATTTCTTTTTGAGATATATCTTTTTCATTTATATTTTGTTGGGTGCATGAGATTGAAGCTAATTAGAGTGTTGGAATTTATTTGTCATCTATTTTTTGTTTTTTGTATTTTAATGTTATTGGGTTTCTAATTAGAGTGTTGGCATTGCTTTTTCATACATTTTTGGTGTTTTAATTTTAATATTAATTGGGTTGACTTGTTCTACCTTGATTTATCTTGTAGAACAACCTTGATGATTCTTGGTAACATACTTTCCATGCTTCTGTTGTTATATGTTCATTTCTTTTTTCTTTTTTCATTATGTGTATTTCACTTTGCTTCTGTATTTTCTTGGAACATGGGCCTTATCATCCTTCTAAGATGAGGCGGAATACACTTAATCGAAGGTTCTTGTACTTTCTCTTTTCAAGTAGTAGTTTACTTTGGAGATACATTTTTTTCATTTGTATTTTGTTTGGTGCATGAGTTTCAAGCTAGTTAGAGTGTTGACATTGCTTTGTCATTTATTTATGGTGTTTTAATTTTAATGTTATTGGGTTGCTAATTAGAGTGTTGGAATTGCTTTGTCATCTATTCTTGGTGTTTTAATTTTAATGTTATTGGGTTAATAATTAGAGTGTTTCCATTTCTTTGTCATATGTTTTTGGCATTTTAATTTTAATGTTATTGGGTTGACTTGTTCTACCTTGATTTATGTCATAGAGTTCAACCTTGATGCTTCTTCGTAACATACTTTCTTTTTTTGTTATATGTTCATTTATGTTTTGTTTTTCATTATGTGTATTTCACTTTGCTTCCCTATTTTCTTGGAACATGGGTCTTATAATCTTCCTAATATGAGGCAAAATACACTTAACTGAATTTCTTGTACTTTCTCTTTTCAAGTAGTATTTTTTTTTTGAGATACATCTTTTTCATTTCTATTTTGTTAGGTGGATGAGATTGAAGCTACTTAGAGTGTTGGCATTGCTTTGAAAACCATTTTTGGTCTTTAATTCTAATGTTAATTGGGTTGACTTGTTCTACCTTGATTTATCTTATAGAACAACCATGATGCTTCTTGATAACATAATTTCCTTGCTTTTGTTGTTATATGTTCATTTATGTTTTCTTTTTCATTATGTGTATTTATCTTTGCTTCCCTATTTTCTTACAACATGGTTCTTATCATCTTCCTAAGATGTGGCAGAATACACTTAATTGAAGGTTCTTGTACTTTCTCTTTTCAAGTAGTAGTTTCTTTCTGAGATACCTATTTTTCATTTATATTTTGTTGGGTGCATGATATTGAAGCTAATTAGTGTCATGCATAAAAATCATGAATTTAATTACCATACAACTAAGCTATTTTATAAAGCAATTCACATCATCATAAACCAGGTATTTAATATTACGTGGCTTAGCATTAGAAAAGGTCAGTTGAAGGGAAGAAACTACTTGCAAAAGATGTCAAATCCAAACCAAATTTGGATTTCATTTTGAAATATTAAATTGGGTACATGGACTTAAAAACAATTTTCACTTCACCAGACTAGCATCAATAAATACGTAAAAAATTATATGTATTGATTCGACAACTAGGTCCACCTACTATTTTCATGACCTTTAGTAGCATAGAACATTTTTGGGAGCCTTTGATGAAGGAATTAAAACATATAAGGCAAAAAAATACGAGACCAAACATTAATGAATTAGAAGAAAGTGAGCCACACTCATTAATCAGAAATGATAATGTAACTTGTGCATGTTACTATAGATCTAGGATAGATGATTTGCATCAATTAATAGCTCATGATTACAACTATCATGGAGAAATTAATGACTACTTCTACGTCACAGAATTCCAAAATGGAGGATGTGAGCATGAACATGGCTTAATATAGATAAAATCTGCACTGGTCTATGGTAAATACACAAACATTGATGTTGAAAATTTTGTTGATAATTACTTATCAACTGATTCATCAGTTCTAAGAAAAGACCTTAGAACCATCCAACACCATTGTCACACAAGAACCTGTAAGAAACATAAAAATTTCAATTGTAGATTTAATTTCCCAATACCTTCATTGAAAACAATGAAAATACTTGAACCTCTTGAATTTGATAGTGCCAAAACGAAAACAAATGCAAAGCTAATATTTGACACAATAATCTATGTCAATTATGATGGAAAGGATACATTTGATAGTTTATTGCATAGAATTGGATTAACAAATGATGAATAAATACATGTTATCCAATGTACATTGAGCCACACAACTTTACTACTACGAAGAGAGCCAGCTGACACCTGGACAACTAGATTTTCTAGACACATCCTTGCAATTTGGATTGGAAACACTGAATCCCAATTTGTACTCAATTCATATGCCACTGTAATTTAATGTAGTTCCTATATGACAAAAGAAGATAAAACACTTACATCAACCTTTATGAAAATACACGGAAATCACCCTAAAACAAAACATGATATCATGAACACTACTAGGGAAAGATTTAGTAAACATGCAAAAAATGTTTGCACAACAAGCAGTGCACATCGTACTATCGCTTCCACTAAACTATAGTTCATGAAAATGTATTTTCAATAACACATCTCCTATATAAGAACATGCATTTTTTTTGAAAAGAAAAAGTGAATTGCACAAGGAACCATATGACTTTGAAGACATAATGTGTCCATGAATTATTGGCTATTATATTCTACGACCTATATCTATTGATGTTATATGTTTAGCGGAATTTGCATCTAGTTATACAAACAAAGGACAAAAACGCAGACATGAAAATAAGCCATATGTCATTTGATGCGTGATATATAACAAATAAAAAGACATTGAAAATTATTGTAGAGAAAAATTAATTTTATACTATCCGTATCAATTCAATGAGACTATGATCAAGCAACATCACCCAAGTTGGCAATCTGCATATGTTGCATTGGAAAAAACAATTAGGAAAAATGAAAAAAAATTATATTTGTTACAGGACCTACATGGGGTGACATGGATGATGCAATCAATGTAATAGAAACACAAAATGAACAAATATTTGACATAGATAGCCTAGAAGCAAATGAAACAAAGAATACAATATTTGACAAATGTGTCAATAAAAAATATGAAACCTATGATTTCCAAAGTGATTCGCAACATTTTCAACATATAAAGAACTTGACTCTACTATCTACAAGGGCGCATGAAATTGTCAAACAACCAAATAAACTAAAATACATAGAGTATTATAAGTTAATGCGACAATTAAACCCGGAACAAGCAAAATTAGTAGCTGATGTGAAAGCAAGAAAACTTTGTAGGCCACATGAACCAATTCATTTGTTCTTGATGAGAGGAGTAGGAACAAGAAAAACATTTACAACACTAGCAATTTTCCAATCCTTAGTACGCTTACGTAATGTAACATTGGCTTATAGTCCATCATACCTAAAAGGAATAATCACAATGCATATAAGAAAAGATGCATTTAATGCAGGTGGTGTCACATTGCATTTTGCATTCTATTTACCCTTTAAGAAGAGTGATTGTTCTTCACTAAACATTGAAAATTTGGATACATTATCAAAGCACTTCAAACAACTCTGTGTAGTTCTTATAGATGAGGCATCACTTGTTGGGGCAAAAATGCTTTATCAGATTGATAAGCGACTCCGTAAAATCCTACATACACCAACTTCATATTTCGCTAATGTTGACATGATGCTTTCTAGTGATCTCCACCAAGTAAGCCTAGTAAGAGACTCTCTTATGTTTGAAAACCCAAGAATCAACAAAAACATAACCCCATATGGATTTTGGATAGAGAAAATAAAATGTTATCAATTGTATACATCAATGCGTCAAAAAGCTCGATCTTCATCAATGTCTTAAATAGGCTAAGATTAAACATGAAAACTGATAAAGATATTGCATACATTAATGAAAATTTCCATAAGACGACACCTTTAAATCCACTTTTCCATTACATTTTTTACTAAAACAAGAATGTTCATAATCATAATACAAAAATTATTTCACTAGCACATGGTCAATAAATAACATTGATTACTATTGATGAGCATGAAATTGTTGGATCAAATTATTTTTATTTTGAAAAGACAATAGAATTTTCATCAATGATAATAGTCAAACAAAACATGTTAGTTGAGTTATATGCATGAAACTACAATACCAATGATGGATTATTCAATGGTGCTAAAGACATTCTTAGTTGATACTCATCCAATAACAATGGAACTGACATTGTTTGGATTGAACTTATAGATGTAAATATTGGAAGGCATCAAAGAAACAAATTCAAAGAGATATATGGGATAAATATCTTGTCAAATTGGACACCAATTTTTTGAATTACAAAAGAATTAGAAATGTCTCACAACAAATCGCAAATCACAATACGAAAAAAAATTCTCAATACAATTAGCTTTTGCACGAACAACACACCAAAGACAAGGACTAACATTGGATCAAGTTGCATTTGACCCAACTGGTGTCACCAAACATGGGCTAGTGTATACTTCACGATCACATGTTAAAACCATTGACTCGTTATACTTGATTAAAAATATAACACCCCAAAACTTTAATGTACAGAACAAAATATTAGATGAAATGAAACGACTAGAAACAACTGCTTCATGGAAACTGGAATTTACTAAAACAGACCTGCCAACCCAATTTTTTTTATCAATTTCAACTTTAAATACATACAATCTACATGCACATCTTAGTGATGTAGTCCATGACACAAACTTATTGGACGATATGATTCTATGTTTTCAAGAAACACACTTGTACATTCCGCCCAAAAATAAACAATTCCTACAATTCAACTTTGCCATAGAAAATTACACGCATGGCATCGTTACTTGTGTAGAGAAGAATATATTGATCAAAGCAACAAAAACATTTTGTAACAACAAAATTTAACTAAGACTAATTGAAATCTACTTCCAACAACCAATTTTCTTAATCAATATTTATGTAGCGTGATTTGAAAAAGTGTCTATAATAATAGAAATGATTAGAAAAGAAAAATTGCAAACTACACATGTTAATTGTGTATTCTTAATCATTGGTGATTTTAACATTTATATTCAATTAGAAACAACTCGTAGTCAAGCTCTTACAAAATATATGAAAACTTAAAAATTGCAAGAAATAACAAGTAAATTATGTCCATGATAAAAAACAACAATAGATCATATCTAGACAAATTTTCCTATTGAGCAATGTGAAATCAATCTTGCAAATTCATATTGGTCAGATCATGACATAATTTATTCTTTGCTACAACTCTAATCAAAACATGGTATACACTTTGTTTCATTTATGATCACAACAAAAGCCAAATTTGTCTACATCCCTCGTTTGCAACAATCCAGGTACAATAATGTACCTTGCCTTAGAATCGTGAGTGCATCTAATTTATTTTTTGTTTTTTGATTTCATGGCTTTCTATTTTCATTAGGAAATTTGTTGTGTCAAAATTGAAATATGTTTAAGTTACACAACTAGTGTTCTAAACATCTAACTCCTATGGAATGTTTTCAATAACTGATTTACAATATATTTTTTTCCTTGTTGTTTTTTCATAGGTGTACCAATAGAAAAAATGTCAACTCCTAAAGAAGATAGTGCAATAGGAAGAAGTGAATCAAATAATAAAACAGATAGTGCAACAAGCGAAAATTAATCTAGCTATTTGGACAAACGGTTCACTCTTTTCCCTTTCACAATCAAGAACAAGCTGACCAATCTTTAAATTTATACATTAATTAATTTTTACATTTTCTTTTTCCATTTTAGTGTTTGTATTATTCATATTTATACACTAATTAATTTCTCTTTTTATTTTTCCATTTTACTCTTTCTAAACTAGAAGGCAAGCAAAAGAATAAACAACAAAGCGAGAAATAGTGGCATCGTCTATAATTGACATCTGCATGGGAACTTTAACAAATATTTTTGAAGGTGATGTGTTAGTGTTATATGGTCATGCTTCTATTCCAGTACCCTCCTCACCACCGAAGGCACAAGTTGTACATGCCGACCTTATTGATGTGCATGGACAACTTACAATAACCATCAACATAAGTGATAAACTAATCTCTCAATTTGTCTCCTTTCTCTCTGTCAGAAAAATTGTTCGTATAAGAGGGTTCAATGTCACTAAGAAAAGAAAATTTGAAAGAGGTGATGCTAGCCACTTCATCTCATTGACTTTAGCATCTATCACTGAGACAATACCCATGCTTTATTATAAATGTCGGCATACTCTAGAAACTACAATTTCTATACTTTTAGAAGCAAGTTATATTATTCAGTTGAAAGCTTCCTAGCATTTGTCACAGGATGCCAACAAAAAAATGCCAATTTGAAATATATGTCAAAGACGATGAAACAAACAGTGACTACACCACTGTATTGTGTCAAATTTTCTGTTTTATTATGCTTTACTTTTTAAGTGTGCATCTTTTTTTTTTTTTGCTAAAAGAATCTATCTTTTAATGCTCTTTTTCATGTAACTAATAAAAAATTTCACTTAAATTTTATTTATTTATTTTTTTATTTTATTTATTTTATTTATTTTTATTTATAATTTTTTTTTTTTTTTCAGTTATTTTTGGCCAAACAACACAAACAAAAATTTGTTGAACTGCAACAAGATATAGTGAGGGGAAAGACAGTCTTGCTCCTTTTCAAAAACATGGTTCGAAGTGGACCAAGAGAATCACATACTATACGTACATGTTTATCAAGCTTCTTTGAGCCACTTAATGATGAATTGAAAAATATTATCTATAGACTCTTGCTAAAACAAAGCTCTAGGAAAGTTTCCAATTGCATTTCAACTTCTTATTTATAGACTCTACCAAAAACAAATGTTCAACAAAGTTTTCAGTTGCATTAACCTAACAAAAATATTTGTATTCCCAATCAAACTACTACACATTATTGGCATTCTCAAACTAGCTGATCTATTTTTCCCACCATACAAGCCATTCTGCAACAACTATAAACAACTAATTAGAACAACACACTTTCTAGTTGATCCATTTCTTTATTGCACAAACTGTGGTGACAAAAAAGATATTTTCTTATGAACACAATTTACAACGTACAATAAAAGATGCAGATGGAAAGCTAGATTGCATCCTCTCAAAATAACTTCTTGAAATCTTCTTTCCAAGTCTTCTGCAAATATCCTTTGTAGAATATAAACAAAACATCTCTAGAAATTTTTTCATGTTACGTTCATTTTCACTAAAGGGAAGTTTACAATTTCGATGGACAATATTATTATTGATATCAGGTAGATTTGATATATTAAATTACTTTGCTAGGACTCAGTTTTGTAATATGAATGTTGACAATTCTATTAAGCCTCAGTTTTGTAACATGCATCTTAACAATTGTAAATATGAAAAACTTGTATATGTCTTGAAAGTTTTTTTCTCACAGTTGTAAATATGAAAAGCTTGTATATGTCTTTCTAAGAATTTCTATCAAAATGTTTAATGGCATTATGTTAGATCTTCTTTTTGTTTGTTTTTTGCCTATCTCTACATTATAATGCTTGTTGAAAAGCTATAAAAATTTCTCTTGTAGTTGTGCTTCCGCGAAAAATAGATTTCGCCATAAAGATGAAACATCTTTGAGTTTTCTAATTATTAATTTATTACATGATATTGTTTAGCATATGCTCCTAAATTTTCTCCGAAACACTTGTCTGGTTTAAGGTTCTAGTAGGTAAGATCCTAGACTGACTAGTTGAAACTTCCATAGGAATTGCAAGCTTGAAAATCTCCAACATACAATGTGCTCATTTAAAATGTGAGAAACTTCATATTCATAGAAACCCATTTAGCTTTCACACAGTGTTAGAAGTCTACTACATAAAACTCTGTAGCAGTAATATGTCATTGACCTTGTAATCCTTAGTTATGCCTCTCGCATTGTTTCTTATTCCCGGTTATGGATGCAATTCCACTCACAATTCTTGATGAAATTCCAAGAATGAATCCTAGAAGTTTGATTCCCAATTACATTTAGGAGAAACCCTCCTTATTATGCTTGGTTAGTTACTCTGAAGATTCACAAAACTACTATTGATTTATTTCTGCATCCTTCACAGAGCTAATCTACTCACAAGTTAGGCAACATTTCATTAGAAATCGTAGCAACTATTGGAGAGTTGGACACTCACAGATTTTGTGAATTTTTGCTTTACAATCCTCATTGCTTTATTCACAGTCAATAGTCATCTGCAAATAATGAAATATCACATTACCATGCCTTTTATAGCTTTCTTCACTAAAATCTCAACATGCCTATGCCTTTTGGTGCTTCAAAATTTAGTGGTGATGCTTTACAGAACTTGGAGTCCAATTATAGAGCTGGAACAACAAGTGGATTCAGATGGTCCACATTTGAGGCATGGCCTGGAAGATGGTAGAGGGTCTACCATGCACCTTGAACACTTTTTCTCTGAAGATTTGTTATATTTAACGGATAATTCCTTCTTCAAAAGTGAAACCCTTCCGAGTAAATGAATTTGATCCATTGTAAAGTTGAAATGAACTTTAAGGATTTCACATTAAATCTTTTTGGTTACAGTCTACAAGGATGGTATAACCCATAGTTATGAATCAAACCCTGCCTCGTTTACTATGTTTCATCAAATTTGCCAAAAATCTAGATGGGTGCTAGGCTCTTTTATTAAAAAATATGAATTAGTACAACATATGTTTCATAAAAAATAAATTCAGGTTTGATCAAAGAAATTATTATCACCTACTTTCTAATATGAAATACAATTTATTATTCTCACAAACTATTGAGAGCCTACAAATACTTCTCTAAATTCTATTTTTCATTGTTATAAAAAATATTTTGGAATCATTTCTGTGCTATATATTATCTGCAACAACATTCACTAGAATCATGAAATAAATTTCTTGCTTATTCTATGTTCATCGTAGGGTCACTTGAGGGTTTATAAAGTGAAAAACTAGCTTAAAATATCTATCCAAGACACATGTTATTCATTGTTATTAGACTCAGATGAGTAGTCTTTGACTTTGGCCATATCATAATTTTTGTGCCAACTTAGCCTTTGGTCAACTCAACATACTACTTGGATCAGTTTTTTCCAAAAACCGACGACTCAATCGAATGTCTATGATAATTTACAGTCTAGAAAATGGATACCACATGTTTCTAGTGATGCCAACACAAAGTCTAGCTCTTCTTCATTCGATGGTCTCAAGAAAGGAACCATGTCATCAGTTTGGTATTTTATTTGTTCCACCTTGTAGCTGCATTTCGTTTGCTTTATTTCGGATTTGAAAACGTCTTCTAAGGGTTTATATCCTTCAATACCAAGAACTAGTTTTAGTTTTCTATCATTAAATGCAACCTCAGTGTACTGGGCTTTAGGTTATCATCAAATTTGTTCAAACTTCTAACCCAAGAATTATTTTGATAGATCTCTCTTGATTCATTCTGCTATCAATTTAATCCATTTTTTTCAATGAATATAACACAAATTTTCTTAAGCAACTACGCAGTGATTTGGTCAAATGATCATTGTTTCTATCTCTGACTATGCCTGCAAAAAAATGAAGCAAGTGATTACGTCTCTAGTTATTACTCAATCCTTTTTATACAGTTGCAAACATTGATTTTTTAAACTCACATCCATGCTAAAAAAATGATTGTCATGTGTAAAGAGAATGAGGAAAACACATAGGGTTAATATTTATTATCTAAAAATGGTTGTTGATAAAACACTAGTTCAAGTTCAGATTTTTTAGCAACACAAGATCTCCCTTAATAGGTTTGTGAGATGTTCGATTCATCCTTCTCATTTCTAGGATGTTCTTGAAAGCATGCTCTTGCTTTTGTATGATAAATAAGCCCACAAAGCCTTGAGCTTAGCCTAACATTGGGTTAGATGTTCACAGTTGGTATGAATTTTTTGACAACAGTCTTTGTAACACAGGGGGAAAAAGCTGTGAGTACTAGCTCTCAACCTAAAATTGGTTTTCACAACGATGCATCCTTTTATAGTAATCTAGCTGGTAGTAAATGATATCTATGCTAATAGAATATACTTCATTCATGCTGATGCAATTCCTAGAAGGTTAATTATAATAACATGTACCTCTCCTCTACTAGTAATTAGTGAGAGACAATAACATTTACATAGAAACTATCATCCTAGAATCAATAGGAAAGGGTTATGTTTGAACTATAGTTTCAACCCTGCAAACAATGAAAGCTCAACAACTCCATGATTCACTGAATGCTCCCAGACTAATACTTCTTATGTGTTTGTGTAAAGAGAGTAAACAAAAGAGAATATCTTTAGCTCCATTGTTTAATCAGTAACATTATTGATGTGAATTTTACTTTTGATTTATGTGTTTGATTGTTAATGATTGTTCAAGTGTAAAGTCTTTAGATATCCATCGGATAGAGGCTTCCAACAAAACAACAAATGAAATCAAATCATGTATAGTTTATACAATTTCTATACTTCAGGATTTGGATTTGCACCTTATCATGATTTTTCTTTTCTGTCATAAATAAGCCCACAAAATGAATTTCAAACCAACGATGCCATACATAATTTATTCATAAATTGACATATACATATTGTCAATGTCATATACAAATTTAATCCCCTCAAAACCTTACAAAAGCATCTATTCCCCATGTATTTATAGACATCAAGACAAATCTTTCCTTTGGTGCTCAATTTGACCAACAGTTTCGGGAAAAACATGCATCAACAAGCTACAAGCGTAGAAATGGCACTTGGATCTGTCAATACTAGCTCTTGATCTCATATTGGATTTCACCAAAATGCGTTCTTTTAATCTTGAATTGCAATCACCCAACACCCTTGAAGTATGGTAGGGACTTGCTACTTTACAGATCGCCTTTTTTAAAAGTGTTTTCGGTAGGTCTGGGTTGTGAATGTGGTGTATATTTTCCTTTTTTGTTCATTTTTTTTTAATAATTGTCGGGCCAACACTGGAATATCATTTTTCTTGGCTAGGTGTGAATGGATATATGCACTTTGGTTTTGGCGTCCCCATCCACAGTTGTAAACACAATTGGGAAGTTTTGGAAACCACCAACAACCCCCTCCTACTTAGAGAAATTATTAAATATTGCATCGGAGGATCTTTGTCTTAGGGTTTGATAGGAAAAAACCCTCATCCAAATACATAAAAGATCTAGGATTTAGGTGTTATACTTTAACGCAAGAGTTACGTCATACATGATTATCAGGCGGTAGAACTCTCACAGACATCTGTATTCTTCCATGTGTTTTTTTTAATATTTTTTCCACAAAAGGAATTCTCTTGGTATAATAGAGTGACTGTGAATATCAATATATTTTTAACTTGATTACTCAGCATACTGCACAAATTACGACATTCTCCCATTCTTTGATTCAGGAAAAAGATTCACAGGTTCTTCCTAGAATTTTTCCTGGCAAGGTTAAGATTTTGGACTTCGGTGATACCCCATCCATGTTAATATGAAATATATTATGTGTGTAACATGTATTCCCGTAATTATAAAAATGATCCTCATAAACAAAAAAAATTAATTTAATCATTAATATGAATAGTCAACCTAATGTACACACATAGATATACATTGTACAAGATTTATAAACATAACAAAACTTTAAATATTGTATGATCTGGAGGCACACTATGACTCACCCCAAAGTCACGTTATTAACTACATTAATCAACCATAACAATATGCTTCAAGAATGAAATTAGGAGGGTTAATAGTTAGTTTATTTTTTTAGTACAAGTTTTTATTTGTGCCTGTCACAGAGGACATTTGGACTTATGTCCACGATCCATCTATAAGGTTTCTAGATCTATACTGCTAATCTTCAAGAATTGAATGACACAGCCTCTTCTTCCCCAAGCCCTGAAGCAGTCAATCATTATTCACCTTTCATGTTAGGGGTCTAGCTCTGCAATCTCCTCCTTGGACGAGATGATTTCACCCTCAGAGCGCCATTTTCAATCGGTAGGAAAGTGTAGAATTATGGATGTCATCTCTATTTTGATGAATCTGCATTATGGTGACTATGTTTGGCTAATTCACACTGGTCGTCATAGGTTCCTCCTTTCCATTTTGGTGATGGAAGCTCCTCTTCTAGCAAGAACAAGAAAAGGTCGCAAGTGGGCTCCTATAGGTACTGGCATTTCTTTTATTCCTTCAAAAACTTTCCTCTTTCCTTTTGTTACTCTATTGGGTTCTAATATCATAACCTCTAGGACTCGATGGAGGGATGATGATGTACTCTATTATTGAGGTATTCCTTTGATAATCTCTTTTATGGTTGGGTTATTTTCTTTCAAGGATTGAGAGGGAAGGGTCAGGGTTTAACCGATATGCTCCTTGTTGAAAAGGTGTGTGCCTCTTCATTTCTCCAATGGAAATGATTGCTACAAAAATGTACCCTTACAGTCACTTCTCCTACATCCTCCAAGTTTTTACTTCTTCTCCTTCCAATTGGCATAGGTTTTTATTCCCTGTTGTTCTAGTTTTTTTTCTGAAAAAGATTAATTCCACTGATTCACTACTTTGGCTTCCAAGTATGCTTAGACTCTTCTGAGTTGGAAAGAATTTAGTTCTTGTGGGAACCCTCTGACTTTCCGATTTGGTGTTTCCTTTATTTTTCGGATGTCACCCAAGGTTCAGAATATGGTGTTTATATTGAAAGAAACTATATGTATAGAGTCTCAATAGAAGGATGGAATTTCGGTCTTATGTTTTAATAGAATACAATTGAACTTCAGTTTGGTGAATAGTTACATGTGTTGATATAATTTCCCCTGTTACAGGGTTGTTGGTTTATGTGCGATTCCACATATTTTGTTTGGTTCTTTGAAAATCTGTTTCTGTTACTTCTTTTCCAAGCTAAGAATTTTACTGAGTTATGTTAATGGAACAGGTCACTACAATGGTGGAAATAAGTTAATAGAATTTTTTTGTTTTCTTGTTAAAGTTTTAAATAGGAATAGGCATTACACCTCTCTAAATTTTGGTAACAATTTACTCCAGATCTCACATGTTTCTTTGATATGTAAAGAATGATTTCTACTATGCTTTCACTTTTCGTGACAATATTAGCTTATTATTTCATGAACTTTGCATTATTCATATCTTATTTTAGTCCACAATAAATTTACATAACTTCTCGTACATTTCTTGGTTTTGAATCAGAAACTAATTTTTTTTTTTTAAAGAAACACAGTTAATCCTTTATTTAAAAAGTTATCGTACAATTGTTTGGTGCACACCTGACCGTGATTGGGACCTAGGTTAATGAGGACCCGCCACTACACATGGGGTGTTATTGAAAGTTTGTGTTTGGATCTAGACTACCTCTTAGCAAGCTTGTGCTTGCAACCCCTGAGGCTTAACCGGAATCCCAATTATGCTTTATGACTTTCCTTCTCCGATTTTAGATTAACTGCTATTAATCTCTAGGCCTAAAACTAACATACACAATTCTCACATTTATACTATCTATACAATAATGATACATATTCATTCCTCTTTGATAAGATTGTATTTCCATATTCTATTAAAATTTAACAATTGTTCTTTTCAAATATAGCTAAAAATTAGATAAAATCTATGATGTCTTCTATGCCAATATTTTTTCCCAACTCCTTCTATTTTTCCATAACACATAAATAACACAGAGTTCTCTGAAACAAGGAATAAGAAAATCTTGTAGAGATACTTATATGTTCCCTGTTTGTACTATAAAATAATTTCACCAGGAATATCTCTCCGCCCTACCACAAAACTAGAAATGACATCGAGTCTCCCTCCGAGCTTCTTCCTCTATAGTCAGTTTAAAAAATCCCATATTTGAGGTAACTTGTACTTGAACCTCAGGACTATACCATGTTGCTCAGTACTGTACTCTCAAGGATTGGTCCAAGGATTCCACTAGCTCTAAGTCCAGCTCAATAACACCTCAAGGTGGTAGCGTCCTTCCACCTTCACAACATCCTGTGCAGGGTATTAGCTCCAATTCTCACTTATCTTTCCATCTTCCAACCTTCCCTTACTATCCCTGGATTTGATTTTCCACTGAGATGGAGTTTTCTTTTCCATCTCTAGGAAACTAAAAAAATGAAAACTAACTCTAACTCTCTAGGGAATTAAAAATTCATTTTTTTTTAATTTTTCTTTATATTATTTTTGTTCCAAGACCTGTGACCTTCCAAATAATATTATCATTTACTTTATTTAAATACAAAGTTTCTACTATACCTTTTCCATCAGACCATAAGTGACTGAGTCACATAAAGTAAAAGTAACTAACAGTAAAAAAATATACATAACACTCGGGTGTTACATATTCCCCTCCTCAAGAAAAAGACCGTCCTTGATGTTTAGTCTAGTCCTATGGAATAGGTCATGGTATTCTTTCCACATGAGCTCTTCATCTTCCCAAGTGGCCTCTTCTGGGATGAAGTGCTTCCATTGCACTTTAACCTGGATGAAGGGTCACCTCCATAGAATTGTTTCTCTATGCTCGAGAATACATAGAGTCTCTAGCAAAAGTTCTCCATTCAGTTCGACCTACATCCCAATTATCACCAATCACTAGTTGATGCCCATTATAATTTTATATTCACATGATTCAAATCACAACATGAAATTTTACTTGCACTTATTTCCAATTAATTACATGACTTTGATCATATCTATCTATCTATCTATCTATCTATCTATCTATATATATATATATATATATATATATATATATATATATATATATATATATATATATATATATATATATATATATATATATATATATATCTATCAAGGAAACATGAAACACATTATGAAACTGAATATGACCATGTAGAGAAAGTTTATATGCTACAAGTCCGACTCTTTCCAGGATTTGAAAGGGTCCACAATATCGGGGAGCTAGCTTTGCACAACTCCCCACCGCTGAGTACTCTTTTTAGGCTTATCTCAGATGTATACATGATCTCCTAAAATGAATTCTTGATTGGTCCGTTTCTTTTCTCACAACATCAAATTTTACTTGCACTTATTTCCAATTAATTACATGCCTTGGATCATATCTATCTATCTATCTATATATATATATCTTTAACAAGGAAACATGAAACACATTATGAAACTGAATATGACCATGTAGAGAAAGTTTATATGCTACAAGTCTGACTCTTTCCAGAATTTGAAAGGGTCCATAATATCGTGGAGCTAGCTTTGCATAACTCCCCACCGCAGAGTACTCTTTTTAGGCTTAGCTCAGATGTACACATGATCTCCTAAAATGAATTCTTGATAGGTCCGTTTCTTTTCCACGTAGGTCTTTTTTCTATCTTGGGCGACTTTCAGATTTTGTCGCATTTTCCTCACTGCTTGCTCCATTTCAACTAGTATGTCATGTCCTAATACCAATTTGTCCTAAGGACTGTTCCAAATAATAGGTACCCAGGATCGTTTCCCATACAACACTTTAAAATGACTCATCCCCAATGATTCATGGTAATTATTTTTATAGGCGAATTTAATTAAGTGAAGATATTATTCTCACTTAGTTGGTTGTTGCATAACATACATTCTTAACATATCTTCTAGTACCTGGTTAACTCACTCTATTTTTCCATCAGTCTGGGGGTGATATGCGGTGCTAAACTGAATTTGAGTACCCATACCCGTAAAAAGGGCCTTCCAAATGTGGAGGTAAATTTTACATCCCTATCCAAGATCACTACTTCGGGTATACCATGAAATCAAAATATTTTTTTCATAAATATACCTGACATTTTGACTCTTTTATATGTAGATTTAACTGATATAAAATGGGATGTCTTTCTCACCTTATCCATAACTACCATGATGGAATCATTCTTATTTTTAGATCTAGGCAGACCTGTATTAAAATTTAAAGTGATTGTATCTGATTTCCACTTTGGAATAAGTAGTGGATGAAGTAACCTCGCCAGATGTTGATGCTCAACCTTAACTTGCTAGCATTCCAAACAATGGTCCAAATAATCCATAATACTCTTCTCATACCTGGCCAAAAGTAATCCTTCATTATCATAGAAAATAACTTTTGATACCCGGAATGGGAAGTGTATGGTCTTTTGTGAATTTCATCCATCATGAAGTTCTTAAGAGAGGTTTGGTTAGGAATATATATCCTACCCCTAGAGGTCAAAAAATTATCATTGCTTATGCCATAATTATATTTCTTACCAAATTTTTGCGTCTAAGTGGTCTTCTGCCATAGGAATTGATATTAGGGATCTTTATGGATAACTTCCTCAATTTTTTCCACAAGGTTGGATCCCATTCGACTATATGTAATCTCATATACACAAAGTAGTTTTCTACTTAGCGCATTAGCCACTCGGCTTTATCTCCCCTTAATATGTCTAATATCAAAGTTAAACTCGCTTAAGAAGGTAGTCCACCTAGCTTGGCTTTCATTTATATTGGTTTTCTTGAAGAAGTTTGTGAAGCTGCTATGATCGGTAATTAAAATAAATTTATTTTCTAATAAATAATGTCTCCATACTTTTAAGGCATGAACTACTTCCATTAGATCCAAACCATATTTAGAATACTGCTACTCATGATATTTCATTTTGCATGATTCATACATTATTAATCTACCTTCTTGCATCAAAACCCCTCCTACAACTTCTTGAAAAGCATCGATGCAAACAATAAAATCCTTCTCTAGGTCTACTACTTTTAACACAGGGGGAGTGGTCAAAAAGTGTTTTAAATTCTCAAAACTTTGTTGACATTTCGTTGTCCACTTTAAATCTCTTCCTTTCCTCTACAACAATGTTTTAAGGTGTGTGATTTTAGAAAACCCCTCAATAAAGCGATGATATTATCCAACTAATCGCAGAAAAGATCAGATGTTAGTAACATTTTTGGGAACAAGCCACTGCATGATAGTTTTAATCTTCTCAGGATCCACAGTTATGCCTTCAGACTAAATGATGTTTCTTGAATATTGGATCTAATCTTTATTAAAATTACATTTGTTTTTATTAACATACAGCTGGTGATCTTGGAATGTTTGCAGTACAATTTTCAAGTGTTTCTCGTGCTCTTATAGGTTTTTGGAGTAATTTAGGATATCATCAATAAAAATCAAAACATATTTATCCAACTAAGGATGGAATATACCATTAATCAAACTCATGAATGTCATTGGGGCGTTAGTAAGCCCAAAGGGTAGCACCACTAACTCATAATGGTTGTATTGAGTTCGAAATGTTGTCTTAGATATATCCTCATCCTTAATTCGTATTTTATGATACCTAGATTGTAAGTCAATTTTTGAGAAAACACTAGCCCATCTAACTTGATCAAATGAAAAGTAAATTCTTGGTAGAGGGTATTTATTTTCAATGGTAAGCTTATTCAACTATCTGTAATCAATGCATAGTTGTAAAGTACCATCTTTCTTTCTTACAAATAAAACAAGGGTTCCCTAAGGTGACACACTTGGGCGAATGTAGCCTTTATCCAGGAGCTCTTGTAACTGCATTTTTAGTTCTTTTAGCTAAGGTATACTCATACGATAAGGAGTCCTTGATATAGGAGTTGATTCTGGGAAAAGCTCTATAGTAAAGTCAATATCTCGCTTGGGTGCCATTATTGGTATCCCTTCCAGAAATACGTCAATAAATTCTTGAATCACCAAAAAGTTTTCCAAGGAAGTCGTTTTATCCTTAGATTTGGTATAACCCACTTGCACAACGTATATTTGGAAATATTTACGAATACATTTCCATAATTGGTTGGTAGTCATAAGTCGCAACTTAATCACCTTTTTAACACCTTGAATTTCTTATCTAATTCCTTATTCTGTAAGGAAACTAACAATTTTATCCTTTAAATTCACCAGGGACCAATGTTTTTCCATCGAGTCCATTTCGATCAACATATCATAATATCTTAAGGGTAACCTGTTTAAATTTATCTTAATTTGTTGTCCTAATACCCCAATAGGGAAGTTCTCCATCTTGGCAATCATCCACCTTTTGGCTTCCGTAGCCAGTTTCACTAACCAAGGGTTTTTGAATTTAATCTGTGGTAAATGACACAATTCTACAATCTGCAGACTAATGTAACTCAAGCTCGCACCTAGGTCAATTAAAATAGAAATAGAGTGATTAGTTATTTTACCTTCACATTCTATCATTGTAGACTGATATTAAGCATGATTGTCATCCAAAGCTGCGTTAATTCTCAGTATATTTATTTCCACCTCGCCTACTGTAGAAGCCTCTTGTATGTTGGTAGTTTATTCTGTCTGGACATGATGTGGGAATTTTTGTAATAATGTGGCTCCCCACATACCTAACATTGTAAAGGAGGTTTATATTGCTCATTAACTTATCTTTTACTTTCTCTCTCTGCTTATCTTTTTTCAATTTGTGGTCCCAATCTCTGTTGATTCCTTCGTAAGAATCTTCTTTGGTGTTTTTGGTACATGTTTGTTCTGCCAACAATTTTAACATTTTTATTATTGTTCTAGAATATTTTGGGTCCATTCTTATTTAAACCAATTTTACCACCTTCACCCTTCTACTTCATTTACTGATAACACATTTGAGTTTTCTAAATAGCCTCATCCATTATTTTCAGGTTATCAAATTCTATCTTCTCCTTCATGAAGTTAAGTAGGCTACTAATAAAATGATGTACCTTGGCTTTGTCTTACCCAATGTAGGGAACACATCTCAACAATGACGTGAAAATTGTTACAAACTCATCCATCGTCATCTGACCTAGTGTTAGATCATGAAACCTTTTTTATTTTTCATCATAAAAATATTCAGTCAAATATTTGTCCTTAAAATGTTTTTGAAAATCATTCCATGTTATGTACCGCTCTTCAATTCACTAGAGGATTTTGATTTCCTTCCACCACAAAGTGGATTTACCTTGCAATTGATAAATTTCCATCCTCACCTTCAAATTATGGTCATAGTAATAGATCTAGAAATATTTATTCATGTTAATCAGCCAAGCCTCACCTGCCTCTTCGGCTTCGCCTTCAAATGTGGGAGGTTTAATTTTATTGAATTCTCCCTAAAGTTCAACTTTCTGCCTCTTGGCCCCTTTATCACCAGAGACATTATCATATCTCCCTTTATCATCATTGCGTCTCCCTTCATATTCTTCATTATTTCCCCTTTCATGAAATAGCTCAGTTATGTCATCATTACGAACGCTTGGATTTGGATCTTATTGATCTAGTTTTTCAAACAGGATTTTTAGAATTATTTCCTGTTCCAATATGAGTCTCTCATTTTCGGATCTCAAATCAGTCATTTCAGCTCGCAGTATTTTAATTGTTTCCAGCAGTGTGCATTAGCTTGACGAGCCTCCTCACCCAATTGCACCCACTTTTCCATATTAGTTCCAATGTAGGGGGCATCTGGTCTTGTCGACGGTCCAGTCCCTCTCTGCATCTTGACTCTTACTCTCTCTCTCTCTCTCTTTCTGCACATTAACATATTGGTTATTCTTTATTTTCCCATTTGGCCATAGTGTTGAAACTGGGCTCTGATACCACTTGTAAGATGTATGCTCTTAATCATAAAAATTATCCTCATAAACATAAAAATAAAATAAAATTTAATGAATAATATAACTAGTGATCCTAATGTACACACATAGATATGCATTGTATAAGAGTGATAGACATAACAAAACTTTAAATATTGTATGAGCTATAGATGCACTAGTGATCACCCCAAACTCGCATTATTAATGCATTAATCATCTCTATTTTGATGAATTCACATTATGGTGACTCTATTTGGTTAATTCACACTTGTCCTCATAGGGTCCTCCTTTCCTTTGTGGCGATGGCGACCCCTCTTCCAACAAGAACTAGAAGAGGTCGCAAGTGGTCTCCTCTATATACTATGGTTATTTTCTTCCTTCAATTTCTTTCCTCTTTCCTCTTGTTAATCTATCAGTTTCTAATATCATAACCTCCAAGAATCGATGGCAAGCTAATGGTATACTCCATTATTCACGTATTTCTCGGATTATCTCTTTTATGTTTGTGTTATTTACTTTCAAGGATTGATAGGAAAGGGTTTCGGTTTAACCGGTTTGCTCCTTATTGAATAGGTGCTTGCCTCTTCACTACTCCAATGGAAACAACTACTACACCAACACACTCTAACAGTCACTTTTCCTACTTCCTCTAGATTTTTACTTCTTCTCCTTCCAATTGGTACGGGGATTTATGCCTTTCCATTCTAGGTTTTTTCTGAAAAGGATTAATTCCACTGGTTCACTACTCTGGTTTCAAAGTACGCTTAGATTATTCTGAGTTGGAAATAATTTACTTCATGTGGAAACCCTCCGATTATCCGATTTGGTGTTTCCTTTTTTTTTTGATGTCACCAAAGATTCATAATATGGTGTTTATCTTGAAAGAAATTATACGCCTAGTGTCTCAATAGAAGGCTAGACTTTCGGTCTTATGTTTTAACAAAATACAATTGAACTTCAGTTTGGCGAACAGTTACATGTCTTGACAAATTTTCCTTTGTTACAAGGTTGTTGGGTTATGTGTTATTCCGCATTTTTGTTTAGTCCTCTACAACTCTATTTCTATTACTTCTTTTCCAAGTACAATATTTTACCAAGTTATGTTAATGGAACAGGTCACTGTAATGATGGAAATAAGTTACTAGAATTTTTTTCATGTTCTGTTAAAGTTTTAAATACGAATAGGCATTACACCTTTGTAAATTTTGGTAATGATTTCCTCCATATAGCATAGGTTTCTTTTATCTGTAAAGAATGATTTCTACTGTGTTTTCCCTTTTCGTGAAAAGTTTACATTTTTATTTCAAGAAGTTTGCATCATTTAGATCTAATTTTATTGCAGAATAAATTTACATAAATTCTCGTACATTTCTCGTGTTATTTTTTTTAAAGAAATTGAATTAACCCTTTATTTACTAACTTATCCTACAATTTCCTAGTGCACACCTGACTGTGATTGGAACCTAGGTTTTTTTTAAATAGGACCATGAGACTTTTATTTGTTGCTTGGGAAGGCGGGTCTCTGTGCCCATTTCGAAATCTGGTGACTGCATGATTCTGGTTTTTAGTGTTTTGATGTGATTTTGAAGGCTCTTAATTCCCCAATTGTGTGTGCCTATCATGGTAATAAGTGGTTTACCTTGTTACTATGTATGAACTTTGTATGAGATTTGGAAGGGAGGCTCAATCTTAGTATTGATGTAGCCTTGAAAGAAATTTGAATAATGCAAGTTGAATATATGTTTATTGAGAAACTTAAAGTTATATTTTAAAAATGATTGAAAATTAAAAGAAAACAAACACAAAATTTATATCAACAAATAAATATTCTTATATGCGTATGAAAAATAAATGTAATATATCCCACGAGGCTTAGAATTGACAGTGATGGGGTGTATTGTTAGGTCGCTTCATGATGTGAAGGTCACTGGTTCAAAACTCTGTGGCAAAAAATCCATCCATAATAAGAGATACTATGGCCCAGGCTAGGTGCAATCCTTGGGTGAGTATGATGGCTTAGATTTTTCTTAAGCCAAAATATAAGGGTGAATATAATATATAAGATTTAGCAATCCCTAGGTGAACATGATGGCTTAGATGTTTCTCCAGTGAAACATTAACTAAAAATTTCTCAAGCCAAAAGTTAAGCTTGTAGTCATCTCAAGACTCAAACAACTTGACAAGCAAAAACAAGTTAAATATAATATATAATATTTAAATAACCAACATAAATAAAACCTCATGTGAAAGGATCTTTTAAAAACAAACCTATCATAAAAGTCTCATGTGAAGGCCTGATTTTAAAACAAACATATAATAATAATAATGGAAGTTCCCTAAAACCTCATGTGAAGTGTTATTTTAAAAGTTGTCTCTAACAAGGTTACACATTTTCCCTGAAAATCTGGGAAATTTCAACAAGGTTTTGATAAAATCTAGCAGAGATTTTTGTAAATCAAGGTTACAACTGTCAAAATTCAAGATTTTGAATGATCCGAAGGTTTTTCATGGTGTCAAATCCATTTCCACCATCAAAAACATTAATGAAACATTGTTACTGTGAGATTTTTTGAAAATTTTTTTACCGGATTCTGGCCAGTTTTAACTACCCAAACAATTCTGCCTCCATTTTAATTGTTAGTATTATTTTAATTTATCAATTTTAATATAGATTATAAATCACAAATAAATAAATAAATTGAAAACCACTCTTATTTTTTAATTCAAATTTGTTGTACCTTCAATATAATATACTGAATTTATGAACTATCTAGGCTTTGAATTCCTAAAAGAATAATTTAATATTTAGGAAAATAATTAAAATTTGTAAAAAATAATAAAATTTGGTTACTAGATATTTCAAAATAATTCTATCATATTCTAATAATAAAACTAATAACATAACTATTTACTAAAATATCTAATGATTCAGTTAAATATAAAAACAATCTTTAATTGTGTTATCTTGAATCGTATTCAAAACCTTACGAGAAATCTAAAATACTACATTATTTCGGAGATAATGAAAGTTGAAAAACAGAAATCTAAGTTTTAATGGAGATTTTGATTTTAAGCTTCAAAATATTTCTTTATTAAAATTAAAAATATTTAAATAATAAAAAACTCAAAATAATACAAAATCTTTAAAAGTAAAAGCAATTTTGCATGCTACCTCCAACCATTTCAAAAAAACATGATTAGTAGTATGACTTCAGTATCTCATGTTAAACTTCCAAAAAACTTGGATCAACGCTTTTGTAAAATCCATACTTTTTAATTGTTCCCCAAATTTATATTTCCATTTTACATTTTCATGTTATTTTTTTCTACATTATGGAAGATTCACTCTCACCTTATTTTTTTCTACATTATGGAAAACATGATTCACTCAGACCTTATTCTTTTCTACATTTTGAAAGACATGATTCACTTATATCTTATTTTTTTCTACATTATGGAAGACATGATTCACTCAAGCCTTATTTTTTCTACATTATGGAAGACATGATTCACTCAGAAATTATTCTTGTCTACATTATGGAAGACATGATTCACTCAGACATTATTCTTTTCTACATTATGGAAAACATGATTCACTCAGACATTATTCTTTTCTACATTATGGAAAACATGATTCACTCAGACATTATTCTTTTCTACATTATGGAAGACATGATTCACTCAGAGCTTCTAAAAGGTAGATGATGGGAACAAAAAATGATATGTCTTATTCAGGATTAAGTGAAACTTGATCCCTTTCCATGTATGTGTAATTCTTAAGGCTATAAACACTTTCTAAAACATGTCATTTTCAATATTTTAGAAAAAAAATTATACATATATGTGTATATGCATAGGTGGTTAATATGTTTTTGGAATTAGAAAGAATATAGACAAAATATCTCAAACCAAATTTTTCAAAATATCTCAAACCAAATTTTTTTTATATAAATATATTAAAAGTGACAATAATATATGCTAAAACTATTTTTAAAATATTGAAAATATATGTATAAATGATATAAATATATTAAAAATAACAATAATATATACTAAAACTATATAAAAAAAATATTTAAAATACAATGTATTTTAATAATGATATATTTTAAATTTAATTTAAACAAATGAAAGTCAATTCAGGACACCTTTATTTCTAATGTATGTTATAACATCTATATAATACTTATACTATGTAATATTTATAATATATAATAGTAAATTAGATTTTACTATGTTATGATATTAAATTTTATTTTTGGTATTATTAAAAATATAATCCTTTACCAAATAACAATAATAGTTATCAAACTAATTTCAATACACATTTTTTTCCTTACATGATACATTGATATATACTTTATTATTGTTTTTTAGCCACTCTTTATTATTTTATTATAATTTTTTAACCGCTTTTATTTTATTATTTTTTTTCATATATTTTTTTAATTTCAACTATCTTTATATGAGTAATTCAAAAAACACTTAACATATGCTTCTATCCACTAATGAAAAAAAAACACTTAACATATGCTTCTATCCACTAATTTTTCATTAGTATGGTGTAACTAACTATATATGAATGATAAAGTTTATTTATTTTTTAATGTGCTTTATTCTAAGTAACCAAATTACAGTCACTATTACTAGAAACATAAAATATTGGGTCTTAACCAATGTCATAACCATCAACATAATCAACATTGACAATCAAAATTATAAGTCATCGCGATATGAAAATACAACCAAATCATCAATGCCTAATATCCTTAAAATTAGAGGTAAGACTAAAAGTGTTTTTCTCATAGTCAAGGTAAAATGGGGCACAACAAAAGACCAATTTTAACTATATTAAGATATAAGAAATTACAGTTATGATTTTTAAATTACTATATAAAAATATTTAGTACAATACTTAACATTAGCATTCATAAATATTTAACTAGAAAATTGAGAAAAAATACATATATTAACATTATAACATGCTTTAAATTTTAAATTTAAAGCATATAAATTTTGAACATCTTTATAAATTTCAACAATTGTTTTTGTTTAATTTGGAAAAATTTAAATAGTACTACTCTCATATAAATTGAGTGAGCTTAATGATTAAGAAAATGTGTTCCTCTTGAAAGGTCACAAGTCTAAATTGAGAGGGCAATCAAGTATATATGCCTCTCTAGACTTTAGCAGTGAAATTGTGTTATAAAGGTGGGTCCTTTATCCCACAAAAAGGGATGTCTCATTCATGAATTTAGTGGCTAGCTTAGCTATGACCTTAAATAATAACAACAATGAAAATATAATAAAAACTAATAATATAGTTGGTTGATAACAACAACACATTGCAACAAATACAAATTTTCATGTTTACTTAGAGTTTTAAGGAAAACACGCCTCCGTAAATTGATTTCTACTTTAGACTTTATTTATAGTGATATTTTGAATAAATATAATAAAAAGATTGATAATTAAAAAATTGCAATAATTAATTAAAAAATACATTTTAATTTAATAATAGTTAAAATTTGAATATATATTTATTAATAACAAAAATAAATATCAGTAGCAAATGAGGTGGAGGAAGAAATTCTTATGTGAGGAAAAAGAGGTCTCATCCTCTTTCATATGATTATATGGCTTCAGTTTTCAATGATGCTCCTCCTAAGGTCAGGAAATAACTTCAACTTTTGGATACTCAAGATGGAGGAGAGCATTTATATCATTTTGATTTGGATCTGGTGGGTGTTGATTTGAAATGGAAAGGAATTTACTACCCTACAAATTCCTAGAGTAGGAAGCTTCATCTTCATAATTCTCTTGCTTTAAATCTTCAAATGTTTACTCTGTTGCAAATGGAATTCAATGATAGAAAGGTGGAAAACTACAATGTATTATTATTTGTAGATGATATGAAACGCATGCTCTAAAATCACAGGTTTTGTTTGGATAGCTTGGACTCTTGTTTTTCCCACGTAGATGGATTTCTTGTCAGTGAATCTGCCTCTAGTGACCTCACAGGCCCTCTGGGATCCAGTGCTCAAGCGTTGACTACAATCTCTTCTTATGACCATAATTAAAGATGAATATTTTCAAAGTTTTTGGCAACAATTTTGGAGAATATTCAATGAGATTGATAAGGTATGGCTTTTTCGCTCCCTAGACTCTTGGGTTGTATCCTTAGCATGTTTAAGTCTAGGTGTGATTTGGTCGAAAACACCTATTTGCTAATATGTGGCATAATACTAGTTAGAGTTGCTTCTATTCTAAGCATTTAGATTGGATGTGCTTTATATGGTATTGTTATGGAATTTTTTGTTTATGAGGGTCCTCAATTAAGGTATTTTTTTTTATATTCACTCCAATTGAGTATTAGGGATCAAGTTCCTTTCTATTTTTTATAATGGCAATTGGCTGGATGTGTATAAGGTGTGTTTCCTATATGTTTTCTTCATGTTTTCTTGGTACCCCATGTCATCTTATTTGTAACATGAACAATGTTTTTTATACTCATGGTGATGATACATCATTGTTGTTCATTGGTTATACTAGTGATGGGTATTTCCTTGATGGTGATGATATATTTTCCTTTTTCTTTTTAGTTTTGCTAGTGCTGGGTAATTTCTTGTGTGGAAATTAAATCCCAATGATTTTTCAATGCTGTGGAGGTGCTTTGCTTGACTCATTTTGATGTTATTGGGTATTGCCTAGACAATCTTTTTTTCTCCTTTGTAAATTGACTTATGGTGATTCTAAGTGGCAAGGAGGCATGTTTTGCCTTGGTATGTTGTCAATTGGCTTCTCGTTCTGCTAGTGAAAACCTGTCTTATTGGTTTTTTTGGGCTGCTATACTCTGTTTCTCGTTGAGGAACTTGATGGTCTCTCCTATTAATGCATTGCAACTTTGTAATTAGGTTTGAGGAGTTCTTGCAGACTAAGTCTCATTCAGTCTTGTTTGTTCCCAATATGGAATTGATTAGTACAATTATTCCTAGATACACTAAAGTGAGCATTCTGCTCTCTAGTTTTGAATGTACTCGGGTTTTTGGGTTATCATGCCTTTCTAGTATATGGGGTGGATTAGAATGAAAAGATCAATAATTTTTATTTTCCAATGAATTATAAGTTCAATTTACGAAAAAACATAAAAAAATAATTTAAAATTATTTATATCATAAACTCATTCCCAAGCTTCTATTTTCTTGGCATTTAATTTCTAAAAATTATCACAAATTTCCTAAATAATTTCTAATCAATTGTAAATATTTTATTCTTATTTCCAAATCCAAAAATAAAAATAAAAATTGGAGTATATATGTATATAGATATATCAAACATTGATGATTTGGTTATATTTTCATACAGCGATGATTTATGGTTTCAATTGTCAATATTGATTATGTTGATGGTTATGACATTGGTTGAGATTGAACCTAAAATAGACCATTTTTATCCGTGTCATATATATATATATATATATATATATATATATATATATATATATATATATATATATATTTCAATTGTCAATATCGATTATGTTGATGGTTATGACGTTGGTTGAGATTGAACCTAAATTAGACCATTTCTATCACTGTAATATATATATATATATATATCAATTTCATAACCATCAACATAATCAATATTGACAATTGAAACCATAAGTCATCGCCATATGAAAATATAACCAAATTATCAATGTATAATATCCTTAAAATTCAAGGCAAGACTAAAAGTGTATGCCTCATAGTCAAGGTAAAATGGGGCACAACAAAGGACAACATAAAAAGTTACAATTATAATTTTGAAATCACTAGATGAAAATATTTATTTCCGTACTATACCTTAACATCCATGAAACTTCAACTAGAAAAAAGAGAACAAAAATACATATATAACATTTTAACATATTGTAATTTAAGCTTTACATTATATAAACTTCCAACATATTTCTTAATTTGAACCATTATTTTGGTTTTGATTAGGAAAAATTTAAATAGTACTACTCTCATACAAATCGAGTAATCCTATGATTAATAGCATGTGTTTCCTCTTGAACAATCGCAGGTCCAAATTAAGAGGGAAATAGAGTATGTATGTCTCTGTATACTTCAGCAGTCAAATTGTGTTGCAGAGGTGGGTACTTTATCCTACGAAAAGGAGGTCTCATACACAAATTTGTTGTCTAGCTTAATAACGTTGACCTTAAAAACTAATAATAATAAAAATGGAAATACAATAAAAAGACAGTAATATAGTTGGTTGATAAAAAAAACACATTACAACAAATGCAAATTTTTAGGTTCACTTAGAGTTTTAAGGAAAATATACATGCATAGGTTGATTTCTACTTTAGACTTATTTTATAGTGATATTTTGAATGAATATAATAAAAAAAAATTGCAATAATTAATAAAAAATACATTTTAATTTAATAATAGTTAAAATTTGAATAGATATTTATTAATTCTTATTTGGGGAAAAATAATTATCGTCCTTTTGCATATGATTTTATGGCTTCCATTTTCAATGGTTTTCTTCCCAAGGTGAGGAAATAAATTCAATTCTTGGATACTCAAGATGAAGAAGAGTATTAATGGCTTAGCAAGAATACTATTTGTTTGTTTTTTAATAATATTGGAATTATAAATATATATTATTTAACATATATAGCTTATGGATTTAATTTCATTATATTTAAATAATAAATTAAAATGATATATTATTCGTTTTTAGATATGCATATTTATCAAAAAAAAAAAATAGAGATGATCTAGTTTACCAATAGACCATTAGATTTAAATAATTATTAAATTAAATATACAATGACCTAATGTAACTAAATTCTAAGAATAGTAGTAATTTAATACTATTTGTTTGTATAATATGGGAGTAATAATAAATATAGATTATTTAATAAATATAATTTATTAATTTAATGATCATTATATTTAAATAATAAATATGGATTATATAAATATTATATATTATTCATTATTAAACGAATACATTTAGTTAACAAATGAATTCTTTTAATATATAAGGTACCTGATTTAGCTTATTTCTAATAAATTTTATATTATTTGGTTTTAATTATACACATACATTTATTGAATATAATATATTATTTACCTGGTTTAGCTATTTTCTAGGAATAATAATAATTAAATATAACTAGAATATTAGGGGTTTGACTAAGATCTTTAGGTCAAAATTAGCCGTTAGCAACATAGCCGTTGGAGTCTCTGCACACTCTATTTAAACAAGCTAAGCCAGATTGGTTCTTCAACTTGTCCTGACGATGAACCACACTGGTTGGTTCGAAACGCGTCGACAAAAGATTGGTTATGTGATTTTGCTGAAGATTATCTAAACAATGAAGAAGAGTGTTTATATAATTCTGAGTTGGATCTGGTGGGTGCTTATTTGAAATGGAAAGGAATTTTCTACCCTGGAAGTCTAAGAGTAGGAAGCTTCATCTTCTGAATTCTCTTGCTTTTAATCTTCAAATGTCTACTCTGTTGTGAATGGTCCTTAAGGATAGGCAGATGAACAACTACAACACATTCTCATCTCTTGAGGATATCAAACACATGCTTTGAAATCACAAGTTTGGTTTGTATAGATGGGACTCTTGTTTGGACCACGAAGAGGGATTTATTATGAGCGACTCTGCCTCTGATGACCTCATGGATCCTTCAATAACTGGTGCCTAGGCACCGGTTACAATCCCTTCTTCCAACTGTGATTAACTTTTTTGGTATAAATTTTGGAGAATCTTCAATGAAATTGATAAGATAAGGCTTTTTGGCTCCCTATACTCTTGGTTTGTATCCTCGACATTTTTCATTCCAAGTGTGATTTGGTTGAAAAACTCCTCTTGGCTAATATGTGGCATAGTACTGGTCAGAGTTGCTTCTGTTCTAGGGTTTTGGTTGGGTCATGGCTTATATGGTATTGTTATGGCATTATCCATTTATGAGGGTTCTTAATCAACGTGTTCTTTTTTGGTCACTCCAATTGAATATTGTGGATCTGGTTCCTTACTATATTTTCCAATGACAGTGGACTAGATGTTTATAAGGTGCATTATGTCTTCACATTTTCTTAGTACCCTATATCATCTTCTTTGTAACCTAGATAGAGTTGATTTATATTCTGATGGTGATGATGCATTTTATTTTTGTTCATTGGTTTCACTCATTATGGGTATTCCCTAGATGGTGATGATACAATTTCCCGTTGTTTGGTGATTTTTCTATTGTTGAGTATTTTATTTTGTGGAAATTAAATCCTGATGATTTTTGAATGTTGTGGAGACACTTTTCTTGGCTCGTTTAGATGAATTTGGGTATTTCTTGGACAATCTTTCTTTCTTTGTAGCAATCGACTTCTGGTGATTCTGAGTTACAGGGTGGTATGTTTTCAATTAGCTTTTGGTTTTGCTAGTGCTAAACCTATCGTGTTGGTTTGTTGGGGTTGGTACACTATGTTTCCTCTTAAGGAACTTGATGGTATATCCTATTAATGCATTGTAATTTTGATGGGACCAGCCCGCACTTAGGTGTACAACCCTTAATTAATGTCTGTCCGGTGATTGATTAACAATATGTGTTTGGTAGGATTGCAGAATTATTTGGTTTATGATTAATCACTAATCACACACTTAATTAACTGATATTTTCCGACGGTGGCTGGAACATTTATGGTAACACTTTAATGAGGTAGCCGAGCTATACTTACCTCGATCCTCGTTTCCCACTTGTTTAACTTGCCAAAACATTGGGAATTTTCGCATTTAGTCATTTTGGTTTTTCGCTCTGAATGGTGAATACAGTGAGGGTTTTGGTCTGTAAGTAGTTTTGTCTTCTTTCTGGCTGTGGTTGCTTGGAAACGAGCCACAGGCTCTATCTGCACTGGCTATGGGCTCTGCTACTTGTTGGGTGGCTCTGTTGCCTATCTTGGTGACTAGTTTACTTGAATCCTTGACACAGAATGATGGTTTTGTTCGCTTGCATGAGTATATGGTTAAGATTCTTATGCGGTTGTTTGACTTATCTTTGCTCCATGGTTATTATTTGTTCTAAGGTCGTTCTGCTGGTTAAACTTAATGGTATTGAGCATACATTTAGGTTGTAAACGTGGTGGCTTCCTTCTGTTCAAAACGTCTCTTCAGGTAATCTATTCGTCCATGATTTATTTTGATCCCTCTATTTTTCTGTCTCTAACAAAACTCGTTCCTTCGTCTCAGTTGGTCACCGAGGTTTGTGGCTCAATGGCCTGCGCTGCGAACCCCCCAGGTAAAGAAAAAGAAACTCTCTGCGTGTGCAGTTATTTGTTGCTTTTCCCTTTCACTATTAACATCTGGGCTAACAATCCTACCCTAATTCAACTTGCAAGTTGGGGGTTTGCTAGTGGGTGAGCTTGGTATGAACACCTCGGCTCTTACCTGGTAGGCTCTGCCACTGTCTTCAATTTGTGTGTAGGACTAGGGTCTGTAGATTGTTTGTGAGTCTGAGTTTTCAACACTTGTCCGTCTATGTCCTGTTGCCATCGTTATGTGACCTGGGCTGATTCGATACAATCCTTCCTTTTTATTTCGTTCCTTTGTAATTGTAAAACTGTATTTAAGGGAGGCCGACCCTAAACCCTTGTCTAGGGTTTATTGGTTCGTTTGGCTCTTTAACAGTTTGTAGGCTTATACTTGGACTCTGTTATGTTTGTACAAACATTTCATTTTTATAAATGAAAGAATTACAGTGGAATTCATTTGCTTTAGTTACCTCTGTCTTGATGTGGTCACATGGCGTTTGTTCTCTCGTTCTGGTTTGAACTTCTTCGAACTGTGCCTGGTTATCTCGCTTATAGACTCTGTCTCTTGTTTGCAAGCCTTCGTGCTATGAGTTCTCATGTGATTTCCTTGTTTGCTTTCAATTATTTAAAGAGGAAAACGAAAGAAATATGCATGCACTGTGTTCGTTTACGATGGGTATTTCAACAACTAGCAAGAGTAGATAGACATATCAATGATTTTTACAGATGGATGGATTCGAAAATTAAATAAAATTATTCGCTGTCTTTTATTACTATGTGCATATGCTGAACCTCCAGAATAATTTACAATTTCCCATTTGTACTTTTTGTCCACAGTTATCTGAACTGTGCGTAGTTACTTTTTCAGTTTCTATTCTATTAGTTACGTAACTGTTTATGCATTCGGTTCTGCTTGCACTACAAGATTTTACATTCAACCTATTTGTCTTTTTTTTTTTTTGAAATGAAAGAAACAGTTATAAAACTATTGTTTATTAAGACAAACAAAATAGTGACGCTAACTGACTAGACTGTTCCTTAACCGATACTGACATTAGAAAAAAAAAGTCCTACGTTCAGCTTTGACTAATTGAACATAAAGAAAGCAATCATTGATAAAACGTTCCACCTTGGCAGAGACCAACACCCGGTCATGGTGCCCTTAGCTAGATGCTCCTGCATCAGGTTCCCAGGGTAAAAAGAAATCATGACTCCGGTCCATGAGCTTCTCGACTGAATAACCCGCCTACTCTATCTACCTAGCGTCAAGCCATGAACTGTCCTTGATAGGACGGTTCTTCCACTTGACTAGATATTGCAGATACTCCTTCTGCCGAGTTCGTTTGGCCACCTGAGTGTCAAGGATTCTCTAAATCTCGAGAGGCTGAACGTAAGGCATTTGTCTCATCCAAGTTTCACTTCCATCTTAGGTTTCCCATGTAAGTCGTGTGGTACTGTCTTCCTCTAAACCAACAGTGTATGTAAATAGATCTGCTACATTAAAGATGGGTGAAATACCTATTCCTGGTGGCAGCTGTTTTTCGTAGGCATTCGCTGAAAATTTCAAATCTACTTGTTGCTTATATTTTTGACTGTTGTCCTGTAATTTAATTTTCACCTGCTTGTGCAAATCTTTCATCAGGTTAGCGAAGTCTTCCCTACTAGCACTTCGTCTTTCCTGCTGTCCCAGATCTCGCAACTCGTGCACTCCACAAGGATGCATGCCATACAAGATCTGAAAAGGACTGCAACCCGTGCTGCGATTGGGCGAGTCGTTATAAGTGAACTCTGCTTGGGCAAGTACTTGATCCCACATCCGCGAATTTTCACCAATCAAGCTTCGTAGCAGGTTCCCCAAACTTCTGTTTACCACCTCTATTTTCTCGTCGGTCTGTGGGTGATAAGCAGAGCTGTAACTCAACTGCATGTCCATCTTCTTCCACAAGGTGCACCAAAAGTGCCCTTTAAACTTCACGTCCCTGTCAGAAAGAATAGACTTAGGCAAACCATGTAGCCCAATAATCTCTGTAAAGAACAAGTGGGCCACGTGAGTGGCATCGCTATTTTTCTGCAAGGGATGAAATGCACCATCTTTGAAAACCAATCCACTACTACCATCACCGAGTCATAACCCCTCAGTGTCCTTGGTAGACCCAAGATGAAGTCCAAGCTGACTGAGTCCCACAATATACTTGGAATGGGAAATGGTGTATAAAGTCTCGTATTTTGACTGTGTCCTTTTTCCAGCTGATACACTTTACATCTGTTCACAAATCTCTGCACATCCCTTCGCATTCTTGGCCAATAATAAAAATGACTGAGCTGCTCTAATGTCTTATCTATGCCGAAATGTCCGGCTAGACCTACACTATGTTTCTCCCTAATGATATTCTCCCCTATCTAGCAGTCAGGAATGCATAGTTGTCCTCCCCTAAACAACAACTTCTCTTGCAAATTATAGTCCAACCATGGACTATTATCTCTCACCAAAGGATTCTGACATGCTTCGTAAGTCTCCTTAAAATCTGCGTCATTCTGATACAAATCTTTCAAGTGCTCAAAACCTAGCACTTGTACAGTACTCTCTTATGATAGTTGGGCTCTTCTGCTCAATGCATCCACCACCTTGTTGGCCTGCCTGCTGATGTGTTTCAACGCAAAGGTGAAACTGTGCAAATATTCAATCCACTTAGCATGTTTGTGATTCAGCTTGTGCTGTTGCATCACATACTGCAGTGCAAAATTATCCGAGAACAAAACAAATTCATTCCCCAGCAAATAGTGTCTCTAATGCTTCAGCGCTTGGATGACAGCATAGAATTCCTTGTCGTAGAATGAATACTTCTGCTCGCTTTCATTCAACTTCTCACTGAAAAATGCAACAGGTTTATCCTCCTGGCTAAATACAGCTCTAATAGCCGTACCGCTTGCATCACAACAAACCTGAAAAAGCTTTTTAAAATCTAGCAATCTCAGGATCGGTCTCTCTGTGATCTTCTTCTTTAGTAGCTGAAAACTCCTCTCTGCTACCTCGGTCCAACGAAAAGGCTGACTTTCCTTTTTGATAGTGTCCAACATAGGTGCACAGATTTCACTGAAATTTCTTATAACTTTTCGGTAAAATTTCCAGCCCATGAAAACTACGTACCTCAAACAAGCTTTTCGGGGATGGCCAATTGACTATCGCTGCAATCTTCTTTGGATCCATCTTCAGCTCATTTTCTGCTATTACGAAGCCCAAATAAACTAATTCTTTTTGCAGAAAAGTACACCTTTTCAGATTTATCAACAGCTTATTCTGCTGTAATTTTTCCAGCACTTTTCAAATATGTCGAAAGTGTTCCTCCCTCATCTTGTTGAAGATTAATATGTCGTCCAGGTACATTATCACAAACTTCCCAATGTATTCTTTCAACATTTCATTCATTAATTGCATAAAGGTACTAGGTGCATTGCTCAGTCTGAATGGCATTACCAACCACTCATACAGTCCCTCGTTAGTCTTGAAGGTTGTCTTTCACTCATCCCCCTCTTGAATTCAAATCTGATGATACCCGCTCTTTAAATCAATCTTAGAAAAATATGTTGCCCCGCTCAGGCAATCCATCATGTCATCCATCCGTGGCAGTGGAAATCTATACCGGATGGTGATCTTGTTGATGGCCCTCGAGTCTATGCACATCCGCCATTCTCCTCCTTTCTTGGGAGCGAGAACTGTTGGAACTGCGCAAGGGCTCAAACTCTCCCTTATCAACCCTTTGTCTAGCAATTCCTGCACCTATTTTCTAATCTCCTCATTGTCTTTGGGGCTCATCTGATATGCTACCTTATTTGGCAAACTTGCTCCAGGTATAAAGTCAATATGATGACTTATGCTTCTTTTAGGGGGCAGTTTATCTGGTAAGTCATCCACCACTATATCACTAAACTCCTGCAACATCTGCTGGATTTCTGTGGGCAAATCTGACACCTCTGTGTGTAGCAGCACCGTCTTTGCTCTTCTAACAACAACATAGCTCACCTCGCTATCTTCAACTTGTTTCAAAAACTGCTTTCTGCTCATTAACAACACTCTCGTCTCACTTGTTCCTGTTGTCTCTTCCTCTTTGATGGGCACAAGTGTATGCTTGATCCCATCTTTGACAAACTTATAGCAGTTTGTCTTCCTGTCATGTACCACCTTCCTATCATACTGCCATGGCCTGCCTAGCAGTATGTGACATACATCCATCGGCATTATGTCACAAATGACTTTATCCTTATATTTGCCGATATGAAACTCCACTTCGCATTGCTCATCTACCAGCAACTGATGGCCTTTTTGCAGCCATGATACCTTGTAAGGAGTGGGGTGTTTCAATCGCTTCAACCCCAATTTTTCCACCATCTCCGTGGCTACCAGGTTATCTGTACTTCCACTATCGATAATCAGCTTACAGCACTTACCGTGTGACTTACAAACTGTCCGAAACAAAGCTTTCCGCTGTTGTTCAACTGATTCTTTGGCTGATTTTAGCAACACCTTGTTTAAAACTAAGGCTTCCCCTATTTCCAGCACATTTTTTTGCATTTTGGGGAGGCGCCTCTGCTTCCTCTGGCTGGGTGACGTACGCACCCCTCTGTCCAACTTGTTCTGCCTCAAGACACTCAAACGATCTGTGTCCCCACTTATGACACCTATAACATTGATAACTAGCTCCTCTGCCTCGGCCATTTCCCCTGCCTCGCTGATATGGCCTACCACCTCTCATGCTATCACCTTTTTATGTTGTTCCAAAAGCTTTAGAACTGCTGCCTTCTTCATTATTGTTAGTAGTTCGCTCTCTGCCATAAGTCTGTCCTCTTCCTTTGCTAGTTCCCCATCCTCTCCTAGCATTTACTTTTTTGGAAATCTTCTCCTCTACTTTCATAGCACTCTGATATGCTTCTTCAATGTTTTTCGGGGAAAGAATGTTGATTTCATCTAATATTTCTAACCTTAAACCATTTACATACCTGGCTGTTTTCTTCGGGGTGTCCTCTGTATAGCCAGCCCTTAAATTTACTCTGTAAAATTCCTTAGTGTACTCCCTTACTGTCATCCCTTTCTGCTTCATATTTTGCAATTGTTGGTGTAGTGTAATCTGGAAATCCTTAGGCAGAAATCTCCCCTTCAACTTGGCCACCATCCTTGACCATTTTTTGATTGGCAACTTGTTCAACCTCTTCCCCTATATTTGGACACTGTCCCACCACAGGGCTACGTGTCCCTTCAACTTTGTCGCAGTGAACTTGACTCTACGGTCTTCACTAGCCTCTTCACACTCAAAATACTTATCTAGCGCGTTGATCCAATCCAACAGAACCTTTGTGGACAAGCTACTATCATAATTTGGGAGTTTTGGTTTGGGCTTGCTTCTCGCAAATAGGACTGACCTCAACAGTCTCATCTCCGGCACTTCTTCATCCAATCCATCTGTTGTCAATACCACTTCTTCTTTGCTATCATCTCCTACCTCTAGATCCCTTCTTCTCCCTACTTCAACTGCCTCCAAATGGGCAGTAAGGATCCTGATCTCCTCTCTCATTCCTTCCTCTGCTATCGTCCATGCACCTCTTCCACGACCTCGTCTTCCTACCTCCATTTCTCAAGCCAATTCTAAATGCTACTTTGGTACCACTATGATAGGACCAGCCCGCACTTCGATGTATATCCCTTAATTAATGTCTGTCCAGTGATTGATTAACAATATGTGTTTGGTAGGATTGCAGAATTATTTGGTTTATGGCGAATCACTAATCACACACTTAATTAACTGATATTTTCCGACAATGGCTGGAACATTTATGGTAACACTTTAATGAGGTAGCTGAGCTGTACTTACCTCGATCCTCGTTTCCCGCTTGTTGAACTTGGCAAAACCCTGGGCATTTCACATTTAGTCATTTTGGTTTTTCGCTCTGCATGGTGAATACAATGAGGGTTTTGGTCTGTAAGTAGTTTTGTCTTCTTTCTGGCTGTGGTTGCTTGGAAACGAGCCACAGGCTCTGTCTGCGCCGGCTATGGGCTCCGCTACTTGTTGGGTGGCTCTGTTGTCTATCTTGGTGACTGGTTTACTCGGCTCCTTGACACAGAATGATGGTTTTGTTCGCTTGTGTGAGTATATGGTTACGATTCTTATGCAGTTGTTTGACTTATCTTTGCTCCACGGTTATTGTTTGTTTTGAGGTCGTTCTGCTGGTTAAACTTAATGGTATTGTGCATGCATTCAGGTTGCAAACGCGGTGGCTTCCTTCTATTCACAATGTCTCTTCAAGTAATCTATTCGTCCATGATTTATTTTGATCCCTCTATTTTTTTGTCACTAACAAAACTCGTTCCTTGGTCTCAGTTGGTCATCGAGGTTTGTGGCTCAATGGCCTGCGCTCTGTTTGTGCTGCGAACCCTCCAGGTAAAGAAAAAGAAACTCTCTGCATGTGCAGTTATTTGTTGCTTTTCCCTTTCACTATTGACAGCTGGGCTAACAATCCTGCCCTGGTTCAACTTGCAGGTTGGGGGTTTGCTAGTGGGCGAGCTTGGTATGAACGCCTCGGCTCTTACCCGGTAGGCTCTGCCACTGTCTTCAATTCGTGTGTAGGACTAGGGTCTGTAGATTGTTTATGAGTCCGAGTTTTCAACACTTGTCCATCTATGTCCTATTGCCGTCGTTATACGACCTCGGCTGATTCGATACAGTCCTTCCTTTTTATTTTGTTCCTTTGTAATTGTAAAATTGTATTTAAGGGGGGCCGACCTTAAACCCTCGTCTAGGGTTTATTGGTTCGTTTGGCTCTTTAATAGTTTGTAGGCTTATACTTGGACTTTGTTATGTTTGTGCAGACATTTCGTTTTTATAAATGAAAGAATTACAGTTGAATTCATTTGCTTTATTTACCTATGTCCTGATGTGGTCATGCGGCATTTGTTCTCTCGTTTTGGTTTGAACTTCTTCGAGCCATGCCTGGTTATCTCTATTATAGACTCTGTCTCTTGTTTGCAAGCCTTCATGTTGTGAGTTCTCGTGTGATTTCCTTGTCTGCTTTCAATTATTTAAAAGACGAAAACGAAAGAAATATGCATGCACTGTGTTCGTTTACTATGGGTATTTCAACAACTATAAAGCGTAGATAGACATATCAATGATTGTTACAGATAGATGGATTCGAAAATGAAATAAAATTATTCTCTGTATTTTATTACTGTGTGCGTATGCTGAACCTCCAGAATAATTTACAATTTCTCATTTGTACTTTTTGTCCACAGTTATCTGAACTGTGCCTAGTTAATTTTTTAGTTTCTATTCTATTAGTTACACAACTGTTTATGCATTTGGTTCTGCTTACACTGCAAGATTTTACATTCGACCTATTTGTCTCCACGACCCTGTGTGTGCTCCACGACCCTGCCACTAGATGGTTGCCTCTATGTCAGGAATTCATTCACCATTTTGAGGGTAAGTGGCTTTTGGTTTTTTTTTTTTGTAAGTCTGAATTCATGAATGTGTGAAGAGAGCTTAGGTCTTATTTGGTAATTATGTGCGGCTGCAGGATCATGTTGTTGCCGATGTACGACACCAAATCTTCAATGCACCTCAGAGATGGTGGTTATACTGTTTAGATGTCCTGTTTATTTGTCTGCTCCAAGCTATTATTCTGCACCAACCCATCACATTATCATGCATTATGGTACGTTGTACATAAATAAATGGCAGGAATACCTCCAAAATTAGCACTTTGACTAAATAAACATTTGCGGCGGGATAAACCGCAACGTTCACCCACCAAATTTAGTGGCGTCGAATCTAAACATTTCACTTGTGCTTTTAAAATGATTTTTATTTTGTTGGCCATAGAATTTCTAATTGTAATTGTAATTTTCGATTCTTTAAATAATATTTTTAATTAATTCTTTCAAAAATACAAGAATTTTTTGTAAATTTAATAATTTAAAATTATTTTATTTTTTTAATTACAAATTAACTCTTTACAAAATATTAATATTGTACTCTTTAAATTATGGTTTTAAATTTAAAAGCAAAATTTTATTATAAAGATGTCAAAGTTTAAAATTATATTTTTTCAAAATTGGAATAAAATTTTAAGGAAAAAAATATGGATAATTTTTTTTAAAACCATTTTAACTAATCTCCTATGAAATATGAAAAATCATAGTTTTGGGTTGTTAATGCAACATAGTACAAATATTTCATGTATTTTCAGTGACATTTTTCTGATAGTAATAATAAAATTTAAAACATAGAATATTTGAGATCTTATTAAAAATAAGATCATTAAATTATAATAAAATAATTAAACAATTATTCATTATTACACCATTCAAATATTTTTAAGATTTTTTAGAAGGTTGAATTTATTTATATAATAAAAAATACATTTTAAATGACTAAAATTCATAATCTCACATAAAATCATTAAATTTTTAAAATAAAACTTAAAATCATTAAATTAAAACAAAAAATACAAAAAAAATTACTAAAAATTCGAACTTAATAAAAATCCGGCCATAAAATTCAATAAAGAAAAGGGTATATTCCACTAATAATACTTTCACTACTCATAGACTTGTTAGGTCGTCATAGGGGAGTAAACTAGTTGAAGTTCACCACTTTACCACCACTAACCTAGCTTGATTTTGACAGTGTGGCTCAACTGGAGAGCTCTTTGCCAACAATTTTGTATCTTGGTTTTTTCCTCTCAATTTTTTACTAACATATTTTTGGCTCTAACTAGCTATATTATAGTTGCCCCTCCTTATGCACTATCTTGCCCATTGGAAAAAATATTTTCTGGGCGGTTAAACAATTTAGATACATATAAAGCATAGAACATCAGAGTTTATTATATTATATTTTATTTTCTTTGTTAAATAAAGTTTCTATTCTATATTTTGTTTTTATTTTTATTTTGAATGAACAAAAATATCTTTTTAATTTTTAATGAATAAGAAAATATTTCCACATTCTTGTTTATAAAATATTTATTGTACTAATTAAATTGTTTTTTTCAAAAACAATTATATTCTTGATTCAAAAATTAAAATATTGTTAAAAACATTATTCTAACCATTATATTATGCATTATTAATTCATACATATAGAGAGCAAGAGAAAAAATTCAATATAAAGAATCCAGAACTTGTTTGTTTAATTGGTGTGTCTAAGAAATGACATATGAGTTTTATGAATTAAGAATGTTTATTTTTTTTTTTGTTGGAATGCCCAACAAGACTTGGAATTTTATGATTTACATAGAAAAAGTAATCACCAATTGACCTACTTTATTTTGTAGTCTTTGTTCAAATATAAGTGTTGGTTTGTAGCTTTCAAAATTCAATAATTAAACTATGCAACAAGAAACGCTAACGCGACCTTATTTTATATCAAAATTGGACTTATATGACTTTATATGAGTGGTTTAATGAAGTTTTTTTATTGATAAAAGCGGTGTATAATGTTATTTAATATGTGTTTTTTTTTTTTTAAATCAAAATTGGGCTTATGTGACTTTGTACGAGTGGTTTAATGGAGTGTTGTTCTTAATAAGAATTGGTGTGTAATGTAATTCCATTGAATTTCAATGCGGAGTTGAATTTTAATGGTTTTTAAGTTTATGAACAATGCTAGGAAGCATAATGTGTATGCTTTGAGGATAACCGCAAAATATGGTATTAGAGGATAAATCAATAAATCATGCTTACTTTCTATCAAACGTTCACCTCTATATTATAACCTGTAAACCATAGTTATCTTTACTTTTATCCCATATACATATACACTTCTGTATATAGATTTTGGTACGACTTCTCTCATTATATATTTAAGAGTTAATTTTTATTGCAGAAGCTTCATCCAATACACACCTCTATATATGGATATTCATATAACTTCTCTCACTTTATATTTAAGGGTTTATTCTTTTGCAAAGTTTATTTACTCGAGTGAAACATCAGGCAATCATGCCAATATTGATACGTCTTACAAGAACTTATTCGAAGATTCATGAGTTCTTTCATTTTTCTTAAGAATTTTTTTTTGGGTGTACATATATGGTGTATAATATTAACATTACGTTATTGGATTATTAATAATATTAATATTAAATTATTTCTAAAATTGGTATTAATTTATTGAATTAGTATTAATTTTAAATTATAATATGAATAAACATTTTTAATATTAAATTATATTATTAATAATATTAAAAACAGTATTAATAATATTATAATTATGATCTTATTATGATGATGAATGTTATCTTAATTAGTATAATATTAAATTAATTGGTTAATATTAGGTTATTAGATTAGTATTAATATTAATATTCAATTATTTTAAAAATTGATATTAATTTATTGAATTATTATTAATTTTAAATTATAATATGAATAAATATTTTTAATATTAAATTATATTATTAATAATATAGAAAATATAATATTAGTATTAATAATATTATAATTATGGTGTTACGATGATGAAGAATGTTATCTTAATTTAATGATGTTATTATGTTATAATAATGTTTTTATTATTGTTATTAGTAATATTAATGTTAATATTTAGGTAATAACATTAACATTAATTTTTTCATGACAAAGGGTTAGAGTTAGAAGAAGGACCTCTTATTATCAGGAGCGGACGTGTAGAGGACATACTCGTTTGCATCATCGAGTTGAAGACTTTGCGACATGATATTGGGAGCATGCTCTGGTCCATGTTTAGAAGGAATTGGTCTAGTCTGAGGGGGAAATCTCTTCTCACACATACGTCCTCACTAAGTGGACAAATTGGATCCCTGATATGTGACATACGAGGGTTGATTTAATAAATACATGTAGATGGTGTATTTGTACTGAAAAAATGGAATTTCATCTAGAGTGGACTCTATTAGACCACCAAGTGTCTTGGATGGACCTGCTCCAATCTTTGGATCACTTAAGCATGGCCATCTGAGGGATTTCAATAGCAGGTTGGAGAGAAGAGAACACCATATCAACATCCCCCAAGTAGCTAGTAGACCTCCAACAGATCCAACAGATCCTATTCCGATCTTAGGCTTTGATTATGATCCCCTTGCTTGAATTTGATATGATTCTAGCTTGTGATTACATCTTTGCAACCACTTTTTTTTATGCTAGCTAGGCCATTATCTATGTATTAGATTGGTTTTTGTAGCTACTCATAGTTTCCATTTTTCTCTCTCATCTCTAAGGTGACTACATTTTTCGTTATGGTTTGGTCTCCCTATTAAAGGATCAAAGTGACTTATTGTAATCCTCAATATAATTCCCTATTTTTATAATTAATAGAATTCACCCCACGAAAATGGCAATAATAATAATAATGTTATTAATAACATTAATATTAACAACAAAACAATATTAACGATAAAAATTATATAATTAATTAATAACTAAATAGGTAAATAATATAATTGTATATGGATATTTATATTTCAAACTAATAATTAAAATATAAATGTATTTACTTATAATTAGAATAATTTACACCTTCTCAATGATTTTTTTTAACAATTATTAAATAACTAAAATATTATTTTAATGATTGATTACATTTATATGATTGAATAGGTTTACATTGATAATAAATTTGTGTCGTTATGATTTAATAAAGTATACAAATTTGATCACAAACAATGTTGATATATGAGATATATATGTATTTGATATTAGAAATTAATCTTATATATTATTTCTATATGGTTTTTTTATATAAGTAATATCATCTTTCAATAGAATAAAGGAAATAAAAAAACAATAATAATTTCATTTTTGTTAGTTATTTATAAGTAATTAGAAATGTAGGTACTTAAATATTTGAGATAAAAATTGAAATTTGACATTGTGATGTGAAAAATTACAAGCTGTATTATAATGTGACAATAGAAAAATTGATATCATAATAAGACAACAAATGTTGGCATCTTTATGTGCTGAATGAACCAATTTAGCAGTGTGCCAAACACAAATTGATGTTGCATTTTGAGAAACAACAAAAAATGGCATTACAATACATCAAACAAATATCCATGTCATAATATGATAAACAAATCTAGTTTCAATATTATTAAGATATTGTTATATTGGTAAACCATGGTCAACCATATTTAATTAGGTTGACTATGTTCTCCCATTATCAAACTTGGACAGCCATAGGTACCAAGGTCATCCATGGTGATTCTTTCCAAATAATCCTTGCCCATGGGCCACATGCGCAACATGAGAAATCCTAGTCAAACATGGTCATGTTGTCTACATGGTCAAGCATGGTAAAAAAATAATAGCCATAGTCAAATGCTTAACCATAGTTGTTTATAGTTAGAAATTGACAACCATGTTCACCCACAATAAAGCACATATGACCATACTCAACCAGCATGCTCAAACAAGCTCAATAATGGTCAATCATGCTCACCATGGTCAAACATTAACAATAGGTTCAACCATAGTTAACCATGGTCAACCTATCTCAACTATAGTCAACTGTGGTCACCATGGCCTTACATTCTTTACTTATTCAATCGTGGCTAGCCATGTTTGACCATGGTTTAAAATGGTCAAAATATGTATCCATGACCAACCACAAACATCCATAGATAAAATTTCCAACCACAATTAAATTAGCTAAATGATGCTTGGCCATGGTCAACATGCTCAACCTAACCAACCATGGTCAAACATGGATGAGGGTGTACATTGTAGAAATTTTGAATAATAAACACATATTCAACAGAGATTATCCCGATTATACACTATTGCGGAATACATGCATAATACATAACCTCCTCTACGTTGATCATCAATTTAGCAGCATCAAGAACAATGAAACATCAATCGCATGCACACATTAACACAGTATGTAACCCGGGGAAATCTTACAGCTGAAAACCCCACACTATCTGTATATTAATGATTGAGAACATGTAACAATACATAATACAATACTCCTCAAAGGTATCCAGCACTATCTCCACCTGTTACACACAATACAACTTAGATCTGATCTCAAAATCTCCCCCGCTGCTTTGCCTACCTCCACTTCACAATCCTGCAAGAGAATGAATGATGAATGGCTGATCCAAACTCCTATTTAACTTGTGAAAATCACTCACACTGGAAATCACGTGAGCATAGGCTATAATACTGGGCATATACTGTGCAATACTCATTGGCATACTCAATCCATTGCTTGTGCAAGATCTCATGCACAACTATAGTCACAACTGATAGCAATCTCACCCTCTAACACCTATCTCCACTGAACTGTACATGCACTGAGTTAACTGATGTATTCTTCAGTTGCATTATGAGTTAATAATTAGTGAATTAATTTAATCAATTAATTCACATCACTCATCACTAGTCTATTTGCAGTTAGTCTAATTACAACTAGTTTAACAAAGTCAAACTGAACACAACTCCATCAACTCCACATACAACCCCACAGAACTCAACCACATGAGTTCTAACTGATATCCTGCATGCAATAGCTCAACTAACTCATAAGAACAGCGTATTTCCTTCTGACAGCTGCATGTGCCACATCTATAGCTCAAACTAAAGTGGTCCAAGAGAATAAGATAATGTTTAGAGTCCAAATATTACTAAAGGCTAATAATATTTGACTGTTTCTATTTTTAGCCTGGCAGTCTAAAAATAGACTCTGATCATTCCGCTGTGAACCAAAAATATAAGTCCATATATTTTTCCCAACATGACCGATCATCCATAAGCAGCATCCTGCAACTCATAGACCATGATCTACATGTCTAAAAATAGACATAGTCTAAAAATAGACTTTGTGCCAAAAATAGCCTGTGGGCCCACTTAGTGAAGGCGACTCCTTTCCACTAAGCTCCATCATCTTGTTGCATTCTCAACACTCCCTCTCAACAAGATTATGGATTATCTGCAACCCCTATCCTGTAACTCTGAAATGTTCTGCATGCAACACATTTGCCCAGTCCACTTGCTCCAACAACACTTGGAACAAAAACACTCCCAACTGACCACTCTGTTGGGCTAGGAACATACTTTGATGTTGAAGCTCTACCTGCTTCTGACAAGTTCTCCCTCTCTGACATCTATGCTACTGCAACATCTCCATGCATCTCACACCATTCCACACTTCTCTGTGCCACCTAGCACTATGCAAAACACTTGTGCGTCTCGCATTGTTGCAGCCTGCTAGCTATGTGTTGTCCTGGGATTCCCTACACTGTTGCTCTCTCTACTGCTCCATCCACATCTGTCTCTACCCAATCAGTCAGTTCCTGCTACTCCACATTGGGGCTCCAGTAGCAAGGTCTCATCCAAGAGGTTGGGTACCTCAAGGATCCTGCCCCTCCTCCTTGTGACGATCAATCCACATCAACCCACCTCCTACCTGGAGGTATGGCTGCATGTGATCCCTCAGCCCACCTGGCTCGAAGTTTCCCCCTACTGGAGGTCTCTGCATGAGTAGATGTCTCTACTCAATCTCCTCTCAGCTTTCCTTGTTGTGGCTGTTCCACAAACCTCTTGAAGCTGTTGTACCAATCGTGGCTCCTCCACAATCGTCTGAGACTTCATCTGGCTCTACATAATGAGAGATAATATATGCTCCCTCTCAACCACCAAGTCTACATCAGTTGCCTTACTTCTCAAGGCTTCGCATGCATCTTCAACCTTAAGAGCATATAGGTTCTTGACCCATGAACCAATCTGCTTCACCTGTCTAGTGATGATGTGTCTAAGGAAAACCTTTCCCTTACTGAAGACTACAACATAGCCTCTGTCTTCCAGCATCGCGATCGACACCAAGTTTCTCTTCAGTCCTGGTACATACTTGACATCGGTCAAGGTAAGGCGAGCTCCATGCTCCCTCTGAAAAATAATATTGCCTACACTTGAGACATTATACTTCTCATCATTACCCATCGCTATGAGTATCTGGAGATCTTTCTCCTCCAAAGTATTGAACAAACTTTTGTCACCGGTCATGTGGAAAGAAGCTCCACTGTTAAGAAACCAACCTCTTCCCACCATGGATGAAACCATGCATGCGAAGAGTGTGAAATCCAACTCAAACTGTGAAGCAAGTGCCTCACCTTTAGATCCTTCCCCAGATCCCTTCTTGGATTTCTTCTTCGGGAAATTAATAGCATAATGGCCCAACTCATGACGACGAAAGCATCTCACCTTTGACTTGTCAACCTTCTTCCCATCATTGGAAGAACTGGATTCAGAAAGAGAACCCTTCTCCTACCCTTCTTCACCTTACTCGCTAAGGCACAGTTCTCCTCATCATGCATGCATGAAGAACTATCTCTGGTGCTCCGTCTGATCTCCTCCTGCACAAGATCTGACCAATGTCTCTCCCATCCTGGCAATTTCTCCTGACCATTGACAGAGTCCTGATAGGAATGCCAACTCTTCGGAAGACCAAGGAGAGCCAAGCTCACCAAGTCCTCATCATCGATAGTCATGCCCACACTTCCCAGCTCATCCCTGCACTGAGTGAACTTCGTGAGATACTTGGGCATACGGTCTCCATTCTCACACTTAATGTTTCTGAGTTTATCCTTGAGCGCCAACTTCCTCGGGTCGCTCTTGCTTTGGAATAAATCTGTCAACGCTTTCCACATCAAGTATGGAGAAGCATTTCCATGTAGGCTGGATACAATGTGATCCTTCACGCCCTCCAACAGAATCCTTCGACACTTTGCTGTCTTCTTTTACCAAGCATCAACTTGCACAGTATCAGTAGGCTTTGGGACATCAGCCTCTATGAACTCCTTCAGCCCGTTATCATCTAACACTGCCTCCATCTTGTCCTTCCATGTAATATAATTCGAGTTGCCCTCAAGAGCATACTCCAATCGCAATCTGTTGAAAGACATTGCAACATTGACACCAAGAAAACACTGCTGCAAACTCGAATTCCACCAGCTCCAAACTCAACCGCCTCTGATCTAAGATTCGTGAGAACAAAGTATTTCTCATACAGAGATTGACTATATGGGCTTTTACCAGATATCTCACCTTCCAAAGGAAAGATGAATCTAGAGGTTACCTGGCCCGATTGCAGACTCTGCCTGAGGAAATAAAATGTAAACACTTTCTGAATAGTAGATCTGATGATCAACACCTCTGATACCATGTAGAAATTTTGAATAATTAAGTACTTATTCATAGAGATTATCCCGATTATGCACTATTGCAGAATACATGCACAATACATAACCTCCTCTACGTTGATCATCAATTTAGCAGCATCAAAAACAATGAAACATCAATCACATGCACACATTAACACAATATGTAACCCTGGGAAAGCTTACAGCTGAAAACCCCACACTATCTATATATTAATGATTGAGAACATGCAAAAATACACAGTACAATACTCGTCACAAGTATCCAGCACTATATCCACATGTTACACACAATACAGCTTAGATCTGATCTCCAAATCTCCCCCGCTTCTTTGCCTACCTCCACTGCACAATCCTGCAAGAGAATGAATGATGAATGGCTAATCCAAACTCCTATTTACCTTGTGAAAATCACTCACACTAGAAATCACATGAGCACATGCTATAATACTGGGCATATACTGTGCAATACTCATTGGCATACTCAATCCATTGCTTGTGCAAGATCTCATGCACAACTATAGTCACAACTGATAGCAATCTCAACCTCTAACACCTGTCTCCGCTGAACTGTACATGCACTGAGTTAACTGATGTATTTTTCAGTTCCATTATGAGTTAATAATTAGTGAATTAATTTAATCAATTAATTCACTTCACTCATCACTAGTCTATTTGTAGTTAGACTAATTACAACTAGTTTAACAAAGTCAAACTGAACACAACTCCATCAACTCCACATCCAACTCCACAGAACTCAACCAAATGAGTTCTAACTGATGTCATGCATGCAATAGCTCAACTCACTCATAAGGAAAGCGTATTTCCTTCTGACAGCTACATGTGCCACATTTGTAGCTCAAACTAAAGTGCTCCAAGGGAATAAGATAATGTTTAGAGTCCAAATATTACTAAGGGCTAATAATATTTGACTATTTCTATTTTTAGCCTGGTAGTCTAAAGATAGACTCTGATCACTCCGTTGTGAACCAAAAATAGAAGTCCATCTATTTTTCCCAACATGACCAATCATCCATAAAAAGCATCCTACAACTCGTAGACCATGATCTATATGTCTAAAAATAGACTTTGTGCCAAAAATAGCCTGCAGGCCCACTTAGTGAAGGTGACTCCTTTCCACTAAGCTCCATCATCTTGTTGCATTCTCAACACACATGGTCAACAACATTGAACCATAGCCCACATGGTCAACCATAGTCATCTATAGTTAAATGTTGAAAATTATGGTCAAACATGTTTCCCATATTCACACATAGTTAACCATATTCAAAATTTCCCTAACAACTTCAACCATGGTTAACAATGGTCACAAAATTTAGCCTTATTTAACCACATTCAAACATTCTCAAACTAGCTAAATAATAGAATACCATGTGACCATGCTCAACCATAATCAACCATGGACAATGTGTTCAAAACATACCCATTAGAGCCTTACCATGGTCGACATGATCATTGATTATTATGCTTACTCCACCATAATCTCTCCTCGTCATCCTTGATCCACCATGGTTGACTATGATCAACTAATGTCATGCTGGTAAATCATTATTAACCATAACTAACCATAACCAACTATAATAATCCAAGTACAATCATGGTCAACCTCATCAACCCTCTTCAACCTTCTTCAATCTCATGGACCCTCTTCAACCCTCTTCAATCTCATCAAACCTCTTCAACAACTAATGTAACCATTTTTGTAATACTAATGTAACATCAACCATGGTTGAAAATGCTCATCCATGGTCAAACATGTTAATCATGGTTGAAAATGGTTGGTGCTACAATGATCAATCGTTTACAACCATGTTTGATGTTACATTAATTTTAATGTTAATGGTCAACTAAGGTCTGTTATCACTCAGGTTGTTCCCTTTGACTCCCAAGGGAATACGGCTGAGGTAACCACTAACCAATCTTTGGGTCACAGGTTCTAGCCTACCTATGACTAGAGAGGGCTCTCTCTTTATGATTTAACTTTGTTTGTATAATATTTCAGGCTAGTTATGATGCTCAAGGTTTTATTTTGAAATTTGCTGGATGATGACTTCAGTCAAGATCTATATATATATATATATATATATATATATATATATATATATATATATATATATATATATATATATATATATATATATATATATATATATATATATATATATATGTTTACCAGGGTGTTCTAGGCCATTGGGCATGGAGTCAGTGATGCTTAATTTGCTTGATATGTTTGTGCTGATGCAATAGTGATGCTGCAGAGCCAGATAAGTGTCTAAGAAACAATTCTTTAAATCTGAGATTGAGTGTGATGTAATCAGGGCACGAATGGAAATTAAGGATCTTTCAACAAACTGATATGGAGAACAGTGGGAATATTATCTAGAAGCAGTGAAGAATTCCTACATAACATTCATATTTATAGAATTAATGAAAACATGAGCAATTAAGAATTCATGTTCATGATCAATTCTGAAGAAAACATTTTCAACAATAGAGATTGAGCACAAGGTGTAACCAAACATTTCCTGTACTATTCCTTTTCTCTACTGTTAGATTAGTGAAACACGTGTATGATTTAAATAAACATAAGAAGACAAAACATAGATTGAGAAAACTTATTATTCCATTAGACAGCACAGGAATTCTGCAACAGCACACATAGCATCACCAAGACATCAAACATTCAGGAAATCACTGAGCTTTTCCAGCCTCTTGCATTAGATTATCTGAAAATATACAATACATTTGCCTCAAAATGAAAATCATCAACCCCTCATACGTTGCCAGGGGAGGTATATATATACATAATTTACATCAGAAGATATCTAGCTGATGAGTAAATGTTTAATTAATATCGTGCCAACTCCTGGAGCATTGTAGCTGAGAAAGTAAATGCTGTAGTAACTCCTCAGTGCCTTAGCTGTCCAAAATGGTCAGAGAATGTTGACTTTGTGACCGTTGGAGTCGGCTGAAGATGTGCTGCCCAAAATTTGCGTATTTCTTATCTCTTGGCTTGCTGTCGCTGTCTATATGCTGAGTCACCCTTTCGGCTGCCTAAAGTGCTGTCTTTATTCTGCTTTTTGCCTTTTGCTGAGTTGAAGCTGACTAGGACCGAGCAACTGAGACTACTGTGGAAAAATTTGTAGCATTGCCTGCCACCAGTCTTCTTTGGGCAGCTGGTGTCTTTGAATTTTCACCAATGTTTCATCTGCCTCTGTATACCTGTAAAAATTAGGAGGAACCTCAAATAGGTGGTGGATTTGATTTTCAATAAAAAATAGATTTTCAAGTTTGTCATAAAGGCCCTGCCCTGTTGGAGGCCCTGTTTCCTCAGAAGTACTAGCAGATGCAGTGATTTGATTTTCAATAAAGGTTGACATCCTGGTGGCATATTGCTCACGAGGGAGCAGTTTTCCTGTGCCAGTTAGTAGGCTGGGAAATCCCTTTGCTTGCAGTGCTCCCATTTTGAGCTTATATTCATCTACCTCAGCCTGTATTTCCTGGCATTTCCTCTCTACAGTCTGCACAAAATTCCTGAGAGTCAGAACTTTTTTAGCTGTGAGGACAGCTTCTGTTCTGTTCACGATGTTGAGGGCTGCTAGCTCCTCCTGGGTCTGATTGTTCAGAAAATGTATCATTCTATTGGCCTGCTCAGCCCTGTTCCCCAGTATTGTTCTGGCTTTCTAGATCTCAATCTGTGCTTTGCCAATTAACTCCATTTGTTCATGCACAGTCTTAATTGACTTCCATTGTCTAGTAATGGATTGGTCAATCCGGGCCCACAAAATTCTCTTTATTTCTGCCAGAGCACTTTCTAGCTTGAGCTCCTTTTCTAAGGCCTTTATTTTCTCTTTGAGGGCCTTTATTTCTCTACCTTGCTCTGCTACAGTCATCTTTGATTTGTCATATTTGGCCTCTAGCTCTGCCAATTTTTCCTTGGCCTGCTTAATCTCAGTAGCCTGGAGCTCCATCTCTTTGATAGCCTTTGTCAAATCTTCCATGTTTAAACTGGACTCTGGAGCTGTTGTTGTTGCTGTAGTTGTTACAGGGGCTACTTCTGCCTCTGTAGTTGTTGTAGTGGTTGAAGTAGTTGGAGGAGCTTGGGATGTGGATTCTCCCTGCTTGTCTTGCAATGCCCCTTCTAGCTCCTTTTCCAAATCAAGGACCTTTTGATTAAGCTGCATTATTAGATCAAGTTGCTCATCGGCCTCCTTTTCCTTCTGCAATTTTGCTGTTTGGGGTTGCTCGGTGGGCAGCAGTCTCAACCTTTTCTTCAATGCATTAAGATCATCTTCTTTTTTCTTCATGAGGGCCCTCACGCCCTTTGGGTCCTTTGGATCATGTCCTAAGTCTATAATGATGTCCTTTAATGATTTGATCCTGTTGTCCTTGGCCATGGAGGACATTCTCTCAAAATCCAACTGAATGTTGGTATTCTTTAATGATTCTTTCAATTCATGGGCCATTGTGGCCCTGTCTACCAAGGTGGCATAGACAATTTCTCCCGTTTGTTTATGTAGTTCAATCTGGTCCATGGGGTGAATGTCCTTGGCCATGACTTCCACCCTTGTTCTTACAAAATCTGCAGCTGATTGAGGCTGCGGCACCTTAGGTTTGAAGTGGCTGAGGATCATTTTCTTTTCTTGTATGTCATATACAGACATCAACCTTTCTTGCTTGGCTGGTGTTGCTTTGAGAAACTGTTTGTATACTTCTATTCTCAGCAAGTCATTCTGTGCCTTTATTTGCTTGAAAGAAGCCTTAGTGCTTGAAGGCTTCTTGCTCTGCTGAGTGGAGGAGGACACCTCCAAGCCAAGCTGCAATCCCTGCTCCTGCTGAAAGGAGCTTGTACCCGTTTGCTGGCTGTCTCCCCCTTCTTTCCTTGGACTGTCAAGGACTTCTTCACTTATTTCTTCTATTACTGGGGAGTCAACCTTTTGCCTCTTGGCCTCAGGTTGCTCGGAGGATCCACTAGCAGGAGTGGACTCTTCTCTGTCTCTTTTCTTACCCCTCTCCTCATGTGCTGGAGTCTGCAAAATTGGTGTTGTTGGTGGTTCTGTTTGTGGTGGAGGGGTCTGCTCTTGTTGCTGCCCAATTGAGGAGGCAGGCTGTTCTTTTACTGTTTCTTCTTCAGCACCCATTATTTCTTTACCTTTATCTGTACCTGATGCTGCTGTAGAAGGCGTCTGGGTGGCTGGTGCAGTTGTTGTAGCTGAGGTCCCTTCTCCCACTGGATGTAGTTGCTTGAATATTACCTGCTGCACAGAATCTAAGTCAAGAGTCTTTTCCAAATCCTTGACATTCTTTTGCATTATCTCTTCTTCAGTTAGTTTCTCAATTAAAGTATCTTGTTTCCATTCTTGCTGATTGGCATATTGTTCAATATGTGGATATTTACAATGCTCATAGCCTAGCAGCATGTACTTAACCCTCCTAGCACAGATGAAGCCTTCAGGGTCATAAGGGACCCACCGGAAGCTTTTTGAGAGCTTGTACTTGTCTTTGAGGATTTGCTCAGCATCTTGCCATCCCTCTTTTTTGTTCATGATGAAGGGACCCAGGTGGTGCTTAAACTTGAGATGGGCTTTCTTTTTAGCACTATGGAAGTGGGTGAGGTCAGAGTGAATGAGCTGCCTATAATACTCCAAGGCAAACAGTCTCATGGGCACATATTTTGGGAGCCTGTATGGACAGAGCTCGCAGCCATAGATTCTGATGACTGTATGATCTTGGTATAGGTACCAATCACCTATTTTATAATTTTTAGAGAGCTGCAGGGTTTTTTGTATTTCAAATGACACTCTGGGAGGAAGGGACCTCATCAATAAGCAAGAGACTGGGTAGACAAATTGATCAATAAATTCACAATATGAATATGGTGAATTTTGGACTTGGTGAAAGATAGATGTCCAGAAGATAACATATCTTCTTTCTCCTCTAGAATCCAGCTTTTTAATATGGCATGGAAAAGCCTCGGACTGGTAGTACATGAACAAGTGGTAGATGTAAGATGAATACTTGAATATGCCCTCCCTGTCTACTTTGAAAAGCTGCTCATGTATCTTGTTGGCTATGAATTTGGCAAAATTATATTTGTAGGCAGGAGGTTGGCCTGGGCTATAAGCAGCTAGTAATACCAGCACTGTCTCATCAACAAACTCACTGGTTTTAGAGCCCAACACATAAGCAATCATGTCCAGCAGAAGTTTGCCTACATCAGTGAAGTGGACATACAAGTAGGGAGGTGGCCCTGTGGGCTGGCGGTCAAGCCTCATAAATGTCTGGGTGATCTTCTGAATGTCAGCAGTGGACATCTTGGCACCTGTATCCAGCAGATAGTTCATGGAGAAAGGAAACAACAGCTGAGTTTGTTTGAAGTTGAGCATCTGGTTGATGGACTCAACATTAATGTGAAAGAGGGTGCTCCCAGATGGAGACTTGACAGCTCTGTGATTTGCATCATAATTCTCAGCACAAAGGGGGATAATCTCTGGAAAAATGTTGACAGATGGGAAGAAGTAATAAGGAAGATTGGATTCCCATATCCCATATGTATCATTGTTGTTCAAATAGTCATCTCTCAATTCCCTGAAGGTCTGCAAATGGTTCCTATCACCCACAAAGTCTTGGATGAGGAAATCTCTGTCAGCAAGAGGCAAGGACTCCAGGTCTTTATTTGGTGGATTTATGGGGGCAACACTGAGAGCTGTGGGTGCAGGAGCAGCCATTATGTAATTTCTGAATGTTACAAGGTAAGTATAATAGCTTGCAAGGCTTTTCTAGAAGTCAATTGGCAGATTGAATGCAGGTGCTAGATATGTTCTTCAAAGAGGAATAGGCAGGCTAGGCAGGCTTGCCTCTGCTCTGCTTGGGTAAATTCACAGGGATTGTGAACAACTAGGATGAAATGCAGAGGGCGGGCAGGACTAAAATTGGTGAAATGCAGCTTTTCAAGCCTGCACTCGGCAAAAGGGAACAATGCCGGGCAGCTTGAGGATGAATTTGCAAATTAAGACCGCGAATTATTGTTTTAACATCAAATTTTGGAGCAGGGGGCAATGTAGGTTGCTTTGGTCCAGAAGTGACTGGGAGACAACCTTTAATTTGGGAATTACCAGGTGTTTAATGGACAATTTTGCAGAGAAATGGCATAAATATGGGTAAAACAGGTGAATTCTGGCAAATACCTGGATAAACGATGCCGAGAGCCTCCGGGTTGAACAGTGGATGAAGAACACACTTGATTTGGTGAGTGGCGGCATCTGAAGCTTTAAATTCGCAGCTTGGCGGAAATTTTTACAGTGAACAGATAAAACGGCTCTTCTTTGTTTCCAACGAAAATGACATAAAACGGCTAAATAGCGCGTTTTTAACGATAAATTTGGAAAATATGGGTCATTGGCGCTTTTCCGCCGATGACGTCAGCATGATGTCATGGCAGGCCCGGGTACGGAAGGTGGCGTGGGTGCTAAGGTGGAGGCTAGCATGGCAGGACACGGTGGCGGATGGTGTGGGGTGGCAAGGTGACGTCAGGATGACGTGGGGGCGGGGGCCGGAGATATGACGTCAGGATGACGTGGGGGTGACGTGACGGGGGGCGGTAAGCGAGAAGGCAGTAAGCGGTCTCCCCGCACCGCTTTTGGGAGAAGGCGGTATCGGGGAGGGGGGCTCCGAACACCTCCGCCGGCTGCCACACGTCCAGCGTACGGGGGCAAAACCACCCACTCCTCGGACGCTAAACCGCGGCATGTCCAAATCTCAAATTGCCCACTCACCGTTGGATCAATGGGGGCGAGAGATCAAGGGCTGGCGGGCGCCCCGACCCATCGTGCAAGTTTGGGGGGGACCCGCCGGCCAATAAAATATTTATTTAATATTTCAGGGTTTTGAAACCTTAGGTTAGGGGGTTTTCTGTGGGTTTGGTGTATGCGGGTTAAACTGTTAGGTTTAGAAAAACATATGAATATTAGGTTTGAGAGGGGGAGAAAGGGTTTTTTATGAATTTTTTTGGAAAAAAGGGCAAACATGGGTTTAGTATAGGCTATTACTCTGACCAGAGGTTAGAGTAATCCAAAAGCAGGGTTGACTAGAGTCCCTCGTGGGCTAATGTCTCCCTTAGAAGTGTTATTTAGCTATAATGCTAAAGGGCGGATATTTATACATTGCTTGGGGTTTTATACACCATGGTGTTATAGTAATAGGGGCAAGGGAACATAGGGGATTTAGTGTAGATAGAATTAGTAGTTAGTATTTGGAGGGGAATGTGAATGGGAAGTGATAGTTACTAAGCTTATTAGGAATCAAGCTTAGTTAGGGAGTAGATCAAAATGAAAAGAATTTTTACACAAGAAATGTGGTTGTTTTTCAAAGAGAGAAGTCACTTCTGACATGAAATTTTTACAAATGAGGAGTATAAGGAGGACTGATCAGGCAGATCTTGTAGTGCTCATGGGGAGGTTAGTAAAAAACTTTTGAAGGGGATGAGGGAAGTTAGTGATAGTTTAGTAGTTTTGCCAAATAGGCCATTGCTCTTGCCTTTCTCCTGTTGGTGACATCATTGTGATTTTTCCCAAGTGATATGCTTAGATCTTGCTTTCTGCAACCTTCAACTGCCTACCCTGCCTATTATACCTAACATTTTTTCTTCCTTTAGATGGGTGCACTTAGCCTTGCAAACCCTAATAATTCTCTTTTCTTTTTGCTGCCCTCCTATCTAAGTCTACCCTTATGACTTCCAAGGGCCCAGATTTAGCAGTTGGGCTCCTTTCTTTCTCTATCCACCTAGTCATCTGTCAAGCTTGAACTGTTTGAACATGTACTTCCTCTCTAGTCTATAACATGCAATTTAAAACATGGTGAGGCCCAGCTTGAGCTGTTGGACCACCCATCAAGGTAGTAGTGGCAATTTGGACTAGCCACTTTCATGGTCTTTGTTTGGGGTTCATTTCTTTTATTTTTTCTTTCACCAATTCATTTTCTTGCCCTTTGGTTTTTCTTTTAAGGCATACCCTCTTTACATTTTTTAACTGTCTACTTCCTTCACAAAAATGGAACCTTAGTAGCATGGAAGGTGAGCATTTTTGGCACTTCCACTGTCAATCATGAGAGATGAAAACCTATTGGTATAGGAGGCTAACAAGGTCAACCATGATTGATAATGGTAAACAGTGGTTGACAATGGACAACCATTGTCCACATCAATATAACGTTGTAATAATTTTCAACATTATTTTTATATTATTATGTTAATTTAACAAAAATACATTTTTACTTTAATGGTATACCATCGTCAACCCTCTTCAACCTCGATCAACCTCGATAACCATTGTCCATCATTGTAAACCAAGATCAAAACAAACCATAATAAATCAAGTTCAACCATAATCTCTCCTCTTAATCCCTGGTCAATGATGGTAATCATTGTTAATCATGGTCAACGAAGGTCAAGCATGGCTTTCCTCAACAAATAATGGTTAACCCGCTTCAACCATGATCTACCTCATCAACCTTCTTCAACCATTGATGTAATCATTAATTAAAAATATTTAAAGAATACATGACCATAGTCAACCATGTTCAAATATGCTCAATGATGGTCAAACATGGTCACCATGGCCAAGCATAGACAAAAATTTCAACCATAATAAACCATGGTCAAACCAACTTAATTATAGTGGAACCATGGTAACCATTGCCATATATCATTTACTTGGTCAATTGTGGCTGGTCGTGTGTTTAATATGGTCAACATGTTCATCCATTGCCGAGTAAAGACAATAGTCATTTATAGATAAATGTTGGCAACCATGGTCAAAAATGTTTCCCACAATCACCCATAATTGACCATACTCAAACTTTGTTTAAAAATTTCAACCATTGTCAAATTGGGTCACGAAGTTCAAACTTATTCGATCTCGTTGAAGCATGGGAAAACGAGTTAAACAATGCTCAACCATGGTGACCATGCTCATCTGTGCTCAAGCATAGTCAACCATGGACAACATGGTCAAACCATACTCGCGCATGGATAATCATCGTTGACATGATCAACCATCGTCATGCTTACTCCACCATAATATATCCGCTTCAACGTTAGTCAATCATAGTAATCATGGTTAACCATGGTAAACCATGGTTAACCATAACCAACCATATCTAAACAACATCAATAGTAATTTATCCTCCTTATCCTTAGTTAAACATTATAAACATAACCAAACATAATTAACCAAGGTCAACCATGCTCATCTTTAATCAACCATAATCTTCCTCAATCAACAATGGTCAACTCTCTTCAACAATTAATTTAACCATTTTTGTAACATTAACATTAAGATTAATGTATCATCAACCATGGTTAACATTAATGTAACAATGTGACAATTTTCAACATTAATGTTACATTGTTAGAATAATGTAACATAAATACATTTTTACATTAATGGTTGACCATGGTCATCCTTGGTCAACCATGGTAATCAATAGTCAACCCTCTTTGACTTTGGTCAACCACAACAGCTATGGTCAATCTTAGTAAACCAAGATCAACCATAACCAACCATAATCAATGAAGGTCAACCATAATCTATGATCTCAATCCCTCATCAACCATGGTAATAATTGTCAATCCTTTTCAACAACATTCAACAATGGTAAACCTCGATCAACCATGTCATGGATTAACCAATAATGACAGACACTCTTTAACCATAGTAAACCTCATCAACCATGGTCAACCTCATCAACCCTCTCCAACCATTAATGTAACCATTTTTTAAAAATTAACATTAACATTTATGTAACATCAACCATGGTGAACCAAGATCAATATTAGTGTAACAATATAACAAAGGTTAACATTCATATAACATTTTCAGATTAATGTAACATAAATGCATTGTTATATTAATGCTTGACCATGGTCAACCTTGTTCAGCCATTGCCCACCTTGATCAACCTTGGTAAACTGAACCAAGCATGGTCAACCTCATTAACCCTCTTCAATCATGGTCAACCCTTGTCAACCATATTTTACCATAGTTAGACAAAATCAACCATAGTCAACCATGGTCAACGAATTCACCCCATTCATATTGTCTGTGAACTAGCACAACCACATTACTAAATGTGGTTGATATATAATGATTGACAACATTTTCCACCTTTTATATGTCCATTGGTGTATGGCAATGATGTTTGCTGACATATATGAAACACATTTACTAATATGATTGTGCTAACAATAAAAATAATGAAAACAAATATGCCTAGTAAATAAATGAAAAACAAGCTTCCTTTAAATAAAAAAAACACTATTAATCAAATACACCAAGTACATAAATGAAAAACAAATTTCCTCAAAATGAATAACATCACAATAAAATAAAAAAATGTTTCTCAAATACGCCAAGTAAATAAATGAAAAATAAGGTTAAATTTCCTTGAAATGAATAACATCAACATAAAATAAAATAAAATAAAATTCTCAGATGTTAAAATTTTAAAACTTATTCACAATTAAACCATGTTCTATATAGAAAGAGAATGTTTTTTCGACACGGTACAATTTAGTTTCATGATTACATTAAGTTTTTATTATTCCCATCTCTAAACCTCTTGGACATTACTACATCACCATGCAACTTGTTAAAACATAATTCTAAATTGATTTTTCATAAAGATATTAGGCTTAAAATGATTAAAAAGTAATTATTTACATTTTCCTAGCATTTCTACATAAGGATATATGAGAGTGAGATCACTTAGTTTTACCCAATTATCTTTGATCTATTTTGTCACGAGGTGAAAATTTCATATACAAATACAAGTTACATATCCATAACTACTCAATCATGCAAATCCATATTCTAACTATCCAGGTAAAGATCCATGACTAGTCAATAATGTAAATCCACATTCAAACATATTAATAGGAAATGGAAGAAAAGTAAAGAAATATCCAAAAGTATTAATAGTGCACTTCCAGACACGGTTAGAAAGGGTGGCTAACAATGACAAAACAATCGTATATTGGAAAGACTTTTTTCTTTTCTTTTTCTTTCTTTCTTTCTTCTTCTCCTTCTTCTTCTTTCTTCTTTTTTTTTTGTTTTTTTGTTTTGTTTTGTTTTGTTTTGTTTTTTTTAAGTAGATAAAAACTAACTATTTTTCATTGAAAAAAGGTAGTTACAAAGTCCGTAGTTCTATGTCTCTGGTGGATAATATGACTAGTGAAGATATGTTGTGAATAATATGACTAGTGAAGATATGTTCATCTAAATATAGATATCAAACTCCTTAATATCTTAAACTGAAATAAAAAACCATAAACCATAAACTCCTAGTTTACTCTAATATTATATGTTAATCTAATTGCATACCTAAAAACAAAGCATTGCTCTTGATTGTAGTGACTAGTATAGTTTTTTCCCCAAGGAAAAATTGTATATTAAGATTTAAAAATTACATGTTGTAGATGATTAAAAGAATATGATGAATGGATGGTTTCCCACTATTAGTATGAAAATGAAAAAAATATACAGCCCTAGGTTGGGATACTAATAAGTTATACATGAGGTGTGCCTATCAAAAATAAAAGTCAGATAAATATATAAATGAAAAACTGTAACAACCACATCTTAGAAAACTATATAATTAGGTCCTGACTAGCTCGCGATGTTGTTGATCATCATAGGGTCTATCAAAATATATATAGTAGTCCTGATCAATATGCTCATATATCATCGAGAGCCCCCGTGGCTAGTGCAAGGCCTCTTGGATAATCTATCAGAAACTTGGTTGCACTCCCTGTATATGTGATGACAAAAGATATAATCAAATTGTGTTTTTAGAAGCACAGTATCATCCAAAATGTTTTGAAGTGTGTGCACGTGACATGAAGATTGTTGGTTAAACCAATTTAAAATTAGTTTTAAATTGCCAAAAATAGCTATGTGATGACACCCCTTCTCTAGTGCAAGTATAGTAAATCTCTGACAGTAATGAGTTCTAAAAAATTATTGGTTCCATCTCCAAGGCCCATGTAGATTCTATATGAATGATGTTCAGTGATATGGAGTAATACACCCCCCCCCCCCCCCCCCCCCCCCCCCCCAAAAAAAAAACCATGCTGTTGTACAAATCCCTTGAAGAAATCCCAAGGGATGTTCCTGTCAATATTCTCAGTTGTGATATTGCGGGTAGTGTGTGGGAAATCATCATCTGATATACTGTTATAAATGGCAATGAGGTGTGTAGATGCATGTGGCAAAAGTGGAGCAGAACCCTAAAATATACATTTGTTTCTTTGTAGCCAAATACATTAACATATTAGGAGGGGGAGGTTTCTTAGCTTGGTAGAGTGTGAAAAAGGCCACCACAATTGTCAAGCTTCCATAATATTAGCGCCATGTCAATGATTGGGGAGGTATAGGCTATCAAGTACATTATTCCATAAAGTAGTGGTTGCAGGACATATTAGAAATAAATGCTCAATTGTTTCTGATGCTTGCTTGCACAATATATACTAGGTTGGTTCGGACTAGGATCACTTCTGAATATTGTCCCATGTAGGGGCTTTATTGCGAAGTATACACCACATGAATAGTTTGGTTCTAGGAGGTGCCTTTAGTTTCCAGAGAGTATTGCACCAACAGTCAGTTATAGTCGGCTTGTGAGAAGAATATACGTGAGGATATCCTTCCTTGGGAGAGTAGGTACCATGCTGAGAGTGTTCCATCTCCAAGGCCCATGTAGATTCTATATGAATGATGTTTAGTGATATGGAGTAATACACCCCCCCCCCCACAACCATGTTGTTGCACAGATCCCTTGAAGAAATCCCAAGGGATGTTCCTGTTAATATTCTCAGCTGTGATATTGTGGGTAGTGTGTGGTAAATCGTCATCCAATATACCTTATAAATGGCAATGAGGTGTGTAGATGCATGTGGAAAAAGTGGAGCAGAACCCTGAAACATACATTTGTTTCTCTGTAGACAAATACATGAACATATTAGGAGGGGGAGTTTTCTTAGCTTGGTAGAGTGTGAAAAAGGCCACCACAATTGTCAAGCTTCAATAATATTAGCACCATGTCAATGATCGGGGAGGTGTAGGCTATCAAGTACATTATTTCAAAAAGTAGTGGTTGGAGGACATATTCAAATAAATGCTCAATTGTTTTTGATGCTTGCTTGCACAATATACACTAGGTTGGTCTGGAATAGGATCACTTCTAAATATTGTCCTATGTAGGGGCTTTATTGCGAAGTATACACCACACGAATAGTTTGGTTCTAGGAGGTGCCTTTAGCTTCCAGAGAGTACTACACCACCAGTCAGTTATAGTGGGCTTGTGAGAAGAATAGATGTGAGGATATCCTTCCTTGGGAGAGTAGGTACCATGCTGAGAGTGTTCCCATATAAGATCATCCTCACCATCAATGATCTGAACATGTGATTCACAGAGTGCACTAGTGAATATTTTCTAATCATTGTGCTAGATGTTAGGGATGCATAGATGATCCACTGATTTCCAGGATTGATAGAAGATGGTAGAATTGTCCAGATCGACTATGTGAGAAATTCTATTGATACCAACGGTCAAGAGGAGGTGCAGTATCTCAGGAGGAAGTTGGTATGCATTCTCTCATCCCAACCAAGGATCAATGCCAATACAAACTAGATTTCTATTACCAATCCTCTATATTAAACCATCACGGATGAAATATAGTGAATTCAATATAACTCTCCAAACTATATATATATATATATATATCTATGTGTGTGTGTGCGCGCTTTGTTCCATGTTGGTTTCTTGATAAATTCAAGTATATGAAGTGGATTAATGTACTTCTAAATGACCACCTCAGTCCAAAGATTCGTTGAGGTAAGAACATGCCAACCCATTTTGGAAGCTAAAGCTTTTATAAAGGCATCTAAATTTTGCATGCCCCATCCTCCCCACTTCTTTGGAAGAGAAATGTGATCCCATATTACCCATGCATATGTGTGGCCTTAACTTTTTCCATTCCATAAAAATCTTCAACATAACTATTGAATTCTATGTAAAATGTCATTCAGGATCGATGGAGAAGACATCCAGTACACCCGAGTAGCTTCCAATACAGATTTAATAAGAGTGAGTCAGCCAGCCCTAGAGAGCCATCTGTGGTGCCATATGTTTAGTTTCCGCTTAATTTTTTCCACAAGCCATAACTGATCAACAATCTTGTATTGAAGGGGTTTGAGTCTAAAACCCAAATATTTTAGACCATCATCAAATGGTAGTATGGTAAATGGAAATCACTGATGAGCTGTGAGAGTTTCATTATGAGAACAACCAATAACAGTCATAGTTGATTTGATTTGATTTCACTCCATAACAGTTGAGAAATAGAAAGATCTAAGGATATATGAAAAAGTTGTGGTTTCACTAATCGATCCGTTGAGGAAAATAAGGACATCATCAACAAATAGAAGGTGGGTTAGAATGTAGTTTTTGGTAAATTTTGTCCCTGGAAGTCTACCCTATCTTTTTTCTTCAGATATATACTGACTCAAACCTTCCATATCGAGCAAGAAAAGAAGCTGAGAGAGAGGGCCTCCTTGTCTAAGGCATCGATCAACATGGAAGAAGTAAGATGCAGATCCATTGATATGTACACTAAAAGAAACATTGGTTATACAACACATAATTGAATAGATGAAAGCTAAGGAAAAAACCCAGATGAATCAATAACATTCTTAGGTAAAGCTAGCTAGTACAATTAAAAGTCTTTGCTAAATATATCTTTAAGATCATACCTTGAAGCCTGTTGATCTTGATAGAATGGATGAAATCATGTGAAATACCAATAGCTTCATGTATGTGATGATGATTGAGGAAGGAATTTTTTCTCGAGATACGTGCTCAAAGAAAACAGGTTTGAGACATTTGGCAATAATCTTGGCAATGATCTTATAAATGCAATTGTAGAGAGAGATGGGTCGAAAATCATTGAAGGTATAAGGAGCATCCGATTTGGGTATGAGTGCAATGAAGGTTTAATTAAAAGCATCATACATTCGTTCACTTACCCAACATTCTTCTATGACTTGTAACAGTTCATTACCAAGTAATTCAAAAAAAGAAACAATTCCATCGACCATCCGTCTGTCCCGGGATCTTGTCTTTCTTGAACCAATTGAGGGTACCTTCTAGTTCACCCATAGTTATAGGACAAATGAGTTTCTCTGCATCTTCTTGATTGAAAATCTAGGAAACAACCTAGCCACTTTGATAATTTGAGCAAGTGTAGCATCTTGTGGTGCTTTATAGAGCCGGTTGGAATGAATATTACCAAAAGTGGCCAATTGATTCAATGAATGTACTCAATGTTTATAATCATACTCCAAATTCCAAATAGTATTAATGGTCCACCTCCCATTTGAAAATTGATGATATAATTTTGTATTATAATCCCCATATTGAAGCCAAATTTCTCGACTCCTTAGATGATAAGTTTCGTCTCTATCCTTTAAGATTATCGACCAATCTGCTTCACATTTAATAAGGTGATGTTTTGTTTCAACTGATTCAAAACCACAGCCATCCATACCAACCAGGTTTGCAAGTTCATTTTCAATATCATTAAAGAGGTGATCATCGCTAGCTCTTATTTATGTGGCCCTGTCAATAGTTTTGTGCTTGATACATTGAATATATTTAGAAAAATATTCAGTGGGAGTCTGTCCATTAGTAGGGGGAAGTGTTTTCTAGTAATCATTCACCATCTTGATATACTCCTCATCTTTGAGCCAGGTCGAGTTGAACTTAAAGGGTGCTTTTGGCTTGCGATGTGCGCTTGCAATTTTAAGGTAGATGGAAGAATGATCAGATAACCCTCTCGATCCCACCCATTTCCTGTATAGGGACAATCAACCTAAGCGCACTTTTTTTATGAGTAATCAGTCTATCCTTCTGGCAAGCATAGCCTCCCCAGTCCTTCAATTGCACCAGATAGGTTGGATCCAAGCCATAGAAATATCAATAAAGTGGTGATGTTCCAACAGAAGAGAAATGGAGTCAGATAGAGGATGAACCTGGGCATTGTGACCCAAATATTCTGCATGGCCAATGGATAAATTGGGATCTCCCCGCAAGATGATGTTATCAACAATAATATATGAAGAATTTAGGAGTTTTTCTCAATATATTGCTCGATGTATACAAGGTACATAAATATTGATTAGTCTCAAATCCCTCCTGAGATTAGATGAAACTATGTGAGCCCCAATAATACCATCACCCCCCCAAATATTCAGGAGCTTCATAGCTCGAGGATTATAACCAAAAGTGATACCCCCAGACTAGCCACTAAGATCAAGAAGATGAAAGTGCGAACCAGATACAAGGGCTTCAAGGGAAGGTATAATATGATCAATGCGAGCAAGTGTTTCCTCAAGAAAATTGATATCCACATTCTCGAGTTTGAGCATTCTCCTAAAGGCTAGTGTTTTAGTAAGACTAGCCATCCCATGACAATTGAAAGATAACCACTTCATGGAGAAACTGAGGGAGGGGAGGTCAATGGTCTAAGGACCTTATCAAGGGAATGGTGTACACCTTGTGCTACATCCAATCCAGCTTGGATGATAGCCTTTGAGATGTGGGAGTGTCTCCCTTTGGTGGGTTTGTTGGGATTGGGAGGAGGGACAATGAAAATACTGCAACATTCATCAGATGAATATCTGATCGAAGAACAAAGAAAGTAAGGTTGTCTCAATCGGGAATCATCTAAAGTCTCAGAGGAGAGGGGGAAATAAGTGATAATAGGAGTGTCGAAGAAAATACGAGGTGAGGAAACCAAGGAACATGAAGGAGGGGAGTGGACAAGTGCAGATATAGGTATGCTGTGAGGAATAGATGCACATATATGAGATACAGAAATAAAGGTAGTAATAAAAGGGGGAGGGGAGTAAGGATTACCCAAATTGATGGTAGTTACGGCCGCACGAGATCTGGTGATCCGAGGTGAGGGAGGTCGGACAGGTTCCTCGCTCGGACTAGGCACCTGAGCAGATGATTTTGGTGGTGACCCAATAGACATTGTAGGCTTCTTATCTTGTCAACCTCATCAAATTTCGACTGGGTTATGTTCAAGGTGAGCTACAGAAGTGGAATTGGAACTAAGTAGTGGACAATCCTTGTACAAGTGCCCAATTTATGACATCGATGACATCTGTAGGGAACTCCTTCATAATGAAGGATCTGGATGTGATAAGTGTTCCGCCACTTAATTTGAAGGTTTTACTCCAAACTTTCTCACGGATCCAGATGAACCAAGATTTGTTTCATAACCATATTCCTTGTGATGATATATGATTTATCATAATCTAGATAAGTCCCTAGTGCATTCCCAATACATTCAAATATGTTCTCTAACTAGAAATGAAGTGGAAGACTGGGAAGATGGACCCAAACTGGGCCAGCCCCCAGATGCTCACATTTTGTGTCAAACAGGGGATCCATCAACTAAGTAAAACTAGAGAAAGCTCAATGTCCCAGTATTTCGATAATACCCAGAGAATATATTCTATGCGCTCGAAGCGTAGGGAAAACCATTCTCACAACAATGTCACCACTGATGGGATGTCTTCAAGCACTTGACCCAAAATCTCTAGGATCCAAATTCTGAGGCAGGTGGCCATGTATGAGTATCCTCGAACCCATCCTACTAGTACCCTTTTTGTAGTGTCGATAACATCACCCATTTGTAAATCATCGCCAAATGTTAATGATATCTTCTTACTCTCGACCCTAATACCCTTGTATTTTTTAGCAGTCCTTGTCACTTTCCCTATGGATGGATTAACAGGGCGGTCTATGGCACTTCCTTTTCTAGTACAGGCCCTAGTACCGTCACCCAAATCATAATGTGGTAGTGAGGATCCTTCAAAATAGGTAGAGATAACAGGACATGAAACCAGAGGTGGAGTGATGGGAGTAGATGGATAGGGTGGAAGGAAAATATGAGGGCCCAGATGTAGGGAAGATGAAGGGAAAGATACCTGAGAGGAGGGTATACCTGAGATAGCTACGTAGATGACGTGGATGGTTCCAGGCAGGAGGTGAGGAAATGAAGGGAGGCCAGTGAGGGTGGAGAGTAATTGAAACATGGAAAGAGAAAGGAGGTGTCCGGTGAGCCAAAAGCTGGAAAGGGTGATGAGAGGTGTCCAACAAGCGATGCAAAATTTTGTGTTGGAGCACAGGGGTGAGAAAAAAAGGGAGCCACAAAAACCCCAGGGTCACTTGCCAACGTCGAGGGAAGCTGTAAAGAGATTGTAGACGAGGTAACCGAGAGATGTGGAGGGGAAACCGTCTAGATAGGAACCAATTAAAAGGGAGCCTTGGTGTAATCTACCATTTCAACCTCCATCTCACCCAATAGATAGTGATATGAGATCCACAAAAAAATTACGCCCACCGACATATGACCAAACAAAGCAACAATGAAACCTAGGTTCCAGAATAACGGATAACAGAAAGTGCCATCAGAGTGTTGCAGTCACCAAGGTGGGTAGAGTAGGGTCTTAGCTACAACCATGAGCTGAAATGGAGTAGCTAAGAGAAAGCATGGACTGATATAGTTATAACCGAAAAGTAAAAAATAAATTTGACATATCAACTTACCTGTGAATATGATTACTTGCATTAAGGGTATCTTGGATGCCATCACTATATTGTTAAGTCGCCTTCTCTTGAATGAAACATGTGTGATAAGTGATCCTTTGGACAGGGAAAACACATTACGACGGAGACCTGCACTCAATATAAGACCAAAAATAGAAGAAGATCCATTTAGAGAAAATAGATTGCCTTTTGACCTTTATAATTTGAACCACACAGAGTTGTAAAGAGACCCTTCAATGAAAGTCTTGTAGCATATTTCATTCAGCTAAGTAGATTGACCTATTTCTGACAAGAGATTGCCACCAATGAAAAAACGTGTAGTCCAAAATTAGAATACCACTAGTCCAACTCAATAACAGATTTAGAGTCACCAACCACCTCTAATCTTTCAATTCACAACCAACTAATGCATTGTAAAACACCCCATAGAGAAAGAAAATTAGCTATAAAATTAATTTCTATAACCCCAAACCTGCTCAAATGGTACTACATCCTAGTATCTATCTAAAGCAACATGTTCCCCACACTTGCATGCTCCATTTGTTGAAGAACCATTAAAATAGCCACTAGTTTGGATAAATCAATTTTTCTTATGGCTCCAATTTTTCCTATGTGGCTTGGATGCCAAGGCCAAATCTCCAAGAAATAATCCATAACTTTCAAACTGATAATACTCACTATAGGAACAATCTCCTCAATGATTTTGGCATTCCTACACCTCCATATACCCTAAATAATGTAGAAATGGAGAACCTTATATTCTTGTTGTCCCTCAATCCACTATGATATATGCTTATTAATAGAAGATATATCTACATCTATTTGCTTTTTGACCAACCATAAATCTTCTTTCCATATTGAAACCACGAATGGGCATGTAAGGAAGATATGTACCACTTCTTCCATATCCCCACCACAGAGAGAACATATGTCTACCCCCAGAAACCTCTTCGTGTGAAGTTATCCCATGTCAATATTCGGATGTTGAGGAACAACCACATAGAACATTTTAATTTCAATGGAACCTCCCATCACCATGCTTGTGATAGCCATAAAGTGTTGTAAGGAGGCTTATACACCTGCGTTATATATGAGTATATTTCATTGATTGATATTTGACTTGCTCGCTCCCATCCTCCCCATGTCAAATAATCCTCTTGTTCAGTCAGCAGAATTCTTGCGTGATTGATCTATATATATATATATATATATATATATATATATATATATATATATATATATATATATATATATATATATATATATATATTGAGCCCACTTTACTTCAAATACCTCCAAGAGTCTAAGGTCACTAGAGCTTGACTAACACAAGGATGAGTGGATATAGTTTCTATGGCACACGAGCTGGTTGAAAGTGTCAATGCCACTTTGATTTAGGCAATGTATGATAGGAAGATAGGGTAAATGGATACCTTCCATACCTATAATAGCAACAAGGCCAAAAATAATGATGTTTCCCCTTCCGACCTCCCATCAAATATTACCCACAAGTCATTGCATTGCCTTCAAAAAACTCCTCTAGATGTATGATGCCTCCTTTTAAGGAGTGCCTACTTTAATCTAAACCTCTAGATTTTGATTCTAGAGATATTTTATTTGAGCACCTATTTCCATAAACCTCCACCTCTAAAATCTCTCCACATATTTTTTAAAACCGAAGCAAAATATTTTTTTCACTAATGTATATAATGCCCTATCCCCCATCATCCACTTTCTGAGAGATAACCTCTGGATGAACCAAATGTATTTTCTTTGTCCTTCCTGTTCCAACCCATAGAAAGTTTGTTATTATTGTGTCTGTTTGCTTGATTACATATTTGGGTAATTTAAAAAGGTGCATCTAGTAAATAGAAATCCCCTACATTACGACTTTGATCATGACAAACCTAATACCCAAAGTCAACCACTTGTGCTCTTAGTGTTTCAGTTTTTTCTTAAATTTTTTTATTGGCCAATCCCAGTCTTGAAACTCATACTTGTTTTTCTTCAGACAAAAACCTATGTATCTAAAGCCACCACCCAAATTGTTTAGTTTTACCTCAAATACTATGACAATCTCCCCCATTGCCTCCGCTTCCAAGTAGTCAGTCATCAATTCAAAGACTCTGTCAAGGAAAATGGGTTTGATGATAATGCTTTCAAAATGACCACAAATTTTTCATATATTTTATATATTTTTTTAAAACACCTTTTTTCTTTTCCTAGTGAAGAATCTACATGGTAATCTCAGTATGTAGTCAACATTACAAGATGCTCCAAAGGAACAGACATGTCATACTCTGGAATAGAAACCAGATAAACAGGATTACAATCAAACTACAAATGAGTGACAATGACATTTAAAAATAGATAAAAAATAAGCCCCTAACTGCAAATCATTATGCTTTGCATGGTTAGGTGTGGCCCGCTAGACAGTAATTGGTAAGTGTGGCATCTTTCAATAGTTATTATATACCCAGTATTGATGTTGTGTCATGATTATAGCTTTTCTAATCCATTAAAAATATAAACATTGAAAATAAATACTACGCAACACAAAATTTTAGTGGTCTAGGAATGATATTTGTAAATTTATACGTGGTTATGTGGCACAGGCTTTTGTCAACCGTGGGAAAATCACCCTAATAGTGGGATGTTGATTTCTCCCTTGGCTGATAAAAAGGCCATGCCAATTAAAATATTATCTAGACTATAAAAATATACAAATATCGTTAATATATTATTTAGATTTTCCCAAATATTATTTAACAAATTAATAATTATTTCAGGAAAATCGCAGTGACACATATTTCGTCGACGCATTTTGAACCACCCATTGTGGTTCATGATGATAGTAACGTTCAAATTAGTTATAATTAAGAATTAATAATAAAAAGAATAAAAAGAAAAAGAAAAACGAAATAATTTAAATACTAGCCCCTAAAAATAAAGAAATAAAAAATAATGGGAAAAAAATTGAAAACCAAATATTAAAGGAAAAATAAAAAATGTAATAATATATATGTAAATATATAGGAAACAATAAATATAAAATAAAATGCAAAAATTTATAATAAATATTTATAAAAATAAGCATATGCTTATTAATAATGAGAATGCATCATATATAATTGTTGAAACCTAACCTTTGGGAATAGGTAAATCCATGTAAAATAGTGTAAATAGAAAATAAGGAGAATTGGAATATGACAAGACACTAGGAGATTAAGCCCATGACTCTCTCCCTCCATGTATATATCCATGATCAGTCTTAATGAAAAATGACAATTTTCTTTGGGAAGTTACCTCTTGGCCTAACATGGTATATCATATAACAACGCCCTCATATATCTTCGTTGTTGATTGGTATACCACATTACTCCTGTGTAACACCTCTCTTGACTCTACTAGGACCTCCCACCAAAGTTGTGTATTAATCCTCTTGGTCATAATATGTGTATCCTCCTCCTTGTAATAACTTCCATTGGGACCTACCACCAAAGTCATGTATTACTCCTCCCGGTCATAATATGTGTATCATCTTCCATGTATTACATAATATATATAACACTTTGGTATATCATACCTCTCGTATATATCACCTACCCCATATGCCACCTCCCGCATACAACCCCTCCACCATATAACCCTTCCCAAAGAAGTAACTCTATCATATATATATATATATATACACACACACACACTAGAATTGTATTCTTTTAGAGAATGTTGCTACAAGAAGTGCATTTTTTTCACAATATATTGCGAGCAGGGTACATTTTTTACACAATACACAAATTTTAAAATGCATTCGCTGATATCAATTGTGGGAGTAGTTCTCTCTAGAAAAGAGAAATATCATGAATGGTCGAGGAAGATAAAGCAAACTCTAATTTTCAATGAGTTGTGGAGAGGATCTTGTGAAGGAGAAAGAGATAATGCACTTACAAATCCCACTTCAAATAAGGAGATTTCCATTTAGGAAAATATGAACAGTAAAGCCTATGCCTTGATTGCAACATCTATAAATGAAGAGGCAAGTCATCATATTTCACCATTTTCACATTCTTTTGAAGCCTTAAAGAAGTTGAAGGAATTGTATGACTCACACTCTGAACATTAAGTTGTCTAATTGATGATTAAATTGCTCAGTCTTGAATTAAAAAATGATGAGCCTCTTGCTTTATCATCAGATGTAAGATCCATTACGCATGATATAAAAACCATTGGTGTTGAAATAGACATTTCCCTTATATCTTATGTCAAGGCACTATATCCCACTTATTCACATTATCTTGAGTCATTGCAAGAAAGTGGAAACCTAAAGGATATTACCTTTGACTCCATCGAGAAGAAGTATATTGAGAGAGAGAGAAGGCTTTTGGAAAGAAGACAACTCCTCAGTATTCTGAAGAAGATGTGTCTTTTTCACGTAGAGAGAATAATCATGCAAAATATTCTTCTAGAGGAAATGGTGGCCAAAGAGGAAGAGGGAGAATAAATTTTAGAGGTAGGGGGAGCAGACAATTCCAAGGAGAAAATCTTGATCTTCATTGCATGTGATGCAATAGACATGGACATGATTCATCCATGTGTAAGTTTCCTTGGGGCCGAATTTAGTAGGAAAGTAATGAAGGAAACAGTAAAACCAATGACAAAGGAAAAGATAAAGCAACCAAGTATGCTCACTATGTTGTGGCACATCATAATACTAGAATAACGAAAGATTTGTTTAATGCTTCACTTGCTTCTTGGAAAGATTTTTGGTTGCTTTATTTAGGAGCAACATGCCACATGACTTTTAGGATATAAATTTTTGAAGAATTCACTGACAATGTTGATGGAAATATATTTTACAGACAAGTCAAAGCACAAGCCATCAGCGCTTGGCACCATTAGGATCAAACTGCATGGTCTTCCAAATTTTCTTCTGCATGATGTTTTATATCTTTGAGAGCTAAGGAGTAACCTTTTGTCTTTGGTCCACATCCGCGAGCAAGGACAATCCATTCATATATTTGATTGCTAAGTCGAGGTCAAAAAACCATGAAATCACTCACTTGTCATGACAAGGATAGAAGAAGAAAGAATTATGAAGCTGCAAGGTACCTCCGCTTGTGAACAAAACTTTTAATACATTTCTCACTATGATGAAGGTACATTTCCATAGTGTCTTTTATGGCATGCTAGATTTGGACACTTGAACTATGACAAACTTCATTTGTTGAAGTAAAATGGTGTTACTGGTTTGCCTACAATTCCTAGGAAGCTTAAGCAATGTGATTCTTGTATTTTAGGAAATCACAACAAACAATCTCTTCATGATTCTCATTAGACAATAGATAGAAAACTTGAACTCATTCATTCAGACTTATGTGGTCCAATTCTTGTTCCTTCTACAAATGATGATAAATATATAATGACATTTATTAATGACCAGAATGTGTTGGGTTTATTTATTGAAGAACAAGTCTGCTTCTTTTGAAACATTCAGGAAGATTCATGCATGGATTGAAAACGATGCACAATCTCATATAGTCTCTATTCACATGGATAATGTCAAATAATACACATCAAATGAATTCGAAAACTATCTTCACCAGTGTGGGATCAAACGTCAAAAAAGTGTTCCTTATAATCCCCAACATAATGGAGTAGCTAAAAGAATGAACAAGACAATTTTAAATATGGTACGTTCCATGATGTTTCTCAAGAATGTTAAATTGATGTTTTGGGCTTATGGAGTTATATTTCTTGTGTATATAAAGAATAGGTGTCCATATAATTCTATTAGAAACAAGACTCTTATGAAATGTGGTATGGCCAAATTCCTTTGGTGAGGCATCTCAAGGTCTTTGGTTCCACCTGTTATGCCTTGATACCTAAGGCACAAAGAAACAAAGTTGGTGCAAGAAGTCACACGTGTATCTTATTGGGGTAATCAAATACCTCCAAAACATATCGTCTACATGATGAGGTCAATAAGAAGTTTATAGTGTCTAGAGATGTGATATTTCTTGAATCTTCCAAGACTGACAATGTTGTTGAGCAGTAACTTGATTGCTTGGATAGATTCATACATGTAAAATATTTTCAAGAATCTGATAATGAGATTCCACATCTTGATGCGGGGATTCCTATATTGGATCAATATGTGGAATATTCTTCTAAAGAACTCTCTCCCACACATGAAGCTCCATCCATTAATGATACTTTGAGTGATGTGATTTATAGTATTGGGAGACCAAATCTTGATTCAACCCCATCTCAGTCGACTGAGAAGCTTGGGCCATCTTAGAAAGGTCTTCCAAAATGGTTGACAAAGAAACCCTAAAGTGTTCATCCCGATGAGGTTGGAAGATAGGACAAGAATCTCAACTAGACAAAATGGAGGTGATGTAGACGATTTTGATTCACCTGTTGATATGGATGTCTCTTATTATTGTGAATTGAATTTGCCTATATATTTTGAACCAACTTCCTTCAAATAAATCATTTCTCATAATGAATGGAAAGAAGTGATGCAGAAATAATATGTTTCTTTGATAAATAATGGCACCTGGAAGTTGGTTGATAACCAAAACAATAGGCTGCAGGTGGGTTTACAAGAACAAGTATAAAGTTGATGGCTCACTTGACAAGCACAAATCCAGGCTTGTCACAAAATATTTTACATGAAAGGAAGGGGTCGACTATGAGGATACTTTCCTCCCCACAACAAAATGGGCTAGCATATGAATAGTCTTTGTCCTAGCAGCACATAACGGTTAGAAATTCCATCAAATGGATGTAAGAAATTCTTTCTTAATTGGAGATCTGAAAGAGAAATTTTTTATGTTGCAACCAAAAGGATTTGTTGTGAAGGGTCACAGACATAAAATATGAAAGCTTGTAAAATCCTTAGATTCCTCAAGAAACCTCCATGAGCCTAGTACGAGAAGTTATCTGAACATCTTTGGAAACTCAACTTTAAACATTATGATCTTGTGATGCAACTTTGTTTATCAAGAATGTTGTAAATTGTATATCCTGTGGTGTATGTAGATGATATTTTGATGACAGGGAACAATGAGAGCTATATTGCATCCATAAAGAAGGAATTTAGGAAAGGTTTTGAAATGCCAGACTTTGGCTATGTTCACTACTATCTTGGTATTGAAGTAACTCAACATTCGAAGTTTATATTCCTCTCTTAGAAGAGGTACATTGGAGATATGTTGAAAACGTTTGACATGGCTCAATGAAATTCTTTGAATACTCCAATGGAATAGAACCTAAAGCTCACATCCACTAAAGGAAAAGAATTTTAGGGTGCAACAAAGTATAGACAAGTTGTAGGAATTCTCAACTACCTCACTACTACCAAAACAGACGTTTCATTTGTTTATGGAATCCTATCCAAGTTTATGCAAAAGCCTTGTGAGGGACATTGGTCTTCTACGAAAATAGTTCTAAAGTAATTGAAGGGAACTCAAGGCTTTGGACTTAAGTATACACAGGTAGGCGACTTCAGCTTGATTGGATACTCTGATTCAAACTTTGATGGATATAAAGAAACTGGGGTATCTACTTCAGGTTATGATATGAGTCTTGGATTAGGAGTTGTTTCCTAGAGGTCTCACAAACAATTAGTCACAACGGATTCCATAATTGAGGCAGAATATGTGGCAACAACTGAGGCAACAAAGGAAATTGTGTGGCTTGGGAAAATTTTGGAAGATTTATAGGAGTAATAAATGCATTCAAATCCTCTCATGATTGAGAACACTTTTGCAATAAATTTGGCCAAGAACCAAAAGTTCAATGATCGAACAAACCATATCAATACAAAATACCATCTGATTCGACATCATTTGGAGGCCAAGACAATTCACCTACGCCATTGTTCCACAAATGAGCAAATTGTAGACATCTTCACCAAAGTACTTGGAAGAGAAAAAATTAAAAGATTCAGAACAATGCTTGGACTCAACAACATCCCTTTAGATTAAGGGAGGGAATGTTGACACCTAATCTTTGCGATTAGGTAAATCCATGTAAAATAGTGTAAATAGACAATAAGAAGAATTGGAATATGAAGAGACACTAGGAGATGAAGTCCATGAGCCTCTGCATACATGTATATATTTATAATTAATATTAATGAAAAATCACAATTTACTTTGAGGAGTTACCTCCTAACCTGACAATAATAAATATTTATATGAAACTATGAAAAAAATAAGCACAACAAATCATTTTAAAAATAAAAAATAAAAAATTTATTTAAATAAATATTTTTGTGAGAGAGTAAATAAAATAAATACATATATAAACAAATAAATATAAATAGATACATAAAAATTAAAATAACTTTTTATGTATATATAATTAAATATATAAAAATACTTGTAAATATAAATAAATGCAAATATTTATTTAAATAAATATAAATACCAATATATATATGAATATAACAATGCAACTAAATATTCTAGAAAAGAGAACTCTAGCCATTAAAAATTTATTAATGGTAACATAATTTATAGTCAATAAAAGATAATTAATATATTGTTTACCTAAGTTATATTTAAGAATTAATAATAAAAAATTACTAAACCCTTAAAAAATCATGAAAATGTTAAGAACCCAATATTAATGAAAAGGTTTAGGACCAAATATTAAAGAAAAGAAATATATATATATATATATCTATATATATATATAATAATTAAATAGAAAAACAAAAAGTATGGTTATTACAATTTATAAAAAAATTATGCAACAATATAAGAGTTGGTTTATCGCTTTCAAAATTCAATAATTAAACTATGCGACAAGAAACGCTAACTGTGCGACCTTATTTTATATCAAAATTGGACTTATGTGACTTTGTATGAGTGGTTTAATGAAATTTTGTTATTGATAAGAGTGGTATATAATGTTGTTGTTGTTGTTTTTTTTTTTTTTTTTCTGAATCAGGCTATTCTATTAGTAGTACAAAAATTCAAAAATTACATAAGTGTTACAATAGGGCCATGGCCCTGTAACTTCTGCCGAAAGATTGACAGTTTGCCCAAATTATACATACCCAAAATTGAACAGGTACAAAAATTGGATGCTGAGCATGGACATGCTGTGACGGACTAACTTAACGACACATGACATTACTTTATCTAAGACTGATAAACATATGAACCCTTATAGTCGACAGATAGATTTGGAAATCCAGACTGAAACCGAACACATACAGATAACAAGGTACGAAAAGAGTGCGTAGCTTTCCTTTCCAAGCTGCTGAATTAATCCTCGTCTGTGGTATAGGGCTCGTCCTCCACCTTGCCCCTAAATTGCTGTGAGTCATCCAAGTTCGAGAGAGGGACCACCGGCCTGGTATGGATCCTCTGAGCTGGTTCGCTTGGGCCCGCAAGGGCAGCTTGAGTAGTCGGAGAGGAACTTTCCCTAGTAGGGCGTTGTATATCAATTGCGGGCACTTGCATATCAATTATGGGCACAATCCCTTGAGCCGGTGGAGGGTTGCCTTGAGTTGCTTCAGCTTGACCTCTGAGATTGCCACAATGCTCGACAGAAACAGATATAATGAATGTGGAGTTTTCCAGTGTGCAAGGTATTCTATACCTGACTGTGGGATGCGCTGCATGTCCGCATTCTGGTATATCTCCTCTCCAAGGCGCGCTGCCATGTCCCGTTTCTTTACCATGGAAGCCATGCTGGTCAGATGTTACCTCGACAGAGCAAGAAGGAGAAATTGTGGACCTCCGAGCTGAAGCCCGACCTTGAGAGCCTCCTCGTCGGCTGCTCATTCTGAGGTGCTCCCTCTGCATTGCTAAGTTTGCCGCAGAGCAAGAATGTCCCTGCGCAATCCCCCACCTTACCAGAGAATGCTCCAACGCTGCAGCGGAGTGCCCAACAGCTTCGAATGAATGCCAGAATGTGACAGAGGCTCTCGGTATATGAAGCGCCATCGCAACGAGTTGCAGGAGGACAATTAAGGCAGACAAGACTGGTAATAACTCCTGCGCAGGATCATATGCATGCGCCCTTATGAAGCAGGCTGCAGGGTACTGCGTGGCACGTTCGGGCTGACACATGCCCATGTGACGCACCAGCTGTGGGCTGCGCGGCCTATTAAACACCCGCATCCGGGAGGTAGAGATCTTTTTGCACCAAAGAGACGCAGTCCTTTTTGAGTTGGTCATCATCTACCATGTCCAGTGAACCTGAGAAGTATGGTATTTGCTGAGATAAGCCTTGGTTAGCCATTCTATCTGCTACCTGGTTTGTTGTTCTTCTTACATGCTGGAAGGTTATGCTTTGAGGATTTTTTAGCTTTTCTCCAGTGATTTCATTCTACTGAGCAATATCCAACTTGATGCGATCTTGACTGCAGTAGCCCCTGCTTGTAATCTTTTAGCAGCTGCTATGAGAATGAAAGAGTCTCCTTCAACCTCAAGAGGGAAGAAGTGCTTTTCTTTTGCTATGCAAATCCCTTCCCAGAGTCCTTCCAATTCTGTTGCATTGTTGGTGTCTTTACCAATTGCTCCATAGTATATATGCAATAATGCTCCTGTGTGGCTTCTGAAGATTCCTCCAAATCCGGCAGGCCCGGGATTACCTTTGGCCGCCCTGTAAAAATTTAGCTTGTATGAGTTGGCAGCGGGTGGGGACTAGGATAACGGGGAGGTGGAGCTGATTGAGGGACGGGCGATGACCTTGGCTAAGGAGGAAAGGTCTAGCAATATGTTGCACTCTTGCTGAGATTCTGGCATGTCTGTATCATACCACGTCCTGATGGCTAAGGTTTCCTGAATGTTTTGTTTGAAGATAAGCCACAGAGCGTCTATTGTCTGGTAGGTATTGTTGAAGATTCTGTAGTTTCGCTCCTTCCAGAGAATCCAATAAAAAAAGCCTGGAATAAGACTCCACAGCGTGTTGAGAAGTTGGCTTTTGAACGGGTCCTTAGTCCAATTCCTGATAGTTTCTGTTACATCCTCCATCCTTGCGTCCGATCTCATGTTGCATTTTTCAACTTTCTCCCATAGTTGCTTAGCGAGCGGACATGTTTCCATTAAATGACTAATGGTCTCAGAGTTGAGATTGCAATTTGGGCATCTTGATGGCCCAATGAATCCCCGTTTTATCAAGTTGTCCCAGGTGAGTATGTGCCTTTTACTTAGAAGCCATAAGAAAGTTGAAATCTTGGGCCATAGACCTGGTAGCCAAACCTTTCCCCATATTTGATCCTTGTCTGCCTGGATGTCTGAATAGCGCAGTTGATGAGCTTCTTTAGTGGTAAATGTTACTTTGGGTGTATAACCCCATCTTAGTCTATCTTGCTGCTGGTTGGAGTAGCGAATTCTTCTGTATGTGAGTTCCTGATCGATGTTAGAATGCGTTTATCCCTTCTAGTCCCTCTGCTAGAGGCTAGTTGGTTTCCAGATTTGGAGTCATGATGCGTGGATTGTTCCCAGAATTGGTGGACACGGGTGAGGTTCGCGTGTTGCATATGAATTTTCCAAAGAGGCTTTTGAAATAAAGTTGCTAGTTTAGGGAGTTGCTACCACGAATCCTCCCAGAACCTTGCTGTCGTGCCTGAGTGAATTTCCTAGAAGCTATGCTCTTGAATGAAATTGCTGTGAAGCTTTGTTGTATTCCAGATGGGTGATCCTTGGGTTGTGGAGTTGATTCTTATGAGATCATTCCATTGACTTCCCGGGGCATATTTTGCTTGCCATAACCTGGCCCATGGTGAATGAGGTTTGGAGATCCAGTTACACCACATTCGAGCTCCCATTGTATTATTGCTTTGGAGAGGATCCCTTAATCCTAGCCCTCCTTCTAATTTGATTTTACAGACTTCTTTCCAGTTAACAAGGGCCCATTTTCTATTCAGTCCAGAGGAGCCACATAGGAAGTTGCTCTGAAGGTTACGAATGGCTTTAAGGACCGATTTTGGAGCTGCCATGATGGAAAAAAGATATAATGGCATTGCTTGTAAGACTGATTTGATTAAGACGAGTCTGCCTGCCATATTTAGAGCACGGAAAGTCCATGATGAAAGCTTAGATTCTAATTTATCAAGGAGAGACCGCCAAGAAGCATGTTTGATGGCAGAGTCTGATAGGGGAGCCCCAAGGTATTTGGAAGGCAGATGGGATATGGTGAACCCCAGAATTTTGGCAATATTCCTCTGCGTAGTGGGGGGGGGGGTGTTGAAGAAGAAGAGCTGAGATTTCGAGGCGTTTATGGTTGTGCCAGAGGCTTCAGAGAAGAGGGAGAGTAAAGATTTGAAGACAGAGGCTTCTTGCGAGGAAGGATGGCCGAATAACATGGTGTCATCAACAAACTGCTGATGAGACTGAGGATTGAGACCATGGATGGAGATACCTTTTAGAGCTTGGGAGGAAACAACGGATTTGAGAAGCCTGCTGAGCCCTTCTGCCATTAGAACAAAGAGAAAAGGTGAAAGTGGATCCCCCTGTCTAATACCCCGAGAGGGACGAAAAGGAGATGAGGGTGAACCATTCAGCAGGATAGAGAAGCTGGGAGAGGAGATAAGGTTCATGATCCATCTGGTCCAGGTTGCGCTAAAACCAAAAGCCAAAAGCATTTTGTGAATGTACTTCCAACTGAGTTTATCAAAGGCTTTAGAGAGATCTAGTTTTAGAATCATACCTGGTTTTTTGAGAAGCTTTAATGAGTGAATTACCTCATTTGATAGAATTATTCCATCCATGATCTGCCGACCTTCTACATATCCTGTCTGTTCTGGAGAGATGAGTAGAGTAAGGAGTGGTTTAAGCCTGTTCGCTATGACCTTTGAGATGAGCTTGTAGATAACATTGGATAACGCTATTGGTCTATATTTTTCCGGCCTGTTTGGTTCTTCTCCTTTGGGAACCAATGGTATGAAGGTGGAGTTAAGGGCAGGGAGGATCCAGTGCATGATTCTGGATTCCTCCACTAGTTCCCAAACCTCAGCTTTAATGAGCTCCCAGAATTCATGAAAGAAATTGGTTGTAAAGCCATCCAGCCCAGGAGCCTTGCCATCTTTAAGTTGAGCCATGGCTTCTTCGACTTCCTATAGAGACGTGGGATGAAGTAGTTTATTATTGTGATCCTCCGTTATGATTCGAGGAATGTGTTGCGTGATGGTTCTGATTGCTTCATCCCTATTACCTGTGGGCTCCTTGAGAATATCTCTAAAATATCCTATGAATTCCTTCTCCATATCCTCATGTGCTTTGACTCTTTCCCCTTGTTGATTGTTTATGAATGTAATGTTATTGTGCATTCGCCTTTGGATTGTGGTTTTATGGAAGAATTTTGTATTCTTCTCCCCCTCTTTTAGCCAGCTGATTTGCGATTTTTGACGCCATAGAGTTTCTTCTTGTTTCCTGCGCTCTTCAATTTGATTCAAGAGGATCTGCTCCTGTTGTGTTTGTTCATCTATTCTTCCTTCTAGAATGAAAGTTTGTTGAAGTGCTTTCATTTGCTATTCCAGTATTTGGTGATTCTCCTGTATGTTACCAAAATGTGTGCGATTCCAGACTTTGAGGACTTGTTTTAAGTTTTTGAGCTTTTGCTGGAATTGATACATCTTTGCTCCCTCTGGCGGAATATAGGATTTCCATGCTTCATTTACCACTGTCTTGAAATTGGTATTTGTGAGCTAGAAGGCTTCGAATCGGAAAGGTCTATTGCAGCAATTGCCTGGCTTGGACCATTGTAGCAAAATTGGCCAGTTATCAGATCCTCCTTGGGGAATGATGGAGGCGTTGAAGTCCCCTCCCAGGTGGATTGCATTGTCCGAGATGAGGAACCTGTCGAGCCTTGAGGCTATGTGGTGAATGCCTCGACGCTTATTTGTCCAAGTAAAAATTCCATTGGAGGTTGGAATATCCATGAGTTGATTGTTCTGAATGAATTCTCTGAGGCCAGTGCTATCACTGTCGAGCCGGATTCTACCTTCTTTTTTCTCCTCCATATATTTTATGATGTTGAAGTCTCCACCACCGATCCAGAGGGGAAATTGCCTATTTTCATTGAGGATGGAGATTGTCTCCAGAAGATCAAGTTTTTGCTGAATTGTCTGCGGAAAATATACATTTGTGAGATGCCCATGAATATTGGTGCCGATGAGGTGGAAGGAAGCTTGGATAAGATGAAGGGTGGCATGGAAATCATATAATGAAATAGTCTGCGGGTTCCACAGAATGGCAAGTCCGCCTGAGGCCCCAGAGGCATCTACCGAAATGGAGCTGCTACGTGCCCAAATCTTGTTTCGAATTCTTTCAATAGCTGCATTGCTGCTTTTTGTCTCTTGAAGAAAAACTATGGAAGGTTTTTCTTGTTGAATTAGGTTTTTGATCATTCGATGTTTTGAGGGGCTGTTGAGTCCTCTCACATTCCAGGAAATGAGATTCATGTAAACTGAGGTTTGGGTTTATAGAATTTTGTCAACTTAGGGAATCGCCCCGATTCCACAAGTATTTCACCTACTATTATGGTCCTCTGGAGGTCTGTCTTTCGTCCCCTTTTCTTGGTTTCTTTGAGTTCCTTTTTTCCGTCCTAGGGGCTTCCTCCTTGTATGCCAAGACTTTTATTCTGCTGCACTTTGGTCAGGACTCCTTCAAGTCTGTCTATTTGCCAGGGGGGAATTGAGTTGTATTCTTTTTGTTTGCATGCCGTTTCAAGTTTGAAGATGTCAAGACCATCTAAGCTGATATCCACCTGATCTTCCTCCATGATGATAGGGGTGCTCTGATCTTCCTCATCTGCGTTTTCCTGTAGACTGAGAGCTAGAGCTGCATCTAGATCCATGGCTGCGGCTTGTTGTTTGTTATCTAGGATAGATTTCCCCTGGAAAGAGGGGAAAAGACTATGATCTAAAACCAATTTTTCATTATCCGAAGGAGGGTTAGGAATGTGGTGAGAAGAGGCGGGATCTGAGGACTGCATGGGGGCTGAGGGGTTGTGGGAGGATGAAGGCATAAAAGACTTCTCCAAGGGGTCAGAGCTGGGTTGGTCCTGCGGATCATGAGAAACAAGCACAGTGAATCTGTTCTGGGAATCTGCTTTGATAGCATTATCAAAGACAACCTGGCTTTTCTTGGCATGCCTGCGGCGGGTGGGAATTTTGGTGAAACCTTCCGAGTCTTTATTAATGTCATTAGATGAAGCTTTAGACTGTGAGTTCAGAGGACAGTCTCGGAAGAGATGGCCATGCTCATGACATTTGCGGCAGCGAAAGGGGATGTGATCATCATCTAAAGGTTGTGTCCATTCAAAGTCATCGTGAAAGAGACTTACCGAATCAGCTAAGCCCTTGGTTAGGTGGATCTGAACGCAAATCCTGGCATACGAGGTGTATTTGCGAGTTTTTGTTTCTGCCGCAACTTTGATGAAGGTCCCGAGTTTGTTGCCGATATCTACCAGCGTTTCTTCTTTCCAGTATTCCATTGGGAGGGAATACATTCTTATCCAGACAGGAGCCCAGCTGAAGTCTTCTTTATCAGGGTTAAATCTTGGTTTCCACTCCGTGAGATAAAGTCCTGAAGAGTTAAAGAAGTATGGGCCGCCTTCGAATATCCACACTTTGTCCTACACACAATGGAAGATGGCCGTGAAGAAGCCTTTCGATCCAAGCTGCAGGGTAACTTGTCCTTTGGGCTTCCATTTTGAGGCTATCCAGCCCTGCAATGCCTTTTCAGTAGGCCAGAATCCAAGAAACTTTCCTATTAGCGCGTGATCCTGCATGTATTGGATCTCACCGTTGATGTGGTGGCTTGGCAGATCGACCTTGATACGTTCTGCAGCCTTCGGGATGCAGGTGGCCAAGGTCGCCTTTGGCTGTGACGACGAAGCGATATTGTGCGCCTGTGTTCCTGAGTTTACCTCATCAGTCTGGACCGTGGGTTTCTCTTTTCCTTCCGTCCTTTGTCCTTCCTGCTCAGCTTCAGGGACTGCGCCAGAAGGGGTCAGAGGCGTCCTATGTTGTTCCTTGTCAGAGTTTGGAGTGTCCAATGGAGGGGAGGCGGAGCTCTCCCCTCCTGCAGCCTTTGCCATTGTAGGCTTCCAGAAGGAGTCCGGTGGCATCAAGAGCTTAAGCCGTCAGAGGCGGCTTGTGGTTAGGGTTCTTAAGCGATTTGCAGGCGGGAAGGTCGTATCGAGAGCCGAAGCATTGTCTCATGCATACCGTAAAAATATTTTCCCCCAGTGGTGTATAATGTTATTTAATATGTTTTTTGTTTTTTTATATATCAAAATTGGGCTTATGTGACTTTGTACGAGTGGTTTAATGGAGTGTTCTTCTTGATAAGAACGGGTGTGTAATGTAATTCCATTGAATTTCAATGTGGAGTTGAATTTTAATGGTTTTTAAGTTTATGAACAACCATAGAAACAATGCTTGGAAGGATAATGTGTATGCTTTGAGGATAACCACAAAATATGGTATTAGAGGATAAATTAATAAATGTGAACTTGTAAATCATGGTTATCTTTTCTGGGTGGTTAAACAATTTAGATACATATAAAGCATAGAATATCAAAATTTATTATATTATATTTTATTTTGTTTCTTAAATAAAGTTTCTATACTATATTTTATTTTTATTTTTATTTTGAATTAACAAAAATATATTTTTAATTCTTAATGAATAAGAAAATATCTCCACTTTTTTTTTTATAAAAATATTTATTGTACTAATTAATTTTTTTTTTTTTCAAAAACAATTATATTCTTGATTCAAAAATTAAAATATTGTTAAAAACATTATTCTAACCATTATACTATGCATTATTAATTCATACATATAGAGAGCAAGAGAAAAAATTCAATATAAAGAATCCAAAGCTTGTTTGTTTAATTGGTGTGTCTAAGAAATGATATATATGAGTTTTGTGAATTAAGAATGTTTATTTTTTTTGTTGGAATGCCGCACAAGGCTTTGAATTTCATGGTTTACACATAAAAAGTAATCACCAATTGACCTACCTTATTTTGTAGTCCTTGTTCAAATATAAGAGTTGGTTCTTCGCTTTCAAAATTCAATAATTAAACTATGCGACAAGGCTAACTGTGCGACCTTATTTTATATCAAAATTGGACTTATGTGACTTTGTATGAGTGGTTTAATGAAATTTTGTTATTGATAAGAGCGGTGTAAAAGGTTATTTAATATGTTTTTTTTTTTTTTTTAAAATCAAAATTGGGCTTATGTGACTTTGTACGAGTGGTTTAATGGAGGGTTGTCCTTAATAAGAATGGCTGTGTAATGCGGAGTTGAATTTTAATGGTTTTTAAGTTTATGAACAATGCTAAGAAGCATAATGTGTATGCTTTGAGGATAACCGCAAAATATGGTATTAGGGGATAAATCAATAAATCATGGTTATCCTTACTTTCTATCAAACGTTCACCTCTATATTATAACCTGTAAACCATAGTTATCTTTACTTTTTATCCCATATACATATACACTTTTGTATATAGATTTTGGTATAACTTCTCTCATTATATATTTAAGAGTTAATTTTTATTGCATAAGCTTCATCCAATACACACCTCTATATATGGATATTCATATAACTTCTCTCACTATATATTTAAGGGTTTATTCTTTTGCAAAGTTCATTTAGTCGAGTGAAACATCACGTAATCATGCCAATATTGATACGTCTTACAAGAACTTATTCAATTTTAGCGTGAATTTTCCTCCCTTAATTTTGTTGCCTTTCCAACATTACAATGAATTAGATTCATGAGTTCTTTAATTTTTCTTAAGAAATTTTTTTGGGTGTATATATATGGGGTATAATATTAAATTAATTGATTAACATTACGTTATTGGATTATTATTAATATTAATATTAAATTATTTTTAAAATTGGTATTAATTTATTGAATTATTATTAATTTTAAATTATAATATGAATAAACATTTTTAATATTAAATTATATTATTAATAAATATTAAAAACATAATATTAGTATTAATAATATTATAATTATGATGTTATTATGATGATGAATCTTATCTTAATTAGTATAATATTAAATTAATTGGTTCATATTAGGTTATTAGATTAATATTAGTATTAATATTAATATTCAATTATTTTTAAAATTGATATTAATTTATTGAATTATTATTAATTTTTAATTACAATATGAATAAATATTTTTGATATTAAATTATATTATTAATAATATTAAAAATATAATATTAGTATCAATAATATTATAATTATGATGTTATGATGCTGATGAATGTTATCTTAATTTGATGATGTTATTATATTATAATAATGTTTTTATTATTGTTATTAGTAATATTAATGTTAATATTTAGGTAATAACATTAACATTAATTTTTCCATGACAGAGGGTTAGAGTTAGAAGAAGGACCTCTTATTATCAGGAGCGGACGTGTAGAGGGCATACTGGTTTGCATCATCGAGTTGAAGACATTGCGACACAATATTGGGAGCATGCTCTAGCCCATGTTTAGAAGGAATTGGTCTAGTTCGAGGGGGAAATCTCTTCTCACACATACGTCCTCACTAAGTGGACAAATTGGATTCCTGATATACGACATATGAGGGTTGATTTAATCAATACATGTAGATGGTGTATTTTGTACAGAAAAAATGGAATTTCATCTAGAGTGGACTCTATTAGACCGCCAAGTGTCTTGGATGGACCTGCTCCAATCTTTGGATCACTTAAGCATGGCCATCTGAGGGATTTCAATAGCAGGTTGGAGAGGAGAGAACACCATATCAACATCCTCCAAGCAGCTAGTAGACCTCCAACGGATCCAACAGATCCTATTCCGATCTTAGGCTTTGATTATGATACCCTTGCTTGAATTTGATATGATTCTAGCTTGTGATTACATCTTTGCAACCACCTTTTTTTTATGCCAGCTAGGCCATTATCTATGTATTAAATTGGTTTTTGTAGCTACTCATAGTTTCCATTTTTCTCTCTCATCTTTAAGGTGACTACATTTTTCGTTATGGTTTGGCCTCCCTATTAAAGGATCAAAGTGACTTATTGTAATCCTCAATATAATTCCCTATTTTTATAATTAATAGAATTCACCCCACAAAAATAGAAATAATAATAATAATGATGTTATTAATAACATCAATATTAACAACAAAACAATATTAACGATAAAAATTATATAATTAATTAATAACTAAATATGTAAATAATATAATTGTATATGGATATTTATATTTCAAACTAATAAATTTAAAATATAAATGTATTTACTTATAATTAGAATAATTTACACCTTCTCAATGATTTTTTCTAATAATTATTAAATAACTAAAATATTATTTTAATGATTGATTACATTTATAGGATTGAATAGATTTACATTGATAATAAAATTATGTCACTATGATTTAATAAAGTATACAAATTTGATCACGAACAATGTTGATATATGAGATATATGTATTTGATATTAGAAATGAATCTTATTGATATATGAGATATATATGTATTTGATATTAGAAATGAATCTTATATATTATTTCTATATGGTTTTTTTTATATAAGTAACATCATCTTTTAATAGAATAAAGTAAATAAAAAAAAAAAAAAAAAATCATTTTTGTTAGTTATTTATAAGTAATTAGAAATGTAGGTATTTAAATATTTGAGATAAAAATTGAAATTTGACATTATGATGTGAAAAATTACAAGCTATATTGTAATGTGACAATAGAAAAATTGATATCATAAGACAACAAACAAATGTTGGCATCTTTATGTGCTGAATGAACCAATTTAGCAATGTGCCAAACACAAATTGATGTTGTATTTTGAGGAACAACAAAAAATGGCATTACAATACATCGAACAAATATCCATGTCATAATATGATAAACAAATATAGTTTCAATATTATTAAGATATTGTTATCTTGGTAAACCATGGTCAACCATATTTAATTAGGTTGACTATGTTCTCCCATTATCAAACTTGGACAACGATAGGTACCAAGGTCATCCATGGTGATTCTTTCCAAATAATCCTTGGCCATGGGCCACATGTGCAACATGAGAAATCCTAGTCAAACATGGTCATCTTGTCTACATGGTCAAGCACGGTAAAAAAATAATAGCCATAGTCAAATCCTTAACCATAGTTGTCTATAGTTAGAAATTGACAACCATGTTCACCCACAGTAAGGCACATATGACCATACTCAACCAACATGCTCAAACAAGCTCAATAATGGTCAATCATGCTAACCATGGTCAAACATTAACAATAGGTTCAACCGTAGTTAACCATGGTCAACCTATCTCAACTATAGTCAACTGTAGTCACCATGGCCTTACATTCTTTACTTATTCAATCGTGGCTAGCCATGTTCGACCATGTTTTAAAATGGTCAAAATATGTATCCATTACCAACCACAAACATCCATAGATAAAATTTCCAACCACAATTAAATTAGCTAAATGATGCTTGGCCATGGTCAACATGCTCAACCTAACCAACCGTGGTCAAACATGGATGAGGGTGTACATGGTCAACATCATTGAACCATAGCCCACATGGTCAACCATAGTCATCTATAGTTAAATGTTGAAAATTATGGTCAAACATGTTTCCCATATTCACACATAGTTAACCATATTCAAAATTTCTCTATCAACTTCAACATGGTTAAAAATGGTCATGAAATTCAGCCTTATTTAACCACATTCAAACATTCTAAAACTAGCTAAATAATAGAATACCATGTGACCATGCTCAACCATAATCAACCATGGACAACGTGTTCAAAACATACCCATTAGAGCCTTACCATGGTCGACATGATCATTGATGATTATGCTTACTCCACCATAATCTCTCCTCTTCATCCTTGATCCACCATGGTCCACTATGATCAACTAATGTCAAGCTGGTAAACCATTATCAACCATTACCAACAATAACCAACTATAATAATCCACGTACAATCATGGTCAACCTCATCAACCCTCTTCAACCTTCTTCAATCTCGTGAACCCTCTTCAACCCTCTTCAATCTCATCAAACCTCTTCAAAAACTAATGTAACCATTTTTGTAATAGTAATGTAACATCAACCATGGTTGACAATGCTCATCCATGGTCAAACATGTTAATCATGGTTGAAAATGGTTGGTGCTACAATGATCAATCGTTTACAACCATGTTTGATGTTACATTAATTTTAATGTTAATGGTCAACTAAGGTCAACCATGATTGATAATGGTCAACAATGGTTGACAATGGACAACCATTGTCCACATCATTGTAACATTGTAATAGTTTTCAACATTATTTTTATATTATTATGTTAATTTTAACAAAAATAAATTTTTACTTTAATTGTATACCATGGTCAACCGTCTTCAACCTCGGTCAACCTCGATAACCATTGTCCATCATTGAAAACCTAGATCAAAACAAATCATAATCAACCAAGTTCAACCATAATCTCTCCTCTTAATCCTTGGTCAATGATGGTAATCATTGTCAATCATGGTCAACGAGGGTCAAGCATGGTTTTCCTCAACAAATAATGGTTAACCCGCTTCAATGACGATCTACCTCATCAACCTTCTTCAACGATTGATGTAATCATTAATTAAAAATCTTTAAAACGTACATAACCATAGTCAACCGTGTTCAAATATGCTCAATGATGGTCAAACATGGTCACCATGGCCAAGCATAGACAAAACATTCAATAATAATAAACCATGGTCAAACCAACTTAATTATAGTGGAACCATGGTAACCATTCCCATATATCATTTACTTGGTCAATTGTGGCTAGTCGTGTGTTTAATATGGTCAACATGTTCATCCATTACCGACTAAAGGCAATAGTCATATATAGATAAATGTTGGCAACCATGGTCAAAAATGTTTCCCACAATCACCCATAATTGACCATACTCAAACTTTGTTTAAAAATTTCAACCATTGTCAAATTGGGTCACGAAGTTCAAACTTAGTCGATCTCGTTGAAGCATGGGAAAACTAGCTAAAAAATGCTCAACCATGGTGACCATGCTCATCCGTGCTCAAGCATAGTCAACCATGGACATCATGGTCAAACCATACTCGCCCATGGATAATTAAGGTTGACATGATCAACCACCGTCATGCTTACTCCACCATAATATATCCGCTTCATCGTTAGTCAATCATAGTAATCATCGTTAACCATAACCAACCATATCTAAACAACATCAATAGTAATTTATCCTCCTTATCCTTAGTTAAACATTATAATCATAACCAAACATAATTAAGCAAGGTCAACCATGCTCATCTTTAATCAACCATAATCTTCCTCAATCAACAATGGTAAACTCTCTTTAACAGTTAATTTAACCATTTTGTTAACATTAACATTAAGATTAATGTATCATCAACCATGGTTAACATTAACGTAACAATGTGACAATTTTCAACATTAATGTTACATTGTTAGAATAATGTAACATAAATACATTTTTACATTAATGGTTGACCATGGTCATCCTTGGTCAACCATGGTAATCCATAGTCAACCCTCTTTGACTTTGGTCAACCACAACAACTATGGTCAATCTTAGTAAACCAAGATCAACCATAACCAACCATAATCAATGAAGGTCAACCATAATCTATCATCTCAATCCCTTATCAACCATGGTAATAATTGTCAATCCTTTTCAACCACATTCAACAATGGTAAACATCGATCAACCATGTCATGGATTAACCAATAATGGTAGACACTCTTTAACCATAGTAAACCTCATCAACCATGGTCAACCTCATTAACCCTCTCCAACCATTAATGTAACCATTTTTTAAAAATTAACATTAAAATTTATGTAACATCAACCATGGTCAACTATGATCAATATTAGTGTAACAATGTAACAAAGATTAACATTAATATAACATTTTCAAATTAATGTAACATAAATGCATTGTTATATTAATGCTTGACCATGGTCAACGTTGTTCAGCCATTACCCACCTTGATCAACCTTGGTAAACTGAACCAAGCATGGTCAACCTCATTAACCCTCTTCAATCATGGTCAACCCTTGTCAACCATATTTTACCATAGTTAGACAAAATCAACCATAGTCAACCATGGTCAACGAATCCACCCCATTCACATTGTCTGTCAACTAGCACAACCACATTACTAAATGTGGTTGATATATAATGATTGACAACATTTTCCACTTTTTATATGTCCATTGGTGTATGACAATGTTGTTTGCTGACATATATGTAACACATTTACTAATATGATTGTGCTAACAATAAAAATAATGAAAACAAATATGCCCAGTAAATAAATGAAAAACAAGCTTCCTTTAAATAAAAAAAACACTATTAATCAAATACACCAAGTACATAAATGAAAAAACAAATTTCCTCAAAATGAATAACATCACAATAAAATAAAAAAATGTTTCTCAAATACACCAAGTAAATAAATGAAAAATAAGGTTAAATTTCCTCGAAATGAATAACGTCAACATAAAATAAAATAAAATAAATTTCTCAGATGTTAAAATTTTAAAACTTATTCACAATTGAACCATGTTCTATATAGAAAGAGAACGTTTTTGGACACGGTACAATTTAGTTTCATGATTACATTAAGTTGTTATTATTCCCATCTCTAAACCTCTTGGACATTACTACATCACCATGCAACTTGTTAAAACATAATTCTAAATTGATTTTTCATAAAGATATTAGGCTTAAAATGATTAAAAAGTAATTATTTACATTTTCCTAGCATTTCTAAATAAGGATATATGAGATTGATATCGCTTAGTTTTACCCAATTATCTTTGATCTATTTTGCTACAAGGTGAAAAATTCATATACAAATACAAGTTACAAATCCATAATTACTCAATCATGCAAATCCATATTCTAACTATCCAGTTAAAGATCCATGACTAGTCAATATGTAAATCCACATTCAAACATATTAATAGGAAATCGAAAAAAAGGTAAAGAAATATCCAAAAGTATTAATAGTGCACTTCTAGGCAGGGTTAGAAAGGGTGGCTAACAATGACAAAAAAATCGTATATTGGAAAGACTTTTTTCTTTTCTTTTCCTTCTTTCTTTTCTCTTTCTTTCTTTCTTCTTCTTCTTTCTTCTTCTTTTTGTTTTGTTTTTTTTTTAAGTAGAAAAAAACTAACTATTTTTCATTGAAAAAAGGTAGTTACAAAATCCGTAGTTCTATGTCTCTGGTGGATAATATGACTAGTGAAGATATGTTCATCTAAATATAGATATCAAACTCCTTAAGATCTTAAACTGAAATAAAAAACCATTAACCATAAACTCCTAGTTGACTCTAATATTATATGTTAATCTAATTGCAAACCTAAAAACAAAGCATTGCTCCTGATTGTAGTGACTAGTACAATTTTTTCCCCAAGGAAAAATCGTATATTAACATTTGAAAATTACATGTTGTATATGCGTAAAAGAATATGTTGAATGGATGGTTTCCCACTGTTAGTATGAAAATGAAAAAAATATACAGTCCCAGGTTGGGATAATGATAAATTATACATGAGGTGTGTCTATCAAAAATAAAAGTAAGATAAATATATAAATGACTCTCATATATCTTTATGTAGAAATGCTAAGAAAACATAAATAATCATTTTTAATCATTTTAAGCCTAAACGCTTTATGAAAAATCAATTTAGAATTATGTTTTAACAAGTTGCATGGCGGTGCAGTAATGTCCAAGAGATTTAGAGATGGGAATAATAACAACTTAATGTAATCATGAAACTAAATTGTAGCGTGTCCAAAAACATTCTCTTTCTATATAGAACATGGTTCAATTGTGAATAAGTTTTAAAATTTTAACATCTGAAAATTTTATTTTATTTTATTTTGATGTTATTCATTTAGAGGAAATTTAACCTTATTTTTCATTTATTTACTTGGTGTATTTGAGAAACACTTTTTTATTTGATGTGATGTTATTCATTTTGAGGAAATTTGTTTTTCATTTATGTACTTGGTGTATTTGATTAATAGTGTTTTTTTATTTGAAGGAAGCTTGTTTTTCATTTATTTACTAGGCATATTTGTTTCCATTATTTTTATTGTTAGCACAATCATATTAGTAAATGTGTTTCATATATGTCAACGAGCATCATTATAATACACCAATGGACATATAAAAGGTGGAAAATGTTGTCAATCATTATATATCAACCACATTTATTAATGTGCTTGTGATAGTTGACCGACAATGTGAATGGGGTGGATTCGTTGACCATGGTTGACTATGGTTGATGTTGTCTAACTATGGCAAAAAGTGCTTGACAAGGGTTGACCATGATTGAAGAGGGTTAATGAGGTTGACTATGCTTGGTTCAGTTTACCAAGGTTGATCAAGGTTGGCAATAGCTAAACAAGGTTGACCATGGTCAACCATTAATATAACAATGCATATATTTTACATTAATCTAAAAATGTTATATTAATATTAACCTTTGTTACATTGTTACACTAATATTGATCATGGTTGACCATGGTTGATGTTACATAAATGTTAATGTTAATTTTTAAAAAATGGTTACATTAATGGTTGGAGAGGGTTGATGAGGTTGACCATGGTTGATGAGGTTTACTATGGTTAAAGAGTGTTGACCATTATTGGTTAAGCCATGAAATGGTTGATCGAGGTTTGCCATTGTTGAATGTGGTTGAAAAGGATTGATAATGATTACCATGGTTGATGAGGGATTGAGATGATAGATTATGGTTGACCTTCGTTGATTATGGTTGGTTATGGTTGATCTTGGTTTACTAATATTGACCATAGTTGTTGTGGTTGACCAAAGTTAAATAGGTTTGACTATGGATTACAATGGTTGACCAAGGATGACCATGATCAACCATTTATGTAAACATGTATTTATGTTACATTATTCTAAAAATGTAACATTAATGTTGAAAATTGTCACATTGTTACATTAATGTTAACCATGGTTGATGATACATTAATCTTAATGTAATGTTACAAAAATGGTTAAATTAATTATTGAATAGAGTGGATCATTGTTGATTAAGAAAGAATATGGTTGAGTAAGGATGAGCATGGTTGACCTTGGTTAATTATGTTTGGTTATGATTACAATGGTTAACTAAGGATAAGGAGGATACATTACTATTGATGTCGGTTAGATATGTTTGGTTATGGTTAACCATAATTTACCATGATTACTATGGTTGACTAACAATGAAGAGGATATATTATGGTGGAGAAAGCATGACTGTGGTTGATCATGTCAACCCTGATTATGCATGGATAAGTATGGTTTGACCATGTTGTCCATGGTTGACTATGCTTGAGCATGGATGAGCATGGTCACCATGGTTGAGCATTGTTTAGCTAGTTTTCCCATGCTTCAATGAGATCGACTAAGTTTGAACTTCGTGACCCAATTTGGCAATGGTTGAAGTTCTTAAACAAAGTTTGAGAATGGTCAATTACGGGTGATTGTGGGAAACATGTTTGACCATGGTTGCCCACATTTATTTGTCGATGACTATTGTCTTTAGTCGGTAATGGATGAACATGTTGACCATCTTAAACACACGACTAGCCACAATTGACCAAGTAAATCATATATGGAAATGGTTACCATGGTTCCATTATAATTAAGTTGGTTTGACCATGGTTTATTATGATTGAACTTTTTGTCTATGCTTGGCCATGGTGACCATGTTTGACCATCATTGAGCATATTTGAACATGGTTGACTATGGTCATGTATGCCTTGAAGATTGTTAATTAATGATTACATCAATGGTTGAAGAAGGTTGATGAGGTAGATCATGGTTGAAGTGGGTTAACCATTATTTGTTGACGAAAAACATGCTTGACCTTCGTTGACCATGATTGACAATGATTACCATCATTGACTAGGGATTAAGAGGAGAGATTATGGTTGAACTTGGTTGATTATGGTTTGTTTTGATCTTGGTTTACAATGATGGACAATGGTTATCGAGGTTGACCGAGGTTGAAGAGTGTTGACCATGGTTAACCATTAAAGTAAAAATGTATTTTTGTTAAATTAACATAATAATGTAAAAATAATGTTGAAAACTATTACAATGCTACATTAATGTGGACAATGGTTGTCCATTGTCAACCATTGTTGACCATTATCAATCATGGTTGACCTTAGTTGTCCGTTAACATTAAAATTAATGTAACATCAACCATGGTTGTAAACAGTTGATCGTTGTAGCGCCAACCATTTTCAACCATGATTAACATCTTTGACCATGGATGAGAATTGTCAACCATGGTTGATGTTACATTACTGTTACAAAAATGGTTACATTAATTGTTGAAGAGGTTTAACGAGATTGAAGAGGATTCACAACATTGAAGAGGGTTGAAGAGGGTTCACGAGATTGAAGAAGGTTGAAGAGGGTTGATGAGGTTGACCATGATTGAACTTGGATGATTATAGTTGGTTATGGTTAATAATGGTTTACCAACTTGACATTAGTTTATCGTAGTCGACCATGGTGGATTAGGGATGAAGAGGAGATATTATGGTGGATTAAGCATAATCATCAATGATCATGTCGACCATGTTAAGGCTCTAATGGGTATGTTTTGAACACGTTGTCCATGGTTAATTATGGTTAAGCATGGTCACATGGTATTTTCTTATTTAGCTAGTTTGAAAATGTTTGAATGTGGTTAAATAAGGTTGATTTTTGTAACCATTGTTGACCACGGTTGAAGTTGTTAGAGAAATTTTGAGTATGGTTAACTATGTGTGAATATGGGAAACATGTTTGACCATCGTTTTCAACATTTAACTATAGATGACTGTGGTTGACCATGTGGGACATGGTTGAATGTTGTTGAACATGTACACCCTCATCCATTTTTGACCATGGTTGGTTAGGTTGAGCATGTTGACCATGGCCAAGCATCATTTAGCTAATTTAATTGTGGTTGGAAATTTTATCTATGGATGTTTGTGGTTGGTAGTGGGTACATGTTTTGACAATTTTAAACCATGGTCGAACACGGCTAGCCACGATTGACTAAGTAAAGAATGTAAGGCCATGGTGACCACAGTTGACTATCGATGAGACATGTTGACCATGGTTAACTACTGTTGAACCTGTTGTCCTGTTTGACCATGGTGAGCATGATTGACCATTATTGAGCTTGTTTGAGCATGATGGTTGAGTATGGTCATATGTGCTTTACTGTCGGTGAACATGGTTGTTAATTTCTAACTATAGACAACTATGGTTAAGCATTTGAATATGACTATTTTTTTTTACCATGCTTGACCATGTAGACAACATGACCATGTTTGACTGGGATTTCTCATGTTGCACATGTGGCCCATGGCCAAGGATTATTTGGAAAGAATCACCATGGATGACCTTGGTACCCATGGTTGTCCAAGTTTGATAATGGGAGAACATAATCAACCTAATTAAATATGGTTGACCATGATTGACCAAGATAACAATATAATAATAACATTGAAACTAGTTTTTTTTATCATATTATGACATGGGTATTTGTTTGATGTATTGTAATGCCATTTTTTATTATTGCTCAAAATACAACATCAATTTGTGTTTGGCACATTGCTAAATTGGTTCATTCAATACATAAATATGCCAAAATTTGTTTGTCATATTATGATATCAATTTTCTTATTGTCACATTACAATATAGCTTGTAATTTTTCACATGAGAGTGTCAAATTTCATTTTTTATCTCAAATTTAAGTACCTACATTTCTAATTACTTAGAAATAACTAACAAAAATGAAATTACTATTGTTTTTTTTTTCCTTTATTCTATTAAAATATGATATTACTTATAAAAAAAAACCATATAAAAATAACATATAAAGTTAATTTTTAATATCAAATACATATATATCTCATATATCAACATTGTTTATCATCAAATTTGTATACTTTATTAAATCTTAGTGACATAAATTTTTTATCAATGTAAACCTATTCAATCTTATGAATGCAATCAATCATTAAAATAATATTTTAGTTATTTAATAATTATTAAAAAAAATAGTTATTTAATAATTACTAAAAAAATTCATTGAGAAGATGTAAATTATTCTAATTATAAGTGAATACATTTATATTTTAAACTTATTAGTTTGAAATATAAATATTCATAAACAATTATATTATGTTTAGATTCTCTTCCGGATCCATCGCATAAGAATTCTTTTCCATCGACGTTTCGAACCAGCAACGATGGTTCATCTTCAGGATGTGAGAAATTAAGAGCCATCTGTTTCGTTCAAATCTACGAACTTCTTTAATAATCTCCCTTCCTTATGCGATGGATCTGGAAGAGAATCTAAACAATGATGTAACTTGCAGAAACCTCAAAGACAATTATATTATGTATATATTTAGATATTAATTAATTATATAATTTTTATGGTTAATATTGCTTTATTGTTAATATTAATGTTATTAATAACATTATTATTATTATTTCAATTTTCATCGGGTGAATCCAATTAATTATAAAAATAGGAAATTATATTGAGGATTATAATAAGTCACTTTGATCTTTTATTGGGGAGGCCAAATCATGACAAAAAATGTAGTCACCTTAGAGATGAGAGAGAAAACTAGAAACTATGAGTAACTACAAAAACCAATCTAATACATAGATAATGGCCTAGCTGGCATAAAAAAAATGGTTGCAAAGATGTAATCACGAGCTAGAATCGTATCAAAGTCAAGCAATGGGGTCATAATCAAAGCCTAAGATCAAAATAGGATCTATTGGAGGCTACTTGGGGGATGTTGATATGGTGTTCTCTCCTCTCCAACCTGCTATTGAAATCCCTCAGATGCCCATGCTTAAGTGATCCAAATATTGGAGCAGGTCCATCTAAGACTCTGGTGATCCCATAGAGTCCACTCTAGATGAAATTCCATTTTTCTGTACAAATACACCATCTATATGTATTGATTAAATCAACCCTCGTATGTTGCATATCAGGGATCCACTTTGTCCATTTAGTAAGGACGTATGTGTGAGAGGACATTTCCCCCTCAAACTAGACCAATTCCTTCTAAACATGGGCCAAAGTGTGCTCCAATATCGTGTTGCAAAGTCTTCAAGTCAATGATGCAAATGAGTATGTCCTCTACATGTCCACTCCTGATAATAAGAGATCCTTCTTCTAACTCTAACCCTCTGTCATGGAAAATTAATGTTAATGTTATTACCTAAATATTAACATTAATATTACTAATAACAATAATAAAAAAATTATTATAATATAATAACATCATTAAATTCAGATAAGATTCATCATCATCATAACATCATAATTATAATATTATTAATACTAATATTATGTTTTTAATATTACTAATAATATAATTTAATATTAAAAATATTTATTCATATTATAATTAAAAATTAATATGAATTTTAAAAATCATTGAATATTAATATTAATATTAATACTAATCTAATAACCTAATATTAACCAATTAATTTAATATTATATTAATTAAGATAAAATTCATCATCATAATAACATCATAATTATAATATTATTAATGCTAATATTATGTTTTCAATAATATTAATAATATAATTTTACATTAAGAATATTTATTCATATTATAATTTAAAATTAATAATAATTCAATAAATAAATATCAATTTTAAAAATAATTTAATATTAATATTAATAATAATCCAATAACCTAATGTTAATCAATTAATTTAATATTATCCCCCATATATATAGACAAAAAAAACCTTAAAAAAATTAAAGAACTCATGAATCTAATTCATTGTAATGTTTGAAAGGCAACGAAAATAAGGGGAAGAAAATTCACCCTAAATTTGAACAAGTTCTTGTAAGACGTATCAATATTGGCATGATTACATGATGTTCCACTCGAGTAAATAAACTTTGCAAAAGAATAGACCCTTAAATATATAGTGAGAGAAGTTATATGAATATCCATATATAGAGGTGTGTATTGGATGAAGCTTATCCAACAAAAATTAATTCTTAAATTTATAGTGAGAGAAGTGTATATGGGATAAAAGTAAAGATAACTATGGTTTACAGGTTATAATATAGAGGTGAACGTTTGATAAGAAAGTAAAGATAACCATGATTTATTGATTTATCCCCTAATACCATATTTTGCGGTTATCCTCGAAGCATACACATTATCTTTCTGAGCATGGTTTCTATGGCCGTTCATAAACTTAAAAACCATTAAAATTCAACTGCGCATTGAAATTCAACGGAATTACATTACACACCCGTTCTTATCAAGAACAACACTCCATTAGGCCACTCGTACAAAGTCACATAAGCCCAATTTTGATATCAATAAAAAAAAAAAACACACACACAATACCACAAAGCCAATTAAATAACATTATACACCGCTTTTATCAACAACAAAACTTCATTAAACCAGTCCAATTTTGATATAAAATAAGGTCGTACAGTGAGCGTTTCTTGTCGCATAGTTTAATAATTGAATTTTAAACGAGGACTACAAAATAAGGTGGGTCAATTGGTAAACTTTTTCTATGTAAACCATAAAATTCAAAGTTTTGTGAGACATTCCAACAAAGAAAATAAACATTCTAAATTCATAAAATTCATATATGTCATTACTTAGAGACACCAATTAAGCAAACAAGTTTTGGATTCTTTATATTCAATTTTTTCTCTTGCTCTCTATATGTATGAATTAATAATACATAGTATAATGGTTAGAATAACAATACTTTATTTGAATCAAGAATATAATTGTTTTTGAAAAAAATAATTTAATTAGTACAATAAATATTTTTAGAAACAAAAATGTAGAAATATTTTCTTGTTCATTAAAAATTAAAAAGATATTTTTATTCATTCAAAATAAAAATAAAAATAAAATATAGAATAGAAACCTTATTATGCTAAAATAAAATATAATATGATAAATTCTGATGTTCTATGCTTTATATGTATCTAAATTGTTTAACCGTAGATTGTTAACTCCTAAAAAATATTTCTAATGGGCGAGATAGTGCATAAGGAGGGGCAACTATAATATGGCTAGTTAGAGCCAAAAATATTTTAGTAAAAATTTGAGAGGAAAACCCCAAGATACAAAATTGTTGGCAAAGAGCTCTCAAGTTGAGCCAGAGGGTCAAAATCAAGCAAGGTTAGTGGTGGTAATGTGTTGATCTTCAACTAGTTTACTCCCCTATGACGACCTAACAAGTCCATGAGTAGTGAAAGTATTGTTAGTGGAATATACTTTTTTCTTTATTGAATTTTATAGGAGGATTTTTATTAAGTTTGAAATTATTTTTTTGTATTTTTTGTTTTAATTTAATTTAATTTAATGATTTTAAGTTTTATTTTAAAAATTTAATGATTTTATGTGAGATTGTGATTTTTATATTTTTTATTATATAAATAAATTCAACCTTCTAAAAAATCTTAAAAATATTTGAATTGTGTAATAATGAATAATTGTTTAATTATTTTATTATAATTTAATGATCTTATTTTTAATAAAATCTCAAATATTCTATGTTTTAAATTGTATTATTACAGGCAGAAAAATGTCATTGAAAATACATGAAATATTTGAACTATATTGCATCAACAACCCAAAATTATGATTTTTCCTATTTCATAGGAGATTAGTTAAAATGGTTTTAAAAAATTTTATCAATATTTTTTTTTCTTAAAATTTTATCAGAATTTTGAAAAAATATAATTTTAAACTTTGACATCTTTACAGTAAAATTTTCATTTTTAAATTTATAAACATAGTTTAAAGAGTACAATATTAATATTTTGTAAAGAGTTAATTTGTAATTAAAAAATAAAATAATTTTAAATTATTAAATTTACAAAAAGTCTTGTATTTTTGAAAGAACTAATTAAAAATATTATTTAAAGAATAGAAAATTACAATTACAATTACAAATTCTATGGCGAACAGAATTAAAATCATTTTTAAAGCACAAGTGAAATGTATAATTCGGCGCCACTGAATTTGGTGGGTGAACGTTGCGGTTTATCCGGCCGCAAAAGCAAAAGCCACTTACCCACAAAATGGTGAATGAATTCCTGACACAGAGGCAACCATCTAGTGGCAGAGTCGTGGAGCACACACTGGACAATTGGTATTTTTTAAAAAAAACTTTAAAAAGGTGTCGGTTAGGATGTGTAATTTCTAATTTCATCGTTTAATGATATAAAAAAATTATTAAATCTTCCATTTTTATGTAAAAAGATATTATTTCCAAATTATATTTTGGAACCTAAAATAGAACATTCCTTTATATAGATATATAATTATATAATTTTACAATTAATAAATGGGAACATAAATATTTACAATTAATTAGAAACTATTTATGAAATTTGTGATAATTTTAAGAAAATGTCGCTAAAATAAAAATTTTGGAATGAGTTTAAGATATAAATAATTTTAACTTAAAATTTTGTTGTTGTTTTTCTTTGTAAATTGAATTTTTATTTTATTGGAAAAAGGAGATGACAAAGTACATTCAAAGTTAGAGAAAAGAATGCTCAATCTAAAACATCTAGGCATAATTATACTAATCAATTCCACAATGGGAACAAACAAGACTGAATGAGACTAGGCCAACAAGAAAACCTCAAACATGATTACGAAATTTGATGCAGGAGCATCTAGCTAAGGGCACCATGATTAGGTGTTGGTCTCTGCCAAGGTGGAAAGTTTTATTCGTGATTGTTTTCTTTATGTTCAATTAGTCAAAGTAGAACGTAGGACTTTGTTTTTTTAATGTCAATATCGGTTAAGGAATAGTTTAGTTAGTTAGGGTCACTGTTTTGTTTGTCTTAATAAACAATAGTTTTATAACTATTTTTTTCATTTAAAAAAAAAAAGACAAATAGGTCGAATGTAAAATCTTGTAGTGCAAGCAGAACCGAATGCATAAACAGTTGTGTAACTAATAGAATAGAAACTAAAAAAGTAACTATGCACAGTTCAGATAACTGTGGACAAAAAGTACAAATGGGAAATTGTAAATCATTCTAGAGGTTCAGCATACGCACACAGTAATAAAAAACAGAGAATAATTTTATTTCATTTTCAAATCCATCCATTTGTAACAATCATTGATATGTCTATCTACTCTTTCTAGCTGTTGAAATACCCATAGTAAACGAACACGGTGCATGCATATTTCTTTTGTTTTCCTCTTTTAAATAATTGAAAGAGGAGAAGGAAATCACACGAGAACTCACACCATGAAGGTTTGCAAACAAGAGATAGAGTCTATAACTGAGATAACGAGACATGGTTCGAAGAAGTTCAAACCAAAACGAGAGAACAAACGTTGCGTGACCACATCAGGACAGAGGTAACTAAAGCAAACGAATTCCACTGTAATTCTTTCATTTATAAAAACGAAATGTCTGTACAAACATAACAGAGTCCAAGTATAAGCCTACAAACTGTTAGAGAGCCAAACGAACCAATAAAACCTAGACAAGGGTTTAGGGTCAGCCCCCCTTAAATACAATTTTACAATTACAAAGGAAAGAAATAAAAAGGAAGGACTGTATCGAATCAACCCAGGTCACATAACGATGGCAATAGTACATAGAAGGACAATTGTTGAAAACTCGGACTCACGAAAAATCCACACACGCTAGTCCTACACACGAATTAAAGATAGTGGCAGAGCCTACCAGGTAAGAGTTGAGGCATTCATACCAAGCTCGCCCACTTGCAAACCCCCAACCTGCAAGTTGAACCAGGGCAAGATTTTTAGCCCAGTTGTTAATAGTGAAAGGGAAAAGCAACAAATAACTGCACACGCAGAGAGTTTCTTTCTCTTTACCTGGAGGGTTCGCAGCACAGATAGAGTGTAGGCCATTGAGCCAAAAACCTCGGTGACCAACTAAGACCAAGGAACGAGTTTTGTTAGAGACAAAAAAATAGAGGGATCAAAAGAAATCATGGATGAATAGATTACCTGAAGAGACGTTGTGAACAGAAGGAAGCCACCGCGTTTGCAACCTAAATGCATGCACAATACCATTAAGTTTAACCAGCAGAATGACCTCAAAACAAACAATAACCGTGGAGCAAAGATAAGTCAAACAACCGGATAAGAATCATAAACATATACTCACGCAAGCGAACAGAACGATCATTCTGTGTCAAGCATCCGAGTAAACCAATCACCAAGACAGATAACAGAGCCACCCAACAAGTAGCAGAGCCCATAACCAGCGCAGACAGAGCTTGTGGCTCGTTTCTAAGCAACCACAGTTAGAAAGAAGACAAAACTACTTACAGACTAAAACCCTCACTGTATTCACCATGCACAGCGAAAAAACAAAATGACTGAATACGAAAATGCCCAGGGTTTTGCCAAGTTCAACAAGCGGGAAACGAGGATAGAGGTAAGTATAGCTCAACTACCTCATTAAAGTGTTACCATAAATGTTCCAGCCATCGTCGGAAAATATTAGTTAATTAAGTGTGTGATTAGTGATTAAACATAAACCAAATAATTCTGCAATCCTACCAAACACATATTGTTAATCAATCACTGGACAGACATTAATTAATGGCTATACACTGAAGTGCGGGTTGGTACCATCATAGTGGTATCAGAGTAGGATTTAGAATTGGCTGGAGAAATGGAGGTAGGAAGACAAGGTCGTGGAAGAGGTGCTCGAACAATAGTTGAGGAAGGATTGAGAGAGGAGATCAAGATCCTTACTGCCCATTTGGAGGCAGTTGGAGCGAGGAGAATAAGGGATCCAGAGGTAGGAGATGATAGCGAAGAAGAAGTTGTATTGACAACAGATGGATTGGATGAAGAAGGGTCGGAGATGAGACTGTTGAGGTTGGTCCTATTGGCGAGAAGCAAGCCCAAACCAGAACTCCCAAATTATGATGGCAGCTTGTCCACAAAGGTTCTGTTGGACTGGATCAGTGAGCTAGATAAGTATTTTGAGTGTGAAGAGGTCAGTGAAGACCATAGAGTCAAGTTCGCTATGCCAAAGTTGAAGGGACACGCAGCCCTGTGGTGGGATAGTGTCCAAATAGAGAGGAGGAGGTTGAACAAGTTGCCAATCAAAAAATGGTTAAGGATGGTGGCCAAGTTGAAGGGCGGATTTCTGCCTAAGGATTACCAGATTACACTACACCAGCAAGTGCAAAATCTGAAGCAGAAAGGGATGACAGTAAGGGAAGACACTGGGGAATTTTACAGAGTAAATTTAAGGGCTAGCTATATAGAGTGGTGGGCTCCAGTATTACAGCAATGATGCTGCAACTCCTGGGACTCCCTTCTTTAAATTTATCAACCCGGTAGTTTGTAAAAAACTTGGAAGCGACGGTGTTGTATGCAGAAGTACTAGCTCTTGCCGCAAGGTGTCACTTGATCAGCTGGCACAGTCTGCTAGGAGCTTAATCCAACTTATATGAGCTCTTAGAAGAAGCTTTTAACTGTGATGGATGAAAGCTAATTGAAAGGAGGCTAGTCTACTTGCAGAATGAAGCTGAAAGTGGAAAAGGAATGTAAACCCTCGCAAACCCTAGTTTTACTGACTAACCCTATTAGTGCAAGAAAATGGATGAAAGCTACAGAAATGGATGTCATTGACTCTTGTAAAGGTAAAGTGCATGTGGCTATGCTACTTCTGCAATAAAATCTGGAGAAAACATCTTTTTACATTTTCGAGTAATTTTGCAGAATGATTATCCATGTGCTCTAAATATTTTTGACTGTGCCGAGGTTGATTGATGAGAGGAAATGGGGTAAGTGATTGTAGGAGGCTGAGAAGGTGAGAAGAGGGCCTAAGGGGTCCCTAGCACCCTTCCAGAGAGTTTCACAGTGATCAGATCTTGAAAAACCGCTCACGTGAGCTTCTACAGGAAGTCTACATGGGTTCTACAGGAAGATCTGAAAAAGGATTTTGGAGGGTTGATGGAGGAAAAACGGTGGGAAAGTGGAAATGGAGGTTGGATAAGGATGCTAAGGGGTCTAGGACCTAGTTAATGAGGCTAAGGAGTGATTAAAGTGATTGGATTTGTTCAAGGATGGAGGGAGCAATGATGCACAAGAATGTAGAAATTAGGGCAAAGTGGGAAAATGTGCAAATGAAGGAAAGGAATCTTGGATTAGGGGTTGGAGCAGGTTGTATGATGGAGGAAGGGTAAACAGGGAGGTATCACAGGTGATCTACACACTATTTCTTAAAACTAATCAAACAAAGACTATGCAAACCAAAGATCTAGCTATCTTGACCTAATTTGACCTAGAAACCCAGCAATCATGATGAACAAAACTTTATTGGTAGAAAATCATGTAAGATAACTATGAAAACGAAGCGAGAATAGATCTAGGCATGTAATCACAATTGGTATCAACTTCAGCACTAAGAATCTAACACTAGCAATTGCATGAAGAAGCGAGAACAACATTTTTGTGGCATCAAGGACACCTTGGTCTCAGCTCATGGTCCTGAGGAGGGAGAGGTGAGATCAAGGGTTGCTTGATCACCTTTTTCAAAGATATTTTCCATTACCAACCTATCAAAACAACCTGAACATGAAGAGCTATTTCAATCATCAAAAATGACCTAAGTAACAAAGAAATATGTTAATCTAAGTAGCAGAAATTATTCTAGGAATGCAGCAAAAACATATAAAAGTACACAAAGGAGGTACCGGCACTTGGGTTGGGCCCAACCCCAAGAGCTACAGCCTCCTAAGAAATATTAGAGCTAGTGCGAAGACAGATTCATCTTTATTGATCAAAAAATAATAGTTACATCCCAAAAACTGTCAACAAGAAAAAGCTCGAAAATGTGTTGATACAGAGCTGCACTAAAGTGCTAATCTAATGACTAAAATATAACTACAATCTAACTAAAATCTGACTAAAAATTGACTAAGTCAAATGAGGCCCTAAGCCTTCTTATTTATACAAATTGATGACCCCAACATCCCTCCTAAACTTTAGTGACTCAGTTGCCAAAACTTGCAGTTAACATCAATGCTACTTGACTTGCTTGGCTACCCCTTGTGCTCTGAGTTTTTGATGTAGAATTTGAGGTAAGGGTTCATAAATGAAGGGGACACCTTCCTACAAATCCTCTCCATTGTTCTTCCACAAATTTGGCTGCCAAGTGCTCATTAAACCTTTGATTTTGTCTCAAAATTGACTGAAAAATTGCATAAAGCACACATTAGACTTTTTGGCATAAGGATTAACCCAATTCACTCTATTAGCATAAATATAATCAAAAACATGCAATAAACTAATGAGAATGGTGAATTAAGTCGAATTAGGAGGCTGAATGAGCCCATATAATTACCCATTTCTGGGGCTCATCATTACCCCCCTACTGAAAGTGTTTCTCATCCTCTGAGCAACTAATCTATCTCTTCATCTTTGATTGCTTTGACTGCCTCTCTCACATCCCAGGCTTTTGAGGTGATGTTCTCTTCTCAGTCATGAAACCCTGCTTTTCTCTCTACTTCCTCCCATTTCCTGTGCTCCTCTTCTTCTTTGACCCCTTCCAGCAGTCCTAAAAGCAAAGGAGGATTGAACTTTAGGGCGATCCAGTTGGCCTGCAAAATTTCCATTGACTTGATCTTTGAGATATAAGGCATATGACTTAGCAAGTTGCCTACATTGTAAGACTTCTACTGCCCAACTGGCCATGCAGGCCAGTTGGGCTTCTTT